>OW679200.1:95978943-96264721 GCA_940337035.1 Agriotes lineatus | reverse complement strand
GAGAGGGCATAATGAGCGGGCGTTATCATTACGACCGCTCATAACTCCCTAGGGCGTTATGGGCTGCTTTATATACATCGCATCACAGATATAAACAAAAAATAATAGATCAGTAAAAAATCAATAAATTCATATAACCTACATTACGCACAAACGTATGCAGGTACTCTTTATTTATTTATTTAATTCGCACTCAGCCAACAGCCGTTAGGCCAATTATAGGCGTCGCTGTGCAGTTATGAGGACTTCCAACCCCACTAACGACTGTCATGATGTTGTATGACCGCCGGGACCAACTTGTTTCCGTGATAGCCGTACCACGAGGCGCCGAGAGATGCAGCCGTGGAACTCCCATCCAAGTTCTGACCAGAGAGAGCGTTGCTTAACTCTGCTGATCGAACGTGGACGCTTGTTCAAGCTACACCACTCGGGACCCTTCTTCTAGATACATAAATAATAAAACAGTAAATTTCAAATACAAGCCACATTTTATTTACACTGCAACATTATTGCCCTTTAGTAAGAGAATGCTTTATGTAACCAACGCTACAATCTGCATGATGAATACAACGTTTTCTAATCACTTTGCAGCAAACACTACAGAACCGTTTGGAATTCTTTTTCGTATTTTCAATTTTCTAGTTAAGCAGCTGGCAAAAACATATTTCGGTATCGTGTAATGGGATCTCTTCTTCTAGTAGTAACGCACCAAAATAGTTTGACACTTCAACGGTTTCTATTACCTTATGGTTACATAAAATGGCGTTATTAAAGTCTCCATTTTGACTGTTGGACGTACTCGTAACAGTATTTGATATTTTCCAAACCAGGGTGCTTAACCTGGGGTTTCGACTCCCAGGGATGTCGAGAGGTTGTGTAGAGCGTTGGGAATGTTCAAATCACAATATTTTTACTGCAAACACTTTATTTTAAATACCTCAAACAAATTTCACAAAACTAGAAAACACAATATGGTTCAAATGCGTGAAAAATAAAATAGAGGGTTGCCAAGTTATAACTAACGAAATAGAGATCAACAGTACAAAAAGGTTGAGAAACGCTGAATTACACAAACCAACTGCCTGCTATTGCTTTTTGTTATAGATGATGTCCCTAGGCCGTCTACGTAATTTTGTAGCGGCATTTTATGTTTTGAATCACATTACAAATAGTGTAGCTTACTGAATCAGTAACCCTATTTGTACAGCACAAGATTTTAAAATGCTACACCCATTATTCTTTTATGCCAGTGGTCGCTGTTAATACTTAGCAACTAACGGAAAGTTCAGCTCTCACAATGCATTGTAGTTCTTTGTATTGTGTTGCGTGCAGAATGGGTATATTTAGGTTTACAGGTCAACAAGCGCTATTTTGTTGCATTTTGAGTTTATGGTGCATAATTTGAACTTCGCGCGTAACCCCTTTTTGTCGTGAAAAGTATTCGTCGGAACACAAAGCTCAAAAAATGGCTGTTTTGCATTATCGCTCTGTGTTACGTTTCTGCAACGTTTTCGAGCAGTTCAGCTTCCATTTTGGTCATCCAGAAATCGGCAGGCTTATTGAGAAGTTATGCTGTGAAATATTGGGTTAGCCCTTGCTGTATTTAGCGGATTACGAATCTCTTTTCGACTTTTAAGCTGTATATTTCTTATGCCGATGGCGGAGCATTTTTGGTAGCGAGCTGTCGAAATTTGTTTAGCACGTGGCCCATTTGTATGGTGAGATCGTTTAAGCAACCGTTTGTGAGGTTAGAAGATTTGTAGAAGCTTGGGCGTTTTTTTATCTGTTAGTATGGCGTACAGATCTTCAAGCACATGGCGTCTGCAGGTGGCTTATTTGACCTATAATTAGAACAGTTGTGATTCGAGTCCTTGGATGCGTAATTTTCTGCAGTAATTGACCTTGACCTGGGCTTCCTTTTATCGTGCTGTAGCGCTCCATGACTTGGAGGTATTTTGTGCCATAGAACCTCAACGAAGCAGCCGATGCAGTATTGAATATCAATTTTGAATTGGTGTACAGTGCTGCTGTGCGGTTGTGGTAAGTCCGTCAGATATGGCCGAGAATGTTTGTGCCTATTTAGTACTCTCGCAACTACTCTTTCTGCACTATGTTACAATAAACTCCTGCCTGGGCTCCTTCAGAACTCCGTGGGTTTTACGTTTGCTATCGTACTTTTTCCGCTATTCCTAGTTTTCTTAACGATCCTAATGGGTACTCTTCAGGGCCCATTCGAACGCTTAAACCTCTTGTTAGTCTTCGCAACACCTTTTAATTTATTTGTTGGTTCTAATTAACGTAGTCTGTCTTTATATTTTTGAGAATATTATAAATGTATATTTTCTAGCAATATTGTTCGAGTTTATATGTTCTGTAGTGCACTTGAGAGCTCTATATATTTATTGAATAATCCTAGGTATACTGCTCTGGCTTTGTATGCAATAATGTATCATCTGTGGGCATTATACGTTGATAGTATTACATCGTCTTGTTTATATTAATGCTACCTAGTTCTGTGTGCTTTCTTTTAGAATATTGTGCTTTTGAGACTACTCGTTTGAGTTTACGAATTCTCTGTGACATCTGGTTACACTTGTTATATTTAAAAAAATTGTTGGCGCCCTAGATTGCTATTTTATTAACTTCAGTACTTTATGTTGAACTGCATACCGTCTTCATTGATATAGCCGTCCGGCAATTGTATCCAGGTAGTCACTTGATTTTGAGAGAATATAGGCTACGAATCTAAATTCGATACCAATTGACTATAGTTTTTGGAATATGCAAGTTTTTTCATAGTACTCAAGGCTCCCTCACGTGTATTTCCATTGATTTCCATTAAACTGGTTGCTGTCTTCGATTTTAATTATTTTAAAGTATGGAAAAACATCAGTTTGCAAACTACTGTGCTCAAGCTTTTCTTTCACTAAAATCGCTATATGTATGTGTACGTATCTGGGATAAATTTTATTCACAAGAACATTAGTCATGGATCTATGTGAATCGCAGTTTTCATTTTGCAGAGTAAACTTGCTTGCAATAACTTCTCCCCCTCCCCATTTTACATAAATTGTCAGCAGACTGTACAAAGGTATGCGCTAATTATTAATTTTAACGGTGGAATCAAACATAATCTCTCATTTCTGAACATTATTTTCACCAGTCATTATTTCCACTTATGACTGAGGTTCTTATTGTAATAGTTATTTGCGCTATAAGTCCGAAAAGTTAGACATTTGACGTCTATAGCGTGACATTAGACAGTAAAGTGCCTTGATGAATATGCTACCTTTATGACATAGTTTTTTTTCGGCCACAAAGGAAATGTTTATAGCACTACTAAAGCTAGTTGTATCGACGCATGCTCCTAGGATTACTCACACAGTCTCGAGAGTTAAGCAACGTTAGCAGGGGTCGACATTCGGACGGATGTCCGAGATATAGTGGCAGTAAAATCGTAGCTAGCCGTACCTCGGAAAGCACGTTAAGCCATCAGTTTATTTCTTAATATACTATTTTACTGAGAAAAAAGCTTATTGTTATTAATACAGCTCAGAATATCCATTCCAGAGCTATCGGCCTCTCGTGTTTGAAGAAATTTTAGGTTTTGAAACTCCACGGTTGCCAAAGCCCGATTGGGGAATTGTAGTGGGCTTGGTGCTTGATTTTTTAGCCTGTGGAAATTGAAACCACATTTATCGTTTAGAAGGTAGGTCCATCTATTATACAGAATGTTATGGAAATGAGTACAAATATTTTAACCAGTGATAGAGCTCACCAAAATGAACAACTTTTCTATTTATCGTTTTTCATTTAATCGCATATTTTCTCAATCATTTATCTCCTCCTAAATTTGACGAGCCGCTTGGTAAGCAAATCTAAGTTAAAGGTGAACGGTACATGTATATTAAAACTGCAAAGTTCTTGCACAAAAAAAAACATGCGGTCAATAATTTACCTACCGAGATGACGAGATGTGAACTAAAGGCTTTATCAGTACATATGCAGCTTTTGTTGGATTGGATATCAAAGAAATGGTTTTTGTTATTTGTGCCATTAAATTAAAGTATTATTCCATAGGCGTGTATGCATTTTAGGGTAAAACTGTTTTGAATTTTAACTCAGTTTTGAGGAAGTTTTCGAAAAAATGATAAATGGAGAAGTTGTTCGGTTTAGCGAGTTCTATTGCGGGTTACAATATTTGCACTAATTTTCATAACACCCTGTATTTCTATAATTCCACATAAAGTGGTCATTGAGTTATGAATGCAGGGCTAAAAATAAATAGAACATAAAAAATATTTACAAAAATCCTGTCAAATGAGTTTTGTTGAAAACTACGTATTTTAGGATTCCTTTGATGCTGTTCACAATCTTGACCAAAATAGAAAATTTAAATGAATACATTATACAGTTCTGTTTGGCCTTTAACCAATTAATCACACCAACTAATATTTTGAATATTTCAATAACAAGGAAACAAAATACCTACGTAGGTACTCGTAGGTCCTCTCCCGTGCGCAAGAGAATGTCCTTGGTAGTACAATTACCTCGGGAGAGGTAAATATTTGCTGCCTATAAATGAGATTTGACGAAACCAATCGGACCTAATAGATACTTTAAATTCGACATGAAGCATAAAAAATTAAATTAGAGTAATTCCAGACAGGATGAGAACAATCATATCATCTGAATTTTGCATTTGTTATCATATACTTCGCCTGGTACCAGCTATATGTATATTATCTTGTGATTTATTTGAACCAGCCGTACTAAACTGGAAATATAGGAAAACCCATGACGCAAATAACATAAATGGTATAAAAATCTCTTCATCTCGTTGTTTGGCTACCTGGAGAACGATGTCCTTTGGGTTTCTCGATCCACATTACCCTGATAAACCTGTTACGATGTTTTCGCCACACTTTGTATTTATATTGAAACAGACTGAAGCAAATTGTACAGTCACTGTTGACCTACCCTGGGTTGTGTGCCAAATAAGAATAATAAGAAGAAGAATGATGAGGTTATGGTGGTTGGCTCTGTTCCTGTGTATCTTGGGTGCAGAAGCTGCTCCGAATTTGAATAGCACCGATGGCGGTAGGTGCCTATTTAGTTTTGTGTCTATATAAGCACCCCTTTTTCCGTATTTTGTTGTTTTGTAAATTTATGCAGTCCTGTTTCAATTTCCTAGAACATTCTTATCTTTTGTGAGCATAATTCTGTTTCAACATTTTGAATTACTATTTACTGCAAATTCTTTTTTGGTAAGTAATAGAATTGTTAGACAATGAGTTGAATGGTACTCAGATTATTTCTTTCTACCACAGAAAATATAAAAAAGTAATTTAGATTAACGCTAAATTTGTTATTTCAAATATAGAAGCCTTGAATTATTATTTATAAATAATTTATTTTCAAAATATTTGTAATAATATTTATCCATAATATAAAGAGCCGTTCTACATATGATTTTATTTGAGAACATCACCTTTATTTTCGACTTACAAGTGATTTGTAAGACAAACATTAGTATTTTCATCACAAGGAGTTATAAATTGTTTTATAGATCCACGTAGACGTTATTTTAATTTTTATTCATAACGGACATTAATTTTTTGTGTTTTAATATACACTCTTTTAAGCATCCATTTGGTAAACATTATTATTTGAATAAATATGTACTTTTTTATATTGTGCGAGAAAAAATTAACTTTTTTATACAATCGCTGGAATACTATAGGACTTTGGTCATTTAATTAACATTTGGCTGGAGGCAAAGTAAAACTCTCAATAACAGTTGTATTTATGACAGGAACTTTTGTTGTTTTGATATGTTTGTATGATTAAGACGTCTTCTTAGTCATTATCTTTTATGTGGTTTTTGTGACATGCTATTATTTTATTTACTGCTCGCATAGCGAAAGTTTGCTTCGTGTGGCGCCGGCGCAGGTACGATCGTACATTCGGTAGTGGTCGGCATCTTAACGACACCTAAATGCGTTACCAAAAATGCCGTAGAATTTAGCTTACGCAAAAAAAAATTTCGGAAACTTGTCATAGTGCTTTGAAGTAATGGCAATTTCAGAAAAACTACTTTACCTAAAAATAAAATAATGCCGTAGTAAGTTAATGAACAATATTTTAGATTTAGAGCTAATTTTCTAACGGAAATCTAAAGTTTCTTGCAACGCCACTGGTACCAGCTGTTTACCGCGTTTGAAAAATTTCAAAATAAACGTGTGCACAGCCGAACTTCAGGCAAATACTTGGTGTGCGATCTGTAGTTACAACGGGTATTTCGGTTTTTCAAACTGTTTTTCTTACATTCTATAGTTTTATACTTGATCTGAGAAAATGTTGCGATTACTTTTCAGAATTTTATTGTAATGTATGCTTCAATTTTATTATGAGGATTAACACGATCTTGCTTTGCCTCTGGATATTTTGCGGGTAGTCATCCTCTTGAAGGAATCATTTAAAACACCGCCGTGGTAAATTGTAAATGCTTTATTTATTAGCTATACATAGCGTCACGCTGGACGCTGTTGTTGTGTTGAGAGCTAGAATGCTACTGTCGTTATTAACAACACATTGTCAGTTCGAGTGCGCTCAAAGAACGCCCAAGGCGCAGTTGCCATATCAACTTGAAATTTAACATAAGTCGCCCCCTTGAAGGGTTGGACCTTCAATATAAACACAAACAAATGTTTTCTTAATACTAAGACAGAGGCGTCCAAACTTTTTGCTGCGAGGGCCAGTTTGGTATTTAAATTCATTAGCGGGGGCCAAGCATTGTAAATATGTGAATTAAAAAACCTTATTACAAGTAAAGCAGCATTGAATTTTATTTTTTATAGTAAATTACAGATATAACAATACTAAACAAACATGTCTAAATTATATTATTATAAAATTATTTCATGCAATTTTTAATGGGAATGGTGGAACTGGGTTTTTTCCTGGAGAGTTTCTTCAAAGTTGGGATTCAAATCGGAAACACCAATTATTAGCAATGATTGCAAATGATCATCCGATAAATTAATCAGAATACAGAAAAAACTTGAATACCAGACTGTACTTTTTCGAGCGTGATACCGTGCTCATTCTAACCGAATGCGCTCTTCATCTGCGCGAGATCTAATACCGACGCGCCACGCTACATTTATATTTTACGAAATTTTTCAAAATCCTTGGCGGGCCGGATAAAATCGCCTGCCGGGCCGGGTTTGGCCCGCGGGCCGTAGTTTGGACACCTCTGTACTAAGACATACATATTTAAATAAAAGTATAGCATTAAAACTAAATCGATAGCAGTGTAATTTCGCGAACTATCAGCCGCCGCCTCGAGTGTCAAACAGTTATTCCACTGTCAACCGGTAATAAACATAACCTCGTGATAGCGCGTTGAAACACACCACTTTGAGTCTTAACCGTCACTACTCGTGTCACATTGTCCTTTCCCGGATGGATTTCCAAGATTCGACCCAAAGGCCAGCACATCGACGGGACGTTGTCTTTCTTCATGAGCACCAAGGAACCGATGTGGATTTTCGGATCAGCTTCAAACTGCCATTTTGTCCTTTGCTGGAGGTGATTTAGATATTCCTGTCTCCATCGAGACCAAAAGTGTTGACCAATCAGCTGAAGGAGGCGGTATCGTTTTACAAAATTAACTCTTGAATTCGTCCAATTTCGTTCTGGTACAGCGGTGAGTGGTTGCCCAATCAGGAAATGGGCCGGCGTGATAACTTCGTGGTCATTAGGATCGGATGAGAGGGGGATCAAGGGCCTCGAGTTTAAGATTGCCTCGATTTGAGTCGTTAAAGTATAACACTCTTCGTAATGTAAGCGAGTCTGATTTAAGACACGTTTTAAATTGTGTTTACACGATTTTATTGCGGCTTCATGCAATCCACCAAAATGTGGTGACCTTGCGGGCATAAAATGCCACTTAATATTTAAGTTCACAATATAATTCTGAAAGCTGGCGTTATTCGCTAGGTTTTGTATAGAAATAAGTTCGTTATTGCTACCTACGAAATTTGTAGCGTTGTCTGAGTATATATTCGTACAAAAACTTCTCCGAGACACAAATCTCTTCAGCACACTCAAAAAGCCATCGCTAGTTAAGTCCGTTACGACTTCAATGTGAACAGCCTTTGTAGCTTGACATACAAACACGCAAATGTAACCCTTTATCATTTTATTTGTGCGAGTTTTACCATCTTTTAGCTCGAATGGGCCTGCATAATCGACAGATACCGACATGAACGGTCGAGACGGAATAACGCGAGCATCGGGCAACTCACCCATTTTAGGAACGATGTTATCATACGGACTGTCCTTAAAACATGGCACACATTTTCTTATGTGCGATCTTACTATTTGTTTACCGTTAAGCGGCCAGTAAATTTGTCTTACGTGCGATAATGTGCATTGAGCACCGGAATGAAGTGTACGTTTGTGTTCATAGTCAATCACTAACTGAGTGAAAACGTGTTTAGCTGGGAGAACTATCGGATGCTTCCTTGAATAAGTTAGGTTCGAGTTTTTGAGTCTACCTCCAACGCGTATTAATTTATTGTCATCTAAAAACGGCGAGAGTGATTTAAGTTTACTTTTATGATTTATTTCCTTGCCCTGTTCTAAACACTTCAGTTCTTCAGGAAATGCTTGGAGCTGTGCTATTTTAGCCAGACGTTCGGTACTAAATGAAATTTCTTTATTCGTTAAATATGCGATTTATTTCTCGTTTGTTATCTGTCCGAATTTTTTAAATTCTAAATTGACCTTGATATTTTTGATAAACCTAAAGCACAATGCTGTAATTCTGCTTAATTTGGAGAAACTTGAATAACGCTCGAAAATGTTAAAGTCATTGCTTCTTATGTTTTCGCAAAGAAAAGATAGATTAGTTTTCGGTTTTTTAAATTCTATGGTTTGTGACGGAGTACGAGCGAAGTTGGCAATATTTGTATTTTCAGGCCACGAATCAGGGGGTTCTAACAAGAAAGACGGCCCGTGCCACCATAATTTTCCATCTCTTAAATCCGATAACGTTGAGCCCCGAGAAATAATATCAGCAGGGTTTTGGGTGGTAGCGATATAATGCCAATTTTGTGTACGCGTTAATTGTTGTATTTCGGCTACACGGTTGGCTATGAAGGTCTGCCAAGTTCACGGTTCGCTTGAAAGCCATGATAAAACAATGGTTGAATCCGTGTAGAGAAAAACAGCATCGATTTCTAATTCTAAGCGACGTAGACATTTATTTAATAATCGAGATACCAGCAGGGCTCCTAGTAGCTCCAACCTCGGGAATGTCACCGCCTTTAAAGGAGCTACTCGCGATTTGGCACATAACAAGCAACATTTGACCGCGCCTCCTATATCAACCGATCCTAAATACACGCAACACCCATATGAATTTTCACTGGCGTCACAAAACGCGTGCATTTGAATGTTAATTGGGTTTCTAGCTAGCACGTGACGTGGTATGCGAATCAAATTTATTGTTAAAATTTGTTTTGTAAATTCCTGCCAACTGGAATGCAGTTCTAGGGGAATCGATTCGTCCCAGTTAATTTTTAATTGCCATAGTTTCTGGAGTATTAATTTTGCGCGAATTACTATAGGACCTAAAAGCCCTAACGGGTCAAATATTTTTGCTATAAAAGATAAGACAGTTCGTTTTGTAACCCTATCCAAGTTGGGTAAAAGTTGTTGTCCCTTGTATTCAAATGAATCTAAGGAAGGAATCCATGACACGCCGAGAGTTTTCGTGCTATGATCATCTGTGATTAAATATTCCGAGTCCCTGGATTGCTTTAAAACCCTCACTAAAATTGGATAATTTGACTGAAATTTGCGAATTTCGAACCCGTATTCCGAAAAAATGTTCGTTATATTTTCGCGTATTTTATTTAATTCTTCGCTAGAATGAGACCCGGAAAGCAGGTCGTCCATATAAAAATCGCATTCCATAATTTTGCTTTCAACTGGATTTTCTTCACCTTTGTCGATCGCAATTTGTTTTAAGCAACGAGTCGCTAAATAACTAGCCGAGGACGTACCGTAAGTTATCGTGTTTAACTGAAAGTATTTTAATGATTCGTTTGGATTGTTGCGCCAAACCATGCGCTGCAAATCTTTATGTTGGTCGTGTATCAAAATGTTTCGGTACATCTTTGTTAGATCTCCGATTAAGACGAAGTTGTGCCTTATAAAGCGTAAAAGAATGATGAACAGATCGAATTGTATTACAGGGCCGATTTTTAAGACATCGTTAGGCGAGGTATTCATTGTACTTTTACACGATGCATCGAAAACAACTCTGACCTTAGTAGTCAAGCTGTCGGGTCGTTCTACGCTATGGTGGGGTATATAGTAAGTAGGACCGTTTGACTTCAAGTCGCGTGGAATTTGTGTCATATGCCCTAACTGCTCATATTCGAGCATAAAGGATTGATAGACTTGTTTCAATTCGGGACAGTTATTTAACCTTTTCTCTATGGAGTATAAACAATTTAACGCTGTATTCTCCGTGTCGCCTAACTTTAAATAATCGCTTTTCAATGGTAACCTTACGATAAATCGACCTTTCTTATTTCTCGAAACATTGTTTACAAAATGTTCTTCGCATTCCATTTCTTCGACGGAAAACTTATTTTTATTTAACTCGTGCTCTACTTCTTCTAAGCGCCAGAATTTTTCGACTTGCTCTTCCAACGCGTAATTTGATGATAGGCATTGAGAAACGAAGCTATTCGCTTGAACGAGATTAGTCGGTATTCGACCAGAAATGATCCAACCCAAAATAGTTTTTTGTAGAATGGGTACTTTTTTTCCGAGTTTAACCTGGCCGACAGAAAGTAATTCAAAAAATATCGAAGCTCCTAGAAGCATATCTATTTTCGAGGAAACATTGTATGCCGGATCGGCTAAAGAAAGTTCTTCAGGAATATTTGTGATTTTATCGATAACGAAAAACGATAGTTTTGTTTCAAACGAATTTTGATTCGATGATAATTCGATGAAAACTTGTTTGGTTATGTTTGTTTTAATTTGACCTAGACCAGATACTGGCAAACTTATTTTCTTCGTACGCAAGCCTAGTTTATTTACGATATTTTGGGTAATGAAATTTGACTGAGACCCGTTATCGAGTAATACGCGGCAAGATATGGGTTGATTGTTTGCATTATAAACTGTAACGATTGCTGTTGATAATAAAACAAACGGCTCGGTATTTACCAAATAATTATCCATAGGTCGCTGGTTCAGATCCGGCTCGAAGGACCATGGATATTTTGCGGGTAGTCATCCTCTTGAAGGAATCATTTAAAACACCGCCGTGGTAAATTATAAATGCTTTATTTATTAGCTATACATAGCGTCACGCTGGACGCTGTTGTTGTGTTGAGAGCTAGAATGCTACTGTCGTTATTAACAACACATTGTCAGTTCGAGTGCGCTTAAAGAACGCACAAGGCGCAGTTGCCATATCAACTTGAAACTTACCAGCCTCTATTAGGCCAACCTAGAATATTATTTCATAGAAGCAAAAAAACTCAATTAACCTTTTATGGTTCAGGGCTATTTAACATCTAAACAAAATTTATATACTTTTTATATACAATACCCCAGGCATTCACATAGCGCCGTACAAAAGTCAAAAGTTTATTATTATTTGTAAAACCGACGTTTGATATTGCAACCGTGTGGCTACACTGATCGTGTGTAGTATATACAGAATGTAGCCATATGGTAACAACGAACAGTTATCATGTTGAGAATTACATTTAACCAATAGTAGGGAAGGCTTTTATAAAATATCACTTATTTTTTTGATGTAAAAAAAATATTAATTACATTAGTAGAAAATAACTAAAAATCAACACTTGCTCTATAATACTAATATTAAATATAGATCCATGTAATGTAAAACACTCAATCTCAATATTCCTATTTTAGTTAGACAACTCAAAAATCTTATTTTATTGGATTAACTCTATAATAAATGAATACTTTGCCAAAGGTAAATCATAATTGAAACAGAGAATAAAAATCTACCCTTGGAGTTGATAGATTTTTTTTCAGTAGCACGTCGCACTTTTGGCAAGAAATCCTTGTAAAACCTTTTATGCAAAATTTACATCTACCTTTCCTTATATGAATTAGCCAGTGGGCTACGCTATCTGTTCTAGTTGTATTGTCTGGTCTTGGTGCAACTGGGTTAGTGATTCTTGGTTAGTTGTTCTTCGGGGGCCTTCTTCTTTTTGATGGTTTTCGAGTAGTTCGTAGAGATGCAGCCACTTACATCTTGAAACGTTTCAAATTCATAAGCTTTTGTTTTATTACTTCCTATTCACTTTTATAAAATAGCCATGCGTTTACAGCACTCATGTCTAAAAGGTAACTAAATATTGGAAAGTATCATCTGAAGGCTCCACCTGGGGTTCTATCAAGTCCTAGAAGGGCATTTGCCTTATCAGCGCCTCCCACGTGTTTATTGTAGGATATTATGATAGATGTACATTCCAGGTCGATTTTTGCTCTAGTACTTGTAATTGAATCCTAACGTTGGGCACTATAATCTGCAATGCGGCGTTTTCCCGTGTATTACAAATTTACATTGCTCTTTGTTTGCTAGTTAACCTAGTCGTAAAGGCACAACACCCGCTCTTACCTCAGTATGGCTAAGAGATACGTCAATATAGGTTGTTACGGCCTACCAGTTATCACCTATAATTCTGTAATCACAATGTAAATCCTACCAGGAATAAAAACAAAACAGTTTACATGAAAATAAATATACTGTGGAATAGAATATATATGCATGAAAACACATAAAAAGGATACATAATAGTAATATAGAAATGTTTTAAACGCTATCTACAATAGCTTAATCTACATGCTTGAATACACTCTTTAAGTGTAGGTACGACATATTAATTATCAACACCAAGTCAGAAAAACCAATCGCACTTAAAATCACATAGTACGGCTTTGCATTCGATCGCTTGAAATCAGCTGACGCGATACGCCAGCAGTATGATGGAAGTGCAAGGGCAGGGTAAGCACCCGTTGCTTTCGGGCGTGTAACTGCTCGTCGAAGTTATTGCGCAATCTGTTGCAATTCCTTTGTAATTCGCTGTTAAGATTCTGCTCCCACATTTTCCTGGATCATGCAGGGGAATTATCTATAGGAAGTAATCTTGCGTCATAGTTGCTCCAAACGGTCTCGTACTTTGACAAGGTCGACTGCTTCTTGGAAGCTAGAATAGCGGCTCCTTGCTACGATGAATTATCGGTATTTCGATGTGCTTTCTAGTTCTCCAAAGATATATGTTCCTTCATAAGGTATGAAATTGGCAATTATCGCAGATATTCCGGATCTTATGTAGAATTCAAATCCTCATTTATAGGGTTTCTACTGTATATATTGGGGCCGAAAACTAATTCTCTGTATGAAATTATAGGCAA
This sequence comes from Agriotes lineatus, assembly GCA_940337035.1. NCBI lineage: Eukaryota > Metazoa > Arthropoda > Insecta > Coleoptera > Elateridae > Agriotes > Agriotes lineatus. The sequence goes on along the minus strand of OW679200.1, from coordinate 96,251,233 downwards.
TTTAGGCAAAAGTGATAAGAAATTCATATATATATATATATATATATATATATATATATATATATATATATTGCGAGTTTTATACAGTTTACAACCGTTTCTCGCATCCTAATCTCCATTTCTTTCTGTCGCGCCAGTCGTGTTCTTGGAGTCCTCTGTTTTCCATAGCTTCCTGAACTCCAGCTTTCCAGCTTTTCCTAGGCCGGCCTCTTTTCCGTCTCACACGTGGTTGCCACTCCCACACTTGTTTTGGTAATCGGTCATCTGTCATCCGTCTTAAATGGCCATACCATTTTAACCTCTTCGCCAGGACTGTGTCGATTATTGTAGTGGCTATGCCCATTCTTTCTTTAATGTCTACATTGCGTATTCGGTCAAGTCGAGTAAGGCCGCAGCACCTCCGCCAGTAGTCCATTTCTAGAGCTTTTATTCTATTTTCATCCCTCTGGTTAATGACCCATAGTTCGGCCCCATATAGGGTTATACTTTCTATTATTGTCTTGTATATTTTAATTTTAGTTCCGTTTGTTATGTTCTTACTCCATAATAGAGGGTTAATTTTTCTCATAGCGGTTCGACCTTGACCAATTCTACTGGAGATTTCAGTTTTATTGCTTACGTCGTTACCTATCTGTACACCAAGATATTTATATTGGTTCGTGGTTTTAATGGTTTGGTTTTCAAGCTGTAAATCGGAGGCATGACCTCCAATAACGAGATATTCAGTTTTGTCAAAATTGATCTCTAAACCCCATGTCTGATATTCGTCGTGTAACTTTCTCAGCATGTAATGTATATCATCGCGATCTTCAACCAATACTACTTGGTCATCAGCAAAAAACATTCATAAATTCTTTATTAAAAAGGGCTAAACTCTGTGCAATAACTTGAGTGCTATATAGTTTGTTTTTTTCTACAATGCCATGCATCAAATCCACAAATCCTTTTTATTTGGTAGCGGTTTTTCTTCTTCCTTCTGTTGACTTTGAGCGGCTTCCTCTACATCTGCCTCCCCAATTACTATCTCATAATCAGGACCCTGACACTGCATCTTTTCTTCTAATTCTAAAGCAAGTAGGTACCCTTTTATTCAGTTCCACATCATTGTCCTCGGAACCACTATAATTTGAATAGTCAGACTGGTAGGGGTCCTTTGGTACGTAGGGTTGGCGTAAAAGTAACTTTTACTTATTTTATTGAAATCCATGGAAATGTTCTGTAAAAATTAGTACTGTAAAGTACTGTCAAGTTCAACGTTATCATACGACCACAACCCACTTTAGAGTCAAATTTTGTACAAATGCCCGTTGGTACACATAATATAGTAAAGTATTACAAAAAACAATTCTTATGCAATGTACTTGCAAAATTACATAAAGGAAGTATCTAATTTACTTAGGTAAAACAAATAAATTTCACGTTGTACCCACTCACGAGATCTCTCCCATTATGCAACAATTTGTACGTTAGAAATTTAGTGTCAAATTCAACCGTAATGTGGAGCCACGTCCCAAGTGCGTTGAAAAGGTCGTAGCCATATGTCTACATTGTGTTAAACGCTACGATAACCATGGAACCTGAATTTTGTCTTTTCAGCCATATGGCTATAGTATCCCTGGAGGGTTAAGATGCTGTAGCATCTAGCATAATTTATTAATTTATATTAGGTCAGGTGGTACCATCTTTTTAATACTTTAAGAATCTTCATTATTTGCTCCAGTTTATTTGCCTGACACGAACTCTGGCAAGCGAAAATATAGTCCCACCGTCCCACCCAAAATTATTTTCTTGATTATAGAGATTTCTAAAAAATAGAAAAAAAATCATGCATTGGTTGTTAGCTAATTAAAGATAAAATATATGACCCTAAATATTTCTGGGAAAATAAATGGAGGCAGACTTTAAAAATCTTAATTATTTGCTCTAGTTTATTTGCCTGTCACGAACTCTGGCAAGCGAAAATATAGTCCCACTGTCCTACCCAAAATGATTTTCTTGATTATAGAGATTTCTGAAAAATAGAAAAAAAGCATGCATTGGTTGTTAGCTAATTAAAGAAAAAAGATATGAGCCTAAATATTTCTGGGAAAATAATGGATGCAGACTGTTCTTTTTGAAGAGTTTTATTGTAACGAGAAATATTAAAAACCGGTGCTTAAGGTATTCTTCAGCAATGAGGTATCAAATAGGTAGGAATCTTCTCCTTGTTCTCCTAAAGTGTGGTTTCCATATTTTAAAAATAAATTCCTAATAAAAACCAGTTTTAAATGATATATCTCTTATTGAAATGATAGTCAGTTGATGAATATTTGTTTATAATTATTATTATCATAATTGCAATGTTTCCAATAAGGGGACCATAATGGATAAATATAGCTTATGTGCCTACTGCACGAACTATAAAACTCTAAAATTTAAAAGCAACTTCTGATATACAGAGTGGTTCATACCACTGTCACTCGCAGTTTTGACTAACTCTAGTAACATTCTCTATAGGGTGTTTAGTGGTTGATACAGTATAGTGTAAGATCTTTTTAATTTAGAATGTTACTAAAATATTGGTATATGTCGAAAGAGTGTTTGTGTTAGGTATCTTAGGAAAGGCATTGTTAAGCCTTTGCTGTAAGCTATTTCGTTCTATATGTGCTTAAGAAGTATTTTAGTGTTGATAAACTCTTGTTTTTCATTTATCTAAAATAGTCTTTGATTACGTATCAGTAGAAGAAACATTAGAACAGAAGTTAGCACACGTATAAAACAATCGTTACTATTTGAGAATGAATCGAAAACATGATGCCTCTCAATTTTTACTTAGTTGTGGTTTCCATCTTAAAGTTTCTTTTAATGTCGGTTTTTTTACTTGGATTGTAGATTATAGTTTTGTGGTTCAGAACCGTATGTAGGACTTGGTACAAATATATCGTAGAGTCGTAAGGTACTCCCTTCGTTTATAAGCTAGATTCGTTATATTATGTAACAATCCTTTATCTAATAGACTTGTCTGTCTGGGACGCTGTTTCAGCAGCCAAACCGTAAGAGATAGAGAAAAAAGTTATTAAAGTTATATGTTTGGAATGGTCATGTCAGGTCAGGAACCGAATTTCAGTCTCTAACACTAATTATTATCTTAATTATCCTAATCCTAACCTTTTAGGTTAGATTCTAGGCAAGTTTTATCAAGGCGAATGCGACTGGTAGTTTGCTACCAACAATGACGTCATTTACGTACGTGTGGTGAATACGCGTTCTATTTGCAAAACGGTCTTTTTTGTTTTTTTAAATGAGACATTTGTCTCACTGGGTTGCTAGTTATTAAAAATTTGTGTTCATTCCAGCATACTATTGGAAGGACTTTACTGGTTCCATACCGAGTGACGCTGTACCTGGAGGAAAAGACAAGGAGGGCAAAACAACGTACATTGGCCACGCTCACCATACAAATGGCGCACTTATACCTGGCCTGATAGACGCAAGCAAAAAGGCTATGATGCCAAAGGATACACAGTAACCAGAAACGTACAGGTATACTTTCCTGATAGTTATCTTAATTTAAAGTTTTACAGCTTACTATCAATACCAAATAGTACAGGTTGTACATAATATGTAAGCAATATGGGACTCTAATTGAATACTTCTAGTTTACGTTTTACTATCTTGATACATAAATAACTATTTTACAGTCGCAGCACGTAGGCTAGATCTACGATGTCAATTTGATATGTGTAGCTACATGTGCTATTATTTAGACAATGTGTTTCAGTTTTGGAAAAACCCTTATGCATCTGACACTGCTGCATCTCTATTAATTATAATAACAATTCTAGTGAATGACACATTATAAACTAAACGTTTTTTGTAGATCCTCTGTTCTTCAAACAAAGGTCGATTTAAGTGGATACAAACCAACGATGTGGATCTTCGATTTCTGACTCAAAAGCACCTTGTCCCCGGCGGCTTCGACTATGACTATCCTCTATTAATCGGTAGAGCAGAAAAGAGTGGAGAAGTGGTAGTAGGAAAAATAACTGTTTATCATGGGTATAAAGGATTCACCTACGTTGTGGACGGAAAAGCTCCACACGAGCACGACAACTACGAAGTCTTATCCTATAATGATAAACGTGATTGCAAATCAAATGAATAAAATTGTATAATTATAAATTGTTTGTTTCATCTACAGGCTTACGATCATATTCTGCAGAGTAGCTAGAAAGAAGTATTTTATTGGTTCATACAATTGTTTGTTACGTTAGTACACACAGCTTTCCTTATTATTAATACACGAAGTCGTATCAAAATTTTCAGAAAAATGAAGTTAAAAAATCCAAAAAATGTGTAAAGTAAATTATATTTTAGAAATTGTATCGTGTCTTAAAAAAACTCATTCGCAACATACCATGATCAAATTTAAGTTTGTCGTAACTTGATACCTACCCACTGAAGCAAATGAACTACCATAAGTGAGAGAGAACTAAATTACATCTTGATCTTGAACTAGTTTCTTATAAATATACAAAACACTTAATAAACACAATGCTTGTTGACTGTTATGATTAATATACTCGTTGTTGTTTTGTAAATGCTATATTCTTTTCAGTGTTTCTTGATACAAGTACACTTAATGCAGTGTAAATTTTTTCCTGTCACAGTGACGAATATTTTCATAAACAAAATGCAATCTTAAGTTAAGACATGACTAGATTTTATATCTTTCTTGCCAAGGCCTACCCTAAATGAGTTTTTTTAACACACGATAGATTTTAAGATATTTTCTCATTTGGATTTATTAACACAAGCGAGGCAATTTCAAATCGCATACGATGATTGTAAATCACAACAAAATATGCTAGATTAGGAAGTTGCTAATCTTGAAATTCGTATAACTAACTTCTGAGTCCTCTCTGCTGTAAAAAATAGGTAAGGAAGACTACACACTTTCTCTACAAAAAGATTAGTCACAACTAGAATAAAAAAACATAGAAATAATATTTCGATAAAACTTTTTAAATCTTTAATCTCTTAGATGATTTCGGAGGCTTTCACGATTCTTGTTATTACGTAACAAACGACTTCCGGGATAAGACTGTGTCATTATTGAGGTCGTAGGACTCAACGTTTCACTCCCTTTCGTAACAGGCTTCATTAGCAGAAAATCAAATCAGCACGGTAACTCAACGTGTAAACCACGCCAGAGGCGAAACTCTTTTAACGATCTGAAAGAGAAAGGTGAGAATTTATAGGCAAGTGTCGTCGCGGTTGAGTGACGGTGGCGTAGTTTAAAAATTAGCGCTTTCCACATAGAAGCAACAGGAAAGTCTTCGTCCCCATTAATATTATTAGAGTCTTTATAAAACACAATGGTTTCCCGAATCGTTTTGCTAAGGAAGAATGGGGATTTGCCGATAATAGAAGTTTCATGAAAATGAATCTTATGGCCGTTATGGCGCTGGTATTCGGCCAAGCCGGATGATGAAGGAAAACCCGACTTGAGACAGCGCTGGTGTTCCGAGACACGAGTTTTTACTGAACGTCCTATTTTACCAATGTATACAGCGTTACAAGAGCATGGGACTCTATAAACGCCTTCAGATGACATAGTGTTTAATTTATCTTTAGGTGAGGGAAGAACCTGTGAGAGTTTGTTCAACTGTACTGTAGAAAAAAGTATCAAAAAAGTGCAAAAAGATGAAAAAGAGAAGCAAGAAAAGGTAGCAATTGTTCTAAAATGTAGTTTATTTAAAGCTGTATTTTCTCTGGTTAGGAAAATGCACATCGATCTTTACCAATTTAAGTAAATTCAGGAGATGTGATAAATGGTTACTTGTATTCTCTGTACACGTTATGATTCAGGGAAAACATCCCCAACGCTAAGTAAAGTCTGAGAAAATATAGTTATCTCTGGTAATCTATAAATAGAACATAATTAAATGATAAACTGGATTTCCACTGTCTATTAAAAATGTTTGGCATTTCTTCTGGTGTACAGGGTTATTCATTATAAATTACCCACCCCTTATCATCGTTATTATTGCCTATAGAAAAAAAAGTTTTAAATAAAAGTTATGTGGTTATAACTGAATTTTGTTAAAATGCTATCAAAAGTACAGTGGCGTGCATAATTAAGGGGATACAAAAAAGTAATATATTTTTTTTAAATGGAACACCCTGTATATTATTAAATTTTTGGAATGATCTTTCTTTCCTGATTTCAAAAATATACCATATGTTACCCCTACCTTATACCGTTTTTGAGTTATTAAACGTCGAATATCTTAGTTAAAGTAGTTAACATTATTAAATATAACAAAGTTTTATTTAGGAAATTTAAATATAAATAAAAAATAACTCATTTAGATTATTTCATTAAAGAAATGTCACTTATCAAACAAAATAGTTGTCATTTTCATAGCTTACTTTAATAATGTTAATGATATTCGACGTTTAATAACTCAAAAACGGTATAAGGTAGGGGTAACATATGGTATATTTTTGAAATAAGGAAAGAAAGATCATTCCAAAAATTTAATAATATACAGGGTGTTCCATTTAAAAAAATATATTACTTTTTTGTATCCTCTTAATTATGCACGCCACTGTACTTTTGATAGCATTTTAACAAAATTCAGTTATAACCACATAACTTTTATTTAAAACTTTTTTTTCTATAGGCAATAATAACGATGATAAGGGGTGGGTAATTTATAATGAATAACCCTGTACATATTTGTATATATAGATAAAGCTTTGTAAAAGTCTGCTACCAGGAAATTGTCATACTTCATTGACCTAATTCAAGACTTGCTAAACAACTTTGGTTGGCCAACATAGATCCGGGGCATTTGAGATCGGGACCATCCAATCAGTCTTCGCCAGAAAGACGTATCAGAAATTTAAGGATGTTCTGCAATTTGAAATCCTTTATTTTATGAAGCGAGGCACTTGTGAAGCTCTTCCAACGTTAATAAAACGCAATTTGGATTGGTTCGAAAACGATTTGCTCATTTTCGTTATGCCAAATTAACACGTTAAAATTGTTTATGTTTGAATCGTAGAGTACAATATAGCTTTTGGAATATAAAAATTTAAAAAAGCGTGAATTGAAATTTTTTATTTGTCTTCTACTTGATTGTTGTTGCCTACTCCCTATCCACTTTCAACAATATTAGTTATTCAATCATTTCTAGGGTTCTCAAGCAGCCATTTTATTAACTTAGTAGACACTATTTCAAATTTTATTATTAATGCGTACATTATATATTTGGCTCATTCGAAGAGCCTTTTCCAGTGTAATAATATTACATGTTATATAATTTGATTCTTACATCTGTTTCTCTTGTGCAAATACTTAGTTGAAAACTTAAAATGTTGTGGTGGAATTAGCAACACTAAGAAGTCTGGGAAATCAAACAGTTAGAAGTATTCTAATTTTCTATGGAAAAGATAATAAACAACTCTGTATAAAAACGTTTGAAAAGTTGGACTTTTTCTCAATACGTTGGCACTCGCGTTAGTGTTATTATGGTTGTTTCTGCCAATTTGCACTTGTATAAGTTTGCGATATGAAATTAATTTCGTTAACTTACTTCGTATTTTATCTATTTACGTGGGAGTAAGTAGGTACGTTTATTTCATCATAAAAAAGATGTTTATATACATAATTACAAACGCCTGATTTTGTAGAACTCAAAGCTTATTTAGTGTACTTCCACACCTTTTAATTTAACCTTACTACTATATTTGAAACAGGTTTTTAACATATTCCGACCAAATTTTTTGAAATTGGTTCACATTCGTTAGTCGTTTAGCCTCATTTGGGAGGTCATTTTAATTTTATACCCTTTATAATAGAAGCTATTTTGTGTGAAACTTTGTATTTGCTGGCAGTCGGAAATTATATGCTATTCTAGTTCTATAACTGTGAACATCTTTGTTAGAAACTACATGATTACTCATATAACTAGGTAACATATTTCTTACCCGCTTAAAAATAAAAACCATCGTATTGAAATGTATCCTTTGTTTAACACTAAGCCACTGCATAATTTCTAGCATATTGGCAATTCTGGACCGCCTGTGACAACGCAAAATTATTCTCATCGCTCTATTTTGTAATTTTTGCAGCCTTTGCGGGTCTTTTTCCGTCACTAGAAATAGCACAGTGGAACAATATTAGAAATGCGGAACAATTATACACTTATAAACTAAAATTCTAAACCATACCTTTAATTTACTACTAATTCTACCAAAAAACCCAATATTTTTAGCCGCCTTTTTAACAATAAAATCGATATGATTCCTAAATTTTAATCTATCATCAATAACTACCCCTAGATATTTAATTTCGGCAACGTATTCTATATTCGCACCGTCTATCGCCAGATCATCTACAGGCTCCGTTAAAGGCCTGTTTGTAATAACCATGGCCTTTGTTTTCATCGGGCTCAGCTTTAGTCTGTTATTTTTTAACCATTTTAACAGTTTTATTAGCTCAGAATTCATTTTACATACCGCTCTGTTAACGTCACTGTCACTCACTGTAATTAGGGTGTCATCTGCAAGAAGGTTTAATTTACAACTTTCGACAATCGTGTCCGTGTCGTTTGTATATAAAATAAGAAGAAGTGGTCCCAGTTTTGATTCTTGTGGTACACCTAATTTATTTTCTCTTGCTTGCGATTTGACTCCGTGATGGATAGTTACTTGATATCGTTCGGAGAGATAGTCCCTAAACCAATTATTTGCACTGTCCGTAATTCCATATTTATCCATTTGAGATAGAAGTATATCTCTATCTATAGTCGCAAATGCACGCTTTAAATCCAGGAACACAGCAACAAATTTTTTGTCGATCTCCTGTTTCCAGTTTGCTAGCACCATATTTAAAGCTTTTCCCATGAATGCTTTTCTCTAAAACCAGATTGTGTTTCTCTTAATAAAGTCTGCCTGTTTTGATCACGTCTTTTAATTTTTTCCACATACTTTTGGAATCTCCTCTACACTCCTCTAGCTGTTTCTGATAAAATTCGTTTTTTTTAAATTTTAAAAGCCTATTAGAATAATTTTCAGTCTGTTTATAATAGCTCCAATCTAATGGGTTTCCCGTTATTTTAGCCCTATTGTATAACAAATTTCTTTGGTATTGGAGATTCTTTAATTTCTTTGTAAACCACGAATTGTTTGACTTAATCTTTATTGTTTACGAACAAATTTGCTGATAGCATTTTGTAGACGTTTGACTAAAATATCTGGTCTGTAGTTTACCCTGAATGTATTTATTTGGTTCCACTTGTATTGTTCCAGATCTTCTTGCAATTGAGCACTGTCGTATGCATTTTTATCGAATACTGTAATGGTTTGCAGTTTACGGTCATTTGCACATTTGCAATATTTGAAAATCGGGACGTGAACATGAGTGAACGTGAGTGAAAATGTCCAAGGCGTGATACACGCTTCACGTTAAATATTTAGTAATAAATAAAAGATTGCAGGGTGCCCCGCCCACCCGCTGCCCTCCCATTTCTAAGATCTAAAGATGGAGCTGCGCATGCGCATCTGTGTTGTGGTGTCAGTGTTGTGTGTACTGTGTACAGTCAATGGCGTCCTGTCTGGGAATTATTTCTATTCTAAAGTTCTATTTAAGGCAGCAGGAACGCACGGACACAATAAGTGCTCTGTAGCTCATGTAGGAATAACGCATTCGCTTGCAATATCCTACAAACCGCTGGAATCTTATTCGCAACCGCCTGCCCTTCAAAGTCGATCACCGATAATATTTTTTTTTAGTTGAAAATTTATGTAATTTATTAGAAACCTGAAGATATTTTTACCCATATCATCATCATCAACTTCAGCGTTCATTACTCCATTTCTGGATATACGCCTCTCCTGCTTCATGCCATTCTTGGCGGTTATGGGTTTTACGCGTCCATTGTTTTCCAGCACGTTTTGTATATCATCTCTCCACCTGGATCGTGGCCTGCCTGGGTCACGTTTCCCTATTCTCGGCCTCCACTCCGTGATCTTCTTTGCCCATCTTTCATCCGGTAATCTCATGACGTGCCCTGCCCATTGCCACTTAAACTTCGCAATTCTTTGTATGACGTCGTCGACCCTTGTCTTGTTTCTGATCCATTCATTTCGTTTCATGTCTCCTAGGCGTATTCCCAGAATAGATCTCTCCATCTTCCTTTGGGTGACTTGCAATTTATGTCTTGTTGTTTCAGTGAGCGGCCATGTCTCCGATGCATAAGTGAGTATCGGGGGTATGCATTGATTCAAGATTCTGGTCTTTAGGTGTTGTGGGAAACTTGATCTGAAGACCTGTCTTAGCTTCTTGTATGCAGCCCACCCTAGGTGGATCCGTCTTTCTACCTCTTTTACTTGACAGTCACGTGAGAGTGATATTCGTTGTCCCAGATATACATATTCCTCGACGATTTCTATTTTTTCATCACCTTCAATTTCAATTGGAATTATGTCTTCTCTGTTTGACATTACTTTAGTTTTGTTGATGTTCATTTTCAGTCCTATAGTACCGGCAGATTCTCTTAGATTTTTAGTCATTTGCTTTATATCTTCCATGTTATCAGATATAAGCACGATGTCGTCTGCAAGTCTCAGATTATTCAATCGCTCTCCGTTTATATTAATGCCGAGATTGTCCCAATTTAGTAGCTTGAAGCTGTCTTCCAAACAATTGGTGAACAATTTGGGGGAGATGGTGTCCCCCTGTCGTATTTCTCGTTTGACTTCTATTGCTTTGGTCTCATCAAACGTCTGTATCGTTATAGTAGCTTCTTGGTAAAGGGCGTCTATTAGTGTTATATATCGGTGATCAATCCTACCCATAGCTTAATTTAATTTTTAAAATTATTTAGTGTCACAATTTACACTTACGAGGGAAGTTCTGAGTAAAGCCCTTTACAGATTGGCATTGGTTTTAAAATTAAGCATTCTGTTCTATCTGAATTTGAATTTTGAAATAAAACCGGAGGGTCACGTTGTAAGTGGCGGGTCACGCCGTGAACGTGAATGATCGTGAGCGTGCGCGTGCGTGAACGTGAGTATTTAAAGCAAGCGTGAAACGTGCGTGACGTGAGTGACTACTCACTCAACCTTATTTTGAAATTTAACACTAGCATTTCATGGTCTGTAAGTGAAGCAACAACCCAAATAGGTGAGATCTACGTGAAGTATTAACCAAAAACTCAACATGGCAACCAGCGACCTTTGAAACAACATCGCCAACACTAGATTCTGCAGCACAGCTATCAGCATCTCTCCAGATGAGAGTGAAAGCGTATAAATGAAGCAGGTAGAAAAATTAATGCCAGCGTACCAGGTGTCCGTCAGAGAATTTGTCGGTAGCACCGTAGCTTTAAGGAAAATGTCATCTATGTAAGTATTTAGACATAAATGTCGTTCAATAGGCAATTTATGATTTATGAACTGGCGTCGTTTCATTACCGACGGTGTCAAAAAATTCAATTTTAGTGAACACGGGTGAGAATTTATACGTGTACATGGAGGACTTTTAAAAACGACCTCGTACGGGGCAGGATATCGATTAGGTGTGGTATACAGTTCGCCTGAAAACAAATGGACTTCTAGTTTTAAGATAAGGTTTTGAGTTACGTAGAATTAATTTGGACATTCATAGTCGTGGGTGTGAGGAAATCGATCATTTGTGCGACCGTATTAAGTAATGTTGATCTGTTAGTGCACATGAAACACAGTTGTTTAATAGCAAATCTGACAAGTGTAACGACAGAAGGTGAAGTAGAAGTGCGTGATGTACAGTATCAAAATAATGTCTTGACATTTCATAAAATATACCTAGCACAGTTCCTGAATATTACCCAAACATGTAATACACTTGACTATTCACCGAATTATCACCGTCCAAGACTGTTAGTCACTTGCCGTTTCAGAATACTGCCACGGGGTAGACTACACGTAGCTCAAATGGAATATCAATTCATGCTGGAATAAGGAATCGCCCGTTCGTCCAAACGCAACTGGTCCGCCGCGCCTAATTTACTGACGAAGAAGGGCAAATAATGATTGCTATTCCGTTTCTCACAGAGAAGATTTTGAACACAATATTTTCTGCTGCAAAATGCTATTAACTATGAACTAGAGCTGCTAAGCAAATTACAGTTCATTTTGACAAAAGTCATAAAATTGCTGTAACAACTACCTGCGGATGTATAATTTTCGGTTTGCGTATTTTCGGAGTAACTTTTCAAAAAGCTCCCCGTCGACTCCATTTATGTTACGCATTTATAGGGCAACTGCTGGTAGCTTCGCAATATGAAGAGAAATAGCTGGATCAGTTTTGGCAAGGCGAAAGTCAACTTTCTTGGGTAAATAATTTCCCAAAGTGGAGTTAAGCTTCGGAGGGCCGCTTCGCCGCCATACTGCGGATACCCCAACCAAAAATAATCAAAAGATCGCGACGCTTTCTGGAAATTACAAATGTTTATTGCCGATTTACCTGGCAACGCTCGAAAGCACTGCCAAGATTATAAAGTAAACGAAAAATCGGAAATCAAGTGGAATACGGAATCTGCATTTTACGGGTTCAAAGAAGTTCTGGCTAATGCAGCGCTTCTTGCACATTCAGCATCTGCAGCCGTAAGCTAATAATGGTGTAATCATCAAATGTCGCCTCTCTTTATTTATCTATGTGCAAGTGAACAAACAAGCTGAAACCAATTCACCTTCTTTAACAATTTGTTACAAAAGTAATACGTCCAGTTTTTATAGCCAAATGGCTACTTGTTATTCAATATTTAATGGACAAAATCTGTGGTGGCTTGCTACAAGAAGCTAAGGAGCTATGGCCCTATCATAACAACAGACATTCAATGGTTTTGTATTCCGAATAAAACATTTTTCGTACTTATTTTTTCCCATTATTCCAGTTTAAAGCTTAAGCAACACACGAGTAATTTTTATTTCATAAATACAAACCGTACGATAACACTTTCTTGCCTTATACTATTATATCAGCATAAAGAAGAAAGATTGGAAATTTATTTAGCCTAGATATGGGATGCAATATCTTTCAGGTGACCACCGTTTTCGTGCATTTCTGTGCCCGTTTTACTAACTGCCATTATTGGCTCCAAGACAGCCACCGATATATACTTAATTTCTTATCATATCCCCTCATTCAACTGTGCGATTGTGTGGGGACGTGTCATATACAGACCAGCGATTTATTTTAGCAACTATCAATAATATCCAAAGCCTTCTTGAGATAACATTAAAATGTATTAGAAGATCTTAGTTCGGAAATTTGGAAAGAAAGTGGAAAATGTGTGGTCGAAAGTAGGGGTTACAATAAGCATATTGTGTTCCATGCCTAGGCTAAACCCCCATATTTCTTCTATATAATGACATAATTTTTATGCTGTTTGGTAATACAACCTGGTCCGGTTGTATTGCATTAGTTATTACTTGATTTAATCATTATTATACCCTGACACCCTGATATTGTGCAAACGGTATAGGGTGTTACAGATTGTTAATGTATGTGTACCTTCTATTTATCACACAATTGTTAAAGTGCTTTACGCATCCGGCGTCCACCATAATACGACGATTAAAAATATTTTTTTAAATAAGCACTTTTTGTCGTATTTTCTTAAACAAAAGCTTGAAATACGGCAGTTATATAGACCTAGCAATACATTCCTATTATAATACTGTACGTATCAATTAGTCATTTCATGTGATGGTAAACTTAACTCTAAAACAGTGAATATGCTATCTCTCCTGGCTTAATTATAAATTTAACCGAATATTTAAACAGATATTCGGTTCAGTTCAACATATTCTATTGACCTCTAAAGTTTAGTAATTCTTTTCACTGATGCTAACTTTTGCCAGTTTGTGTGTGAATACATATTTAGATTTCGGGATGCCGACATCTGTCTTTGTATGTTGGCGTGAGGAAAATACATTTTACATTCGGTTGGTCCTATCATCATAATTCTCCAAGAGCCGCCACTGATTGTATAGTATAGGGAAAGCATGTCTTTGTTATTCGACACAGGTGATTGTGATCTAAAAAAACTCCCAAGTAAGCCATGTGGCGTCATAGAAACTTTGCTTTGATGTGTAGAACGTCCAGTTAAAAGCTTCAAAAGGAAAGCAAACATAGTTGCGAAGAAAGAGTAAATATAGATGCTTAATGCAACATAAGGGCCATAGAGGCTTTCAGTTCCTACGACAACAGAACTTTTAGTTTTGTTTTTGAAGAACACTAGTGCACTAATTTTATTGCTTTCGTCGATAGCAGCCTTACAAATTATAAAGTTTTCTTTCTACTTGAAAACAAAGAACAGCAAAATTGAAGAAGAGTATATTGTTCTAGTAGCTGCATTGCAGAATTTGTTTGAAGTTTCAATAGCTTCCAGTGTAATAATTTGCTCTATTTACCAAAGCATTTTTACGGTTGTTCTCAATTGTCTTTAATGGCTAGCAGGGAAACTTGAGAATTATCGCAGCAGCTGCTCCTCAGCAATAAAGCGCTGGAGGCAACGAAGTTGTTGCAGCCTCCAATGCTTGTTCTACTAATTAATTAATAATAGTGGTGTAGAATTGCTGTAATAGGGTTTGCTGTAGTTGTTCGACAATAAAAGTGCTTCCCTCAAGCTTTACATCCCCTTTGATTGCCCGCTTTCAATAAAAGAGGATTTTCTCGCACTGTTTGATAAATTGCAGGAGAGCGTGCTCGTCTGTGCTGCTGGATTACAAATCGGGTTATTGATTGCTGTACTTTGGCACAGAATAATAATTTATAGCTTGTTTTATCAATGATTTGCTGCCGTCAGAATCTGTTCTTAATGGCGGCGGTGAAGGAAATTTGATGAATCGCTAGGACATTACGTAGGAGTACTTGATAGTTGCAGCTGCTTTTCCAAGCAAGGAAGGACTGTAACAGATGACTCGATCTTATTTGAGGTTGTGTTCTTACGTTTTTATTTTAGGGTTTTCGGCAAAGACGGGAATCCGACTGACAGGATGATTTATTCCGCTTGCCTTGTCGGAGCTCCGGTAAACATAAATCGAGAAGGTTTAACTTCCCCTTCAGTACTCCGCTTATATTTATTACTCATCCCTCCGTTTGTTGATAAATTCCAGGTAATTACTTTTCCTATCGATGGTGAAGATAACTGACGCTTTTGTAAATATAGCTGACACTGAAATATGCTGCTTACTTATAATTGTCAGAGAGGGTTGGAAAGAGGCATTTTCCTTTGTGCCTGTTCCATCAAAGTGGTTGCAATTTTAACATATTATGTTAAAAGCGATTGAACAATAACCATTAGCATCTCTGTACTAGCAATAAATAGCGTCGCTAAAAAAGTTACAAATTGTCGAAATGAGCCTGCCTGGGAAAAAATGGGGATGCTCTGAAAGTTTCAGTTTAATTAAGAAGACTAACTACGGGGAACATTCTTCGTGGCTAATAAAATTGGTGGTCTGCTAGGATAGGCTGCACGGAAACAGCATAGATATGGGTTTTCTACTAAATAAACTGATCCCAACTTAATGAAATAATGTGATTAGGTCGTTATAATATTTCAAAATTTCACCGCCATACGCTGTGGATAGAAATAAAACCAGAAGGTTTGTAGATTTAAGTTCTAGGGAAATTAGGTATTGTAAAAACAGTTTTTTTTCGTTTTTAAACAGAAGTTTTGAAATTAACATGTATAACTAGAGAAATCAAAATTACTAATATTATCAGATTCCCAATCAGATTCCCCCAATGAGTATAGGTATAATTTAACTGAAATTCCAGACGTAAAATTAGAAAGACGCTCACGTTACGAGCTGACAACTGTGTCTTCAGAAAAAGTTTTAAATTTATGTGTTGGTTGTAATACATTATGCAACAACACCATTGCGGTCAGATTGTCGTGACATTAAGTTTTTATATCAAAATGTTGCCATTGCAGATAGAGTAATGCAGTTTAATCTCAAAGCCATCATTGATCCCAAAGCATTTTGTTCCTTAATTTAAAAATTATGCTAGTTAACGATTATTACCTTTTTTCAAAAACAGCCGGCTGGTTTATCTAATATCACTAAATTTCAACAAACCGTTCTATACAAGACCAAAACTCTTCCTGTATGGTGTACGGTTGTGAATTGCTGGGTTGTGTAAGTAATTCGACAATAGATATAATCCAGCGATGTGTAACAATTAAGCTTAACGTGTGTTGTTCTCAGAACTAATATGGTATTAGTCAAGTTTTGGTCGAGTCTGAATACATATTGTTTACAAGCGAGGAGTTCTTGCAAGCGTTGTGTTTTGCACTTTTACAAATAGTAGGTTATTAGATCGTATAGCAAAACACGGCACAATTTGATTGTATATAAAGCTCTGTAACATAACAACTCGAAGTACTGGCAAACCTTCTAGTAAAAACAAAGTTATACAAATATAATATACACTTAAGCGACTCTGGATTTAGAGAAATTAATGTTCTTTGTAACTTATACATGCAATAAGCAGAGGGATACATTGTAATACTCTAGATGGTGCCACGCCCAGGTAAAGGTGGAGGACACTCGGTCAATAACCCCTTCCATTAAAAAACTACAGCCATGAGACCCCAAGAATTGAGAGTCGGGCGGATTCAAGTAGATGACCTGCAAAGAGAATAAAAGCAAACACTTTAGAATAAGCATGTACAGTTGATCAAAGGAACACTTGATAAGCATAAACCAGACTTATAAGCTGTGCAGGGTGTGAGATGGAAAGAAGAGGGCATACTGAAAAAACCAAGTCAACCTTCTACTATAGCTGCCATAAAAAACAACATATACTGAACATATGTTTCATTGTTAGTAAACGAATTCAAAGTGTAATAATTTAATTACAAGCAAAAAACCCTAGACTCTCGGTTATTCCCATAAGAGGAACAATTTTCAATTATACGTAGAACCCATAGGTAAATCAGTCTACAAATCACTTCCAACGATAATAGTTCAAGATCAATAAACCTAGCTGGTTTCTTAAATATTACAATATACTTTGGCCATAAGAGAATTCATAAAAACCGTGGAAACCGTGGGATAACAGAAAAACAAACGTAGTTGACCGTGTCCCAGTTGAAGCAAGACATTTGTCCAACGCTTTGGAAGTGGGCAACTTTAGAGAGACAAAATTAGACTCACTTTACGCGGTAGAAAACTCCGAGACAGAATATCTATCCGGAAAATTTTAAGTAAATAAAAACTACAGTATAGCGATATGAAGTCAAAAAATAGCATTCCAATATCTCTAAATCACAATATATCACAAAACATGAAGACGAGGACCAAAGGTAATATAAAAAAATATATGGGAAAAAAGCAATAAGGAAAGGAAAAATAATGTGTTTGACATAGACAACTGCAAAGAAAATTATGGGCTATGTAACGATGCAAAAGGACTACTGCATAAAAACTTCAAAAGAAAATCATAAATTAATAAAGAGCAAAAATAATACAGAGAACAGTTGAGGAAACATAACAAGCAGCTGATACAAGTTAAACATCTGGGAAACACGAAATGTTTGCCAACAGCTAAACAGCACACTTACAAAATTTAAACCAAGAACTAGTATGTGCAAAGAAAAGCAGAATATGAACTTAAATAATAAACTGGAGATTTTAAATTGTGAGATATCAATCAACTAAGCCACAGCAATTAAAAAGTATAACAGTCATTTGTCAGAACACGAAGAAATACTAGAGAATCATAAACAAATACAAAACAACAAACACGTGAAACAGCACCTATACATCAAGCTTACTCATAGTAATTCTTGTTATATGTTATATCTACCAAGGCTGCACACTCCTAATTATTTGATTAAGTAAACGAGCAGTAATTGCGGTGGTGGTATGCAGATTTAACCTTGGATAAAGTTAGCATTTGTAGAAAAATTCGAGTCGCTAATTGGCTAACTTAATTTTTACTCTGGTACCCAAAGCAAGTTGGAACTCAATAGTTCGAATAACTTAATAACTGGCATTCAGGTTTGCTGTCTCGGCGGTTGATATAACTTGACTGAGTGTGTAAGAATAGACAGTTACGTGGTTTTGCAAAGAAGTTACATTGAATTTGGCAAAGCGTAAAATGTAATTTTCTTTTTAAATTGCTCATGTATAGAAATAGCATTATTGCACTGGTGTGATAACTTTCGCGTTCGTCTCACCAGCGCGTTACGGTAATTACTTTCCAATTAAACAATTATGAAATTCATTAAGTAAGGTTTTACATTTAAGACCCCAAAACATGTATTCAGATATGGCTGCTTACTTTTAAATAATGGCTGTGGTGTTTTTCTATTTAGTGTATTTTTATAATACATACTTTTTTGCTAGCAATAGCCATTGTCGCCTTTTTTGTACACCTAATGACTACTAGACAGCTCTTAAAATATTTTTAACAACAAACAGTAGTAGGAAAGGTGTAAATTATTAAAGAAATTGTTTTGGCCACACTATCAATCTTTGGCACCATTCGAGGTGCCCATTGTGAAAATAACACTAATTAACACTTTATTTCAAATAGAAGAAAGTAATGTAAGTAAAACAGGGCTTTTAAAAGTAAACGTTATAAATTATGTACTTTCGTCGACTTCGAATGCTTTTAAACTAAGTGAAACTTCCATTAGCTAGAAGGGAAGCTGAGATCAATTACTTCTTATAGTTTCCACGTGAAATTTTATTAAGGCCGCCTTTTAAAATAACCAACAGTAGCCGAGATAAAAGCGTGGAGCTATATAAACAACAGACTGTATTATTCGCAACTTTCAGCGAACTCCTAAACAAAGGCCCTAAAAACAATTTTATCTTACCGGGGAACTTTTCAATAACCAAAACGCACGCTTTAAATTCGCAGTTAAACCAGTTTCGCGAAGTCGTTACGAGCAAGATTTCAAGTCCCCGCAGCACCTCCGCCAAATTTAAACGGGTTCGTGTCGCGAACAGAAGAATTTAGATTAGTTTATTAGTACACGAGGCGACGCCTAAATTGTCTCCCTGCCTGGTTCTGTTTTGTCGAAGATGGAAAATTGAGGATAATTAAATCGCCTGCTCTTTTTCTTATCGGATTATTACAGATACAGAGGAATTCCCAGACTTTTGTTTATCAATTATCGTCTCGGTTGCCGGCACCATGCACGGAGTGACTGCTTTGTTCTTGCATATCAGAATGCTAAGTCGCACTAGTTGCTGCAACTGGTTTCTTGAAATATTTGTTATGCTTTATTTAACAGGATTTTTGCTATAGAAATTATGTTGACTTGATATCGGTTTGCAATAGTATCTGAAGTAAAACCATTAGACTCTTTTCAAAGTACTATTCAAAATAAGTGCTTCCTAGCCTTATTTGTATTCGTTTAATACGCAATTGCCCTTTACAGTCCCGGTTATAATGGTATACTATTTCATTATTATTGTAGTTCTTCACTTTTGCCCAGGTTGATTTTAATAGCGTCATTATAAATACATATCACGCCAGGACTGACATGGTTAGGCATTTTTCCTCCACTTCTATCTTTATCTGCGTTTTTTAAAAATGTGCTACTACCAAATAATTATATATTTTGAAGTAATTATTTTAAGTTATCGCAGTTTACTGTTTCGTATGAAAATAATTTTTTCGACTATATCAGCTGGTATTAAACGACTATCATTGTGATTGCCTGCTTTTTGTAATATATTGAGATGGTATGCTACCTATGACAATTCTGGCTCCTTTATTATTATCAAATAAATGGAAATAAAACATGAACAGAATTGGTACTTTATTAATCGCTACAGATATAAATATTATCAGGATTAAACAATGATACATTTATAACCGCAATTGATAAGTAATTTATAATTTAATTAGACTAAGAATTGCAAGTAGATTCCGAGAAACGATATCGACAGGGTTTCGTTTAACTTAGTTCAATGTTATGATTTAATATGATAAGTGCTACTATAATTTTGGCAAATTCTCAGATATTTGAAGTAACGCAAGACATACTAATCAGATTTTGTTAGTTAAAATGGTGGCGAAGCGTCAGCGAGAAAAAGTGTTGTTAGTTTGTATAAACAGCGAAATATTGGGCTGGTGGTCAATGTTGTTACGGGTAATGACACACTGAATGAATTATATAAGATGCCTAAGCGAATAAAGCAACCTGTATAAAGCAACCTGTAAAATCAGCAATTTATGAGTGACAGTAATTAATAAAACCAGAAAAGTGAAAATTATGTGAATAAAACAAATGTGAGGTTAGCGCAACAATATTTGACATTTCGACAAAACAAACTTTTAATTTATAAGATCAAGTATGTGTACTCACAAATAATAGAATGTAGTAGGTTACTAAGCAACGCTTGTAAATAAGAACAAAGATGCTCGCCCAAGCTAAGCCAAGTACCTAAGATTGTGTGCTGACTTCCAAAAAAAGTTGTAAATCACCGTGTAATTAAAGTCCTTTTGACTTCCAACACCCTGGCTCTGCTACCAATCATGATGTGTGTAACATAGTGGCACCATCTGCTAGTACTAACAGAAAGTAACCTCCAGGAGCTATTCAAGGTTATTCAAATCGGTATTTTGACATGAAAGAAACCGGCAGTGAGTGTCTCTACTTGTTTGATTTATGTACCCTGCTAATGGCTAGTCGGAGCAAAATAATTGAGAAATTATTGAAAGGGTATCATATCGGATAGAAATATTTTATATTCATCTAAAATAGAACGTTTTTATTAAACTATACATTAATATTATTCATTTCAATATTATTTTTATCTTTTAAGCAAATTGACCACAATGCACGATTTAGAATTTCCATTATCTGTGATTACTATCTCAAAAGAACAAACCCATCAAGCTTAATAATCCTCTTGTTTCCTTGCTGAAATTCCAACATTTCCATTTCCATTTTGAACGTGATGCGATTTCCGGTTTACTGCCAGACAGTAGCTTGCCACATATTGCTTTTTACATCATATCTTTTCATCTAAAAGAATAAATCTTAAATCAATGTAGTATTTGCGGGAAAAAGGTTTATTGAATTTTAGGCTATACATGTTTGCAAAATAAAGTGCTTATGTGACGAACAGCAACGATTTATTATATAAAAGTCTGGAGCTGCTGAACTCTGGCTTGCATCACAATGCCAAAAAATCGAATAAAATCCAAATAATAAGGAACAACAAATGTATAAAGCAATATATGATTACTGGTATTCCACAAATACCCAACATGTAAAAGTATCAAGGTATATAAGTATAAAAACTTAAATACAACACAAAAATACAAAAATACTACAAACCATACTTAAAAGTAAATAACCATAACTTAATACTTACTTGGCGATGTCAAATATAAAACGTTAGTTATTGAATTTCGTAAGTACTGTTGAGGACCCAAAAAATCACACACTTATGCTGTACACATGAGCAGTTTGGAGTAAGCTAATTAACTGTGATATTAAATTTAATGCAATGTCAAACTCAATGTGACTCCCTTAAAAAAAAAAGATGTGTAATTTATCCAGGTAATTTTCTCAGACTTCCTCAAAATTATATGAACAGGCAACGCAAACGACAATGCACATTATCAAGTTATTGCAATTATTGAGTTCCGAACTGCTTTGGGTGTCAGTGTAAAAACTAGATTAGACAATCAGCGACTGAACTTTATGTACAAATGCTACTATTACCCAGGATTAAATGTGCATTACGTCAGCGGAATTACTGGTCTAATTAAATAATTAACAGGATGCAGCCCAGATAAGTGCAACAACATGCATTTGGATTAACCACATTGATTAATAATAAATGATAATTCTTGTAATACGCATAGACGGCAAAATATTATGAAGAGAACGCATATCCACGTTGCCGATATTACCAAACCTAACCTACACAGGCAGGTAAACAATAGAATTGTACTAGGTGTACATCAAATTAGGTAATATTTTAATCTTAGTTGAACATATACAGATTGTAGCAGGCCACTAGGACCATAGTAAAATCACGGGGATTTTACATGTGGCCGTAATTGTATTTAAAAAATTAAAATACGAGTACATGCCTTGTATTTATAATGATCCTAACGACCTACCACTATCGCACATTGATTGTTCGTTTGTTATATACCACGACGGCCACATGCATATTCTCCTTGCTTTTGCAATGGTCATAGTAGCCTGCAGCAATCTGTATAGAAATGACGGTAGGGAACGACCCAAACTACTGCTAAGATTACTTGCTGTACCTCCGCCAAGCGAACCGTAACAACCCAACCTCCACCAGGCTACGTTCGGACACAGCCTCCCCCAGGGAAGCCTCTAAGGACTGCATTTAAAATGCCTTCTACCTAAGCAGTTTTTGACCCTGAAGCAACAGGTCGGTCGCATTTAGGGACCGCTAAAGTTTCTCCAAGACTTATCGCAGTAATCAGCTAAGATATCTAAACAGGTAAAGACCATCGCACACGCGAGATGGGATTTCAATGCCAAGGAAAAATTCCTATACTATACAATTCAAACAGCTAAAGCCCCCCACTGGACACGAATTTAAATCAGCACCGACATTTCACCCTTAAAAACCACGTGGTGATCTCCTTTAGTCCTAAAATCATTCACATCACATTCTTCGACTATGCCGTCTGTCATTCTACTGCAAAAGCGAAAGAAGGAAGAATCCGTCTTGTGAACCCCCGAACCCACGATGTGTTGTTGGTTTCGAACCTATCAGGCGAAACATTTCCCAATAAGAGCAACTTAATGGCCGCGGTATAAATTTATTCACTACCTCAAAGTTATTGTGAAGTTTATGGCGAATTATTGGGTACTGGATACATCGTGTCACGAACATATAACTACTTTGTTTTTTGCTGGTGCAAATATAGTAGCACTTGTGTTTACTTTAGAAGTGGTAATGACTTTTTAGGGGTGCTATAGAGAAAGCGCATTACTTTGACATAGGCCCATTTGGGCGTTGAATGGATGTGACCGCTGATTTTGTACTTTTTATTTATATTTACCATCATTTGTGGTTAGTTTAACTAGTTTATTTAGGTACTTTAAATCACGCTCGGTTTCTGATCTGATTTCTCTATTATTTTTTTATATAAGGCTGTTGCATTTCCGCTTATTTATATTTCGTTTCCTACGTCTTGCAGCTGTGGGGGTGTAGGTGCTTATTCTCTTGCCTTTCGTTTATTATTGCTTCATGATCCCATGGAATATCTTCGAGTTCTGACAAATTTCTACTATACTTTCTCAATTGATCTGGTTTAGTTTATTGATCCTGAAAATATTAAATCCATATCATAATTTAACATTTTAGATGATCAACGGGAGGTTTATTATCTAAAATTGTCATCAACATATTAGTTTTTGGTTTATATTTTTGCGTGTGTCTCTGTTTAAAAAATATATTATTTGAGAAAACACAGATATATACTTTGTTAACCGGAAAGAATTCACATTAAAATAGAACTCGCCTGCATCCTAAACCATTCCGCGATATATAAAGGTAAATTTGGCCAATTTAGGTGGTACTAGTTGCTCATGCAACAGTTAGCACAATCGTATTTTCAAAAGTGTGCTGAGAGTTAAAAAATATGTACAGGGTATTCATTCATCTTTTCATTACATAAGTGGCACATTCTACTACCAGAATTCGTGGGTATCCGATTAAGATGGAACAAGTTCATGAGTCGAGTATTCCGTGAAAGTTGCAGTAAACATGGTGAATCATAAGGTTATTACTTATCTTATAAAGGGTCATTAGATCCAGCTGTACACCTCGGTCAGAAAGAGTAGATGTAATTTATATTCAAGTAGCATTTGAGAATAAGAACGTTGGTATTACTCATTCTGTGACTTAGCCGATGCAGACACTTTTTTTGGGTGCTCGTCACTTTTGTTGTGTACCTCATATAGAGGATTCCATACAGTGGTGCAATACTCCAATTGGGAACGCGCCAGTATGAAATAAAGAAATAAAAACGTTTTAGGTTTTCGAAATGGTCGACTAGTCCGAAATACGAATCCTAGTATGGAATATGCTTTGTCGACATGTCTAATAAAGTGACGCTTCGAGTCAGGAAGAACACTGTTACGTATAAAGAGCCTAATTAGTCTTTGGATTTATTTTGTGCATAATTCTTGGTCGTGTAAACACACCTTTATTTGAACGCTGTCTTCGTATGAACATATCTCGCTCGCATATAGTTGATGATCTGCATTACCGGCAAGCTTTATTATGTATTTTTATGCCGTTCGTCGTTTATTCCGCTTATGTATACTGGCTTATTTGGTCGTGCAGGCATTCTTGAACCGCCTTTGTGATATGAATCGTCTTGTTGCGACCTGAATAGTGTTTCTTTTTCGTTTTCGTACATGTTCTCGAATTGGCAAGGCGCATGATATGGTCGTTCTCCAGAGCAGCTTGAATTCAGGGTGAGTTAGTTACTGAATTTTTGGTGATAGCGTTGTACATTTCGGCTAATTACGTCCGGTATTTCTAGCTTTCCTTCACCCGGGAGTTTTCAAACTTCAGCAATTTCGCCCACTTTACTTCGAGAAGGTGTGCACTTTGGGCCAGATCCTCTAGTGATCTGCTGGTAACTTCTGCCAGCAACCTCAACCTGCAGTAGCATAGCTGTACGAGCCTGTTTAAAGGCTATTCAACTCAACCACCGCAGAAGCCCGAACTCTCAGATAAGTAACTCACGACCTAATGAACACTGGTTTAATGATATTCGTACTACAAGCTCTAAGTGTATTAATGTTCAGAAATTAAAGCTGTTCGTAGTCAGTAATTTACATCTTACTTGTTTGACCTTGGATAATCTATTTAATTCTGTAAATTATTAGTCTGATGTTTTAATTTGAGGGTACACCTTTAGCATAAGTAACGCCTTTATGAACTACTTGTCTGGCTATTTTATGCAGCGTTGCTCAATGAGTCCTGTGCACTGTTTATGTCATTTGGTGTCTGATTTTATTACTGCTACCTTCTATATTTCAGAGATTGTGTTATTGCCTGCTGCGATTATTGAGTTTATGAGTTCCTGATCTATTTGAGCATATTTGCTGTAATTTAAAGACCTTTTCGTGCAGATGATATTTAGTAATTAAATGATTTAAAGAACTACACGTAGTCGTCACTGAGTCTACCTAGTGGGCCTTTAAATAGACTTCTGTAGCGTCGCGATATATGAAGATGTTGAAGAATGTTATATCTAATGACACCTAAATTTCATATTCTGTATACATGTTCGACATAATAGTAACCAACTCGGTAATTATGGGCAATAATTTTAATGTTTTTTAATGACAGTAATTTGTTTGAATTTAATGTACAATAATTCGGACTCCGAACAGCGCAGTGATAAATAATTTTATGTCGTCAGCATATAAGAGAAGAAAACAGAGTTGAAAGCATTTGACTACGTCGTTTATAAACAATATGAAGTGGAGTGGGCCTAGAATCGAGCCCTGCAGTACCCCTGAAGTTACCGTTTCCTAGTTTGAAATGCATCCACAAATGGAGACAGCCTGTGGCCTATATTTTAGAAAGAAAGAATATGTGGTGATCGAATTTGTTAAACGCTTTTTAAAAATAACATTAAATTGTATCTATTTTCAACAACTTGCATGTTAAATAATAACCAGAAATTAAACGAAAATACTCAGCAAAAGTTGGCACTTTGACAACCAAATTATTTGTTTAGAATACATATGGCTACTATGATAATTTTGTTTACATATTTTGCAGCCACTTTGTGGACGTTAAAATGAAATGTTAGAACTGAATATGCAGAAACCGATCCCTAAACCTCTTTTCAGTTCGAGAACAATAATCGGTTTCCAAAGCACGGCGTTTTGTGCTTTTTTAAAATTGCCAGTTCTAAGCAGTCGGTCTGCGAACTGAGGCTTGCTCGCGCTGTTTTGTTCCTGCACATAAAGGACCAGAAAGCTCCTTGGGAATTTTTTCTGGTAATCTGCTGCTTTGGTTTTCTTTTCTTGGCTTATATTGCGTTTATTAAAGTGGAAGTTCTGCTTAATAAAGCACCGGGAATTTATTATTTGCACTAGGAGGGATTTTCAGGGCTCTTAAAGTGTGATTACTTAGATTTCACATGAAGCGTCTGAACCTCAGCTTTATTCCTCAAGAGTTTTCAAGTTTTCTCATACCGTTTTTCTCGGTCGTTTAAATGTAACAGCACATGCTATAACTTAAAGTCTCAAGATTCTGTAAAACTACAAGTAATTAAATTTTAATATATGAAATATGATACTCAAGATGGCGACAGATCTTCTATGGAATACTTACATTACAAACAGATCTGCTGTCCTACACGTGTTGGGCATTATTTGTATAATATAGATATGGGTGCCTTGAATACTGAATAGCTCAATTCCCAGTATTTCTGTTGCGTCAGTGAAGTAGTTTTTTAGCACATATTGAGTTTTCAATTAATCGGTATATCTAAAGGTCGACTGGTTTACAAGTTCGTTTACAAAAGCTTGAATCAAAAAAAATTTATTACAAACAGCCCTAATGAGCTTTTAATATAACAAATATGCTGACGACGGTGACAAACACTTATAAACGCATAAATATGGTCGATAGCTATATAATCTAAAATAAGCTCACCTAAAGGCCAGTTCATAAAATGTTTGCAGTAATTAAGCCATATAAACTCTATGCTATGTATAATAACCAGCAGGTAGTAATTGGTACCAAATACGTAAAGCGGGAATAGGCTTCCAACAACATCGCCTTCAAATCAAAACCACATAATTATGAGTGCAAAGAAATTCCAACCACACATTTTTATACGGCACGCAAAAACTATGTAAATCAAGGCGATGACTCAGATCGTCTAATTTTAACTATTCAAAAATTGAGGCAAAAAATTGCGGCGTGGTAAACTCGAATATACTTAAACAAGTAGGCGTTAACTTTAACCCCTTGCTTTTGCTTTTATTTAGGGTGTTATTAAAAGTTCAATTATTATAGACATTTGTCTTACAAAAAGAACTAATGTTATTGAAATTTCGTGTTTATGTTTCCTAAACACATATCAAATAATTGTTTCTGTGTATCTGCTAATTGTTCTAGATCTTTAGCGTTACCTAGGCTGCGTCAAGTTCGTTATTAATACACAGTAAGAAGCTTAAAACTTGTCACTTCTTGAGATAAAACTCAACGTACACATATGGTAAGTCAGATACTTAGTATTCAGCTAAAATATATATTGATGAGAGTTAATGTTACTTATGGTCGCTGTTATCTACGTAAATTATTGATCGAAGTCATATTACTAACATTTGAACTTCCAGCTGTCAGAAGTAACTGTCAATTGCTCTGATGTCAAAAAGCGCAGTAGCACTGATCAATATGTGTTTTATACGAACAGTGGATATCGGTGTGTGTGCTGTGGGTTGCAGTACGAAGTAGTAAGGAGCCTATAAAATTTTTAATTTGAATTGTTTTTGCATTTTATACTTTATGGTGCACTTTGATGTTTTGCATTACAATAACTGTTATCGTATCATTATGTCTCTAACAGACAAAAATACACACAGCACAAAATAACATCCGTTATGGTTGTAAAATTAGAATTGTAATATAATTATTTCTAATAATTACGTTTTAGTTGCAAATTACACTAAGGTGGAAACGTTTAATGCACTCGTAACTGGCGTGTCTGGGTGGCCAAGGCTGCATGCTGGTGAGCAACTTCTGGTGCAATGGGTAAGGTATAATGAAGCAGAAAAAGGGATGGCCTTTAGCCCAATATTTTTAAGGGCGGCACATGTTTGGTAAAAAACGACAATCGCCTTAAGAAATGATGCTTATGGCATATGGGTAAAGTGGTAGAGAACGATTTTTTCCAAATAAGAGCAAAAATCATGTTCGTTAAATTCAACGAGACCCCAAACAATTACTTTTAGTATACATATTACTATGGATGTTACTTGTTGTGTATTATTTTATTTTAAAGTAAATGACTTTACTCTCATATGGGTCGGATTTTTACATCCCAGCAAATATTATTTGATATACATAAATTATAGAAAACACATTTGCTATCAACTTGATTACAGTGGTATTTTTTAATAAATGAACTGTAAACGCCTTGTACAATGCTGATTTAACTACTCAGAACGCTACAATACTGTATATTATGTAGCTAATGAAAACTTAATTCAAATATGGCCATTCGACAGTTATTTGTGCTTAGGTGATAGCAATTGTAGTAAGTAAATACTCGTCACAAACGAAAAACACTAAGAGGACGTTTTTGCCGGAAGTGCACATAAAACCGATGCCAGGCTTTGAATTCACTAAATGCAATCCTTTAGGATGAACTTCCCTGACCTTTCTGTCGTTTTTCCAATGGAAACTAAGGCGTCACTTAAACCCCAGCAACACCCACGTTGCTTGGGCCTCTCTTTCTTCGTTGGCCTGCAGATACAAGCCGTTGAACACCGTGCAGAAACACTTCTGTAGCTCAACCGCTACAAAAATCGCCTCCAACTCAGCCGTTGCCTCACACCTAGGGCTGCAAGTGCTTCCCACGAAGGTCACTTCCTACCTCTAGCTCACAAAGCTTCAATTACACTGCCCGAACCTCGTAGACAATCTCGGAAAAGCCAGTCAAAGCTCGATGCACAAATTAAACACTTTTTATATCTCTGCAGAGGTGCTACGAATCAATGCAACCTACTACAGCATACCAAAAGGATAAAGAATTAATTTTCAAACACACTGAATTTGGAAAGGGGAATTTATTTTCTTATTAACAATTATTTATTGGGGAATCCAAAATTAACACCACTTCACAGCTTGGCTTCCTTTCCCCATTTTTTTGTCTTCGATCTTACATTGCTTTACATTATTTCCAATATTACTCTGACTACATTTTGTTCAAATCAAGACTAACACTATTTTTAATACTGTTTTACAAATTATTATCAAGACCAATGCTATTTTAAAGCACTTGCAAAAATTAAACTAGCAAATTTCTGGAACATTTTCTAAAATAATATTTGATATGCTTGAAATGTTGCTATTACAACCATTAAGGGTTAAAATGTGTTCATAGCAATACACAGACAAGCTATTTCGTGTTTGTTTAATTTAAGAACGACATTCTAAGGCTACATTGTTGAACTATGAGTTATTGCAACAATGGCGTGACGTAAATAATATGCGATAATTAAATATACAGCAAAAGTTACTAATTATTCGCATGAGAGATGACTTTAATTGATAAGAGTCTCATCAGGCACTCAAAAAAGCTATGTCTTTACGTAGTTAATCCGCGGAGGCGTCGCTTATTGCAAAGCCAAGAACTGAAGGCATTTATAATTAGATAAAGTTATCGCTTTATGAAACAGGGCTAGACGCTATATAAATTCAGGGAACTAACAAAATGAGAAAATCGATAAGCAGCAAAGGCTACTTAGTTAGACACAAATTGTCAAGAAACCAAAATTTATAATCAACTAACATATTTGCAATGCATCAGTTTGACTTTGATAAGCTTCTTAAGGCTGTGCACCTCCGGGAGCTATTAACTGCGAAATACATACACTGATTGTCTTCCGCAACCTTCCATCTTCAGGGTAACTGGAACTGAACGAGCACTACAGAGCTGTGATTACTTCTGCGATCCTAACAGCTAGTCGGTGGGCTTTAGACACCATACAGGAATATGATAGTGATAAAAAACTGACCGCCGTTCCACTAGTGGCCCCTAGTGGTTTTGCACAAAGGCCTGAGAAATGGAACTTTTGTAGTTTGCAGAACAATCACAGAACCTCTCGGTGGTTGCCCAACAATATTGGTTTTCTCAGGAAAAGAAGAGCGCAATGCCACTTATAGTAAGAGAAGGCGTTTAGATGTTGATCGGCTTCTTGGAAAATTAACGGCCAATACATAACAGCTGGGGGCGAAAATAACCAACCACGATAATGAAAATTCTTTACAGCAGACGCGGAATGATAGCAGCTTAAAAGCGGCGATGTCCTTTTCCAAGTTCCCGGTCTACGTCGCTCCATCTTAGCAACAAAAGCACCAAAACACCCGCTATACTCCGAAATCGAAGGTGCAAGAAGTCAATACGAACGAAGTGCTTATTTGACAGTCTCAAAATTCCTAAAACTTTGCCAAAACGATAATAGGTAACTTGCTCCTCACACAGGCGCTTAAGATGACTTAATGTATAGAATACTGCATCGCTATATTAAAAAGACAAGCTCTATGCAGCCTATCAAAATGGAAAATGGACGAGATGGAGCTAGTAAAAGCAGTTGGACCTTTTCTGCGTGTGTACTGATCGTAGATGCGTTTTTTTTACCAATCATTGAATCCATACTTTCTTACCCCATATTGACCACTTTTTTCTGTTTAGTTCTTCTACTACTTATCAACTTGCCGACAGACGAAATCGGGTCACTAGTTACTCGGACATTCAGTCTTTTCTGTGCTTGGACGTCTGTAAGTTAATAAAGTAGTTTAAAAACTAAACTAATTTGCACCGACTGTGAGAGCGTAGAAATAAAAAATCAATTTATCATGTACATACTTACTATAATCATAGCTTGTAACAATCCGCATCCATTTGTGTTTTCTGGTTACGTTGTGCATTTCGAATTTATCTCCATTTAGTAAATATTAGCCTAATGGGAAAAGCGCGATATTTTAAATTTTCAGCTAATGGTCCACCTGTCCAGGCGAAAATTAACAAGGCAACCGAATGGCGTGGCCTGTTTTATTATCTCGATCAGGATATAAAAAATTGCTGCCGTTATTTCAAATGTGCTGCAATGCCGCTAGATGGTAGCGCATCACCCTGACGAGAGCCATATCCGGCTAATGCATTATGCTGATCAACAAAACCGGAATAACTCTGCTTTATTACGTCAGTAAAGCACAGGATGAGAGTCAGTGGTAGTCAAATAGAACAACGCTGATGCCAGGGAATAATTGGTATGCTATGGCACAGGTGCGGACGATTGCGGTTCGAATTTAAGGCTTATTAACGACCTAGCCATGCCCTCCAGAGGTTGTAACATAAGGGTTGCTAACAATAAGGAAGGTAAGATTAAGTTTAGCCTTAATAACGCAAGGTTAAAATTTGAAGAGCAGAAAAATACGAAGTGCGAAATTATAACGAGCTTCAAAGTGCGGAAGCGGGGCTTAATTGCCTGCCATTAATAGAATCTGAATTTTTAAGAAGAAGCTTTTAACGCCCCCGTCTGGTGAGAATGAGGAAGCGATTTGCATTCTTAAATTTTTTCGATAAATTTAAGCCGCAAGGAAAATTTTACGTTTGCTCTTGTTCTCTGAATAATCGTCTCTGATTATATGTACGTTATGAAAATGAAGTCTTCACTAAAGCGCTACAATTTGAATTTCAATTTGGGAAACTGAATACAGTAAGTGAGGATGAAATATTGTAGCGAGTACCTCTAATAATAGTTTACATTTGATAATTAGCATTTCATAGTTGTCGCTTACTGCGTTGACGATTATATGTAGAATATTTCCATATGTTATAATTGCTTACCTACAATAGGCGATTTTCTATCAAAATGTAAATATATAACTGCATCATTTACAAATACTACATGCAAGATTTGTTTGTTTCCAAACTATAATTACTTAATTATCATTTAAAAAGTGAGAATATTTTACAGCTGCTATTTTATCTAACTGAATAAGAATTAAACTGAATTGAAGATTTTAAACACAGTCTAGATTTGAAAGGGGGGGGGGTGGCATAGGTTTGGTGAATTGCTGTACCCCTCTGATCAACTCAAGATGTGACAGTACTTTGGAAGAGAAACATATGGTTGATTCCCGCAAATGAAGATAGGATTCGGTTATCTTTACTTTTATGTGGTGCTGGAACGTAGTTTTTAATGCCAGCTGAATTGGTAACCAGAGAGTGTTTGAAAGAATCGGAGAAGAAGGAAGCTTCTACTAACTCTAGAGACAAGTAGAGACTCTTAGACTTGTTGTAGGTGTTATTGTGGGAAAAATAATAATTAGACGGGAAGGAGAACATGATGAACGGTAAAGGAGCCACCACCTACACATAATTGAAAAGAACATGATTATACTCAAAGCATTTCTGAAGAATAAAAGGAAGATAAGCAAAATTTATCTTTTGTGAAAATTCCTTCTGGGTTAAATAAAAAACGACTTCCGGGATTGGACCGTGTCATTATTGAGGTCGAAGAACTCAACGTTTCGCCCACTTTGGTAAACGGTTTCCTTCTGGGTGTTTCGTTTTTAATGGAAGTCAGATGTGGCTGCATATTATACTCTTTGGATTTAAAAAAAAATTGGAAATTTGAGGGTTTTCAATTTGCTTTTAATGCTAGAAGGCGTTTCTTTCGGAATCCTTCTTCGTAACGGTTTATAAGCGCTCCAACACCGAAAAACTTTCGGTAATCTGGTGCAGACTTAGTTTTATGGTTTGGTAAATTGTTGCCCATATATGTGGATATCAGGATTTCATAATATTTGGAAGTGAAACACCTGCTGCTGTTATCCTGTTGGGTTATAGATTTGGCACTGAAAAAAAATAATATAATCTGGTACGCAGTTCGTTCTAGCAGACTCCTCCGGTCTTTTAACGCAACTAGGCAGCAGTATAGCTTCGAGTTTTATTTGTTCGACCTTTCGGTACCCTTCGTAACAGTTTGTACTTCCCACTGCGGTTAGAACACGTAGCTGAGATTTCGTTATAGATGGAGGTTATTTAAGGTCGATATTAAATTTCATTATACATTTTATAACTACTGAATAACCACCAGTTTTACCACATTTTTTTCGATTGTGTGTTTTTCGAATTTATGCTGTAGCGCTAACTGGCAATCGGGGGAAAGTGCTTTGTCTTTTTGGAAAAGCTATACAGTGTTTGATTTTCAGAGGCGAATAATTTTATCAAACAGCATTTCAATTATTAGCGTTTTATAAGCCTTTTTGGTAGAATTCCTTTGTCGTTGCCATGATGCCTCGCATGATTTTTGTTCATAAAACTCTTTATAGTTGCTTTTACAATTACTAATGTCAGAATGGCAACGTTTAAACTGCGTTTAGAGCATATATGTTTTGGGTTACTTTTAGTTATATAATGTATAACACAATTAGGAGATTCTTCTTCTTTCTCCTAGTTAGGCCTGTATCCTGTTTTAACCACGAAGCTCTTTTTGGCGGTAGGCCGGGTAGGTGGCTGGTCTTGCTTTGCATCGAAACTGAGGAAGGTTCCCCTTGTTAGTGGTTAAGAATTACCACAGATGTTAGCATTGTAGGCGAGAGGGCACGATATTTAAAAATCTCTATGCAGTCGCCGGGGATCGAACCCGACCCGACCACTTGAGACTCAAGCATGTTGCTCTGCTCTCTAAATTAGTATCTATATTAACATAATAGATTTTTTTAACTATTATGAACGAAAACATATCACCGACTAGCTGTGGAGACTGGTACGTTATCTGCCGATTCCTTGGGACAAGTAATCACTAAGTCACCTAATCGTAGCAAAAGAAAATACAATACAAGTAAAACCCGAGTTTTAATATTGATCGTATGATGATAATCATTGGTAATTTGGAGATAATAATAAGTAGGGTATACATAAAAATTCTTTATTACTGGCATAAACAATCTCTCGGAAACACTTAATGGTATAA
Source organism: Agriotes lineatus (assembly GCA_940337035.1). Lineage (NCBI taxonomy): Eukaryota > Metazoa > Arthropoda > Insecta > Coleoptera > Elateridae > Agriotes > Agriotes lineatus. Next base: position 96,217,481 of record OW679200.1, on the reverse strand, counting down.
CATATATTATAAAGTAGTAAATATCACAGATCATGCAAGGAATGACTCACATCGGACATATAAATTGGTATGTAAGCCTCACTTCCGGTACGATTGTTTTAAAAAACTACATAAGAGCAATCGCATTATAACGCCGCTAAAAATAACCCGAAAAATATCACATTACGTAGTACTGTTAGCCAAATATTTAAGTTTGTTTAATTTGGAACAAACAACATCAAAATGCTTTACACTTTTTCAAATACAATCTATCTCTTTATAACCGGGGATTATTTATTAAGGTACTTGCATATTTTCTACACGCCACTGAATTATGTTAATTGATGGAATATCAAACCAGCATGCAATCTTAACGATGAACGCACGGCGTTTTAACAACGTTGAAAATTTGTAAAGGTTGACTTTTTTCGTTTAGGATTCTACTATTCTAGCTGACACAACTGGTATTTTTATATTGCAGAAAATCTCTTAGAGTGGGAATTTGCTCCATGGACAGGAAAACCAGCAAAGGGGTGAAGCCCAGGTAGTGACACTCAATACATGTGCGAGAATGTAAATGGAACGCTATAAACTCAAACCTCTAAACCACTTCAGGTAAAACCCGCAATAATTTCGTACTAGAGTAGTGTTTACAACTGTTGAATTAACATGCTACGTTGCGTAGCACACATAAATAAGCTACGTAAGTACATCCCAAGTGATGGGTCGGACATCTGAAGATCTTCTACAGGCCTCAAGTAGACCTTAATCTCGCCTAACTAAACGCCTGAGGTTGTGGTAGATCAACACCCCTATATCGAATAATGTTTTGGAAGTGGGGCAGTGCCTACAGCTACAAAGATCGCACATCAACCTATAATCGTTCAGTGCGGACTCCAAACTTGCTACTTAAGCTTCCTCTAGAAAAAATGTAGAACACTGCCACCCGACTAGGTTTAAAAACTTAGCATCCTCACTCACATAGAACGCCGTTTTAGGTTATGGAACGTTCATTTACGTTCATACAAACCATCTAGACTCATAAAAACGCCAACGAATCACAAGCTTTCCAGGAGCAACCTGATGCATCAACGATCGCAAACCTATTAGGCGACAAATTCGCTATGATGCACTAAAATGGTCTCAGTAATATGTGGCAAAAATAGATGTTTTTTACTTTCTCTTACAGCGAAGAATAAATAAACTTCTTTTGCAACTTGTTTTATTGTTGACTAGTCTATAACAATTATGTAGATGTACACCAATTTATGTGTGGTTATATCGAAATGCAATTAAGTTCCTTCAACTTTATAATAGTATCTTTGGCGAATTCTATATTTACGTTTAGTTATTTATTTTTATTAAAGCCTTGGTATTTGAACTTTATCTATGTATTAGTCATTTAGTCGAATCTATTGATTTTTTAATGTTTGTCTCGGCCGTAAATTAGTTTTATTTCGTTTGTTACTTAGATTGTCCCCGCTATTTTGCAACCAGTAGCGTCTGCCAGCAATAGTGCTTCAGGTTATTTTCTTATGAGGTTCTTGGTGCCCTGATGTTCTCCATCGTATCTAAGACTGGAGCTGAATCGTGAGCCACCCCACTCTGGTCTATCCGAGTCACGTCTTGATAGCGTCCTACATTAAATCAGAATCTCACCAGTGACGTAAAGTAACCGTTTGAACGTTATATATTTCGATATCGACCATAAACGCAGGAGTTAAATTGAATGCTATAATATTTTAGGAACTTATAATGAAGGTAGTTTATCAAAGCTCAAGGTACTTTATACTTTGAAGAGATTAATTGGTTGTTTGTAGACCATAGTTCATTTGTATGTTCGACAGCAATTTTAAGAGCGAACATTGTATACAGACTGGAAATAGATATCTTTATTATTAACTGAAATTACACATTGAATATATTATCATTCAATATTTTTTGACGTTAATATACTCAAAAGTTCTTCGCTGGAAGTACGCTATACAACAGAATCGAAAATTGTTCAAACTTAATAGGCGTTTCCAGCAAAAAAGCTTCATAAAGTAATGCATGAGCGCTGTTTCATATACCCCAGCAAACATTTACTTTTATTTCAAAGGAAATTGCACTTTTTAAAATATAAATTGCTAGCTAAAGCAGTGCATGTTTCATCGCATCGAATGAGGACATAAGCTTCGTAAATCTCTAGCAATATTTAAGGAGAAAGGTCTTTACAGCAAACGCGTTCCGGATAGATACAATAACATACCACAGACACATTGACACATGAAGCCAGAGATTTATCACCTTCGCTATCTCTGTGAGAAATTGCGATAAGCAGAAGGAAAGCAAAAGGTCCCTTCGGTCTCCAGGTCTACGAAATCAGACCGTACAAATTGATTCGACAAGTAGTTGAATCCAACTCCTGTCTAAGCTTTCTGCAGTGCTCCCGCACCTGTCTGTGCATGAATAAACGATGGCGAATTGCAACAAAGTTTCGCCATTAGCCTAAGTTGGACAAATAAATGCGTTCCTCTCGACTGAACTTCCCTAGTTGAAACCCTGTACAGCTTGCTGCATCCTAAACATTTTAAACTTCCCAGAAGCTGAACTGCAGCCAACGCGAATAATTTATCACAAGTTCGAGCTGGCTTGGGCTAACGAGCGATTACGGCTCTTTACTAAGATAAACTTCCGCGCAAAATTAAGGCTTCAAGAATTTAAAACCAAGGGGTCCGAGCTGTAATTATATTTTAGTTTGTGAAAATTTAATTATGGAGGTTAAATTAGTAAAAATTTGGTGGAAATGTTGATGTTACAACATTGCTATGTCGTATGGTCCGTTACTTGGAAGTGGAAATCATAAGTTCTTTCCAGTAGTTTTCATTGATGGTTTCTAAGTATCCAAAAGGACAATGCTCAGATGTAGTTAATTTATTTCATGCTCTTAAACTGTATCATACGGTTTGTTAAATTGCATACGTCGTAATCTCCCTGGAAATAGAGAAGAGATCTGCACCACTAACGCTAGTTTTCTTGAAAACTACCAGGACTGAGCTTCATACTACACTTCAAACTGCATGCGCAAGTAGTTTTAAGAGGAGATGATAACTGGCTTGAGCAGGTCGCTTGGTTTAAGGTTTTATCTTAACTGTAGACAATTCCAATGTGTGATTATGTACCGAATAGATCTTGAAAAATTGTCACTACTAATTGATTACAAATGAAAACGAGTACAGACATCACTAAAGCAAGGACCCATTTTTTATATCAAAATGAAAATGGTAAATATAGATGATTTTATAGTAGAGTGTATTACCATCCGACGACTTGTTAGCATCAAAACGATTCGTCTGCTAATTCTCTCAAAACAAAACCAACTTTATGACTACTTCAATACAATTTCCCGCCGGCTAGGCAGAAAGACGGCGTGCAGCGATTAAAAGCGAAAAGGGCGCCAACGAATCTTTCCAATTAACGACATGTGTATCCAGGCATTCAACTAAGAATTCGCAAACTCAAATACCACATAATTTCTTGAAAGAAAAGCTCAAAATATGCACAGGTAGCAGTAACAAATAATATCACCAAAATGCTAATATTACAGTATAATATAGTTTCTAATTTGGTATAATTTCAAACAATTTTTGGCCAGTCTAAAGTTAATCAATAGTACACATTTCAAATAAGAGGCTTACCCAACAGTTCTAACAAAGGTACAAACACGATTCATAGCAGTTTAAAATTAAAGGCGGTCGCAATTAACCTAGCCACCGTGGTTGGAAAATTGTATGCAGTTCGTGAAGCAGCCAACGCCCTAAGTATCATTTCAATTAAAAGAAAGGAAGGCAAAACCTGATCTCAGCTTCCTTCGAGCCCTTTGTGCACTCTATGTGATGCTCCAGAGAAGCGAAGGTTCACACATTGGAAGGTTGGAATGCAGGTGATAACAGCTCGAACCAGGTCAAGGTTGACGCGCTCGTTCGCGGTGATGGCATATCACGGCCAACGCTGAACCTATAAGTTTCAGGGGCCCCGGAGTGACTGCTAGAAGAAGAGGGAGAAAATGGGAGAACCTAAAATAGACTCATGAATGCTATCTGCGCAAATAGTTTCGAAAGGAATTATCCCAGATGAATATATAAATGCATATATAAAATCTGCCAACGAGGCGCGAGAAACAAATTCTCCACAAAACTTCTCAGCTACACCAATCCGCAACTTCTGTAGGGGCCAAAGTAACCATATACTGTAAGGCCGTAAAGCCTCAGGACTAGTTCAAAGACACTACAACCAAGTCACCATCACGGCGTTCCAGGAAAAAGAAACGCGTTTAAACAAAAACCAACATTGGAGTCAAAGAAAGCCGTGAGTGCGCGAACATATGAAAACCTGAGCGACAGACATTAAAAATATAGACAGCGCACACACCGAGCTGTAAAAATAGACGAAAAGCCACCTAAACGTAACAGACTTCTAACGCCGTATTGCGTTTTGGGTCACATATATAGTTTTAGTGGCCTTTGAACTGACGCGTGGTGTTCCTTTGGTTCTGTGAGCAGTTTGAGGGATAGTTTTCCGGCCTCCATTTTCTTTTCGGACGCTACGTGTTTGTGGGGGGTTTTCTTTTGAGACTCTTGTTAAGCGAAAGAAACAGTCGATTTTGGGAAAGATTTGGTTTTATCATTAGGTGGCTACAGTAATCTGACTGCTTCAAGATATGGTAGCTTTTTGGAAGTAAAATGTCCGCTGGCCGACTACGCTCTGAGGCAGGACGTATTTCTCCACTTGTGCTAAAGCTCACTAGTATGCATTTCCAGACGTTTTTGTTTTTTTTCCCGTTGTAAATCTAAAATTTTGGAAGAAAGCTTTTCTGCGCAATAATCTACCATTAGTCGTTTTCTGATGTAACCTCTTCTTTATACCACGTGATTCAAAAAGAGATTCGCCAGTCACCTTAGAGAAAAGTAACGTATGTCCCTGCTTGCATTATGGAACATTTGAACTACTTAATTTTCCATCTACTCTGCCAGAAGCAAACTCAATCACAACTGATTTTCAACCATTCCACGTTCTTAAAGTACATTTCTATCATACGCTGGATTTGATAATCAGTGAAAAACAATGAATTAAAATATACAAAATAAAAGGGCGGTGTGTGTCGGTTGTGCCCCGATTTCTATTCATCCACTTTGAAAGCTTCTTGATTTTATATATATTAAACGGGCAAGTCGGTGTTATTTACTGAAAGCTATAAATAGTATCATCCGTTTTGGTTAGTGCGGTACATGTGCTTTTTTTTAAATAGTGATTGATGCTTCTTCATTCAGATTCTGTTACTTAGCTTTATTTTTGTTCATATGAATTTTGTATAATATTCGCGCTGTGGATCTATTATATTAGTTAATATGTTAATAATTTACTTTTTGCTTTCTTTTTCATAATATCTAAGACGGTGTTATTAATGCTCCAACCTTAGTTCATTTTGGATCGCTACGTCGGATAAAATTTAAATTTACGATTAATGTGTCGCATTCAAGCTAAATTTGAGTCAGTACAATTATCATCTCAGTATTCTCAACCCTCTCGAAGAAACCCTTGGGTATATTATTTGTATATTAAGGCCGTTGTTGTTTCTTTCTTTTTTGATATTTATTATCTCTTTGTAGCGCATCATTTGTTGCAATCCGACCCATCCGAGTGGTTGGACGAAGCATACCACTAGAGATTTTAGTACATGACATCCTAACCTGTTAGATTAGTACTGCTTAGAAGAATAGGTAAATTTATTACGCAGTCTTTATGCACATGACCCCTCTCCGACATCCTGTTTGAGCTAGTTGTTTGGAATACTAAAGGTACAACTTTGATACTGAGCACTTTTATGCTTCCTCTATCGCACTACCTTCAAAACGTTTTCTTCAAAGTGTGCAAGTTAGCTTCCATTTAGCTTTAGTAATAAAACAAATTCTAGTTCATTTCATCAAGTACCTATTCAACATGCTATGAAACATACTCTCACAGTCAATACAATTTTTCAGAAGTTCATATGCGTTTTTAAAGCATGAGATGGACATTAGCGAAACACGTTGCCATATTTCAAAGAGCCATATAAAATTGAGATAGAGCTCGGATAAAATATCAAATCAATTTCAGAATGTCCAAACGCGAGTTTTCAATAACCGATATAACTCCGGAAGTTAAGCAAATATCCGATCCGAGGAAGCGAGCGTCACTTCCGCTAAAAATCATGCGAGTTGCTGCTCCTGGTTCGATTAGCTCAAAGTGGCGTGATAACCGAACATGGTTGAACAAAGATGAGATAAAATTTATTGCTGTTCTTGCTGGGCTAATCCAACTTTTACAGTTAACAGCCTAATACACTTCCATTAGCAATCCCTAAGGGCGCAGTTTTGTAAACATCATAATCCCGACTCCAGGATGCAGCGATGGGCAAAAAGTTTTAATGAAGCCCCTGAAGTCCGCAACTAGTTTTTGCCTCTTGTTAAAATTTAGTGGAAAGGTGGGAGCGTGAAGGTTCTCGCAGCGGCTAAACTCGTCAGAGGCCTTTTTGGATAAATTGTGTTCTAGAGTTACACAAAATAGAACGCCAAAAAAGTAGAGATCCGTTTGATAATTCCCGGCAGATTTTCTTTTTCGCTCTTCGTTTTTATATCGCTTTATCCTTCAGTGGGTATCAAAGCCTAGTCATTTTACAGCATCCGTTATAGCCGTTCACATTAAAATGGCTGAAGGGATGGATCTCACGCAAAAAGCCGAATCGCTTGTGAACAGGCATGTTGTAAAATAGGACAGAAATTGGGAATTTCAGGTTTTCTTTGTGTTTCCTGACAAAATTCGCACATTTATGTTTTATTCTACCTGCTTTTGTTTGTGTATTAAAGTTCTAATTATTGCGAGATGAGTATATTGGTGATAACAGTATTTTAGATCTGCCAAAGCCAACATAAACACAAAGCACATTTTGTAAAAACGTTCTCAATGTGCTTGTTAAAAGTTATTATCTGTATGTAAATAATGCCCCATTGTTATAATTCTAGCTATGGAAATTCGAGAGAAACAATAGCAGTAAAATGACTGGAACTATATCCATGTCAATGGTTTAGTAATGTATATGATTTATATTGAAACAACAAAATAATTTCAAGCAGTTTGTATAACCTTGTCTTTACACTCAATTTCGAATAATATAGAGATTCAGGAAGAGTAGAACTTGAATAGTTAATGAGATACCTACAACAAATTACGAAATGTTGTTTATATGTGAACAAAATGTTACTAAATAACAAAATCTAAAATCTATTTTGTAACCATTAATCGAGATCAAGTCGTTAGGTACAAGAGATGACAACCAAGTTTCGCTAATTGCAATTATATCTAAATTTTTTTCAAATATAACATCTTTCAAATGAGAAATTTTTGGAACTAGGGATCGGATGTTGAGATGTGCTGCCTTAAGTGTGCTACCCATTCATCTAAAAAATAAACAAAAACATAGGACACTTAGTAATAAACTGGGTACGCAAAACAAATAATGTTTATAAACAACTTACGCTAATAAATACAAGAAATTCCGTAAATACAATTATTGCTATTTAATTCAATGATAATACAATCAGTCAGGACTGGCCAGCGTAGCTGCGAAAGATTATGATTGTATTTTATTTAGGTCTTCAAAAGTACACATTTTAGAAAGTTTTTTGCCGTGTTTTACGAAAATTTTACCTTGAGAAGTCCAAACTTTAGATGCACCAAACCCCTGTCATAGGACAGCCTTTTTTCAGAGATCATTTCGATACAATATTTCTAAAAGTTACAACGCATTGCCTAATAATATAAAACATCTAAACATAATGTCATTTAAGCGACATCTATTTTTGGCGCTTCTGAAGGAACAGGGATAGAAACGCTTATAATTTAGATCTGCTACTCTTAATTATATATAGTCATTTCTGTTTTTTCGTCGTAGTGAAGGTTCATTCGGGGCATCATTTTTTAGTTTTAATAATTTTTTTTACATATAGGCATTCAAATAAAAAAAAATAAGTTTTTTATTTTAAATTTTAGGGTTTGAGTGGAAGAGCAGGGCCTATCTTAAATACGGCATCTGAACTCCACCCTAAGATTTCTTGCCGACTAATTTTGGTTTTATGTATTTATGTATTTACATGATAATTTGTACGTTTACAAGTGGCAGAAATAAAGACAATATTATTATTATTATTATTATTATATATAATACCGCGAGCGGTCAACGAATTGCCGAAAATTTTTGTCAAAGTATATGAGTGTTTATTGCTTCGATATAAACACTTTGACAAAAATTTATGCAATTCGTCGGCCACAAGTGGTATTTGAGGGACTATTCAACAAACAAAATTGACATTACCGGTTGAGCATTTATTATATTTCTGTAAACTACCACCAATTACACGATTGCAGAATATTCAGACGTCTGTTTCAAATTTTTTTTAGAGTGAGTCTATACCGAATGGATTACATTTTGCCTCAACCAATTCCAGTGATTGCAAATCTTTTTTGTCAAACAAGAAACTCGAGTAAACCATCATTAATTGCCTAAATGTGGATTTTTTATATAAATTTGCAATTTTGTTAGAACATGTGTTATCTTGCAATTAAAGATGGAGAAACTATAAAAGCAATCTGAAAAAGTGGGGTTAAAAACGAATACGAGTAAGACAGAAACTATATTCGGCTCTCCTGTGCAAGAAAATATGAAAATGTATGGAAAAGTAATGGAAAATGTTACATCATATATTGCAAAGGAAGCTGTTTAAGCTTTAAGTTTCGGATGCCAATAAATGTAATATTTAATAAGTTAATATTTTATGCTCTGCTCCAATTTTATATGTGGGTATATTTAGGATAGTTAAAATTGAAATGTAACACTCAATTACTCAAATAAATGGCTGTATGCCTCTTTTCTATTTTATTCAATTGCAACTATCTATTACGCCAGCTCAATGGGAAAACATAAGCCTTTTCTCAGATTAGGTTACAAAGTTGACTATGTAAATGATCTGAATTTTACTATATCCAGCAATTCTAAATCAGTAGTTTAAATACGCAACTTTAGTTGAAATATTCACAAGCTGTCAAATAATAAAATGTCCGTCTAGTGCAAATAGCGATACTTGAAAGTTTAAACTCGTAAAAATATGAGAAATCGTCAGGTAAATATTAAAATTTTTGCGCTTGGTAACAAATAATACTGTTTTGTTTCAGTGATGACGTAGAAAAAACCCGGCCTCGCTTATTTTGTGACGTAGGAGAAACGCCAAAACGTGCACTTGTTTCTGGTGGCTTGGGATTCTCGCTAAACTTGCAAAATTTGATGACGCCTTGCTTATTACGCAAATTGCGGCTTAGCTGGAGCTTTGGAAACGAGCTAATCTTCTTCGGCAAGGTTTGGTCTCGTATTTAGCTGCTTTTTACCAACTCTGACACTTAACTTTTAGGCTAATTTCCTACCTCAGAAAATCTGGCCGAGCTGGAACGGAGCTGCTCTGGAACGCCCGTTGATTTTCGTTGGCTGGAGATGCTCGTCTGGCTGCAAAAGGTGGTTAGGACGTTCTTGCAGACTCGTACTATGCCCTGGGCTGCTGTCCTCTAGTTTCCACTGCCTTATTTGCTCGTAGAGCTACTTCGTAATTTTGAACTGCTCGGCTGCCGTTCCATCGTCGCAGATGGGTTGGAGGTTTTTATATTTTTGTGCTGCGGAAACTGCTGCAAACACTCGTACAGGCACTTGGGCACTTTGTTAATAAAATGAAACACTATTTAGATTGTAAATAACTCTTTTAATGGTAAAAAAGTGTATTTTAAAGTGGAGCAAAAAACTGACAAACATGTAATAGTTTTTAATTCATTGGTTCTCCCTTGCTGTAAACAAAAAAAAAACATCAAGTTGCTAGGATACGGTATTAATGAAAATTAGGTTTGATAATTAATGGACATAAAAGGAATTACATTTGAGTACATAAATTAGAATAAACATTTTTCTTAAAATCTAAATTACTGTCATTTTCTTACAACTAAAATTGTCCTAATGCGTTACACACACAATCGTTTTATTATTTGGTCATTGCTCGGCTTTGATCTATTTTTATTAATTATTAACGCACTGGCATATTAGAGTTCCACCATTTTCCTTCGCTTACTTTCTTTGCTGTTGCCTGCTTCTCGAATTGCTCTTTGCAATGTTCTGTTATCTTTCATCTTTCAGATTCTTCACAATTTTCACTATGCTTGGCTTTATTGAAAACTACGCTCCTTTTAAAATGCACATAACAAACCTCTTGTGTCTATTAATTTCCTTCGGTCTGGCTTTACATTATACAAAAACCTATCCTTTTATTATTTTAATTTATTTAAAAGTCAATTTCAAACCCTGTGAAAATAAGCTTTGCCTTTGCGTTCATTTCTCGACTACTTTATTGTTTCTCGGATATCATTGTTAATGCATTTAATACTTTACTTTAGCTTAACATTGCAATCGCATAAAACATCCCAACTCTGTGCTTATTGAATCGGTCAATTATCCTCCACTGCAAACAGAGCGAAGTTGTGGGCCTAACACCATCTCAATATTATGTATTTAAGACATAATATTAAAACCGGAAAGGAGAAACAAAAAACTGAGATTAGAAGAACAATATAATTATCACGCACTGCTTTTGGAATATACACAAAATATCGCATAAAACAGAAAAGGTCTGTAATGTAGGTATGATTATTGTTTATAGTGATGGCATTGAAACGCTCACATGCCTAAGAAAATATTCTTAAGTTAAGTGTGGCACAAGGAAAAATGGAAAACAGAATTCGTATTATACGTTTGAAAGGAAAAGCAGGCAACACATGTACCTATAATAATCAGAACAAGATGTAACAGATAAAGTGGCAAGACTGAAGTGGAGTTGGGACGGACATATTTCAAGAGCAGAAATTAAAAGATGTTTCTTCCCCCGTCTCTTTTTATCCAATTAACGAAACGGCGCCTTGAAACATGCAAACAAAGGATCGATAGTTGAAACTCACATGATTGCGACCAGGATGACAAAACCAAAGGAATTCAGCCTGTCATCAACTTGCAGGTGCGTTACCGATATTCGATACTCAGCAGGGTACGTAAACATTTGGCGATTTCCTGTCGCCTGAGATTTTAAAACAACAGTGGCTCCAGTGGCATTCAAAATGTGCTAGATCAACGAGACTGTGTCTCACGGAAAACGCCCAAGGCTATGATCGGGATATCTGGCTAATTGCGTTAGCACGATAAGTGCACCTAACATTTGGAGTTCCTTTTCCAATTTTCTGGAAATTCAGGGGTTTTTATCTTGAAATATTTGTATCTACAATTTTGGTCTTGTTAACTAATCAAGTTTATTATAACAAATCATATAAGAACAGACATATCAATTATACGTGCGCTAGATACACTTAGCGATCACATATTAGTCAGAGCTACAGTAGCTAAAATACTAAAATGGAAAAATTCTAATTAGACATCAACACGAACTACAAATGCCAATCATTAAATAGTTTCCGTAAAGCAATCTTAACCTGTCGGAAATTGACTATCAATAATTTATTTTAAGTTAAAAAGCTCAACAAAACAGAGCTCCCCACATATTTTAAACCGATACTGTCCGATATTGTTTACTACCCTATTATGAATGCAACCAGTAAAATCTATACAAAATGAAACTGTCAGTAGCAACGTCGACATATATTGTTAGTAGGAGTCATCCATAATACTGGAAAAAGTTTCTTACAAATCATGTTACAAATTTCAGGAATACTTCAATACATCGGCTGCCTTCATTGTCCCCGACGTTAGCTAGTTTTTAATTTTTTGTTACCCTCTGTTTTAGAAAACATGCATTTTTACTACAACTTTGGCAGCTTTTAATACCTTTTTTATATGTTGATCTCAGTCAAAAACCTTAGATGAGCTTTAGATTTATTTTTATGGTACCTCCAGAAGCCCTATATTGACTTAAGTAACGCTCTGTGACTTAGAGATCATTAAAGTATACTATATATTAGTATAACAATTATTGAATTACAGCTGGGTTTGTTTACTCAAGAATTATTAATTTTAATTGGTGATTTAGATTGCTTTATTGGATATTTAAATATAAGTACTCCACTTTTATATACATAAATATGGGTGTAATATGACAAACTAGATAAATAATTCTTGTGAAATTACATGGAACTAATGTGCTAAACGTCAAGCGTTAATTATAGAAATGTTAATTTAAAGAATATTCAACATGAACAAGTACGTAGTAGGAAGTTTAATGTGCAAACAAATACTTTCCATATACGAAGACAATAGTCTTCAAAATATGTTGCCAACTTGAGAAATCACATCGATACCCCGATACCTCTTGTTTGCCACACCTGGGAAGGCGGATCGGGAATCCAGTGCGAACCCTATCTACTTTATGGGTTATAACCGCAGAGCAGCATCCCGTCGGCGCAGTTTAATCTCAAAATTTCAACCACCTTAAATTGCCCTATTTTACGACTAAAAGTTTTATGGGAGACTCAAATTGCTTTCAAAAAATAAACTACCGGCGATAAATTTGGTTATAATTTTTTATACTAGCGCATATTTCGAAGGGAGTTTGCGTTATTCGCGCTTGTGGCTTGCCTGCCTAGTTTTGTCGGTGTAAATTTGTAACCTTCTGCAAGGAAAACACTAGCCGATTTTTTCGGAACACACCTCTAAATTTACGGAACAAATTATACACAAGTAGACCAGCAGGAATCAGAACTTCATGTGTCTAGAGGTATGAAGTCTCAGGATGGGCTCACCGCCAGCAGTCCCTTAAACGAATGTGTCCTGAATCAGTAAAAATCGAACTGGATGTATAATAATTTTACTATAGAAGTTACTTTTCTTAAGCATAAATATCAAAATAATAAACTTCATCAGATTTTATGCCGAGGTTTGGCCACCACAGTTACTTACGCTAATTACTAATATTATTTTTATGTGACTCCCACTTTACGACCTGCAACAAGCTTAAAGGTTGCAACCCGAGCAGCTAATACAACCCTCTTTTTGTATAAGGGGTTTTAAAACGAAAGAGCTGGAACTCGCAGTCATATAATGTTAGGTACATACAGGAATAAATCCTTCTTATTGCGACGGGTGCCACCTAGTGCTCATCAGTCGGTGATGTAGTGGGAAAATTTTACCAGAAAACCTTTCCCTCCTGCGCCGGTAGGAAAATATGCGGGTTCAATAAACAGAATCAGCTTACTTTTCCTCTTATTGTTTTTTGAGTATCCCATCCACTTCAACGTGAAGTGCGTTTCACGGCTATATAAAACAAAATACAAAAATAGATGCAGTTTTTTCGAATCCGCACTAAAACACCCTTAAAATCACACGCAATACAAACTACAGAAGTAAGTTTTGCCGATCTGATGACAGCCGTCAGCGACCGCTTGCAAGTAGCGTTCTACACGCCCCAACGGGGATGCATAAAAATGTTGGTGATGAAATGAATTGGCAGCAACAACGCCAGCGGCGCTGGTGAAGATTCTAGGCGAGTTCCGGGTTCCAGATAAAGCAATGGAGTGGTGTCCGTGATAAAACTGACAGTGAACTTCTTTGATACACCAATAGGACGTGCACAGAACTTTAAGATCAGATTTTATTAGTAAAGTCGCATAGCAGACGAAAAAGGCAGTAATTGCCACAATTTTCTTAAAATTTTCGAACTCAACAGATCACATGGCACAAAGTGAAAGAGTCCGAACAAAATCCTGTAAATTTCTTGGTAGGTACCGGACGTGTGCTCGCATTAGGTATGGCATATAAAACCAGTGACGGCGTGGATATTTTAAACCGATATAACAAACGGCTGTTTTTCCATTGAAAAAGCTCCGCAGTCAATTAATTTCGCTTTAGAATATGCGTAATGGTTCATTAATACAGATGTCGGTGTATCCTTTTGCAAATGTTTTATTCAGGTTGGCTAAATAAGAAGAAAATAAATAAGTTCTCAGACCATCGTCCCACTTGTAGGCCGAATAAGACTGGCGATCTCCTTATCTCTGCCATAAAAATTTGAGGAATAATACTCATTGCAAAGCCTGATCAGCTATACCTCATCAAAATTACTCCTTGTTTAATCCTTTAGCTGTCGGCATTTTTTTTTCTATTAATGCTCGCTATTCGTTCCTATTCTTAATTAATGGTCTTTCTTGGTATTATAATAATGGAGCTTTACTTCGTTTTGTCGATGTTGTTTGCCCACGAAGTCGATTTATGTATATTTTTGTAATGGTTATTGGTTTGCACAGGAAAATCATTGAATTTTAGTTTCATAAATTTTAAACAACTAGGAAAGCTACAATGCTGCCAATAATTATTACCATGTTTTTGAAGACAGCTACAGCAATATTGCTCTCTTATAGCTGTTGTATTTTTTTAGTATTACTATATATCTGGTAACAGCAATTTTATCGAATTTAAAATGATCCAATCAACAACTGTTGACTAAAACTAGCAAATATAAGTACCATAGAGATTTTATTATTATTATTATATTTATTAGTGTGACTTAGAACATAACAAAATCATAAATGTTAGAACGTGTTCGCATTAAATTCCACAACGAGAGGTAATTATGATATCTTGCATTACGCTAAAAACCATCCTGGAACGTCTTGGGCTGCAACCGAAGGAAATTTACGACTATAATTTTTTCGACGAGAAGCTTCCTGATTAATTCAGTTTTTCGGTTCGCCGATCGCTTCCGCAGAATAAAGGGCCGCATAAAAAACTTCCACGTAATTTGAGGTTATGTTCGGAATTCCCACAGGTACTTGATTCTTGGTTTTACGTCGCGCAGCCCCAGTAGACGTCTACGGAGTCGTTTGCAAGTGCTATTAAGGAAAATAGATCGCTCTGATTAATTCTCACACGTAAATATGAAACTCGTTGTCAGGAGGGAATTCACTTGAGGGCCTAATTTGCTTTCAGCTAAAAATACCTAGTCACTTGTTCCTAGACGTTCTTGAGTTGCCTTAATTTGTTTGGATCGCAATATCGTTAGCCCTCTCTGTCACCCCTCTGGATTAAATATTTTTGAGCGCTAACTAAGTAACATTACTAGTAGAGGTACTAACTATCTATTTTGTTTGGGCATTATTATATCCCCGCCATTCGCAAATGAGATTGATATTTACACGATAATTACTACTTCATACCTTACCATGGCTTTAATGCCGTGATATATTCTATGAAAAAGTTAAATAAAGAAAGCATAAGAAAGAAGATTTTCTTTTCAGGTAACCTAAATGCAACAATGCCCCTCAGCATATATACACATCGTTGGTGAACATGTCAAAGAGACTTTATTCTCGGTGAGGTAAAACTCCCAAGATCATGTGTATTTCATTGATTTGGTATTAACTAATACTTTTTTACAATAAGTACAAGAACAGAATTAAAAGCGGAGTTAGAAAAATGGTGGGCCATGGTAGGTAGGTAGAAATGTTGAAATCCATTGTAGAACTCTTCTGGAGAACTCTAACATTCTGGTAAAATAAAAAGTTAACATTACCTGAGGGATTGAGGTGATAATTTCATTATAGAAAAGAGGATATAATGGCTATCAGATAATTTAAATATAGTCACCCTATTCAGCACAGCAGAAAAAATATAATGGAATCACGACTGAAGAAAAAACTTAAACTTGAAGAACATTGCAGTTGTAGACTAGGGGAAGGTGCCAATGCACTGATCGTCACCATCAAATTGTAAATTCTATAGACAAAGAAAGGTGCGACAAGGACAAACATTTATGTGTTTCATAAATTTAGCAACTGCATTTAAAATGTACTGAAGCTACTCAGTAAGACCAGTGTCAGCAAAGATATTATAGAAAGCATACAAGGTAACTCAAATGCCATTAAAGAGGTAATTCTTGAAAAAAAAAACAATACTGAGCCGAATTTGATTGGGAACCACGGCAACGCGAGATAAAGCAACGTTTCATACGGTCTCTAGAAACCTGGAGAATCATACCTCTTAAATAATGCACAAAACTACATGCCGACAAAAGTATCAAGGCTTCATTCAACGGTGGTTTACTATTTTCGGGTTTTTGTAAACAAACTTCCCATTACTTTTAGAAGGAATATTATGACAGGAAAAATTACTTATTATGCCTATTGGTTGTGTTTTTTAAAACTTCGAACACAAGTAGATTTCATTCAATAATGAGGGTTCATAACTGCCTACTGAATGGGACCCACACATTCCCTTTAAATACACCCTTACAACTCAAGTCCTGGAAGCTTCGGTTGATATGACACATTGATACTTGTGTTTGACAACTTTGAACATCTTGTGTGTAACCTATCTCGTGTTTGGTTTTGTGATGCTTCGTCTACTAGCAGTATTAAATTTGCCCTGCATTTTAAATGCGGCATACGCCGTGGGCTACAGCTAGTCTCCTAATAAACGGGAAGAATCAGGGTATTCAAAAATATCTAGAACATCTCGGCCCCCGGAAGATAATGGTTATTCCTTGTGGAGAGCCACAAAAAACGATAAACAACAACTACTAGATAGCCCCCTATCAAAAAACCCCACAAGGGTTGGGCTAGAGATCATAAGAAAAAGGCAAAAACTTTCTCCGAACACCTTATAAATGTGTTTCAATCATATGCCTTAGAATCTCTCCCCGAGGAAAATACAGAAATGCAAGCGTTCTTGGAAACCCCATATCAGATGACGCTGCCAATAAAACTTATCCAGACCAGAGAAGTAAATAATACAATTATACAAAACTTAGAATCAAGAAATTATCCGGGCTATGAAAGGGGACAAAACTGTTTTGGAATATCTGTAGTAAAATAAAAAAAGGACTCCGCGATGGTTACATAGGAATAACAATAGCTATATACAAAAATTTTGATATACCAGGATAGTACAGCGGTAAAGATACATGGGAATGTAGAAAGATTAAACAAGATTATACGAACGAAGCTAGAAGAAGCTCAAAGTGCTCCAGAGGAGGCTGGGAATTTCAAGATAATACAAATATATAAAGAAAGAAGTGGTCAATTTAGAAAGAAATGATCAAGGTATTTGTTCACTCCTACACCAAATGGTATATGGAAAATCCGATTTTCTGTATATACCCTGTTTTTCAACCACCTGATATTTCTGTAGCTCTCTGTCCGTATCACGATCTTAATTTATTTATGATGTTATTCTATTTAGCATTTGACCATCAGTGTCTCGCTAGTTATTTCCTGCCCGTCTCCACTTAATATTGGTCATACTGTTTGCGGCGTCGGCGACTTTTGTTGCATATACATTCTTGTGATTTAATTATTTAATAAAGGACCTTATATTCTCATTAACTGTTTCATTTCAAAGAGTTGGGTTTCTACACCCTAGCAAATATTATCTTGATTTAGTATAAATTACTGAAATACATTTGCTATCCACTTAAAATTCTTGTATCTTTTTAATAATTTAAAATTGTAAACGCTTTGAACAATGCTCATTTAACCACTGGGGCCGCTTCAATACTGAATATTTTAACTAATAGAAATTAAATTCAAATATGGCGATCCAACTTCACAATTTCTCAAAACAAATTTCCGCTTCCTCCACAAATTATCAGTGATGACGTAATTAAATCGTTGCCTAGGTGATAACAATAGCTGTAAATAAATACACGTCACAAACAAAAAACACTCAGAGGACCCGTATGTCTAAAGTGCAGAAAAACGACGTCCCTTGCATATCACTAGATTCAATCATTTAGGATAAATTTGCCTAGCCTTTCTGTTGCTTTTGCTATGGAAATTAGGGGTTAGCTCAATCCGCCAGCAAGTCCAACGATGCCTGGGTTCCTGTTTTTTATTGGCCTGCAGATACAAAACCGCTGATGACTTGCAGAACGACTTCTGTAGCTCGACCGCTCTGATAACGCCTCTAATTCAGCCGTTGTCTCACACCTAATGCTGTAATTGCTTCACACGAAGGTCGCTGCTTACCTCTAGTTCACAGGGTCAAATTACACTGGCCGAACCTCGCACACAATCTGGAGAAGCAGCTACCATTCGATGCACAAGGTCAATGCTATTTTATAGGATTAAAAAATTAATCTAGCTTATTTCTTGAACAATTTACAACATAATATTTGATATGCTTCAAATATTATTAATTGCTGTTATAATCATAAAGG
The DNA here is from genome assembly GCA_940337035.1 of Agriotes lineatus. NCBI lineage: Eukaryota > Metazoa > Arthropoda > Insecta > Coleoptera > Elateridae > Agriotes > Agriotes lineatus. Next base: position 96,199,242 of record OW679200.1, on the reverse strand, counting down.
CTTAAAATGTGTTCATTGCAGTATGTATGTCGTTGTCGTTCTGTCCTTTAGTGTTAGCTCTAGCATTATTCATTTGGGTTGCTATTCGTTGGTATAAGTTTGTATTTTTTAGAATGAAACTTAATTTTCCCAATGAAGTGGAGGTTACTTTCACTGTACTCGCCTCCACGTTTTGATTTTTTCTGGTTAATTATATTTCGTGTTTTAGATACTCAAAGCTGTGAACTTTTCTATTATTTAATTTCTCGTTATGTTAGTTCTTAGTCCGCTTTATTGTCGCTCCTCTCTAGCACTACTTTATGTAACGTTTTCCGATTGCTTTTCAGTGTGTATCACCTGTGTATCCCTGTTTGTCAGATGTAATTCGCATTTGTCAATATTGACAAGTGTTAACAAGTGGGAAAAGCATTTAAGATAAAGTGAAACACAACTGATACATTGTGAAAAGCAATCGGAAAACCCTGTATCATAAAATTCCTGTAAATCTCAATAATTGTCAGTCAGCAGTATGCCATGTGCGTGTATCAAATTGTTTAATCTCTCACCGTTTGCAATAACTTATTTTCTTTCCAATGTAATTCTATAAAAATGCCTTCTAATACTAATGCGAACAATTTTTAAGATATTATATCCCCTTGTCTGACGCCTTTTTTTATTGGGGTAGGGTTTGTCTTCTTACAATTTTGGAATGTCGATGATATATTTTGGTAGATATTATGAATTAATTGACTATATAAATATTTAGTCTATTCTACAATTTTATAATGATTTTTCCGTATACTCTGTTTCAACACTAATTAGGAAGATATGGCAGAAATAGATGCGGATGAGATAATCTGTGAAAGAAGGAAATAAATAACAAATCGCCCAAGCCTCAGGTAAAGTTGGTATCATTGAATATATATTAAAGGAAGAAGAACTGTAAGAATTTTAAAATTTTTATTCAATAAATACTTCTACGAAGTACGAATTTCGAAAGAATGGAATGAAGCAACAGCCGTTCTAATATTTAAGAAAGGTTAAAAGACAAAAAGGAGTTGGAAGCTATCGACCTAGCACAGAGTGTGTAAGAATAGGCCAGGCGTGTGTGGATATAACTTTATAATTTCTTGGATTACAAGGTTTGGTGGATTTCTGCTTCACAGAGTGCGTAATTATAGGCGAGTTATTTGCGGTTATAAATTTACTCCGTGATTAGAAGCTACACATACAGCAACAATCGGGTTACGCGTCCAGCAGAAGGTAGTACAGTGATTAGATACGCTGTATTTTTAACTTGTCTCTCACGTATCGTTTGCACTAAGATCTTTCAATCCTTGGGTCATACTGCTAGAAGAACTGACAACCTGGTAAAAACTACGGTTATGGAAAACCCAATGGCAAAAGACGGAGAGGCAGGTCCCCTAAACGATGGCTTGATATCCTGCAACCAGTATGAAACGAACCACCTTCAGTTGCCATCCAGAGAGCTCAAGATCTACTGCAGTGGAAAACTCTCATTGACGGAAGGGTTGAAAATTGAATGCGTAATGAACCACAACACATCGATCATGATGTAATGATGAAGGAGAGAGAAAGATTTGTTATAATATTTAATGTAATTCGCTGAACTATAGAACTATATTGGTAGCCGTTGTTGAAAATAAATTCCATTATTAGCTTGAGTTGTTAGTAGTATTTTTGAGTGTTACGTGTATCTCAATTTTGGGGAGGCTCGACCCAAGGATTAGTACTGCGTCGAAAACCTGATTCCCTCTTTTTCGATAGTATCTCTGTCAGTTAAGCATATTTTCTTCCCTTCGTTGGAACCCCGACCCTCACGGCGAGATAGCCGACCTAGGCCGATAGCTACTAGCTGATAAAACACCTATTACAACTTTTATCAACAGGTGAAGCCTAAACCTTCATTTATTTGTCATGATATCAGAACTTTTACCCAGGTTGGGACATGCATTTAAATGTTTCTTTAGCTTATCACTGCTCTAACTTTTTATGAAACAGCTGTGGGGTCCAGCTCTTAGAAGTTCACGGTAGCTCTCTCACCAAAATGCTGACACTTCCGAACTGGCAAATTCCAAATGAAAACACTTTAATTATGTAACTTTCATTGGTTTTTATTTGAAAATTTTTTTTTCTATAATTTAGTTTATATGAGCTAAGTAAAAATGAATGTATCGCTAAAAACTTTGGATGATACACTCTTGTATGTCGTTGAATTGCTAAGAAACGAGCCTCGTTACCAACATTTTCTTAGCAACTACCTTCGTTTGACTTTTATAAATATTAATTTGACATTTCTAAAACTTAAATTACCTAATTACATATTAAAAACCCAAATTTTACCAACAACCAACGCCACAATCCCTATGTACCGTTCTAAATGAAGCTATTTATCTCCTTTTATTTATGCTTCCGCCAAATTACATTATTATGTCTGTTCCTCCTCCTTTGAACCACAAATTCAAGAGCTGCACTGGAATTTTATTATTCTTATAAATTCTACCGTTACACAAACTAAATTATAATCTACGCATCGCAACTTGAAATTCTTGTTTCTTGGGAAATTTCAGCTTAACATGTTCGTTAATAGGCACTACCGTTGGCATCTTTCCAGATCAAGCCGCTATGTTGCGTGATTAACTGGCTTGGTTTCTTCCAAGTGCTTATTTAAGGGCCGGTTGCAGAAAGCAATGTTAAGTCTGGTGTTAGCTAACATCGCGTCAAAGTGAACAAAATCGCATCAAATTTTGTTTACTAATGTATTAGTTACCATAAGCATTTGAGATTTGATTCGTTTTTGTTCACTTTGACGTCGCGTTAGCTAACACCAGACTTAACATTGCTTTCTGCAACCGGCCCTAAGGCTTTTTAATGAACTAACTTTCTGTTTACACTTGTTATCACCTCACCTTATTAGCTGTATGCTTTATTAATCTTGTTGTTTTAGGTGTTAGAGCTGCTTCCTTATTACTTCCTTGCTTTATGAAGCTAGCTACCATGTTATGAGAAGGAACAAAAAACAAAATGGTAGCACTGCCATATTTAAATGAAATAAATTGAGTAAATTATAGGCCAATTTCATATGCTATATCAGAGTACTTTTATAAGAGCATAAATGAAAAATCTTTATGCAGCCACCTTTATGGCCACGCCATGATGTAGAATAATGTATGCTTTGGCTTCTTATTGTTACGCTGATAAATTTATACATCCTCAAAGGCAAACATTTTTACTTTTCTGAATTATTTTCTCCACAGAAGTTGGTGGGTGGGAAATGAATTTATTCACATTTAGGTAATAAAACTCTAAAATCACTTTGTCAGCAAAATTCAGCTAACTTCTTAGCCTGTCGCTGTCTCTTTGCTATGACAAATTTAATTCCCCGCAAAAACAGAAGACCTTGAAACTTTCTGTATGAAGCTGCCGCGTAGGAGGGAGACTCGAATTTTGCTCAATACCCTGTGTAGGAGTATCTAACGAAGCGCAAGTTTCTTCACTCCAGTTTGATATTATCAATATTTTGCATGTGGGTGGATTGTTTCAGGGATAGCTTTCAAATTTTTATGAAAACAGATTTAGGTAAAATACCCGCAGTTACAACTCGCCCGAACTCGTCCCACGAGCAGCGGGAACGGTGTAACGTAAGCCGAATTTAAACCGGTAAATAAACGTTTGCATTAGCGTATGCCCTAAATAACGTGTGCGGGATTGAATGTGAGAGGAAATGAAAATACCACTTCCGTAATTACGCTATGTAAATTAGGCAGCGTACAAATGAAAACTGTCCCTTTGAAGCGGCAAAAATATAGTGGGCATTTACGACGAGCAATCTAATTGTCTTCATGCAAAGAACAAAAGAGAAAGTACAAAGTTATCTGGGGCCGCAATTTGATTAACTGCGCTAAAAAATGAGTTTCGGGGTAATTTGAAAGTTAATTTTATTAAAAAAGGATGGGCGCAGCTATCTTTGTGGGAAGTTTTGGGTGTGTTAAAAATGCTAACGCGCCTCTGCATCCCTTTCACTTAAAAGTTCCAACCCAAGTGCGGATTAAAAAATTAATTTTAACCCTCCGCGCCGTTAGCAAAATGGAATTTTGTAACATGGTTGGAAAAATTGTGTGGAGCAACCTGCTTTATAGGTCTTTACAAGCAACAAATTTGTGAGAACTGAACTGTATTTTACAACGCAGGGGTTAATATAAAACTAAATTTAAATTTCAGCAAAGCATAGAACTTAACACTGGCCAATATTCCAACAAGAAATTTCTATATTTCCTGAAAACTACTAAACCCTTAAATTCTTGCTATTAGTCTGTATTGTCATTACTTACGAAAATGTTTAAATTCTGTGACAAGTTCTATTAAGCAAATTGCAATTGAAAAATTATTTCAACGTTTCGAACTATCTGAAACACTTTTGTGTTTCATCTCAAGATTCACCTTGACAGGCTTCAGCTAGTTGTCCGTTCAGAGCTTTATAACATTATTGCCATTCTCTTATTGTTGCTTCGCCAGAATATGTACAACAAATATAAAGTTGAATTTCATTTGCTTAAGTAATGGACAAGCCCATAAGTTCAAAATTGTTATTTGTGTAAGAAGTGTGAAAAGCAGGCACTTTTGGTCCTCGGATAGAAAGCTATAGCACAAGGTGCGGAACACTCAAGGCTGTAACACGACACTCGTACATAATAGTAATTTACTTACGTTTAATCAATAATACTATTTGATTTATTGTTTATAAAAGCGTAATAATGAAAAAAAAATAGTAACAAAGATAATATCCAGCTAAAATAACTGTTGGAATTGCTCTGTTCGAATTGGTAACAACTTATTATAGTCTAAATTTTTATTTTCAAATCAAATTTAGATCGGGGCCGATTCGTACACCGGAGATATTCAATATTTAACCCGCTAGAGCAAAGCTGAACTGCCACTTTATATATTCTAGCAACTAAATTAAAAACGCACTATGGATTTAAAACACGCACCAAAGTAAATCATCGTGCCAGCTAGTGAAGTGCTAACCAGCTGATTGCAATACCGAGTGCAGCTATTATATACCGACACAGCGGTTTGGTGCGAATTCGCGGCTGTTTTGTGTGCCGAAGTAAGACATTAGCGATCGTGTTGTCGCAACGGCGAAGGTCCGCAAGATCACGGCTTGCGCTTGAAAATTAGCAGTATAACAGGGCGAGCACGTGGGTCCTTGCAAAGCCCGCAGCAAAAGTTTATTTTTTTTGTTAGTATTTGCGCCCCGAGAGTAAAGTGCAACCTTAGACAGTGTCTTCGAGGGCCACAAACATCACGCAGGGAGCTGTTATATTGGCTTCAAGAAAGCCAGCCGATCTTGTTATTGAAAGTAGCATTTTAATTAGCCATCGACAGCAACGGGGTCTGATCCGCTGTTCATCTTGCAGCAAAGTTGGTCCTATAAATACTTTGATCGAGTTCACGATCCAGTTAAATTGTTAAACATTTGGAGTGCAGCACTTGATTTCAACATATTGCGTCATATCTTGGTGCAAAATTGTGCCGCCGATTCCAATGCGCGACCGAAAGCTCAGCAAATAGCTTCGAGTGCGTTTTGTACACTAACAAGATCGGATTAAGGGTAACTGGCGTCGTTAGTGAATCATATTTTGTGGGCTTTCATGTTAGCATTAATGTTTGTTATTTCATTCTTTGTATTTTGTACAAGTTCTAACTGCGCGCAGAAGTTTACTTTTAGCTCGTAGTGAATTAATCAAATTTCACTTTATTGTTGACAGTGTATAGCATTTACGTATTGTCGTTGCGTATCTCTATATGTTTTTTATATGTATGTATTTCTTCTTATATAGTATATAACGTTTGTGTAAACAGCCTGGTTTTTATTCCTAGCGGGGTTACAGTGCTTATTTTTAGAATTATAGGTGAAAGCGAAGCAGGCCCAGAGCACGCTGTATTGACAAACCATAGCCGCACTAAGGTAAGAAATGAGTTTTATAATTGACGACTAAGGGGCAATTGAAACTAAATGTAACGTAGAATAAAGGGAATAATAAACGTACCGCTACAGTTTAGTGCACCACGCAAGAGCTAACTAAAAGCCTCTTTATACACTTTACTACAAAAAAAAAACAGCTCGTTACGCCTGAAGTGTATTCAAAACCTTTCGCGCAAAGAAATGCTCAAATTATTTCGTTTTAATTATTTAAAATTTGCAATTTCCACAATAAACTATATTGGCATAAAATATTATGGTAAAGCTGATATTTAAATTATTTTAAGATATATCCTTGCTAATGTAGCCAGTTTAGTTAAATTTCTATTAAAATGTTGACTGCGAAAAAGACACTCTTGTGCAATTTTTTCTCAGGAGGTGAAAAAAATTATTAACATGTAGACCGAGGAATTAGAAAATTAAACATAAACTTCAAATTTATACCAGCAAAAGACGTACACATACACACATAATAGAATCGCAATGAAAAGGAAATCTTTAACATTTGATACTGGGGAAAAGCTGAAATAAATGCAATTGCAAGTCTGAATAGTGTAATATCGAAAAGCCTTGTCTATAGTAAGTAGAGCTGAGCGCGTGAACGTGAGTAATATTTGAAAATCGGGCCGTGAAGTGGGTGAAAACTTCCAAGGCGTGATTCACGTTTCACGTTAATTTCACGTTAAATATTTAGTAACGAATAAAAGATTGCAGGGAACCCCACTGCCCTCCTATGTGGAAGATCTACAGCTGGAGCTGGAGGTCATTGTTCTTCTGCGTGGCAGCCTGCAGCTATGTAGCTTCACACTTGTGTTGTGTTGTGATTGTTGTGTCTACGGTTAATCGCATGTCTGCGTCTGCAGGCGACCAAGTAGAACTTACTTTTAGTTCCTCGCAGGTAAAAGTACTTTTAAACATAAAAATTAAAATTGTTGCCTAGCAACATATACCTTCTTGTCTTCGTATCAGTAAAGGAAACGCCAATTCCAATGACAGCCTTTGGTATTAAGAGTAATGTTTTTCAAGACGGTTGCAAGTAAGGTTTTTGTGAGAAATCAGTATTTACACCTTGTTGTAAGCTATTGTAGTTAATTTTCCTGTAAGTCTTTTTGTATCTACTATTCCGATTGGAACATATCACGTAAATTATTTCACGTGCAAAATATATTTTATCTTCAGGTTTTTATTTCTATTGGTTTTAAGTTTGAACATTCTGTTCTATCTGAATTTGAATTTTTAAGTCAAATCTGCGGGTCACGTCGTGAGTTGCGAGTCACGCCGTTAACGTGAGCGCGAGCGTGAGTGAACATGAGTGTTTAAAGCTAACGTGATACGTGCGTGACGTGAGTGACAATTCACTCACGCTCCCATCTCTGATAGTAAGTATAGCAGCAAAGATTGCCTACGTAAAAGTTTTTGGATTTTTACAGCGTTGCATAGGTCTTGCCTTTCAGGACTCAGCTGCAGATGTTAATTTTAGGTTTGCGATTTACAATTTTAAATTTAGTAGTAAGTATTGTAGGTAATTGTCGTAATTTAAAGATTTGTTGGCGCACGTTTTGCTATTTGATTAACTTCAGTAGTTATAATGAACTGCACCCGTTTCCACCGAGGTAGCTTGGCCGGCAGTTGTATGTATCCATTTAATTATTTTATGTTGAGAGAATTTCTCGATGAATCAAAATCGGGTATGAATTATTTTTGGTCGAAGTCGTCGCACATATACCGCGGTTATATGTGTAGTATGATAGCAGTCATACCACAATGAAATCACCGGCTCAACAAATTACGAGACAAATGTGTCTTTAGGAATGGGCGTCTCAAACGGCGCATGGTAGAAGCCACCTTATGGAAACAGTGTGACAAAGTATTAGTAAGAGGTGTTTACAGTCTCATGTTATTTTACTATAGCAAAATTCTCTAATAGGCAAGTTTAATTATTGACATACAACTAATTCGTTTGTCACGGACATTTGTCAGGCCAAGGTGTTTCTTAAAGTTTTATGCAATGAATTATATTTTTAGAATGAAGCTGAGAATAATGGTAAATGTTTGTACAGTACTCAGGCTTCGATTAACGAATCTGTAAAAAATTTCTGGCTATGAAGGTAAAATGGCAACGTGCCAAACGTGCGCTTGAAAATGTGGGTTTTAGAAGTTTTCGACATTCAGAGCTGAGCAGTGATTAACTATCTTGTGATTAAATTACTAATTAATTTTTTTTATGTAGATTTGTCTTGCAATTGAATTACTGTTCAACACACGCTAATTGTAATTAGTAGTAGCAGTTTTTGTTAACGTAGTACGTGGCAATTACTTTTTGAAAGTAATTAATTATTACCTACATTCAATTACTCAATTACTTTTTAGTAGTTAAATTACTCTAAAGTATTTAAATCACTTTACAAGTATTTGAATTACTTGTGGTCACGCAAAAAATAAGATAAGGCGTTCTTAAGTTACATGTTGCTAGTCGACTATGACTAGTCGGATAACAGCAAATTTTGTGCACGAGAAAAGACGTATCTGGTACAGTCGCGTATGTTTGTAGCTGGTGTGAATTTGTTATGTGTCGTGTAGTGTAGGCTGTGCAGGATGTAGAATTGTAGTTTGTTTATAATTATTCTGTAAGCAGCGAACATGTGTCTATGGTAAGTACAGATTACACAGTAAAGTATGGTAAAAATATTATGAATTCTTTTCCGTAACAATTGACAAGAACTAGCTTTATTAGACAATATTGATTCATAATACTTATTTGTTAATTTAAATTTGCTTTTTTAAATAATGTACTAGCACAGGGAAATCTAAATACTACTAAATAGAAATATACGACAACAATCCCCGGTGAAAGTAATTGGAAATGCAACTTATGCTGTGCAATTCCAATTACCAAGTAATTGATAATTGAATTACTATTTGATTTCAGTAATTCAAATCATTGGTGATTCAATTACTTCATTGGGCGGTAATTGGTAATTAATTACTGAAGTAGTTTACCGCGCTCTGTCGGCATCAACGTCCAACAATAATCAGCAAGTATTTTGCTATTACACTGGCCTTGGTTAGTTTTTCAATGGTAGAGATCTGATGTTTTCCATGCTTGCAGTTAACATCGCCAAGATTGAAAGGAAAGAAGTTCAAGTGAGAATGTAAGAAATATTTATTGAGGCCCATGTTACAGTCCAACGATTGCTTGCTTATGAGAGGTTTTCTATATATAAGTAGCAGATTTTATATTTCCTAGAAGGTTTTCACTGATTTAAAAGCATTCCAAGCTCCACCTCCTAAGTAGCTTACTGTCTCTTCAAATTCTGTATCTCGTAATCTCAGATTAATTTCGTCCTACAAAAGTTCATTATTGAAAATTTTCACCGTTTTGCCAGCTGTACTGAGCCGTATTGGCCCATTGCGTTTTCCACCTAACTTGGGCATCGTTCGAAGAGGCCGGATTCCAAAGTGAAGGAAAGAATCCTACCCATAAGAACCTTTCTTATTGCCTGGGGTTCCACCAGGCCGGCTCCAAGGAGTTTATGTCTCAGTGCTAAAAGAGCTACACATTGACATAGAACATAAATTGAGGTTTCTTTCTCCATTTGGCACTTCCTACAAGTGGCATCATTTTCGATTCCAATTGTAAACAAGTGCTTCTGTAGGTGACCGTGTCCTGTTAGCAAGCCAGTCACGCTACTGATATCTTCCTTGGTCATTGACAGGGGAGTGGAGGTTTCATCAAGCGACAATTCCCCAACAAGGAGTTTCTCCTGGCGTAGCCCTGGTATCGAAGCCCAGTTGGCACTGAGATGGTTATTTAGCCAGTGCTCGACCTATCATTTTGCAGTGACACAGGTAATTCCTAAGACTGGCTCAGGGCCCCTTCTTGCTAGAGCATCACCTTCTTCGTTCCCCTCAATTTCATTATGGCCTGGTATGCATAATAATTTGACTCAGTTTTTGTACCGAGTCTATTGACTGTTTGACAACATTCCAGAACCCAACTAAAGTTGATGCTGGGCGAACACAGTGCTCTGAGTGTTGCCTGGCTGAGCAAATATAGTGTTATGATATGGATAGAGGGGGATAAAAATCAGTTTAAATAGGATTAAAAGATTACAGTTATTAAAAATTATAAACACAAATTTGGATATGATTTGGGTATTTAAATTACTAACATGCATTTAGTAAAAAAAATAGAATTTATAATTTAATAATATAAGGCTGATTGAAAAACGGAAGGATTCTAACTTAATGTAATATCTAAATATGAAATTGGAAAATGATGACAAATACTTTTTCGAGATATACTATTGCACATAGTAGGCAGAAATCAAAATAAAGCTTTTATAGAGTGTTGCATGGAAGAAAATGAGCAATACCGTTAAGGAGTTTGTTTTTATTATTGAAATAACAAATTTTAAAATGAAAAGATATAATCCATTTTTGTAACTATAAATGATTAAATAATTTTTTTTGAAAAGTTAAAAATGTTTGCAGCATACAAGGGTTGCAGTTAATACAAAATTCGTGTGGTGAAATAAAAGGAAATGTTAAAAATAAGAAGATGAGCATACTAAATGGAGGAAGACAAAGAATATGGTGAGAATATTTAACTAAAGCAGTGCTAATCTATAGAAGAAAATACAAAGAAAGAAATACTGAATTTAGTTTATTGTGGAATTACATTTGACATTGTGCGTCGATTGAGTTGGATTACAACGAGCTATTTACACGAAAGGATAGTCGCAGGGAAGTCGTTGGCAGAGTGAGCATGTTTATGGGGCTTGCCAATTTAGATAAAAGGAATCGATTCTGATTTTCAATCAAGTGCATTTTCAGGAGCTGCCCGAAAAAATAATTTTGAATATCCGCATTAAATAAATAGGGTAATTTAAATTGATTAAAATATTATTATAAACATATACTCATACAACGTGGAGCCTTAACCTTATCAATAGATATGCAGATAAGAGTATCTTCTTTGACGATTCTCCTGGGCATATATAGGCCTTTCTTTAACCATTGTTTGAAAATCAGTTTTATAAGCTGGTACGACTAAAAAGCGTTACGCATTATGAGCCTTTAATTTATTGCCTAGTTTGATTTTGTGCGTTTTGGACGCCCTTGTCCTAAATGTTCAACTCTATACAATCATCAAAGCTGAGGACAACGTTTTCAATGTCCTTCAGCTGTGCGAATTGAATCAACGGTTTGTTTGCTTGCGCAATTAGGCCAAGCAGCATTGAATGGTCTCCGCGCACATGCGGCGATGTTGTTTTTTGTTTCTCATTCTCTTCTACAAGCATCTTCCAATTAATCGCAAGTTTTTAGTTCAAATTAACATTTACCTTAGTTTAGGGCTAGTTTGTAGTGTTTTACGAGAGCAAGACTGTTATACTAGCTTACTCGCGCTATCGCGGATTTGACTTATCGAAGATATTTGGGTCTCAGTTACCTATTATTGTATTTGAATGCGGATTTTTCTGGCATCGTGATATAAGCCGTAGAGCTGCAAGTTGAAGGTATTTATGCGCTTTCTCTTGCTCGTTCTCTATTCTAATTAGGCACACGTGTTTCGTGAATTTCATAGCCGACTTTGAGTTGTTAAAATATGGGCAGCTAGGTTGTGCTACAAATTTTGTAGCCGAATTTGTAATTATTGATTGGTTTTCCGCTTGTTTCTAAGTTCATGTTGTGACTCCTCTTCTCTTGTTTGGTTAGCAATTGTTGCTGAGAGTCCTGTGTGCCCGCACTTGCACAGGTGGCTAATTATACATTCCGCTGCTTTTTGTTTTTTAAAGCCGCTTTGCATGGTTGGGATTATTAAAACATGATTTTGTATTGTGAAAGAAAAACGAATCTGGATATTAAGCGCACCGAAAGATTGGAATCACCGGCTAGTGTTGCATCACCTCCAATTGTGTAAGTAGTTACTGCCGCATCTAAAGAACATTATACATTTCTATGTACATAGTGGCATAGTATTATTGTCGTCCTACTATGTTCAACCAGCGGAGTCATCGTAAATTTGTAATTACTCGCTAACTCAATCTGTCCAAAGATCTGTTATCTATTTACTGAACTTTGTTATGTGATTGCTAAACTTCTGTAATTATGGGCAACAAGAAAGTTAGCTGTATTTGTGGCTTACCCCTTCAAGAAATATAGTGTTTTTTGGCTGGTTATGGTTTAAAGTAAATATCTTGCTCGGCAGTGCCATTTACAAAGAAAACAATAATGTTCCGTACATTCAAGTTGTAAACCCAGTAGTAACTTTGATGTCAGCGGTGATATAACAATTTATACCTTCTCCAATTAATTTTATTTTTCCAAAAACTTCTTGATATGAACCACGAGGTTAATAGGAACTGAAGGGTAAACATTTCCTATGTGTACAAGCACAGATTTGAAGTTCATTTTCGAAGAATCCATGACATGACGCCATTCGTCTAGTTTTTGGCCTCTCCATATATTTTCCAAAATTGTAGTATTTATTACTAAATATTTTTAAACTGGAGTAAATACGTAATGTGACCTAACGATGACTATGTATTTTATTTGGAATCGAAGAGATATCAGCATATACGTAACAAAGAAGCTAAAAAGAAGGTAGACAGTAATGAACATGCACTTGAGCTAGTAGGTTGTACTGTGCAAGTAAACTGGAACAGCTTGACTTATTAGCAACGTTTAGGGAGCACAGACCAGTAAAGGCCTTTTGTGCGGCATTCAAAGCTTCTGAAAAGCAGTTGCCCTTTTTTAAAGTAAAGCAGCAAATTCCCAAAACGGGTCAATAGCAAATACCGCACCGCTTCCGCATTAACTTTCCCAGACTTCAAAAGAAATGCGGGTGTTAGGAGAAAATGCGTTGAAACACGTGGAACACTTGCGGCAGTTTCGCTACAATTCCTAAATATCAATTCGTGTAAACTCTAATTTGCATTTCACGGTTTGCATGTCGACGATATTGTTATTTCAGTGCTTTTCAAGATGGAGCAGAGTTATCATGCAGCCTTCTGCTCACAGCACCGGAAAACGTAATTAGATTTCAAAGACAAATAATAGTAAATATGTATATCCGAGGAAATTACTGGATAAATAAAATGAAACAGGGTAGATGGTAAAGCAATAATTAATGTGAATAGCCTTTATATTGTCATTACGGGTCTTACAGTCACATTGTTAAAACACTTATATTCTGTGTCAATTCTTAAGAATCACAGATGGCAAGTCTGAAGTTTTCGAAACTAATTTCAGTAACAGAAAATTAAGCATGGAATATTTCCATTGTCACTATTTCTATGGACGTTTTAGTTGCGTTGACTTGACTTGTCTCAGGAAAAGTAGGCTTCTTATTTGATTCTGCAAGAATAAACGCTTAAAGGTGACAAGTAACATCTGGCATAGATGCATTCGCCCACTTTCCGAAATAATATGGAACTTCACTTAAATTGGAATGGCTACGTTAAAATTGTGTTCCACCTCTCAGATCTCGTAGTTGTAATGCAATAAAATAACTTGCGTTGCAAAGAAAATTAACACTGAGCACAATTTAGCCCACAAAGAGCTTAACTTAACTGTAACTTATGTTCCTATACTCAAAAAGTAATAGATATAGTATTTTCAAAAGTTATTAAACCTAATATGTAACGATATTGGCCCGACCAAAAGGAATAACGAAATGGAAGTGGTTTTGTGAGACGTATCCAATTTTTAAAATTGATCTAATATTTTACTAGAATTGAATTACGTTGAAAGTGGAACTGTTGCTGTCACTTTGTGTTGCTGCATAAGATAACAAATGTGGTATATAGTACATATTCGACGCAGATATAATTCAGAATGCTTCTTTCTATGATTCTGTTAGCGATAATTTTCATGGCGGTATTAAATATATAATAGTTTTTTATCACTAGTACTATTACTAGTGGTTTATATGATATTTAGAAAGTCCAGACCATCAATTCAGAAACTACTAATGTTTATGTTCCAAATCTTAACTTCCTGTTTTATTGAACCAGTTATATATTCTAGCATAAAGAAATCGTTCCAAAAACATAAGTAAAAATGGTCTAGGGTGAATATATTGTGATAGTTGCAGGCTACGACTATTGTAAAAAAAATAAATTAAAATTATAATCTTTGGATTGAAAATGAATAGTTATTGAAGTTAGCAAAGAGCAATTTATAATTAAAAAATAAATAATTAGAACAAACAATAAGATAGTCTGAAACAATATGAAAGTCATAAGCTGAATTAATATTTAAATAAGTTACTTGGAATTTGTCAGATTAATTAAGAAAATGTACTGTATGTAGTAAAAAGTAGTCCAGGATGTTAGTTTAAAACATTATGTTTAAAATTGAGAATTGCTTTAGTGAAAATTATTAGTAGATAACAACTGATTCCGATTTTTAAAAAGTTAGACATAATTATTTTGTATTTAAAATAAATGACTAAATAAACCCTTTTATAATAGTGTATTAATGAAATGATATACATGGGTACAAAGGACTAAAATAAGTAACAAAAAATGGAATAAACGAGAATTTTAAAAACTGAGACGGGCTTTAATGTGAAAAAGGGGACCATAAAAGCAGAACTACGAATATTGGAATTGGTGAGATGAGTCCGTACTAATTGGCTGACATATACTTATTAATGGATAAATAAATGTTAACATGGAACGGAAATTGCTGGTTCGAGTTTGTGCGGGTCGCAGTAGAGGTGAGGACATCTGTGAATTGGATTTTCATTGGGCTTGCTGTCAGAAATTCATTATGCGGGTCGGTGTTTATAGAATGGAATAGGAGGATTGGATACCATATTGGTTGCTGTAAAGATTACATCTTGGATTTGCCGTTGTATGTAATAAAGGATCTACCATCTAGGAGAGCTGGGAGACTTTTGGAGTGGTAGCGTGACACTTTGGAGGGGTTTGGTTTATTGTAACACTGTGGATTATAATTGAAGTAGGGTTCCTGGTTGAAGTTTCAAATATATGTGACAAAATAGCTTGGTTATATTTGTGCTGTTTTTCTACAGGAGAATTGGATCCATTTTAAAAGTGGAAGATATTCAGGTATCTGTATTAATAAATATTAATTAGTATTAACAGTAGAATAATCAATTACTTCCAAAAATACTTACTCTTTTCAACATATTGGAACTGCTTTTTATTAATTAAATATAAATTCAGCTAAGTGTCAATATTAGTAAGTTGACAGAGACAGTTAAAAGATTTAAAGTAATTCTGAAATAACTTATCAATAACCAAACATGTTTATACAATAATTTTGATATACTTTTCTAAAGCAAGGACCCACCTGAGATGGGATGTTTTGTTATAAACTGAGCTAGCCAACTCAAAGAAATAAAATAAAATATTAGGGCAAATATTTTATTTAAAGTATTCGGAAGTGAATGGATAAGAGTGATTTAGCAGTCTATTAGAGATTAATATAATATTGGCTTACATAGTAAGGTCAATACTATAACAATATATTTTTTCAATATCTACTTGTAAAGCTGTATTTTATCTATAAAAATGTCCATGGAAAGGTAACATTTTAATGATGAGCGTGGGTAAAATGTCACTCCATTCACTAGTGAATAAGTAGTCCATAATGTATAGCAACTAAAAAAATAAATACCTGCAACCGTGTAATTATATAAATTAGTTCATCTATTCCTAGTTATTAAAAGTTGGGGGATCTGTATTCCATTTAGGTGTTTGACTGAGACTCGGTGGGTGAGAGCCGTCGATTTCCTTTGCCAAATCCCATCGTTTACCATGCCCTTAACTGAGTACTGGGTGACATGGTTTTTAACGACTGCTTTGCTTCTTTTCTGCCAAAACTGTGGTTGCTATCTAATTTTTAAAGCAACATGGTGGGCCGCCCGCCAATCACAGGTTGGAGAATTGAACCTTTTACTTTCAGCACCGCATCCGAGTTCCAGAGCCACTCGACCACGCCGGCGATCACCAATTATTAAGTAAAATATGAATTACATAACTCAGCCTGGGTCGGTGACTCAGTGCTTTACCATTCTTACTACTGATCTAAGGTAGGGAGTTCGATTCCCCGTTCCGGTGAGGTTTTTAAAAATAAAAAATGTAGATGGAAGCCTCTAAAGATTGACATCATTCGGAAGTGATGTAAGGCCGAGGGTCCCATGTTACTACGATGTGTAGCATGTAAAAGATTCCTTGCTAGGCTTGGAACTCCTTAGTCTCGGCAAAATTCTAAGTAAGGCTTTGACCATATGACCACAGCAGTCGGTGTCTAAGGTACCTGGTACGGTGCATGTCTAGACCTTGTCCAATAACAAACAAACATAGCTCAGATTTTTAATGAAAGAGCAGGTAACTCGATGTTTTATTACACTTGTATAGGGAAATATATTGTTCAGAATGAAGATTAAAGAAAAAAAATATTACCTACAGCAGATTTAATATAATTCACGTTGCCTACTCGATTATAACATAGCTTGGCAGCGACTCGGCATACTCTTGAGAAGTTATTGATGTTTCTGTGGAGCGCTTACACATTCACTTTAGAGGCTGTATCAAATTGATCTCGCGTTTCGACATCAATTTGGTGATGCATTACGCTTTGATCGACTCTATCAAACAAATGCTCGATAAGATTAAGACCAGGCAATTGAGAAATACCTTCTTAACCTCAGTCTTCAAAACAAGCCGAGATACCTGGAGACGTACTTAAAACAAAGAAAAACATGGATTAAGCCTACTGGAGAAACCATGAAAATAAACGCCTCGTGGCACCCTACCTCCGGGGTGGTGTGGAAACGGATGCACCGCTGCCCTATATTCCTCTAAGCGTAAAAACGGTTGGTTGTACGTCAAAAAACGATGTAACCTTTTTTGAAGAGCATTTTCTAGTCTTCATTTTTGTAATAACAAAAAAAGTCATAGGAACCATAGAAAGCGAGATATTTACGAAAAACTTATTTATGTGACTTTTCACTTTTAATAACTGAAAACGCAAGTGCGATATCGATGGGGACTTTTGAAACATTATTTTCAATGTCAAAATAAAGGTGTATGCAAAATTTCAGCTCACTTGGATTTTTTTGGCAGAAGGATCCTATTGCGCCTGAAGTAACCAACGAATTGACTAAGAACTATAATATCTCGATATACCAAACACAAATTCCTTTAGCGAAACGATATTTCTTTGTCCATCAATATATATTTCACTCCAAACAATTGTACCACCATCTTAACATATTTTCATCTGTTGAACATATTTGAATCTGCCTGCACGACCACTACTTCTCTACGAGTATACTCATATGTGTATATTATCAGATCTTTGACCAAATCCACTCGCATATGTGGAAAAGACGGTTGTTCAATCTTCATGTATCCAGTTCGTATAGTTTTGCCCCATTTTGGCATGATAAAGATCTGAGATGATGCGTAATGACCTCGTGTAACTGATTTCTACTGGTTTGGGTACTAATCGGTAGTTCTTGCAGTTGTTTCTTCAAATCACTAGCAGTACTTGTTGGATTTTAAAAAGCCTGAATTACAACATACTGATCTTGAACGGTAATGGTTTGTAGAAGGTTCTAGTGTTCATGCGTCCATTTACGTTAGTAGTTTATCGATAATCTCGCCAAAGTGTGCTGATAACACTGTGATATGTCCTTAACACGACTGCAACATCATGCTGCGTTTGCTGTCTTTCCAAATTTCTACTGCTACATTAAATTTCAGTGCTAAAGGGCCTTTTCATTTTAAATTTCAAAAAGAAAGGAATTCAGTATCTGCTAAGTTCTTAATTTACGTTCTATACCTTCTTAAGCTTGGAAGTTTGAAATTAACAAGAAAAATAAACTCTAATGAACCTAAAAACTTGCAATGGTCCATTTGTGAACGGATATGTTTTATTTCACACTGTTTAATCTTGTCTTTAACAGATTAACCAGATATAAATTTATAATTATTCATTTAAATTTTACGAAACATTCTAAAAGTTAAAAGCCACCAAAAACGCAATATTGCATTATGCAAGCGCGGCGACCTACTCACAGTCAAGTTTAAACACCTCGCAGTCGCCGCTCAGCATTTTTACACGGCTTCGCGTACACAATTACGCAAGGCCGTGACAAGGTTTAAATGCCTACAATCGCAGCTCAGCATAAAAGACGCTCGAGTTCATGGAGTATTGTTTTGCAAGACTAGTAAATTAACCTACTGAATATAATACATTGCACCTGTTATTAGAAATGAACTTTGTATGTTACTATGATCTAAGCAAATTTGTTTGTATATATAGAACAATTATTTTTGTAATAAACCAGTCTGCATTTACTTGTTAGATTCACTTACTGCGTCGCTGTGGGTCCAAGCCTATAAATAATTAAGGGATGTGAGGCTGCATCTCACACAGTGACGAATTATCATCCCGTTAAGTGGCATGACTAAGCTGTCTTAAAGCGGAAACTGCTGTCTCAGTTCTGCGCTTAACATAAGGGATGGAACCAGCAAAATAACGTAACGGACGCCTGATTTCTACAGCCTCCAGGCGAATCTGTTCATGGTCCTTCGAGCCGGATCTGGCTACAACTAAGAAGAGGTACATCCCGAGAAGAAAACAACATCTACCAACCCACCCGGTTCCCCGAAAATGGCAAACAATATGGAGGAATTCAATCAGCTAGCTGTCGCCCAAGAAGAACTCGGCCAGAAGATCACGCAGGTATTTTCCAACAGCAAAAAGGACCCTGCCAGCCGAAAAACAGAAGCTTACATCGCCAGCCGAAACAAGACGCTGGACGAAACTTGGAACGCCGTGACCAAAAATCACGCCAAAATGGTGCAGCTAAGTATTCCTACACATAATTATTTTACCACAGGGTATTACGAACAAATTAAAGCCATCTACTGCGAAGCAAAAAGTTATTTGCAGAGCTGTTTAAAGGCAACTGAAAATCCCGACCCCTCTGAAACTAGGAGGCGAGAGGAAACAGTTGTAAATCCCGAGCAAAAGGTTCGTATCCGAAAACTGCAGATTCGGATGCAGAATTTTAAGCAATCTTTGGACGACGCCGAACTGGAACAAGCACTCGGAAGGCCCGCCATCACAAAGAGGGAATTAAAGGAAGAATGGGACCGGGTGATCGAGATGGACGAAGAAGTCATGTCTAACGAGATGGATTCAAACCAGACGCACTTCAGTCCTGAATTTACTACGTTGAAAGACAGGTACCGAAATTTAATTAATTTGTTACAAGCACCAACAAGGAACGAGCAAGCATCAGCCATCTCGCTTCCTCAAGTTAAAATCCCCATATACGAGGGAAATTATGAGGAATGGGACACTTTTAAGGACCTATTCACCAAATTAGTAGATGACAACCAAAACATGGATGATGTCATCAAAATGCAGTATTTAAAAACGCATGTCAAGGGAGAGCCCAGCCGACTAATCCAGCATCTCGCAGTGACTCAAGCCAACTACAACACCGCTTGGAATTTGCTGCAACAAAGGTATCAAAATAATCGCCTTATTCTAACCAAATTGCTAGACACCATCTTCGATCAGCCGGTCCTCTCCAAGGAATCAGCCCAAGGGTTGAAAAGATTGCATGACTCCACTAAGGAATGTGTGGAAGCAATCAAAAATTTGGGCATTTCCACCGACAGCTGGGGTCCGTGGATTAACCGAGTTATTACTCGAAAATGGGATCCTGAAACTAACAAATTATATGAGCAATCGCTTCAGTGCCCAAATGAAGTTCAGGATCACCAAACTCTAATGGCCTTCTTACAAATGCGGTTCCAATCCTTGGAATCCATTGATGGAGCTCGAAAACCAACTCAGGACAAGCCACAGAAAAATTACGCTGCCGGATATCTCAACTGCAAGATGTGCAATGGGGACCATTACATCGATAACTGTGGTCAATTCCAGAGGCTCTCCACCCACGAAAAGCAAGAAGTGGTAAGAACCTACCGATTGTGCTTTCGATGTTTGCGACACGATTCTAATATACAATGTCGTTCGTATTATAACTGCAAAATCTGCCGCTTTCCACACCATACTCTGCTTCACAAGGCACAGCCGCCATCAAAGCCGATACCTGCTCCGAAGATGAAGACGTTTTCTCACGCAGCAGCGATGCAGACCTCCAACGCTCCAGAGAAGAAGCCAAAACCCACAATCATTGCCGCCAACCTAGGCGCAAAGAAGAGCCAAGTGCTACTGGCCACAGCAACGGTTCAAGTTAAGGCAGCATCCGGGATGACTCATCTCTTGAGGGTCTTGATAGATCCAGGGTCTCAAGGTTCCTTCATCACCGAAGCCGCAGCCGAATTATTAGCGTTACCCAGGACCAAGGTTCGAGCAGAAATCTCCGGAATTGGGAACAGCGAAACAAAAGTCGCAAAATGGAAAATCACAGGTTTGATTACGCCAAGATTTCCAAGTAAATTTTCCTTACCTGTTACTTTACTGGTACTTCCCAAACTTACAAAAACCATGCCTTCATCACCCATTCCGAACATAAAAATGGATGCCTGGAAACATGTCTTCATCGCCGATCCAACCTTCAACCGACCTGGCCCCATAGATATACTTCTAGGCGCTGAAGAATATTCCCAAATAATTCTCGAAGGAATCAAGAAATCCAAAGATGGCATCCTAGGACAGAATACCGAATTGGGATGGATCTTATCAGGAACCATGGGAAGACGACCTCCCACCAGCCTTAAGGTCAACACCATGGTTGCCAAAATTGAAGAGGATGAGCAGTTGCAGAAATTCTGGAACATTGAAGAGGCTTCTCCTCAAAGGAAACTTTCCCCAGATGATCAGGTATGTGAAAATAAATTCACAGACACAGTCCAGCGAGACGTAGATGGAAGATACGTAGTAAGGATTCCATTCAAACAAACTCCAGTACACATGGGAAGGTCCAAACCCTCAGCATTGGCACGATTCATACATCTGGAGAAGAAATTAGGACAAGATCAAGATCTAGCAGTCCAATACAAGAAATTCATGCAAGAATACTTGGATTTAGGACATATGGAAAAGGTGGCAAGGGAAGATGAGAATAACGGCAAGTATTACATTCCCCACCATGGCGTCATCCGAGAAGCAAGTTCATCAACCAGGCTTCGTGTCGTTTTCAATGCCTCTAGCAAGGCCTCTCACGGAAAATCCTTAAATGAGATGATGTACGCTGGACCTAAACTTCAGCAGGAACTGGTCGACATTCTACTTCAATGGAGGACACACAGGATTGTTTTTTCTGCAGACATTGAAAAAATGTACCGACAAATCAGAATGAACAACCAAGACCAGGAGTACCAAAGAGTCCTATGGAGATTCGACAAATCACAGCCAATCAGGGAATATAAGCTGTGCACCGTCACTTATGGAACCGCATCAGCTCCCTATCTTGCCATTCGAACCTTGCATCAACTCGCACAGGACGAAAAGGTCTCATTTCCATTAGCTTCAGAAGCAGTGAAGAAAGATTTCTACGTGGACGACGTGCTTTCTGGGGCCGACACTGTGGAAGAAGCGATCCAACAACAAGGTCAGCTCATTTCCTTACTAAAGCGTGGAGGCTTTACTCTACATAAATGGTGCAGTAATGAGTCAGCCATCATTCAAGAACTCCCAGAAGAGTTAAAGGAACAAACATACCTCGAAATAAGTGAAGACGGCGTAAAAAAGTCCTTGGGCATTCACTGGTCTCCATATGAAGATGTTTTCTGTTTTAAGGTAGACGTTAAGCAACAGGAATCCACCAAACGCACCATACTATCCGAAGTTGCCAAAATTTTCGACCCATTGGGATGGTTAGCACCCGTCATCATCACTGCCAAGCTACTCATCCAAGAACTATGGCTCGAAAATATCAAATGGGATGACCCAGTGTCTGAAAATATCCAAGGCAAATGGGAGACGCTCAGGTCTCAACTCAAGGCAGTGGAAGAAATTACCTTACCAAGGTGGTTGTTTATCAAAAGGGAATCTCTAGTAGAGCTGCATGGATTCTGTGACGCCTCCGAAAGAGCTTTCGGGGCCGCGATTTATACCAGAGTCACCACATCATCCGGCCAAGTCAAGGTATCCTTATTAATAGCCAAATCCAAGGTGGCACCAGCCCGAGCCAAGACGACATTACCAAGACTGGAACTCTGCGCAGCAGTACTCCTTTCCAATCTACTTCAAAGGGTAATTGCAGCATTAGACCTTCCTAAGGTGTCTATCTTCGCCTGGACCGACTCCATGGTTACATTAGGATGGATAAAAGGAGACCCGGTACGATGGAAGACGTTCGTCGCGAATCGAGTAGCCGAAATCAACAATCTAATTCCGGCTCAACATTGGAACCACGTCAAATCCGAAGAGAATCCTGCAGACGTCATCTCCCGAGGCACTAGTCCAGAAAAACTAAAGAATCATCTCCTATGGTGGGACGGACCGAGCTGGCTAGTTAACAAGAGTTCATGGCCGTGTCAACCAGACACCGCAACCACCGAGGAAGAAGCAAGAAGTTACACTGTGCATCAAACTACCATTCATCAAGACGAGAACGAAGTCGTTCATCGTTTTTCTTCTCTAACAAGAATGGTACGAGTCATGTCACATTGCCGAAGATTCATCAACAAGTGTAAGCGACTTCCCACTCAATCAGGATGCCTATCAGTGAAGGAAATGGACGACACCATCCTCCTACTCGTTAAGGTCATCCAAGGAAGTGATCCTATTTTGAGGGCAACAGGATCTCAACTCCGGCAGAACAAATATGTGAGTTCCAGTAACAAGCTTGCCAACCTCAATCCCTTCATCGATCAGCATGGAATAATCCGTGTTGGAGGAAGATTAGAAAATTCCACCTTGTCCTTCAATGAAAAACACCCAATCATACTCCCGTACTCCAGTCATATTTCCAAACTAATAATCCAAGAGGCGCATCTACGCACGCTGCACGGTGGCACCCAACTCACTCTCTCATATATCCGAAGAAAATATTGGATCATCAACGCGAAGAAAGCAGTCAGCTCCAGCATCCAGAAGTGTTTCCGATGTCTACGATACAAAGCAGAGGCAGCACAGCAACTGATGGGAAATCTTCCATCAACCAGAGTGAATTCAACTCCTCCATTCTTCCATTCCGGAGTGGACTACGCCGGCCCAATACAGATCCGAACATCCAAGGGAAGAGGGCATTCTTCGCACAAAGGGTACATTGCTGTTTTTGTCTGTCTATCAACCAAGGCAATCCACCTAGAGGCCGTCAGCGACATGACAACCAACAGCTTCCTAGCAGTCTTCAGGAGGTTTACTGCCCGAAGAGGACGCTGTGCACACCTATACAGCGACAACGGAACAAACTTCGTTGGCGCAACAAAAGTGTTGGACAAGGAAACCCGCCAAACAATTGAAGGCCCAGTTGTCCAAGAAACCTTAGCAACCGGTGGTACCCAATGGCACTTCATCCCTCCAATAGCCCCTCACTTCGGAGGGATATGGGAAGCAGGGGTAAAATCAATGAAGCATCATCTGAAGAGAACTATTGGCCACGCTACTCTCACCTTTGAAGAGTTAACAACTGTTCTCTGCCAAATTGAGGCCTGCCTAAACTCACGTCCTCTATGTCCACAAGGCAACGATATTGAGGACACAACTGCTCTGACGCCAGGCCATTTCCTAATAGGGAGGGAAATCATATCGCCACCAGACCCAATCAACACTCCAATATCTTCAAATCTATCGAATCGTTGGAGGATAATCCAAAAGATCAAGCAAGATTTTTGGAAATCATGGAGCTCGGACTACCTTCATGGATTACAGCAACGAAACAAATGGAAGAAACCATTGGAGAACACTAAAGTTGGAGATTTAGTGTTAATCAAAGAAGATAGTATCAATCCTAGTAAGTGGCCTTTAGCAAGAGTCACTGCAACTCATCCAGCAGCCGATGGATCAGTACGAGTAGTGACGCTCCAGAAATCAGGAGGACATCAGCTAAAACGATCCATAGGCAGCATCATTCCATTACCAGCAACTACCGAGGAATCGCAGGAACCAGAGGCAGAAGATAAAATTTCAACTAACATTATCCAGACACGATCATCCCCAGCACCAAGGAAATCTGTCGCGTCCAAATGGAAACTGCTGTTACTCATCTTTACCCTTCTTACCACCAATACATTAAGTAAAGCAGAATTTAATATCCAAAAACCAGACAGCGGGTACTATGTAGAACACATTGGACACGGGAAGATTGAGAGAGGAACATTCCGGATCGAAATCCAGTTCGAGAGGGGGAAGATCGAAGAAGACTTCGAAACAGTCACAGACATGGTAGACAAATTCGACAATCTCTGCGACTCTGCAAAAGAACTGTCCGAAGACACATTATGCAAGACACTGGTGCATCATCTTCTGGAACAGAAAAAGCAAATGGAATGGATTAGAGATGGTATGGAAGAAATAATAACAAGACGAGAAAAAAGAGGAGTCCTTGGCACAGTATTAACATCAATTTTTGGAGTCAACGATGAAGTCTATCAAGATATAGACAGGCTAGACAAGAATCAACAGGAACTAATAAAAATGGACAGTCAACAATCCAAATTCTTGCTATCAGCACTTTCCAGGTTTAATGAAACCGAAGAACGAATCGACAAGAAGCTGGAACATTTCCAAGAAAAATTAAACCAAGGAATCCGGGCCATTAACAACATGGACAAATGGTATAAAGCAACCGACTCCAACCGACTAAATATTCACATCATCAGTGTGTACCAAGTCGCCACAAATGTAATTAGTGAACTGTGCAACTACCATATTCACATCTTAAACGTTCACTTTCAGCAAGGTAATCTGTACGAGCTAATAACACCTGCTCAAATTAAACAGATCCTCGCTAATGCAACCAGTAAACTTTCACCAAATTTGGAGATATTACCAACGCCAATTCTAAAGGTTGACATTGGGCATGACGACATCTACATCAACGTCCAAGGGTATTTCATCATAGTGGAAAAAACGGAATACTCCTTAATTAAAGTGACACCAATTCCTCTCCAAATCAGCAATGGATCCTACTGGATGATCGATGTGCCGAAAGGAATCTTCGCTGTGGATTACAACCTACAAATGTACTTCCACGAAACAGATGAAGAATTCAAAGAAGAGCTACAAATTTCTCCCACTACCTATGTTTGCAGTCCAACGGTAGTTAAAGGAATTGAAAACAACCCAAACTGCATCATTGACGATATATATCACCGAGTAGAAACCAGTCAATGTCTCCTACGAAGACATCGCATCCAGTCCATTATTTGGAAACAATTGTACATGGAAAACACCTGGCTATTTGTAGTCAGTAAACCAACCCGCATAGCAATCACTTGTAGTGGAAACAGGGAAGAAGTCACCGTCAACACTACAGGTGTCATTCAAATTTCATCGGATTGCATCATCCAAACTGCGAGGAATACATTAACCCCAAGGCACAACAGAAAATACAAGATCCTGGCTGGATACTCCAAGGCTATCAGTATCAATATTACCAACCCAATCACAACAAACTCATTTTCAGAAATCGCAGAGGAACCTGTACTAACTCAGTCAGACCACTTCGAAGACCTACAAGCATCGCAGTTAGATTTCCAGGAGCATATAAAAAACTTCACCTGGAAAGCCATCCGACATCATTCTCACCTGTCTATTGGGGTCACAGGCAGCCTTTTGGGAACCGCTGCCCTACTAGGAGCTATCTACTACATTCGGCAACGAATAACACGAAGGAAGCCACCACCCGCACAACCCCAGGCAGAAGAATATCCTCTCAAAACGCTCAATCTCGAAGAAACAATATAATTTATCGGTTTGCTTTTTTGTGGCTTAAAATTGGCAATATGTTTAATCTTGTCTTTAACAGATTAACCAGATATAAATTTATAATTATTCATTTAAATTTTACGAAACATTCTAAAAGTTAAAAGCCACCAAAAACGCAATATTGCATTATGCAAGCGCGGCGACCTACTCACAGTCAAGTTTAAACACCTCGCAGTCGCCGCTCAGCATTTTTACACGGCTTCGCGTACACAATTACGCAAGGCCGTGACAAGGTTTAAATGCCTACAATCGCAGCTCAGCATAAAAGACGCTCGAGTTCATGGAGTCCATATCATATCACGGAAGCAAAACCGCTGAGTATTGTTTTGCAAGACTAGTAAATTAACCTACTGAATATAATACATTGCACCTGTTATTAGAAATGAACTTTGTATGTTACTATGATCTAAGCAAATTTGTTTGTATATATAGAACAATTATTTTTGTAATAAACCAGTCTGCATTTACTTGTTAGATTCACTTACTGCGTCGCTGTGGGTCCAAGCTTATAAATAATTAAGGGATGTGAGGCTGCATCTCACACAGTGACGAATTATCATCCCGTTAAGTGGCATGACTAAGCTGTCTTAAAGCGGAAACTGCTGTCTCAGTTCTGCGCTTAACATAAGGGATGGAACCAGCAAAATAACGTAACGGACGCCTGATTTCTACAGCCTCCAGGCGAATCTGTTCACACACATTAAAATCGGTACAAAATTTAAAAATAAATGTAAAATGTGTACATGATTAGGCAGCGATGCGGGGTGTAAAATAATCCTAGAATAAAAGGTTACATAAACTTTGTTTAAATAGAAGTTCTATGTAAGGTAAATAGGTGGTACACATTAATAAAATAATTTTGATTATACAGGGCAGTTCAAAAGAGTGTGGCAAAGCAAACTTACTTTTTTTAAATAGAACATTTTATATTTGGGTTAAGGGTTTTGCGGTGAAATGTTATTTTCCGATTAGAATTTCTTTAAGATAAAACGTCCTATATGTTTATGTAAATTTGAAAAGCTTTTTTAAGCCATTCATTTGATATTTTTCTTAATACCCCTAGTTTAAACTGTTTTTCAAATATTCGACAACAGTTTAATATCCTCGCTACGATTTATTAATAGGTGTAACAAATAGCTTCCGTACAATACTAACTTAAACCCTCCAAGTACAACAAAAATGCAGGTTTCGAAGATACTTTTCGTTTTTTCGTGTTTACCATCTTTTGTTCAATAATAACTAAATTTTAACTTTAAGCTAAAGTTACGTACATGTTCTGAAACGGGCATCTGAGTAACGTTGTCTCAATGAATGAATATTTGCATATATAACCAGTTTTAGCAGTCTTACATTGTAATATATGAATTTGAATAGATTTAACTTAGGCGCCAATAGTCATGCATTCAGCAGAATGACACCGCAGCTTTACTGGTGCAGTAGTTTTAACAATATGACAAAACTGAGTAATTTTATCGCGTCACAGCAATTTGAGTACCCTGCCTCCCGATCAACGGCGGATTGAGCATACCGCCATCGTGGGTACAGGGCTCCAGCCCACAACTGCAAGTTGTGCCGCAGCAACTACAGTAACTTCTGCGTCACGTTTTTGTAATTCTGCGAGCCCTGAATAATAATCACTTTTAATATAAACTGACAGCATTGCTAGTAAGGCGTTGCAATTTAGTGAAACACATATTAAGGTTAACTCCTTCGAGCAACGTGGAAGCTCCTGCTCCATATGCAAAACCGAAAATTTGCCTCCTACACTCAATTATTAAAGTTTTGTGCTTTTTACTTTGTAAGGACAATTTTCGGAAGTTAGCGCTCTCCTTCATTTTTCCGCATTTGTAACTCAGATTGTGGTATTCTTCCCGCATAACTTAAGCCTAAATTAACAGTTTAGTGGTGTATCCAAAACTTTAGTCCGTTCGTTTTAAATAGCAGCGTTTCCTAGTTCACTTTATATCATTAATTCAGGTTTAGATATGCGTGTTCTAAATTTAGATAGGTTTTCTGCACCGGATGAAATGAGTAGTCCGCTTACAATTACCGCTCTGGAGGCCATTGTCTGCGAATTGTTTGTCAGGCTGGCCAGGACTTCCCAAAGTCTTAGGCGTAGTGCTAAGTCAAGGTTTCATCATGCTGAAAACTTTCCGAGCGGTCCATAACCTGAAGAGAGTAGGAAGCTAAGTAGCGGTTGCGCCTTTTCATTTGGTTATAGAATTTCTGTCCGGAGTAATTGCATCCTGATTTTTGCTACCGTCTTAAGAGAGTCGAGAACTGGGTCGCTTTCACGTCCCTAACAGCAGCTCGTACTGTTGGGGCGCGCTGTGAAATATTTCGCTTAATTAACTGTGTACTTTTCGTCCATTTTTGTGCTTTCTGGAGAAGTCAAAATTAACTGTGTGCTTTTCGTTGATTCTTATTCCCATTGAGGTTGTGAGTTGTTTTTGTTTGCCCTGTGAAGATGAGTGTCAGAGTTGAAGGGATGTAAATAAGTTAGTTGTGGTTGAGGATTTCTTACCGCGGGGTTGCGAGACCTCCAATTACTGCTTCAGCGGATCATTCACCGAATTCTCAAAGCAACCAGCTCTACCTTAACGAAGGCATGTTGAACGTTGTTGTCGTCGTCTATTTACCCGTTGAGAGAATTACTACCGTTTCAACTCCTGACTGTCGCAACTGTCATCTCGAAGGCCTGTTACCGCCGCCCGCAAACACTTTTTTAAGCACTTCCTGATTTTACCAGTTGCTGGCCAAGTGGCATCAATGTTGACTTCCTTAGATTTTGCAAATAAGTTTTGTTCCTAGTTATTTATGTTGCATTTTAAACCTTTTTGTTGTTCAGAAAATGTGGGTACGTAATTTCAGCTACAGTATGATGAGCACCTAGTTTGAGATTTTATGTTTTGCTTTTAATGAACTTTCAAGAAATATCGCCGTAATAAATTTTGTTGTTGTTGAATTCACGATTGCTAATGTCACTATTGCAAATAAACGTGGTTCCTGTCAAGTAATTTTAAAGTTACTAACCCATTCATTTGTTTTCAAGTTTTCGTAATGATTTTACATGTTTTTAACCTAATAGATTGCATTTGATTAAGTCTTTATGCATTACTATTTCGTATTTCAACTGTTGCATGCAAATTTGTGTTGTGGTTTCTTTGTGTAAAGACTACAGGGGAATTTTGGAGAAAAATAAACTAAAGGTAAGTTCACTGACGCTGCCGCTGGTTGAAGTCAAGCACTGCAACCCCCTTTTAACTCTTTTTTAGGTCCCGTTCATTTATTTCCACTTTTGGAGTGAACGGGTTTACTAACAAAAGTGGTGGCGCTTCATTATTTAACATGCGTATCTCGTTTACCGGATAGTGGACATAATTCTAAGATTGTAAAAAACCCGCCCTTCTTGCTGAGCGTTTTAAACCGGAACGTTTTTATTACAGCCCATTGTAACTGGGTTAGGGCAGCGAATCCGAGTAATTTTCCCGATTCTGTCGTGATACAGTTTTTAAGAGGTAAAAAACTGACGGTAGGTTTTAGAGAGTATTGACCTGGTAAGAAATTGTTGCTTTTTGTTGTTAACACCGGTTTCGCCTGTGAAAACCTCTTGAAATTCGCGAAAAGCGCGGTTTGCGTCATATTGCTTCTAATTTCGCCTCAAGCTCGTGAGGCGTATTGGAGCTGAGGTTAAGCTATTGTTTCAACCCGGTATGTTCAATAATAGCCCTCAGCGGCAGCATCACATTTTAGTACGAGAGTCAGTAAAATGCCCCGCGTGAAGCCGGACTTGTATGTAGCTTAGTTAGCTTATCAAGGACAGTTCCTTTGGTGTCTCTTTAGTATTGCTTAAATATAAATATATTCCGTTATTATTTGACTTGTGGAAACCAGATGATGCACGTTGATTATACATTCGTAGTTAACATCATTGTGTTTAGAAATGCTCTTTTATTCTGGTATTTAGTTTAGATTTCTTGTATTGTTTTATGTGTGTTGAAAATGTCAACACATTGCAATAAATGTATTATTATTTTTGTATTGATTAAATATTTTTGCAGCTACTCAATAATTGCCTGTATAAATATTAGGTACAAGGTTAATTGAGCCTAATAGCAATTATTATTTTCTGTTACTAGTCTTTTAAATAAAAACCTGCTCCCAAGTTATAGTCAATGATGTCTACCAAAATCCATTTAAATTTATATCAACGTATGATCCATAATTTTATTAGATAACCTTTATTATCTCCGGTATAAACGTTTTAACAATTGAACCATAGCCAATATTGTTATTTCTATTGAATTATTTAAACATAAAATAGTCAACTGAGCAGAATAGCATGCGGGTACAACTTGTGCAGATATTTGTGAATATTGTTTCAAATTATTTAACTCTCGAGAATACTACAAGTGCGACTGTGTCCCGTTTTTGAGATTAAATTATTATTTCGCGCTGCGAGTTGAGATAAAGTAGGAGTGAGCTAGCTAGGTGAATAACCAAGGCGAATAATAATTTATAAAAATACTAAGACGTATTATTATAATTCAACATCGAAACGAAGAGCTTCATTTTAGTTTATCCATAACTATTTTCCCAGTATTTAATTTACGAACAAAAGGGGAGGATGTTCCAATAAAGTAAACGATTTCACACTGATGATATGCACATTGTAAAAAATTATTCGACCTAGAGGATGGTTGATGGAAGTTATGAGTACACTCTATCGGCCGGTAATAAATTAAATTAATGGTAAATGATTAACTAAGAGATTCTGATATACAAAGTGCCTTTCGACCTGGAACATTATCAATCAGTTAATGGAACGAATGCAGCGGTAGATTGCATACGCTAACCCTAGATCTAAAAAATGTTTAAAATAGTGTTCCAGTTAAGAAAAGGCGTTCAAAGAACAAAGTGGAGCTGTAATGTAATGTAGGTAAGTGCAGTGCACAAGTTTTACGAGAAAAGAATAAAGCTAGACGACACTATTCAGGTGAATTCTGAATTAAAACAAGGCTTTAACGTTTCTCAAACTTTATTTAATTTATATCTAAATGTTAAAGCGTGAAACCAGTGGGTTCGAAAATATAAGCATTTGGACATCGGATAAAATATAAAAAATGATATAAGTGACATGTTCAGGAAACCGAGGAATAAATAGAATGGGTGAAGTTTGGACATCAGCAACGAGAAAACAAAATACAAGGTAGGCCACATAACGTGTACTCAGCGTTTACAGACACGTTGAACTAACGTTGAAACATAACCGTGGACCAAGCGTTATGTTGAAGTCGAAGTTTTTAAACTTTATGTGGTTGATTCTACGTTAGCTTCTGACGGCCGTTTAACGTTTACGTCAAGACCAAACAATGACGTCATCTGTGGACGTTATAATGTGATCCAAACTTCTAAGTTTTCAACACTTTGTCGACAATTTAACGAGTTTTTACGTTTGGTGGCCAAACCGACGTATTTTTTAACGTCATCTTCTTGCAAAATTTTCACCCATTTTGGTATTAACGTTATAACGTCGTTGCCTTCTCAACAGAAAATATACGTGCTTTATACTTGAAAATGACGTTTTCTTAACTCTATTTTTAGTTAAGTGCTAACGTTATGAGCACGTTACGTTTTAACGACAGCTTCAACTTCATTTCGTATACGTCAAGTATTAGCTACAAAAGAAAGTTGTTTTTTTCTAGATAATCTTTTCTGTACTAGCCCAATAGAATAAAACCGCAACTTCAGTTGATAAACCAAATTCCAAAAAGATCGGGTAGCTGCTTCAACACTGTGTAGTTCCACTCAAGGTTGGCAGCTGTTTTATCTTAAACGTGAAACAAATTAAGCTTAGTAAAACATAAGACATGCTACCTACCATATATTCTTCTAATACAACATATTCTGTTAGCCCTATGCTGGAGTAGAATAATAAGCACATAACGTTCTAACTTACAGACTTGCAGACTTTATCAGCGACACACATGGCGACCTAAATAGTGAATCCAGGTCACCACTCAAAGGGAAACAACGGATTAATACTATGTAAAGCGTTTCCATTGAACGTGTGATAGGTGCGTTGAGTACACTTGTTTTTTTCCGAAACTAACTGCTGTTCTAAAATGCACTTAAAGTCAACTATATAAAAACAGAATTTTCGCGTTGTTGTATCAAAGCCACATCTACGTTAAAAGTAGACTACTGATCTAAAAGACGTTCTATATTAACGCTATTTTAACGTAATGAGGAGAATGTTAAGTTTCCGTGTTTTATAAACGCCATGTCTATGTTTCAAGCTAACTGTTGGTCTAAAAGGTGCTTCAATGATCAAAGTAAAAACTTAATACAAAAACGTTATTATCACGTTGTTGTACCAACGTTATACGGACGTTAAGAGTCGACTACTAATCTAAAAAGCGTTTTATATTAACGTTATTTTAACATAAAAAAAAACATAAAATTTTCGTGTTTTTATAACGTAATATCTATGTTCTACATTAACTGCCGGTCGAAAGAACTAGTAAAATTAACGACATATCGTCGTCATATAAATACGCTCACGTGGCCAACACGTTTAATAAACTATATAGTTACGTACCTAAATAGTAAGAAGAATTACTAAAAATCAAAGTCTAATTTACGTTGAGAAAACGACTAAAATTCAACGTTAAATTTTCAACGTATATCGTCTTCGCAACTATATCAACGTCTTTTCGACGTATTTTTAACGAATTTTTGCCTGATGCGGAGTCTTTTACTACTTGCTGCATTCCAACGTACACATGTTACGGCAACACATGTACCCAATATTTAACTAAGGACATATTAATCAGAGTTGATGCACCTTTATGACATTAAAGCAATGGACAATTAATTCTGACAGCTGCAAGTTTAAAAACCAGTAGTCTAGTTAGTGACGTTAAGAAGCAAAGAAAAAGCTATGTGATATTAGTGTATGTGTACGTTGAATTGCAGTGCTCAGAAGTCTGGAGCATCAAGCTATGTAACTTACCTAGTAAATGATTTACATAGGATAGAAAATGATTGAAAATCAAAACAACTATGTAGGTATATACCGCGGGGTCACAATGATATTAGATGACAGATGTAATTGAGACATACAAAAAAATTTGCTAAAGAAAAAGTAATAACAAAATGACTATTGTATTTAACTAGGATGTAGAAACGGCACTTTTATTGTTTGTGTCAATCGTAAGCTTGGCTCTTGACACCAATTACTTAGATTGTGGAATGTGTGACGTTCCTTCCTTTTTGAAAACTTCCCATGCGCAGCTTTGGAGTGAAGATAGTTTTTACATACATTTCGTTTTCGGAAGATTTTCAAGCTTCCTAAGAAATACGCCGTGTTTATCTACAGTTTCTTTAGCGACACTCTACAAACGGATTATTCAGAGAAAATCGTCGATTCAGTCGTAGATTTGGTTTTATCGTTAGACTGCTGCAGCCGTCTGCTTGTTTTTTGGAAACATAATAGGGAGTTTTTGTAAAACGTTTCGTTAAAATAGCGGTCCGCTAAACCTAATGTTACCTAGCGAAGTCAAGGGTACAGCCAATCCAAATCATTTTTTTCGATTTTAACGTAACGTTATCATAACGTTATTTTAACGTGGCGTTTTGCAAAAACTTCCTAATATTGGCTGAGCGAATACGATTTCAGGTAGAATTGTATTATTTCTCCTTTCATGCCACTTTCCTCTTTCCTACCGTCTTCTTTCATCCTCTGTTTGATGCAATTTTAGTTGTGCGTTTCTACTCCGATATAGAGTACGTCTAGCGAATATACAACTCTAGCATTTAAAATTCCATTGCAATGGATTTAGTATAGAAGAGACCCAATCATTAGACTAAATTATGCATTGCACTGCTTTTTGTCTCCACCATTGCATTACAATAATTCTTTGGTGAAAGATAAACATAGGCCAACAATACCAATTGATTATTATAACTCCAAATTTCGAGTATTACAAATAATTAGTTGCGGCAAATATTCGGTGTCATGCGCATTGAGTGATAACAAAAATGCCTCACAGTAGTTTACATGTTAAGGAGAGACAGAACTGCTGTGGCGGATTGAACTGGTAAAACAAGTTTCGGGTACCGCAACACGGTAATTCTCCATCTGCAAGAAATCAGTCACACCCTTACATATATACGTGTTCATTTTACTGCGAGCAAACCAGTATTGCAGAAAAAAACACGGAAGTACGTTAAGTAGCTGCACATTTCGTAGGGTAGAATGAAGAGACCTTAGGAACACTCACATCTAAAGGTGGGCGGGCAAGTGATGGTTTATTGAGATAGTATTTAACACCAGGCATTACAGAATATCTGCATTAGCAATTTCTCTTAGATTTTTTCACACGCAGCACAACGACTAGCGATTAGGCCAAAATTGAGCATCGCACCATATAAATAATATTATTTTTTATGAACATGTTACATTCACGGAGGCCTAGTCGAAACATCGTACTGGAGAATCATCATAAGCTGACGTTTTGTTTGTTCATACTAATTTATGCTTATTTAATTAGGACATTTTATTGCTTCGCTACATCGATTTCGTACACTTTTATTCAGGTGTAGAGGAAACGAAAAAAGCTATAAGGATCTATAGTTAAACATTTCAAGTTTTAAATGGTGCGCGTATTACGGTTAAAAGTTAATAAGTGTTTAGAATTGAAAATTGAGAAAACATTTATTTCAAACAAGGTTTATAAGTTTGCTAAAATTAACTACTTCCTTGGAGTACAGAATTTTGACATACTGTATTACTATAACTTTGGGTAACTGCTGGGTAAAGTCAAATACGTAAATGCAGGGCATGCTGGCCTATTCCTGATTTCTGACATCTTCGTGTTGTACAGTCGTTAGTTTACAAAAACGATGATCTCTTAAACCACAGATTGTCGACAAGATACACCTTCAAATTTGGACCAATTTTAAGTTATTCCTAAAATTTTTCGATCACTTCTTCTATAAGCATTCTTTGCCGAAGCAGAGCTGAGTAGATGTTTGCTAAACAATCATGGTGTACCTAGTACGACAGAGAGCTTACCTTTTATATAATTCTCTCATATTTGTTGGAAGACGCTTTGCGGTTATAACAGGCCACTGGTCTATAGTAGGAGGAATAATAGAACAGAAGAATAAATGTAGCATTTCTGAGGAAAAATAAATCTGATATCAAAACGGTATTCATGAATATTCCCAATATTTCAGCATGATCAACATCATGATTCATAACACCACAAATAAGCGAGATTACTAATGTCAGTAGAAATATAATATTTATTTCAAACAAAGAGCGACATGAATACACATAAAAGCGGCAGTTTCAACTTTAAGTATTTTTAGCAAAGTAAGTATGAAATTAGTTAAGCGGTATGGTAGGTTTAGTGCAGCCTTCCCAAAAGTGATCTATGGGAATGCTCAGCGTTGAGGATTGATATTTTTATACGTACAAGGGTTAGAGATGAAAGCATCTATAAAAGAGAGCCACAAGCAAGGAGCTCTAAATTTTAGCTTTTAGGGCTCTAGCAAGCCTTTGTCGCTTTTGTCTTTAAAAGTTGAATAACCTATAAAAATACCAGGATATCAGACGTAAAAACGCAATAAAAGTGTTTGAAATCACCCTGCTTCCGAATGCGGCCATAAAAAGCCTTATATTAAAAATTTTATTAAAATTGCGTCCTCTTGTATTATTTATTGGGTATCTACTGTTTCCTTTTATGCCTTCATATAAATTGCAAGTTTAGCTTCTCATTAAGGTTCCCAATATTTATATGGCAGTTGTACAAACGAGACGTGTTCAGTAATGGCTACATATTTCGTGTGTATTTTACGACGACATTTTTACGGATATACACAGGTTACAAGTCCTTCAAGCTCTGTTTCCTTGTCCTTATCTTGAACAGAATTTAAACTGATTTACTCTTGGCAACCAAAACGACACCCTTCGGTTGTGTTTAAGAAATCCATATTTAATACTTGCTGCAGTTACTAAATTCGTATTTTCATTTGCATGTGCAAGTAAATCTGTAGTATGCTACACGTCTTTTCTCTGCAGTCTTAATTTAGTATCTTTGCTTTTAAGCGTAGCTGCTGCATCTATCTGCTTCATCTCTGCTTGACTGTATCAAGTACATACGAGGGTTTCAAAATTACAGTTAGTAGCAGATACGCAGTGTTAGACTTTACGCAACTAGAAAATGTCCTTTAATTAGCAGTTGGCGCTTACTAAAGCATTTTGGTACTTTTAATTTCAGGAAAGTGTCGATTGATGTATATTTAAATACTGAAAATGTTATAGCAAGAAATGCAAGAAATTATACATACATATACTGCTATGAATTGTTATAAAAGCGCCACGTTGCGGTGCCAGTTTGTTATGAACTGCCTGTTTGTTATTTATCTTGGATACAAAATTAATATATTTAGGGCAAATCGCCACACATATCTCTGGTTAATTTACTATTGTGCTTACTTTGCCTCTCAGTAATTTAAGGATAGCTAAAATAAAATGTATTAGTTAATGTATACCTAAATGGTTGAATGCCCCTCTTTATATTTTATTGAATTGCAATATTTTATACTAGCTCACGGCAGAAGATAAAAGCTCTTTTCTCAGGTGGGATCAGAATTTTACTACCTTACAAATTTATCGTTAATTTTAGGCTATTTGTTTCAAAGTAGCTCATATTCTCACTTCTAGTAGATAATATTTGTAACCTCAATTTGACAGATAAAACACATAAAGCTGTTTGTGCGTACAGCGTAAATTTGAACATTTCAATAGTGAAAATAGGCTAGAAAGCGTCAGGTAAATAATTTGAATATTCTGCTTAGCAACAAAACCGCCACTTCATTGTTATTAGGATGACGTAGGGCCCACGCCAACATGCAATTGCTTCCGATGCTTGAAAAATTTCCGCAAAAACGTATTCTGATTACGCCTGCCAACTTGCGAAACTCACGAAGTATTTAGACTGTTAGAAATGCGCTGGGCTTCTTCAGCAAGGTTTATTCTTGTATTTAAATAGCTTTCCTGAACGCCAACACTCGAATGTACAGTTATTTCCTACTTCGTAAAATCTTGTCGCTTCGCTTGCTGTCACTTCCTTGGCTGCCAATCTCGCTCAGGATGTTCTTGCAGACCCCGCTAACCTGTTGCAATATAGACCTCTAGATTCAGCTGCTCAATTCTACCGGAATCGATGCTGGAGGGTTTTAGGTGTTGGCTGCCGACGTTCCTTCGGAGGCAGTTTTAGGAAAATGTAAGTTTATCGTCGTAGAACTGGCTACAAACACTCCCACAGGTGACCGAACACTTTGGCAATAAAACTGGATACTTTTTATACTGGTAAAACACTATTCTTCTAAAAACATTAATTATTTTATAGTAAAAATTTTCATCAAGCTTCATTAATTTTATTTCGGTTATTCTCCTCATTAACAACAAAAAGCCATTACGTCGCTAAGTTACCGTGATCTTCTGCTATTAATTAGAAATTAGTTTTGATAACAAATAACTATGAACGGAGTAAAGTTTGAATACATAAATCTTAAACTAACATTTTCTTAAATCTAAATATTGTTTTTTGCTTATAACTAATATTGTTCCTTCGCGTTACATACACAAACGTTTTTTAATCACGGCTCTGCTTTTTGTCCTTTGTTTTCTTTATTAAAGCGCTGGTATTTGAGTTCACCATTTTGACACGTCACTTGCTTTTCTTCTCTTCCGTTGCCTAATTCTGTGTTGCTCTTTACAATTTTCTATTCCGTTTCCTCTACCTTTCAGATTGCTCGTCTTTTCACTAGCCTTTGCTTTCATTAATAACTGCGCCCATTTTGTGTGCACATAACAAAGCTTTTGTGTCAATTACTTTCGTTTGGTCTGGCCTTAAATATGCCCAAACCTATCATTTTGATTGTATTATTTTACTGAAACTTCAAATTCAATCCCTCTGTGATATGCTTTGCTTTTGCTTGCCTCTATCCGACTAATTACTGCTTCTCGCATCTCATTACCTATGCATTTAATACTTTTATTATTGTTTAAAATTGCAATTATATAAAATATCTTAACTATGTGCTTTATTCAATTGGTTAAATATTTCGTACTGCAAACAGAGCCAAATTGCGGGCTCAAAACAATTTAAATACATGGAACTATTTTATAGTGCTTCTTAAAAGATATTATTGAGAAAGTTTAGAATCTTTTTCGTCTTTTCAGTTTATCAACTTATCACCATCTAATAATTTGTTAATTAATTAATAGCTGCTACAGTTGAATATCACAGTGTGAACGCTTAATTATTGTATATTTTCGAATCCTACATAGGCCGACATACACGGGTGTTATGGGTGAAACAAGTCAGCATTTTATAATGTAAATGTTGGAAGAACGGTATTAAAGAAGTATCTGCCCTTTTGTCTTCATCAAGAAGAAAACTCTGAGAAACTTTTTCGGGTGATTAAACACCCATTTAAAATTATGTCGCTGGATTAGACAAAACCTCTATATTAGTATAGAAATAACAAACGATCTTGAAGCAAAATTCTGGAGTTCTTACCTGAGGCCTTTGTTTTCATGCTAACAATTAGTGAATTTATATTTGCATTTTTTTTGTATTGTTAGTTAGAGTAAACATTGTAATTTAGTCGAATGTGAGCGGATACGGCTATGTATTGTGCGTGCACTGCTTAAATTTGTATGCCGCGACCCATCGCGGATACTTCCAACATGGTGAGGCGCTGCGAACTTAAATGCAGTTGCTTGCGGGCGTTACCCAGAGCCGCCTGTCTTTAAGCTCACAATCATTTCTGCCTACGGAGAGTTGAATTAGAAGCGGCTGTCAAAGTCTTGTGATATTTAATGTTTGACGCAGAAGTTTTGAGTGCAGAAAAATACTGTCCAGCAGACGCTATGTATATCGTGTACACGGTGAGTAAACAATTTTCTAAAAAGCCATGTAATTTCCCGGCGTAT
Organism: Agriotes lineatus; assembly: GCA_940337035.1. Lineage (NCBI taxonomy): Eukaryota > Metazoa > Arthropoda > Insecta > Coleoptera > Elateridae > Agriotes > Agriotes lineatus. Next base: position 96,160,339 of record OW679200.1, on the reverse strand, counting down.
AGTGTTAATACCGTGACATTCGCCGAAAGATCAGCGTCAAAACTAGAAGTCAGGAACTTCCAACGAATGACTCAATGTTTGGGTGACGCGAAGGGAGTCAAAACCCAATACAAAGGTTCACAGCAGTTTTCAAATCCTCATTGCAAAATAACTTTTTCATGATTTTACCTGTGTTTTGAAGTCAAATATTTCCGTAAGAAAATTGGATGTTTGTGCATCTTTGAAGTTTTTTTCAGCCCGAGAACGTTATAAGTATCGACCAGCTCCCCATTCTACCAAATAGTAATCGCTTGCAACCGCTAGTGAAGTATTTTCGAGTTCCATGTATGTTAAGCTAGCTAGGTGGACAAACAGGGCAAATTAGTAAAAAACTTTTATTTACGTTGCACATCGCGATAATGAGGCGTAACCATTTATTGTTACAATCTAGAACAAATAACTCATTATTTCACTACTACCGTAAGGCTGCCAGGGAGACAACCCCAACAACCAGTTCACATCACATAAAAAGCCAGAGAATTGGCCTTCAAAATAAAAAAAAATGCATTGGTTTATCGGAAAAACAGCTGTGGTCTCTTTTGGAAACAAATTCCGTATTTCAAAAATCATAATGAAAGCTATTTACAATACGGTTTGCAGTTATTGGGGTGTTCAAGTATATTCAATTTAAACACAACACAAAAATTAGTCTGAAGCTCTAGAACAAAATTGCAAATGCACAAAGGTTAATATCTAACCAAACCTTTCACAGTTAGTTAAGGACTCATATCGTAGCAGAAGAAAGCCATCAGCGTGCAGTTAAACATTACCATAATTTGAAAGCAGCCTCAAGCCCCTTTATCAGAACTCTATTCGAAGCACCAGCCTCCAGACGTATTAAAAAGAAATGACTGCGTCACCAGACAGGCAACCTTTAGGGTTTCCAGGGTAACATCGATATGTAGGTCTCTTTACGCCAAGGATATTAAATCAGCAGAATAATTTTTGTGTAGCTATATAAAATCACGAAGGTTGTAGAACCGATTTAAAAATAATACAAGATAGTTGCTATTTGACATATACCGGCGCATAACGCACTTATTATTGCTTCGGGCGCCGATAGAAATCCATTGCAATGGAGACCATCTAATCGCAGCAATTTTAAAATTTTAAATTTTAACTATGTAAAACCAAGTTTGAATGTCCATTCCTTAAGTATCAATAAATATATTGATCTGCGGGTATCTGAATGAAATTTATTTAGTTAAATTGTGATTGTTATTGAATTTAGCTACCGCATATCCTTACCCAAATATTTACTTTCGTAAACCTCAGGTTCACTTAACCTCTGAATTCCAATGTAGACCTTTCGCTTTATTAAATTGCTCGGTGTATCAATTACGCTTTGTTGGTTATTTTTATTCCAGCTCAGTAATACCTTTGGAACATGAGAACGTTCATTCACGTTGGCACATGCATTCGTATGACTGAAATAAATTAACGACTCATTCTATTAGTTGATTCATTTCTCTCCAACATACAATATTGTTCAAACTTTTTATAAAAATATCGGCTACTTTGAAGAACTCGTAACAGCTAAAGAGCAAACTGCAGCAGATCCACAGCAATTCTAATAGTTATCTGCACCAATCGGATATGCTGGGTCTAACGAACAGATAAATGCCAAAACAATACTTTAATTAGTAAACATATGAAAATTTATTCTCTTATACGAATTACTTTCTGGAACATTGGAAAAATGTGTGTTTATCCTACTCTTCGAAAATAAGCTCCGTTTATTGTACAAAAATAACAAAATTTTCTAAGCAACCGCCCTAGTTACTACAATTTTTCTAGCAACTGCATAAAATTGAGGATCTAGAACATAGAGTTGACATTTCAGAAATCTAAATTAACTTATTACATACCACAAACCTAAATATCCCCTACCCTAAATAGCACAATTTCAAGGTGTAGTTTTAAACAAGTCTATATTTCTCCATATGACGTGATTTTATTTTAATTAAAATTAATTCATACTCACAGTGTTTTATCAGGTTTTATTCTACTCATATCTCTTTCTGTCCACAGCTCGAGCATGCAATTATAACAAAATTAATTGTTCGACTCTTTATATATTTGGGTTACTGCAGAATTCAATTAGAACATACACAAAATTCTTTTTCACAAAATAAAAACCAAACTTTTAAAATGAGGAAATTGTTCTTTATTAATAAAAAATAGGAATTTTAAATATTAAATAAATTTTGTATTAAACTCAATTGTATGTAATTAATACTGTATGTTTACATGAAAGCTATTTTCAATTATGTTATAGATAATGTTTAATCTTAAATCATTTAATAAACTTGTCAGGTCATTTTGGTATTTTAAATAGCCACCTAGGCTTTAGGGCAGCGTGCCCGTATGCTAAACCCTTTTAGTTACTTATTTGGCTCCATCGCCTAATTCCAGAATCATGATTTTGCACATATTTGGCCCCAAACGCAGTATTTCTCGTCGTTTGGAGCCCCCCTCTGATGGCGCTTTGGCAGCCGAGCGTTATCGCTCGCAAGAATTCCGAATCTTCTAGAAAACACGCCGTTGCGGCGTGCTACCATCGTCGCCGGCATTAATTTGTTTCATCTTATCGCCTCGCGATTGGCTGCCGAGGTATAGTCACGTGGGGACGCGACCGATGTGACCTGTGGCAGCGCTTCCCTCTGGGCAGTTGATCGCAGCCCGTTGCAGAGAGCGTTCGTGTGGTGGTTGTGTGGGAGTTCCGATTTGTTTTCGGCGTAGCGTGGGTGCTTCTTGGGCCCAGTTCCTGCTCCCGTAAGTAAGGGATCGTGCCCCCCTTCATCTCGACCTTCGAGGATCTGTCCCGCAGAACGAAAGTGGCCCATTTTTCGTCGTCCAGTTGTACGCGTCCTGACGCGTCTCATGTCGCCATTATGGCGGATGTCCACTCATCCCTATAGCCGTCGAACATCGAATGTACCTGCCACCTAAGACTGCAGCCTGTCGCAACTCAACTGTGCCAGGCTCCCCAACCGCCTACATATTAAGGTATGTGTCTTTGAACTGATTACCGCTGTGAACGCGAGTGTACCTGTCCCGCGGAGAGCATTTAAGCCTCGCGTACGAGCTGTATTGGGACGCCGCGAGCGAGCCCGTCACATCTCTTGTGCCTACAGCCACTGTCGTCATATTTGTACATTCATTCCAAATTACAGACTGTCTATGTTACAAGTGCTACTTTGTTCATTACTGTTTGCTGCATAAGGCGTCGCGCCCGCATATTTGTACAGTCATTCCAAATTACAGACTGTCTATGTTACAAGTGCTACTTTGTTCATTACTGTTCAACATCTGTCGCTAAGTTTAGAGCGCGCGCCAGCTGGTGTTTTCTTAGATATAATCTATTTATAGATATAGGGCGACGCACTCCGCTGCCCCATTGTAACCCGTGAGTCAATACATGATTTGTTAGTTAAGGGAACTATTGTTTTGTTTCGACTTGTGCATGTTCTGTTTCAGATAAGCGCCCCCTTCAGAGTACTGATTATTGTGCGACGGGACGAGGGAGCTTTGAGCGTACAGGTGGGTGAGACAGCTGCGTAGTCGCGGTCGGATTGGCACCTAATTACAATCCTTGCATAAGGCAATCTCGAAATTGTTATTTGACCTTGCAACTCTTGAGTAATCCTATCGTCGGAGTTTTGCGTGCTTCGCTCCCGTCTAACCGTCCAGGCCCGGTTAGTCGGGTTAAGACAGGCTTGGTGGCGCCCTCATAATTCTGACTTACCCTATATATATATGCCGCAACACGCTTGCCCAGAACGTATCGTGTGACTCACGCCCGACTCCCTGAGCGTTCCAGCCGTGGCCTTTAGCCTATTTTTAGCCGATCTCAGGGCAAGTGTGCCTGTTTTCCAGGACTGATTCCGTGGTGCGATGCTCACCTTGGGTGGGTGTCGTAAAGTTCTTTTAATACCGTAACAGGCTAATTTTGGCGCCCAACATCTGGGGCCTTGTATGTTCGTTTTTCTTATTAAGCCACCCGTTGTCTGCCTAATTTTGGCAGCCCAACGTGTGGGGCCTTGTGGGACCTTGTGGCTCCTTTGTTCTCGTCAACGCGCCTAATTTTGGTGCTCCAACGTCTGGAGCCTATTGGTGCACGACAACGCCCGACCTCATTTTGGGGTTTTCTTTTTTTTGCGTTGTGTGTCTTAATTTTGGCGGCCCAATCGTTGCTTGTTGCTGTTATTGGACTGGAGTAATCTCGTTAAGCCCATCCGTTGTGCGTCTTAATTCTGACGCTTTAACGTCTGAGACCTTGTTTGTTTTTTTTCTCGTTAGGCCACCCGTCGTCTGCCTAATTTTGGGTTATTCTGACGTGTCGCCCCTTGTTGCGTGACAACGCGCGACCCCATTTTGGATTTTTTTTCTCTTCTTTTTCTCCTTCTTCTTTTCTTTCTTTCGTTCCCGTTTACGTTGTGCGCCTCGATTTCGGGCGCAGTACTGTCTGTAACCATTGTTGGTCGGTAGTAGGCTCGTTAAGCCATTCGTTGACCGCCTAGTTTTGGGATTTGCTCTTTTTCGCTTGTGTTCGGTCTTTTCGCAAAGAATATGGACAGATAGTCCCGTTAAGCCATCGGTCGTGTGGAAGGTAACAAACCACTTTTTCCCGATTTCTCCCGTCTTGGCCGTCTACGATTTGGTTCGGATATCTGACGTAATTGACTTACCAAACACGCGCTAACGTTTTCCTTTTTATACGACGTATAATATAAGTCGTTCCTTTCCCGTTTGTAAACATGGTGCTAAAGCTACATATTGAACGTCTGCTTCGCGCGGAGGCTGAATACGAGTTGAGAATCAGAGGCCGTGACGCTTCCGGCACGGTTAGCTTGTTGCGCTCCCGGTTACGAGACGTATTGAGAGAGGAGGGACGCGCAGATATGGATACGCGACCGACGTACCCGTATACGTTCGAGGAGGATCTCACGGCCGTGACAACATTGATTAGCGAATTAGAGGAAAAGATTCAGGTATATTTAGCTAACCCGACTAAAGAAGTAGCGGCTACGATCGAAACGAAATTTTATCACGGAATGAACCGTCTGACGAATAGTTCAGCTATAACGGAGGAAGAGCGAGCGCTCAAACAAAAAGCGTTCGCGGAATTATCACTCATACGTTCAACCTACGAACTTAACCAAGTAAAGCTAGGGTCGTCTACGACCACGGCTGAGGAGGAAAGCGCCGTAACGCTGCCATCGACGTCCGGTGTCGCACCTACCATTACCGTCGCGACGACGACTACGACTACGACGGCGGCAACTATGTCGACTCCGAGTTTTGTTTCGCCGATGTCGCGTACGATCTCATTTAAGGCAACCCCTGTTTCGAAATGGAACATACAATTCTCAGGTGACCCGAAAGGTCTGTCGGTCAACGCTTTCATCGAGCGTGTTAACGAACTCAGAGTGGCCAGAAACCTTACCGAAGAAGAGTTGTTTATGCAGGCCATCGATTTGTTTTCGGGCAACGCATTGCTGTGGTATCGCGCGAATAGAGCGACCCCTAACACGTGGCAACAGTTAGTCGATTTATTGCGTCTAGAGTTTCAGCCTGCTAATTATGATAAACGGTTGTTGGACGAAATTAGACGTCGCACGCAAGGCCCTACGGAAAGTATGGGCATTTATATCGCTATCATGCGCACAATGTTTTCGCGCCTGACCGAAGCGGTTCCCGAGGAGAAACAGTTATGTATTTTGTTGCGTAATATTTCACCATTATAACAAACCCAGTTGGGATTGACGGAAGTTCGGTCGATCGACGAGCTAGCGCTATACGGACGGAAGATTGAAGAACGGCGCTATGCCATTGAAACTTACGTGCCACCTTCTAGAAAGAAGTCTGACTTAGAAACAGACTTGGCATACGTCGAGGTCGCGCCTATCGCGGAAACGTGCCCAGTTGGTGTTGTCGAAACGCGTGACGTTAATACCCCCGAGAGGAGGAACCGAGAATCGGCACCCAAGTCAAGCATGCGGTGTTGGAACTGTAGCGAACCAGGCCATAGAGCCAGTAGGTGTCCGCGACCCCGCGGCAAGAAATTCTGTTACCGTTGCGGCAGACCTGAAGTGACCTTAAACACTTGTCCCCGTTGTCGAGCAAGAGATAGGGGACAGGGAAACGACCCCGCGAGACGCTGAACAGTCGAGCAGTGTCCTCGCGCGTGTTTAGCAATTCGACTAAATTTATGAAGGGACTTATCGAGGAGCGCGAGACCAAATTTAAGAAAAATAAAGTCATTCTCGATTACGTATTAGAAAGGTCATCTGATGACCGTCGACCGCATGTGACTGTTGAAATCATGGGTTTCGAGTTGTTAGCTTTGTTGGACTCAGGAGCGAATCGAACGATCTTAGGAGTTATGGGTTGGGACGTGTTGCGTACTGTAGGCCTGCACATAAATAAGAAGCTGAGACCCGTTTGCTCAGTGGCGAATGGACAGACCGTAACCAGTCTAGGTACCCTGCATTTACCTATCCGTTTGAATAACAGAGTGGTAGCTATCGATGTTTTAATAGTTCCGGAGGTTCCGCACACCCTAATCCTAGGGATAGACTTTTGGAAGTCAGTGGGAATAGTCCCAGACGTGTTTCGAGGGGAGTGGGAATTCTCAAAACCCGGCTTAGCGGCCATTGATACTCCTACCGGTAATTTGCAGTCTATGTTCGACCTGAACTCGGATCAACGAGCCCAATTAGACACTCTCGTAAACCGACATTTTACTATCGCTAAACCCGAACTCGGCTGCGCCAAGTACGTTCAACATAAAATCACTACTAAGGCGGCACCGGTTAAACAAAGGTACTATCCGGTCTCTCCCGCAATGCAGGCGCATATCGATGCTGAGTTGGACAGTATGCTTAAATCAGGCGTTGTGGAACGTTCTCGTTCAGCCTGGTCGAGCCCGATTTTACTAGTTAAAAAGAAAGATGGAACCTATCGTTTCTGCGTTGACTTTCGTAAATTAAATAGCGTCCCCGAGAAGGACGCCTACCCGATACCTTACGTGTTTTCGATTTTGGATCGCTTACGCGATGCCCGGTTCATGACGTCGCTTGATATCAAATCCGCGTACTGGCAAATTGAAATGGAAGAGAAATCTAAGGAACTAACGGCCTTTACAGTACTCGAGCGCGGTTTGTTTCAATTTACTCGCATGCCCTTTGGGCTCCATAACGCGCCAGCGACTTGGCAACGTTTCGTCGACCATGTGTTGGGTCCCGAATTGGAACCTTACGTCTTTGTCTATTTAGATGACGTGATTATTTGTACCCCGACTTTCGAAAAACACGTCGAGATTCTAGACGAAGTATTGCAGCGACTAAACGACGCTGGTTTAACACTGGGTCGTGATAAATGTCATTTTTGCCAACCGGAATTACGATACCTGGGCTATGTCGTTAACGCCCAAGGACTTTTAGTCGACCCCGATAAAGTTTCGGCGATTCTTAACTTGCCGCGACCTAGAAACGTTTCGGAGATACGGCGAGTAGTCGGCATGGCATCGTGGTATCGGCGTTTCATACCAAATTTCTCAGCCATTATTGCTCCGCTGACGTCGTTATTGAAAAAGTTTCAGAAGTTTGAGTGGACCGAGTCATGCGAAGTCGCATTTACAACCATCAAAAATTGCCTAGTTTCGGCACCCATTTTGTCGTGTCCCGATTTTTCTCTCCCGTTTATCGTACAGACGGACGCTTCCAATGTTGGTATCGGCGCCGTGCTGACTCAGACCGTTGATGGCCAAGAACAGGTCATCTGTTACATTAGTCGGACTCTTACGAAGCCTGAGCGTAATTTTTCGGTTACGGAACGCGAATGTTTGGCCGTCCTGTGGGCCATAGTGAAGTTACGTCCGTATTTAGAAGGCACTCACTTCACAGTCATTACTGACCATCATTCACTTATCTGGCTAAATAATCTTAAGGAACCCACCGGGAGACTCGCCCGTTGGGCTGTTCGTATCCAACAATACGACTTTACGATCAAACACCGGAAGGGAAAAGACCACGTTGTCCCGGATGCGCTATCCCGTGCTATACCCGAAATAGATGCAGTCTCAGTAGTCGATTCTGGAGAACCCGAGGCCGGCGTTCAGGCGCCGAACGACAGTCGAACTGACCGTTGGTATAGGCGCATGTGTACGCGCGTCGTAGAAAAACCATTCAAGTATTCGGCGTGGAAACTATCGCGAGGGAAATTGTTTAAACATGTTAACGTAAAATACCCCGAATTGGACGAAGGCACGAGTTGGAAAGAGGTGGTTCCGAAGCCTCAACGTGCCGAGATTCTTCGCAAAAACCATGATGAACCTACCGCAGGCCATTTAGGCATTTATAAGACCTACGGCCGTATCGCTCAGCAGTATTACTGGCCTAAACTTAAGGCGGATGTGACCCGTTACGTTAACCGTTGCGCGACGTGCCTAGCGCAGAAACCCGAACAAAAACGCCCGGCCGGCTTGATGTGTCGTCACCCCGTGGTGGATAAGCCGTGGCAAATGATATCTATCGACATTGTAGGGCCGTTGCCCCGTTCAAAGAAAGGCTACGTATATATTCTGTCCGTGGCTGACTACTTTACCAAATTTACCCTTTTCTTCCCGTTGCGTACCGCCACCGCGACCGCGGTGACTCAGAAAATTGAGAACGATGTTTTCTTGCTCTTTGGAGCACCTCAGTACGTCTTGGTTGACAACGGCGTACAGTTTCGCAGTAGAGAATTCCGACAACTTACCGATACGTATAAATCACGAATTATCTTTAACGCGCATTACCATGCGCAGGCCAACCCCGTAGAACGCGTTAATCGAGTATTAAAAACTATGCTAGCGTCGTACGTGAAAGACATACACCGGGAGTGGGATAAATATTTGTCAAAAGTCGCTTGCGCAGTGCGTACCGCAGTACACGAAGTAACCGGCATGACCCCATATTTCGCCAATTTCGGCAGAGAGATACAGTTAGAGGGGACGCGCGCCAATAACCCCGAGGAGGTAGATGTTTCGAAACAAATACGAGTAGAGAGTCGCGAAGACTTGTTACGACGGACTCCCGCGTTAAGGTCGGTATATGAAGACATAGTCAAACGACTAGACGTGGCGTACAAAGCCTCCAAGGCGACATACGATTTGCGAAGGCGCCCGGCTCAGTTTGCCGTTGGCGATACCGTCTGGCGACGAAATTACGTACTTTCCGATGCGGCGAAATATTATAACGCCAAGTTGGCTCCGAAATTTATAGGGCCGTTTTATATCAATCGGCAAGTTTCGCTTGCCACTTACGAGCTGTCCGACGAGACCGGTGCCCCGAAAGGCACTTGGCACGCGAAAGACCTAAAACCCAATCCCACGGACGTTTAGGCTACTAGCGCCCGTTTTCCTTACACCCCTTTTTTTTTGTAGGCCTTGACGGCCATACCGCCGGCTTAGAGCCGTATCTTCAGTAGTACCTGCCTTTCCCCGAGCTTCCTTGTTGTGGGAACCCCACAATGCGCCGATCCCGTGACGCGCAACGTACCCTCTTCGGGTGGCTTGTGGGACAGGTTGCGAGGGACTTATCCCTTACCCCCCCTCCCCATGTTCTTTTGGAACGGTTGGTCGGAAGTGTGCATTGGAGTAAGACGTTCTATTGACCCGATCTTGACGAGCGCTAACCGCGCGTTTTTTTTTATTATTATTTTTACGGTTTCAATTTGGAACCCCAAACCCTCCTTCTCTAAGCTGTATTTTTACCTTTCTTTTCCCCTTATCACTACTATCTACCGTGTCCCGGCGACAACTACCCAACCCCGTTGTTCTCTTTCTCTTTCCACCTTCCAAAACCGCACTGTTAGGCGACCGTCATGGACCCGGTGTTAAGGTCCAGTCGGCGTTTCGTGGCCGTCGCCGCAGTGCGTGCCACACCCGTTTCGGGTCTGGTCGGTTACCTTTTTTTTTGGTCGTTTTGGTGGTCGATTATCGACGTGGTTTTGCTAACCGTTGTTTTGGCACTCCTATTTTGGGAGGGGCAGTCGAGCCGGATCGGCAAGACTGTCCTCAGTCTGCCTAGTCTTTGCCCGTTTGGTTCCCCGAGGGAGCCAGACACAAATCGTTTTGTGGACCCCTGGCGGAGCGCCACTCCTTTGGGACAGCTAGTTTTCTTGTCGCCCGTCTTCCGTGGTCCGGGGAGTGTGGGCTAGCCATCAGCGAACCGCCAGGTCCTACCCAATTTTCGTATTTCCACTGGCGTATCCAGTCTTTCTTCTTCCTCTTCTCTCTTCCCTCCTGTCGTACCCTATCTGGTGGCCAGTGTGCGTAATTCCTTTGGGGGTACAGCTATCGTATCAGCGTTTCCGGTCGTTTGAGTGCTCGTGGCGCCGCAGCCAAAATGCCCCGTTGATTTTAAGAGACTTCGGGGAACTCTCTTTCAAGTAAGGGGATTGTCAGGTCATTTTGGTATTTTAAATAGCCACCTAGGCTTTAGGGCAGCGTGCCCGTATGCTAAACCCTTTTAGTTACTTATTTGGCTCCATCGCCTAATTCCAGAATCATGATTTTGCACATATTTGGCCCCAAACGCAGTATTTCTCGTCGGTTGGAGCCCCCCTCTGATGGCGCTTTGGCAGCCGAGCGTTATCGCTCGCAAGAATTCCGAATCTTCTAGAAAACACGCCGTTGCGGCGTGCTACCATCGTCGCCGGCATTAATTTGTTTCATCTTATCGCCTCGCGATTGGCTGCCGAGGTATAGTCACGTGGGGACGCGACCGATGTGACCTGTGGCAGCGCTTCCCTCTGGGCAGTTGATCGCAGCCCGTTGCAGAGAGCGTTCGTGTGGTGGTTGTGTGGGAGTTCCGATTTGTTTTCGGCGTAGCGTGGGTGCTTCTTGGGCCCAGTTCCTGCTCCCGTAAGTAAGGGATCGTGCCCCCCTTCATCTCGACCTTCGAGGATCTGTCCCGCAGAACGAAAGTGGCCCATTTTTCGTCGTCCAGTTGTACGCGTCCTGACGCGTCTCACGTCGCCATTATGGCGGATGTCCACTCATCCCTATAGCCGTCGAACATCGAATGTACCTGCCACCTAAGGCTGCAGCCTGTCGCAACTCAACTGTGCCAGGCTCCCCAACCGCCTACATATTAAGGTATGTGTCTTTGAACTGATTACCGCTGTGAACGCGAGTGTACCTGTCCCGCGGAGAGCATTTAAGCCTCGCGTACGAGCTGTATTGGGACGCCGCGAGCGAGCCCGTCACATCTCTTGTGCCTACAGGCACTGTCGTCATATTTGTACATTCATTCCAAATTACAGACTGTCTATGTTACAAGTGCTACTTTGTTCATTACTGTTTGCTGCATAAGGAGTCGCGCCCGCATATTTGTACAGTCATTCCAAATTACAGACTGTCTATGTTACAAGTGCTACTTTGTTCATTACTGTTCAACATCTGTCGCTAGGTTTAGAGCGCGCGCCAGCTGGTGTTTTCTTAGATATAATCTATTTATAGATATAGGGCGACGCACTCCGCTGCCCCATTATAACCCGTGAGTCAATACATGATTTGTTAGTTAAGGGAACTATTGTTTTGTTTCGACTTGTGCATGTTCTGTTTCAGATAAGCGCCCCCTTCAGTGTACTGATTATTGTGCGACGGGACGAGGGAGCTTTGAGCGTACAGGTGAGTGAGACAGCTGCGTAGTCGCGGTCGGATTGGCACCTAATTACAATCCTTGCATAAGGCAATCTCGAAATTGTTATTTGACCTTGCAACTCTTGAGTAATCCTATCGTCGGAGTATTTTGCGTGCTTCGCTCCCGTCTAACCGTCCAGGTCCGGTTAGTCGGGTTAAGACAGGCTTGGTGGCGCCCTCATAATTCTGACTTACCCTATATATATATGCCGCAACACGCTTGCCCAGAACGTATCGTGTGACTCACGCCCGACTCCCTGAGCGTTCCAGCCGTGGCCTTTAGCCTATTTTTAGCCGATCTCAGGGCAAGTGTGCCAGTTTTCCAGGACTGATTCCGTGGTGCGATGCTCACCTTGGGTGGGTGTCGTAAAGTTCTTTTAATACCGTAACAAACTTTCATTTCTCGAACACTGTTATTTTATGAATACACTTTTTAATGATAAAACTCCCTTATTGACTCAACATGCTTTTAATTTGCTTGATAATTAAGCTGCATGTTAATTATATTTTATTTTAAATGCTTTGCCATTTAAAGATCATTTCAATGTATTACTCCTTATTTTAAACGTAGCGCTTCTTCATATTTTTTTAAACATTAGAATTACAAATGCCAAAGCTGCACTTATGCTCACGTTTGTTCTTAGGATATTTATACAGATTCTGCATTTATACCACCTAGTATTTTCACTGTAGTTTTTATAGAACCAGCACTTAGGTCTAAATTCACCGTTATACTATTGACCAGCATAGGTAGTAGAGCTACCTAAGTTAGATGGCAATGGGTGTGAATGGTTACAGATATAATATAACGTTCAGGTAAAAGCAATATAATGTGGGAGGCTTCCAGAGGAAGCATTGAAAGCAAAAAGTAAAATTCGCTCATATAATTTGGATCTAACAGTAAAAATAGTTATTCTTCTTAACATATAATTTCGGCTTAGACCGCGTAGTATTTGTGAATAAACACCCAGAATTCTCTGGCTTAATGTGCCTTGCACCTTGTGAACTCGAGCAAGAATCCGCGCGATGGCCATGGGACTTTTTCGTCATAAGGACATGCATAAGTTTACGTTGACACAGCCAACTAAAGGACTACAGTCAATAATTTACTATATAATCCAACGGCAAAAATCAATGTTGAATGTAATGGAATATCGTGGGACTGAAATTGGATCAGACCACCATCTGTGGATGGCTAAAGTAATCGTAAACTATAGGAAAACAACATAACACAAGAAAAAAATTCACAGTGCAAAAAGTAGACACACTCACGTTTAATGTAGAAAGTTTACGAGAAGAGTCTACAAGATTTTTGTATAAACTTAGACTGGCGAACAAATTACAAACAGTTAACACCAACAATAGCCCACAAGAAATCTACGAACAAATGAAAATATTTGTACATAAAGCAGCACATGAAGATTTAGCATATAAAGAAAAAATAAATAGATGGAATGCAGAATGGTGGACAGAAGATATAAAAGAATTAGGAAAAACTAAAAAGAGAGCTTACGATAAATGGTTAAGCTCTCATGAAATTGAGGACAGGAAAGTATACTGATATTGGAATAGAAAGGTTAAACAAGAAATCAAGAAAAAGAAAAATGAAATGTGGGAAGGAAAATGTAAAAAGTTAGACAGATGTATGGGAGGTACAAAGGCTGCCGAAACATGGAAAGCATTATAAAATATAAGGAAAAATGAGCTACAAGACGGTAGCATAGAATTAATAGAAATAAGTCAGTGGGAACAACACTGTAAGACACTACCAACTGAAAATAGACAAGAATTCAAAACACATGGTAGCGATATAAACATAATAGAAGATCAACAAGTAGAAGAGATAGCAGCACAAGAAGTAAAAGAAGACCTTAATGAATAAAAAAATGGAAAACCGGCGGGTGCAGGAAACATCCCCATTGAATTTGTGAAATATGGGACAGATATGAAATCCTAGCAGAAACCTTCAACAAATGCACGTTAGTAGGAGAAGATATCCGAAAGATTGGAATATAGCGTACATTAGCTCTATTTAAAAAAAAAGCGATCAAAAGACTTTGTCAGAACTACAGCGGAATAAGTGTAACCAGTTCAGTGGGAAGATTGTGCAGACGAATTTTGAAAAAGAGACTTGAAAAAGAGATAGACAGCATAGAAGAACAGGGTGTGTGGATAATATTTTTGTATTACAATAAATAATCGAAAAACGAACTTCAAGGAATCTTTCCACCCATTTAGTATTTGTTGACCTAGAAGAAGCATACGATTCCATACCCTTCAAGAAGTCATTTGAAGTTCTGACAACGGTTAGCCTTAGTAACCTATATATTCGAGAAATTTGGAATATGTATAAAGAATCTGTTAGGGCTGTTAAATTAGAAAATTTGATGTCAATACCATTTAAAGTAACAAGTGGTCTTAAACTAGGTTGCTCTCTATCACCTACCCAATTAAAGCTATACATCCAAAAAACACTGGACAAATGGATTCAAAAAGTATTATGAATGGGGATACAGATAGATGATAGGTGTCTAACAACGCTTTTATTTACAGACGATCAAGTCATCATAGCCAACGAGGAGGAAGACATGGACTTTATGATCAGTAAGTTGATAGAAGAGTACAAAAAGTGTGGTCTAAATATCAACATGACAAAGACCGAATACCTTGTAATAGAAGATAATATAGAAGATCCAACACTACAAATAAATAAGGGAAAAAATGTACGAAATACAAATATCTGGACACGGTAATATCACAAGAAGGATCGTCAAATAAAGATATTGATAATAGAATTCAACAAGGTCGGAAAAGTGTCCGTCTGATAAATTCGTTACTATGGTCCAGTCAGATAAAGTTAAACATAAAAATGACAACCTACAAATCATTAGTGGAGCCCATATTAACTTATGGTTCTGAGGGTTGGCAGCTAATTGCCAAGAATACTAGGTTTGAGACTGCCGAAATGGATTTCATGCGAAGAGCATGTACAATATCAAGGTTGTAACATGTCCCAAATGTACAGATGAAACGCAAACAAATTGAATCTATGGCACTATTGATAGAGTAAAATCCAGACAATTGGTATGGTACGGCTATGCCATGAGATTGGAGGAAGAAAGGTGGCCAAAAAAAAAGCTCTGGAGAAAAAGAGTAAGGCCAAAAACATCCTAGATGGAGAAGCTTGGAGAGAAAAAACAATTGGCGATCGAAATGCGGAATGGGGAAAAGGCTTTAGGATCCTCGCTTATATATTTATAGATATGTATATTGAGAACGAGGATACTTAGGCAAATTTGGCCTTATTGTTGTTTGTGCATCCATATCCATTAATGTTTCGCACGACCTAGAAGTTTGTATCATCAGAGTGAAAGTCGCACTAAGAACTGAAGGTTGGTGTGGAGCTATTTATAGTACTCTGTGTCAGACGCTCGAAGTGGCGTAGCGCTGATTGGTCGTTCAAGTGCAATATAATCCGTGTGGCGTGGCCGTATGACGCACACTGGTTGTAATGCTTTAGATCGTGTATCACAGGGGTCCACGTTTTACTAAGCTTAAAACAATTTTTCCTGTTTATACTATTTGGATGTTTTTCTATTTCTATGGCTTCAATTACCACTCTCGGGAAATAGTGAGGTAGTCTGGCAAGTACTCTGGCGTGCTCAAATTCTAAAGTGTGCTCATTTGTAAACGTATGCTCAGCTACGGCTGATTTTGTGATGCGTTTGTGTTTGCAATAGCCTTTATGTTCTTGAAGTCTTAGATCAACGGAACCACCAGGCTCTTCGATGCAACTCGAACCGCAATAACAAGGAATGCGATATACGCTAGCTTTTTTAAACTTGGAATTTTGTCTTTTACTGTTCTGAAGCCGTTACCCAAAGTTTCATTGGTCGTGAACACAGTTTTGATTTTGCATCATTTCAGGACACGTCCTATCTTATCAGTCCAGCCTTTTGCTGGGTGTTTATCCACAAATACTACGCGGTCTAAGCCGAAATTATATGTTACGAAGAATAATTCGAGTAACCGCGGAAGCCTCAAGCGGTATATAACGCACAATCATGTACACGTGGGTGAAAATGACACCTGCTAAAATACTTTGACGAAGTTCCTATACATGTTTCTAAATGACTAAATATCGTAGACAAAGAACACAAATACTAATTTTGAAACAATGTTTATCATTCAGAAATCCAAAATTTTTTGCAATTTTGTCCATATTTACTGAATTACTTTGGGAACTGAACCGTGTCCTTGTTGCAGTAGTAGAACTGAAAACTTCACCCAGTTTCGTAAAAGCACCCTAAGACTTTTTGCTTTTCACCCTCCTGATAACGCCTAACTAACACTAGTGGTAGTAAAAACTAGTGGTAAAGTTTTGAAATTTGTTTAAATTTTCCCGATAGATCGTCATATAAATTTTGAAATAAAAATATACTAATTAGAAATTTTATAATGCCTGCATTTAAATCAGAATAAAAATTTTAGTTCGGCATGTTACAATATTATGCTGGCTTTGAAAGATATCCCATTTGAGTAATCTTTGTTTTCGTATAGAACATGTCTTAAAAACAGAAAGTTACGATGCACACTTCACTTGCCCTCGTATATTTTTAAGGATGGAAAGATAAAACTTTACGACACATGTCCTATCATTACGCTTTTATTTGCGAAAAATGCAAGAGCAAAGATTTTTACTATATACTGTCAATCGTCATAGCTCAGTTGCTCTCACAGTATTTTAGCTGGGATGTAGAGTTATGAGAGCTGCACTCCATGTAGGAGCTTGACTAAAGACCTGACGACCGAAAACCTGTAGTCATGCACGTCTTTAACGGCGTACTGCGTGATGTGGTTAGCACGACATATACCTGATTTTCTCTCCACCACAACCGTGGCTTCGGTATACAATTTTTAAAGCAAGTGGATGGGCCACCAGGTGTGAGTATTGAAGCCCTACCTTCAGCATCAGCATGCACCCGAGCTCCGAACTACCTGACTATGCTGGTACCAGTTGTGGTGTGATTATTCTAAGAAAATGAAAGACTAAACTACAAAACAAGAACAACAATTGCTATAAATCTGGGAAAAGTTTATGTTACCAACTAAGTGTGTACTTCCAAATATTACCAAGTTCCGACTTAAACAGATCAGTGCAGTGGTTCACTAAACCAATAAAATCAAAACTGCACCAGATTACGAGCAATTTTTCAAGACAATTCACATCCAAAGCGTCACCATAAGAAGCCCTGATAGCATCGGACGTAAATTTACGATTACAAAAATTTCCAAAAAGTAACAACCAGGGAAATTGGCTTGTATACGGAAGGATTTCAAAAAAGCGCTTTGTAAACCTAAAAATCACATAGGCAATCTAATATACACAACGACGCTGAAAGTTGCTGAGTGTGCTATAAAAGCTGGAGGAAAAATAGCATTCGGTAAAATAAATAGCTAAAATATTGTATAGAATCTAGCAAAACCAATATCTAGTAATATCACAATTTCCTATAACGATGCTTTACCAGGATGTCATAGTAGCATTAAACCTCTCCTTTCAGCTAAGGAATTACATAACAGGACAGAAAGCCTTGGAAGGAAGTCGCAAGCTCGATTCAATAGGGGCAACTGTCGTTCCTAACTCAATTTCTCAAAATCAAAAGTGAGTTCGCATTCCAGCCAGAATACGTGAAAACGTCGCGGCGTGTGGAGTCAATTTATGGATGGTCCGAAAGTTTAATAAAAGCGCAGAAGGTAACATCGCTGCAATTCTAAACCTCGAGCTGAATAATCGAAAAATTTCAATATGCTTGTAGTGGGCGCATTTCCTGTTGTCAACACGATTCAGAAACGACACTGTAATATGCGTTGCCTGTCGATGCCATCTCGATTGGAAGAAGAGCGAATCTACGTTCAGCACCGTTGTTGTCGCTCCATCAGCATCAGCGTTCTGTTGTGGATGTTTCCCATTTAGCTCTAGATGACATTTTCTGCTATTAGCTCGATGGCTCGCGTTGGCTCTATGAACTTGAGAGTCAGTCAATTTCGACAGCTTGTAGAAGCCTGCAATTTTGCGCTTTATAGATCTACGAGGGTGTGTTAATAAATAGTCGGGCCTGCATGACGGATATGAAGCGCATAAAACTGTATCCAATTGCAATAAACGAAATAACTCATAAAGAAGTGGATGTCTGTGTTCAGAAGATGTAAATTTGACAATTAAACCTAGAGCTCCATATCTACGACCACTTTTTGATATGTCATTTTATGAGAGTACATTGCCGAATTGCCCTAAAATGAACAGGGGGCACACTAGCACTTTCATATTACATTGAACCAAGCCATGCGTATCTTTTGCTTATATTAATTTTTCAAATAAAAAAGAATATGACTGAAAGGAAATACATTCCGCTACAAAGCCATTCAATCTGTAGAGCACTTGATTCCAGGATTATTTTGGAAAGATTTACGAGTATTTCAAGATCGATGGAAAAGTATATCATTGACGTTGAACTGTGTTAACTAAAAAAAAAGATGCCTTCATTCATCCACCTTCTGCTGCAGTTTGTTTTTACTAAAACATCAAGGAACATAGTATCTCTAGGTGTAAAGTCAGACACAGAAGGAGCATCTTTCTATTCGCAAAAATGTATTTAAGAAAGCGATATTATGTTGAACATTATGTGTACTTGTTTTAATAAATATTGAAATATAGAAAAAGGATGGTATTCACTGCAGAATACTGACATTTTAATAAATTTTGCACTTATATGGAGTACATCGGATTCGTACAGTAACATTTATGTCTGAATAGAAGCTTAATATGACGCAGATTATTTCGGAGGTGTTCACGGCCATTGTCATTAAGTAATGAACGACTTACGGGATTGGACCGTGTCATTATTGAGGTCGAAGGACCCAACGTTTCGTCCACTTTCGTAAGGGGTTTCATCAGGATGAAAAGCAGGAAGAGTTTCGCCTCTGGCGTGGTTTACACGTTGAATTACCGTGCTCTTCTATCCCTTCCCTTGCAAAGAGTTTCGCCTCTTGCGTGGTTTACACGTTGAGATACCGTGCTCTTTTGATTTCTTCCTGATGACTCCCCTTACGAAAGTGGGCGAAACGTTGAGTTCTTTGACCTCAATAATGACACGGTCCAATCCCGGAAGTCGTTTGTTACTTAATATGAAAATTTTTGTATATATATAGATTTCTTATGTGCTACGACTTGTTGAAATGTGTAACATACCAACCAGATGCTCTGGTAATTCCAATTAGTTCACATTCATATTTTAAACATTGCTAAAGTTTTATGTATACTTACATTAAGCCATTATTACTTTTATATTTATTGAGGGAAGTTGTTCCTAATAGTTGGCCACCCATGAAAAGGAACGAACTCTAGCGACCCAGCATCCATACCAGTTGTTCCCATGTAACTGTGTCCTTGTCTTTGGGCCAATCATCCACACAAGCTAAGAAAAATCGGAATGAAGACACTAGCCTCAAAACTATAGAGTCTTGGAAGATGAGAAAGGCAACGGAATAGGAAAGAGCCTGACAGGCAAGAAAAGAAAAACCGTGGAAAAGATGGCCAACTACAAAATGCAATTATTGGGAATAAATGAGACAAAGAAGAAAATAAAAAGAAGATGGTATGGCTTTGCACTCAAGTTACATACTAAGATATTCAGGAGTAGGACAGGGCAAAGAGAAGCCGAATGGGAAGCAATGAGCACACGAGTAATAAGAATACATATAGATATAGAAATAAAGTCAACAGCAATTCAGATATATGCACCAAAGGAAAATGAAAATATGTTGGAAAAGGGAAAATAACAGACATCTGAAACTCCAAAATAGAAAGAAACTACCACGCAGGACATGGCATAATGAGCAAATATAACAGGGAAACAGTTTTAAATGAAGTCGATGAGAGAATGCCGGAATTCTGTATAAAAAAAACAACTTACCTATAGGAAACACATAATTCTAGGATAAAAACATTAAAAAAATACCATTCGAAGCTGAAGAAATAAGAGCTAAAGGTAAAGTGGATTGTATCAGACTGGTTGTTATAGGGCGACTGGGTTTAATGCTTGGAAGAAACATAAACAAAGATCATATGAAAGAATACAAGTAAGAACACTACTCGAGGAAAGGAAAAGAGAAGAGTATGCTAATATGCTCTGGAACAAGTTAGAAAAATTGAAAAGAGTAAAAAAACAAATTGCGAATGGAAAACCTTAGGAAGGAAAGAACTGAAAAAGTTTATGCGAAAATTAATATCAATCAAAATTTAAAAAAAAACATTATAAACTAATAAAACCAAAATTAAAAAGACAGACCTTCATATAAATACGGCATTACTTAAATCTTCCAATTCACTTTAGATCTTTAGAAGAATTTGGAAGAGAAATTGAGAATGAATTCCAGAAGAATACAAAACAATTCTAGGAATTAAATATGGAAAAATAGTCAGAAGCGCCAGATGTAGAGAAAACATGTTCGTATCAGAAGAAATGGAAATACTCACTATCTGGAAAGATTAATTTGGAGAATGTTTAAGAGAAAAAAACATTTGCAAGGGAAACTATAATAGCGAAGGTAACGAAACAGACGAGCTAAAAGTCAAAAGTTTAATGAAACAAGGAGAAAGAGAGGACTCCATTAAAGAAGTGAAGAGTGGAAGTGCAGCAGCAAGTGATGAAATATGCCCCGAATTGTTTAAATATCAAGAACCAAAACTAGTAAGCCATCTAACAAAATGGGTATTCCAGGTACATAAAAATTAAAAAAAACGAAGTGGGAATAACTACTTAGAAATATCTCTCTCTCTCTCATATGTAGCACAAAAATGTACTGCAAAATAATGAAGAGAAGAATCAGACAAGAAATCGACCACCAACTACAAAAATATAAAAGTGGTGATAAGAATAAATGATGCTAAATCAGAAGAATTTTTACTGGACAAATAAATAAAGCAAAGGGATAGTCAAATATTAGAAACATTCAAAGATAGAACACCTAAGAGTGGATGGTCGAGCAAGCAATATACTAGACACTTAGGCGTCCATACTGGGTTCAATTCCGGGTGGAAAAAATAGTACGATATTCGGCTACCACGCTAACACCTACGATAGTCGTTAATCCCTAATAAGGGATAGCTCAATGACGAACAAGGCTAGCCACCTACCAGTCTTTCGAGCAAAGAGTGCTTACAGGGCCACAATTTGCAGAATTAAACTGCCCTAATATAAGTAAAAGAAGTAGAAGATAGCACACCAAAGGCCTGCATAGTAAGCTTGAAACTAAATCCAACTATTACGTATACTTAAAACAGAACAAAATGAAGAAGAAGAATGTAAGTTTAGATTTAATAGAAAAGAACTAGAATTTGTAAAAAACTATGGATGCTTGTGAACAAGCATTAGTAAAGATTTCAGGATAGAACGAGACAAAACTAGCAAAGTGTACTGTCAGATGGACAAGAGAGTCATAAGTAAAAAGGACGTCTCTGAAAGATAATTGGAAAACGACAAAGAGGTAGAGTAGGCAATAGCACATTATGCAGGTGCATCCACTAATAAAAATCATAGAGAAAAGACAAGTAAAATGGTATAACTATGCAATATAAACAAATGAGAAGCTAATACCGAAAAAAAGATTAGAAACAAGGCCCAGAGGTAAAAGGAAACAAGAATGGGAGCAATGGCGTAGAATAATGGAAAGAACAAAGAAGAACTTAGAGGATTGGTCGTAGATGAAAGACGATAACGAAAATTAATTTTAGGACAAGGAGTTAACCGTGAACGAAAAGATTAAATGTCAGTAATTGGGTGCTTTGGCGAATATGTATTATTTTGAATTTATAGCCTTGAACCTTTTAAGTAATTGTCGTCCATTACTCCTTAGTCGACTTTAACGTCACAAAAAATATTCCTTAAGCCTCCATTGTAGCAAAATCAGGTTTTCATATATCTTTATATAATTTTCCAGTCAGTATCACACTAGTCACAAAATCGCCAGGCAAAGCGAAACAACTATGTATAAGTACCAAGCGTACAAATTGGGATGACTTCAGATGTCTACTTAACGAAGAGTTAACCTGAAAATGTTCTTTTAAAACTGAAGGAGATATCGGGGATATAGGACCCAAACAAGAAGAAACGTCCACCGCTTACGTTGCTGTATTTTAATTAAACAAAATATGAAAAAAGGAAAACACCGGAGACTGAAAACACTTGAAGGCAAACGATTACCCAATACAGCAACGCAAGGGCTAAAAGAATTCTATATTGACAATAAAAATGAATGCATACAAACATTCCTGAAAGATGTTACACCTAAACAGGATACGGAGGGATTTATTTGGAGAGGAATAAAAACGTTAAACACTTTAAGCAACTTTTTTACCAATTCTAAACCACAAAAAACTTGGACAATAAGCGACGAAGCAAACGCACATGGGTTGCACAACACCTAAGAGAAGTTTTTCAGTTGCATTTTTTAAGAAAATTACCAGATTAAGAAGATCAAGTTGAACTACAGTATCTCAAAATTTACTATGATGAGGTAGTCATTAGTGCCTTAAAAAAGACGAATATGTTTTAATTTCCACTAAAAGTTTTAAAAAATTACCACTGGAATAAAATATTTCAGCGAGTTGTTCAATGCAAATGTTCACGTAAGTAGTATTTCTTGGCGTAGTGAAAAATGACCTACTTTATCCTCTTCTCAAAAGCACGAAAATCTAAAAATGAACAGAAATCTGATCCGCCAATAGGTTTTCGGCCTATGTGTCTAAAGCTTTTGAGGAACTTCTACTGAAAATGTTTTCTTCAACGGTTAAGAACAACAAATTAATATCGAATCATCAGACAGATGCACTCCAATGAAGCATATACATTGAGTGGTGCCAAAAGTCGATGTAGCTTTTGAGAGCAAACAATGTTGTTCGGCAGCATTTCTAAATATCACTTAGACTTTGGACAAAGTATGGCATGTCGGACTCTTATACAAATCACGTCTACTTTTTTCTCTGAACTACTCCTTGTTTTGAAATATTATCAATATGTAGAATATACACTTCCTGGTGATATTTGAAACTGCGTTCCCTAAGATAGTATTTTGGACCACTATTGTTTTGACATAAATAAGTCAATTTAAACTAAAATTCAGTTTTGAATTAATTGTACAGTAAAATATTTACCCAGGAATCAAAAATATGTATAGTAAAGTTTTATTTTTCCAATGGTCAACAGCACGAATGTGGAAACTAGAATTATTCCATCAATGCTCGCAAACAAGAATTTCGACGTAGATTTTCAAATATGGTAAAAAATAGTAGCTTTTGGGAATAGTAGCGTGATTTGAAGAAACAGATTCTATAAATCACAGATCAAAAACGAAAACGACGCGAAGAACTGAAAAAGTTGTTGTACATTGTTAGGAATCCTAACCGTAACATGATAAACTCTAGACTATATTGAGAATGGAATTTAGTAATTAATATATATTATCTTAGCTTAGTGTCTAACTCAAATGTAATTTTGTATAAGGACGAAGTTAGCAAAATACTTGTCCTGGGAAAACGTGCCGAACAGTGTCACAGGTACTTCCAGAAAAAGGAGCCGGACATGAATTGTAAATATTATTGCTTTTACGTGCCTCTTTGCGTGGGACCGCAACAATTTGCAGGTTTCCATAATATAAATAGCTTTTACAAGTTTACCTGTAAAGGCGGTAATTTTGGTGAAGGCAGATCTTAACTAACCTCGGTAGCGGATAGATCGCTTCCGAATAAATTGTAAATAAACATATTTTAAGCTACTGAAGTCTTTAATTTCTCAAGTAGAACTCTAGATCAGTGTATCGCGAAATTCGGATCGAAGTGAAACCCCCAACGTTAGACGTATCGCAACAGTGGTGTCAAGCGGTGGTGATTTGTGTCCAATTAATAAATCCCACGACAAAAGAACTTCTTTTGTTTCGACGTTGGTCCTGAAGCAACGAACGGATTACGAGAAGAAAACGCTGGAAGATTAGAGGATCTACAACTGGTGACGGCGCAAGAAAATATTGCGGCGAGGACAAACCAGGAGACGGTTACAACGGGAGGCGGCGTCAAGGATCATTTTGGCGGCGAGATAAACCCAGGGACAATCGTGAAGTGGTAGAACTGGTGACGGCGCAAGGGAACATTGCGGCGAGGACAAACCAGGGGACGGTGAGCACTGGAGCGGCGTCAAGGAGCAGTTTGGCGGCGAGATAAACCCAGGGACAACCGTGAAGCAGTACAACTGGTGACGGCGCAAGGGAACATTGCGGCGAGGACAAACCAGGGGACGGCGAGCACTTGGGGCGGCGTCAAGGAAAACCCAGGAACAACCGGAAGGCGTGCAAGGCTGAGGCAACGTCGGCAACATTGGCGGTGTCTGGAAACAGCGGCGTGGCAACACAACACGAGGACGACAACACGGGGAAACCAGGAATTGCAGTGCATATGTAAGTAATACTTGTTTGTATTTTCGAGAAATTATTGGTCTTATTATTGTATATAGTAAGGTGTTGCTTAGTAGAATTTTGATTTTATTGGTTTCAAGTATTGCTGGAACAGTTGTCAGTGAACGTGAAATAAGAATAATAGGTTGTAAAATAGTTATTGTTACAATCGGGACAAAGAGTTTACGCATTTCGCGAAATCTTGGCTTGTAGGACGAAATTTATTCGCGTTTATAAATTTTTATACAAGGATAGAACCATGTGTTCTGAATTTAATATTTTTACCGTTGGAGAATTAAAATACGTTGCCAATTTGTTTGAGCTGCCTGAGAAAAAGAGAAAGGCAGAAATAATTCAGGAATTTGTTAATGCTAGTTATACAGCAGGAGAAATTAGGATTGAAATAGATATCTGGGAGGGAAATCCTCAGAAAGGCAGGTTAGAAAAGCAAGAAGCAAAGGAACGGGAAGAAAAAGAAAGGCTCGAAGCAAGAGAACGGGAAGAAAAGGAAAGGCTCGAAGCAAGAGCACGGGAAGAAAAAGAAAGGCTCGAAGCAAGAGAACGGGAAGAAAAAGAAAGGCTCGAAGCAAGACAGCGGGAAGAAAAATTTGCGTTAGTTAGGATAGAGCAGGAATTAGAAATAGCTAGATTGGATGCACAGGTAAAAATTGCGCAGGCTCAAGCTCCAATTCAGAATGGAAATGGAATAAATCATGGCAGCGTAATTAAGAACACATCGTTAAACATGACGAAGCAATTACAACCGTTTAAGGACGATGGCGACATGGGATTGTTTCTAACAAATTTCGAAAGGATTTGTGTCCAGCTACAATTCGAAAAGGAAACGTGGCCGATACGGTTGACAAGCGTCTTATCAACAGCGGCGAATGAAGTTGTTGCCCGCTTATCGGAGGAAGACAGCAAAAATTACGACAAAGTGCGAGCTAGTTTGCTTAAGAAATACCAGCTGACTGCAGAAGTTTTTAGGACCAAATTTCGTTATGGAAAACGAAAAGCGGATCAGAGTTATGCAGAATTTGCCTATCAATTAAAAACAAACTTCCAGGAGTGGATCAGGAGCGAAGAAATAGACGACTTCGGAAAATTGGTGC
Source organism: Agriotes lineatus (assembly GCA_940337035.1). Lineage (NCBI taxonomy): Eukaryota > Metazoa > Arthropoda > Insecta > Coleoptera > Elateridae > Agriotes > Agriotes lineatus. The sequence continues at coordinate 96,134,989 of OW679200.1, read as the reverse complement.
AACTCATGTGTTTAGAAAAATTTTATAGTGCATTACCTGGAGAAATGAAATTTTGGGTGGAAGACCGCAATAAGGCAAAAACGGTGGAAGAAGCGGCAGAACACGCAGACACCTACCTAATAAAAAGAGGTCCTGGTTCGGAGAAACATTATAATAATTTTAAAACACAGAAGGGAAGATTAGACCACAAATCTGGGTCAGCAACCCAGAAGGATTTAGAACCAAAACAAACGGCAGGCGAGGGCAGTAACCCTGTAGCCCTAGACAAAAGTAGTTTTGACAGGCGTCGACCAGTTAAATGTTACAGTTGTGGAGGCTTAGGACATTTTAAAAATTCTCCGGAGTGCCCGAAAGCGAAAGTTGTATTGACAACAATAGAATCAGGTAGCGACTTAAAACGGCTCTTTGACCCATATACAATGAACGCCGAGGTAAATGGCATTAAATGCATGATTCTTAGAGACAGTGCCGCAAGCTACGATATTGTGCATTCAAGGATAATAAAACCCGAAGATTACACAGGAAAGTATGTAAATGTCCAAGGGGTTTTAAGCCAGGAAAGTAAAGCGCTACCGGTTGCAAGAATTGAACTGAATTTGCCTAAAATTCAAGTGAATACAGAAGCAGCTGTTACAAATTATCTGCCTGGTGGATATTCTTACTTATTATCAAACCGAACATGGGAACTGATGAAAAATAAGGAGAATGGGGAAATCCAGCAAGTTTTTGCGCTAACCAGAGCAAAGGCTAAAGAAATACTGGAACAAGAAAAATTCCAGGAAGCTAAGAAGGAAGCTACTGTAGAAAGGCAGAAGGCTGTAGAGGGAAACAAGCCAGAAAAAGAAACTGTCTTAGAGGAGGTGAAACACGAAAACCCGAGGCAAGAAAGCAACGATCTGATTTCGGTGCCGAAATCGGAGGTGGATTTTTCCGACATCACAAAATTAACACCAACAAATTTACGGAAACTACAATTGGAGGATTCGAAACTAAAAGAGTATTTCGACATGGCGGACTCTAAGAAAGAAATTAATGGAGCAAAATTTTATATCGCAAGTGGAATTTTACACCGAAGATTCACGGATAAACTTGGGCGGAGCTATGAACAGGTGATAGTGCCAAAGCAATTACAAAAGAAATTGCTAGAGATTGCACACGACAATATGTGGATGGGGCATCTTGGAAGGAATAAAACGATCAACCGCATAAAACAACACTATTGGTGGAACCAGTTAAGCCGAGACGTCAAGGCAAAGGTGAAAAGTTGCGACGTCTGTATGCGAGTTGGGAAATCGACGGACCGAAAGAAGGCACCCATGTGCCAAGTTCCTATAATCACAGAGCCTTACAAGCGAGTGAATGTTGACATCGTGGGACCATTAACCAAAACAGAGAAGGGAAATCGTTATCTGTTAACGTTAATTTGCAGAGCAACGAAGTTCCCTGATGCAATCCCATTGAAGGTGGCAGATTCGGAGTCGGTGGCAGATTCGGAGTCGGTGGTGAATGGATTATTAAATATTTTTTCTAGAGTTGGTTTTCCGGCGGAGATTCAGATGGATTTGGGGACCGTGTTCACAAGTAATCTGACATCTGAGTTTTTCGATAGGTGCGGCATAAGAATTATTCACAGTTCAGCTTATCACCCACAATCAAATGCGGTAGAAAGATTCCATGGAGTCTATAAGCGAATCTTGAGAGCCTTGTGTTACGAGCATGGGAACGAATGGGACACATATGTAGATCAAGCGTTGTTCGCCTTGAGGTGTGCTCCACACGCAGCGCATGGGTTTAGCCCAGCAGAACTGGTGTATGGGAGACAAATTCGTTCACCACTAAATTTAATAAAGGATTTGTGGATTGGTAAAGAAACCAACGAACCAGTGGTCGTTTATGTTTTAAACCTGTTGGAGAGGTTAAAGCGAATGCAGGAAATTGCAGAAATCGCAATGTTGGAGGCGCAAAACAGGTCGAAAATTTACTACGACCGGAATGCGAAGATGGTAAATTACAATATTGGCGACAAAGTAATGCTTTATCAACAAGCGAGGACAAACAAGTTACAAATGCAGTGGACAGGGCCAAAGGAAATCGTTAGAAAAATATCAGAAACGAATTACATTATTAAAGAACCTTCCGGCAAACGACGGCAAAATTTAGTTCATGTGAATTTATTAAAACCATATTATGCGCAAGCAGAAGTGGTCGCGATCAATCTAATTCAACCAGGGGAAGATAGAATTGATATCGAAATTCCTGACTTGGAAATTGACCACTCAAAAATGCTAAGTGCTTCTGAAGTGATTGATCAAGCGAAAGGAGTAGGACAACTGATCTAATTCAACCAGGGGAAGATAGAATTGATATCGAAATTCCTGACTTGGAAATTGACCACTCAAAAATGCTAAGTGCTTCTGAAGTGATTGATCAAGCGAAAGGAGTAGGACAACTGACCGGAGTCCAAAGGAAAGAGTTGGAGGAGTTAATAAACGAATTTCCAGGATTATTTTCTGATCGGCCAGGGCGAACTCATCTGATCGAACATGACATCGCGCTAAAAGAAGAGAAGATTATAAGGACACGGTCGTATTCTCATTCGAAGCGAGTGCGGGAAATTATCGACCAAGAAATCGACAAAATGTTGGAATTAGGAGTAATACGGCCCAGTAACAGTGCATATTCGTCACCTATGATAATTGTAGAGGCAGAGGGAAAAGAACCACGACCTGTGATTGATTACCGAGCCCTAAATGCAATTACAGTGCCGCAACAGCACCCAGTTCCAAATATAGAAGCATGTGTGGAGAGATGCAGCAAGGCAAAGTACCTCAGTCTAATTGATGTGGTTAGGGCCTATTGGCAGATAGGAATGACAGAAAGGGCTAGTAAATACGCCGCTTTTATCACACATCGAGGAGTGTTTGAGCCAGTGACCTTAGCGTTCGGCTTGCAATCGGCACCATTTTCATTTCAGAGGTTGATGGATACCATCCTCGAAGGAATGGGTGAGTTTGCTGAACCATTTTTGGACGACGTCGCGGTACATTCAAATAGCTGGGAGGAGCATCTAGAACACCTGAGCCAAGTATTTAATGTTATGCATAAAGCAGGATTAACAATCAAGGCGAGGAAATGTGAATGGGGAAAAGCCGAGGTTGTGTACTTAGGACACAAAATTGGCCAAGGTTACAGGAAGCCATCTGAGGCGAAAGTAGCGGCTATTCAAAATTTACGGCGACCTGAGACGAAACGTGACATAAGAGCATTCCTGGGAATAACAGGGTACTATCACCATTATATTCCAACGTATGCAGATATTGCGAGCCCACTCACAGATGCCTTGCGCAAAAATGCAAAAACCAGAGTGGAATGGGATGAACAGAAGGAAAGGTCATTTCAACGGCTGAAAAACGAGTTAATGAGCGGTAAGGTTCTAAGGGCACCTGACTTTAACAGCGAGTTTATCGTACAAACTGATTGTTCTAAGAGAGGGATGGGTGTTACACTTTCGCAACGAAATGAAAAAGGCGAAGAACATCCGGTGCTATACTTGAGCAAAAAGTTGACTGACAGAGAACAAGCATATAGCGCGAGTGAGCTAGAGTGTGCAGCTTTAATTTGGGCTGTGGGAAAATTAAAGCCATATTTATTTTTAAGCCATTTCACGGTCGAAACCGATCATTGCCCAGTCAAGTGGCTAAATCAAATGAGTAACAAAAACGGTAGACTTTTGCGTTGGTCATTAATATTGCAAACCCTAAATTTTACTGTAGTTTACAAGCCAGGGAAAAAGTGTTCCAATGTTGATTCTTTGCCACGTTATTTTGTGTAATTAATTTAGCAGAGAGAGTTTACTGACGACTACGACAGAATACTTGAAAATTATTCATGTAAGGTAGTTAAATTAGATTTAGTTGATACAGACCTATAAATCTCGAGATGCAGCTGGTATTGCTTAGTAAAACAGTGCGTCTTGTGTGCGATCAAACGCGAGTGTGTTTAACCCCAACAGACATTTTATCGGGGGGGCAACTGTTAGGAATCCTAACCGTAACATGATAAACTCTAGACTATATTGAGAATGGACTTTAGTAATTAATATATATTATCTTAGCTTAGTGTCTAACTCAAATGTAATTTTGTATAAGGACGAAGTTAGCAAAATACTTGTCCTGGAAAAACGTGCCGAACAGTGTCACAGGTACTTCCAGAAAAAGGGCCGGACATGAATTGTAAATATTATTGCTTTTACGTGCCTCTTTGCGTGGGACCGCAACAATTTGCAGGTTTCCATAATATAAATAGCTTTTACAAGTTTACCTGTAAAGGCGGTAATTTTGGTGAAGGCAGATCTTAACTGACCTCGGTAGCGGATAGATCGCTTCCGAATAAATTGTAAATAAACATATTTTAAGCTACTGAAGTCTTTAATTTCTCAAGTAGAACTCTAAATCAGTGTATCGCGAAATTCGGATCGAAGTGAAACCCCTAACGTTAGACGTATCGCAACAACATGCAAAAAACATAGTTCACGAATATCCGAAAACTTTAGTGCAGCGGATATCTCAACTATCAGATTTAAGCGTAGCATCGGCTCGTACTCTTCTTTCACAAGCAGCCACAAGTGCTCGGTCTCGTATCGTCCTCAGGCACGCCTCCAGCGATTACTATGATACAACCTGCACACATGCAACCTCAATCATAAACATCGGTCGCTTGTCGGAGGGCGAATATACAGCAACCTCACTTGCACACTTCTGCAGTTGCGAACATAATTAAGATGTTTTTAAAGTTTGGTAACACAAATGACTTCGTGTCGCTGGAAGACATTGCCGGGACAGTCAGATTTATTCGGATGATCTCGCCTACTTTCTAGATCAACAAAGCTCCCACTCTACTATGTGTTTATTTGTTTGTTGCTTATAATTTTTTTAATATTTCATGCATACGCTTGCCATTTTTCTCTCTTTTCAGGTTTCATCTCTGAAGTAGAAGGATACGTATTGTTATAATTTATTGTTACCTTTTATTATCTTTATTATTGTTATTAGTTTTTAAGGATAGTGGAAAAGATCCAGGAAGTTTTGTCCTGCTACTTTCATATGGGGATATATTAGTTTTTCTACCTGGCTCCCGTCCCTCATTTCTCTTTGAGGGGGGGGGGCGGGGGATTAATGTAGATATCTAGTCACCTTGTTCATGTTGTTAAGGTGGCAATACAAACTTATAAGCAGTTTAAATATATTGGTTTTTTAAGCAATACTGTGTTTTTTTGACCTCTATAATTGAGCATATTTATGTAAGGTATAACAACCAAAGGGTTCATATCTTACACTACCTACCTGCTCTTCCCTCCCACCGAGATATATTTAATAAATACAGTTGGATTACAGTCATAAGAGTATTAATTAGATTCTTGAAGCCTGATCACTCACGAAGGACCAGAAAGTACACAATAAATACACATGATACACAATAATAATAATAATATAACTTCAGATTATGTGTCAGTACTAAACTCAGTTTTACTATAAAGGTAACGATGAGTTTTAGTAACAATTAATTTGTGCTAAAATACCAAACAATGCAACCTACGACGTTTTTCCATGCTGAGCCAATTGGATTCTATGATTTGGTGTGATATTATGTTCACGACGTTTGACACCGCAGATAAGCCTCAAACAGGAATTCTGAACCAATACTTGTACTTTTCTACTAGTTGCTTTATCAATATCGCAATAGTTAAATTGTGGCAACACATAAGATTCGTAAAATCATTTTCATTTCCTTATTAAAACTTGTCTATTATTATAAATGAATTTAAGGTTTCCGTAAGACATATGTACAGTTATTAATATGGTCACGAAATCTAAGTGTATAATCTAGAGTCTAGAGTAAGACCCAAATTCCGCGCGTTGCCATGAAAAGGAATGATTGTATCATTAATTGTGTTTTGGATAAACGGTAATACCGTAGATCTGCTAATCCTACAACAAGAAAAACAACCGTGGATCTGGAAGGATAAATTTTAAGGGAATGGGAAGCAGCAAATTCTATTAAGTTGTGTAAGTCATAGTTATATTCAGAAGATTCAGAGATTCGGTTAAAATGCAGAATTTCCCTGTTTTTACTTCTTTTTCCCATATATTCAATTACACTTACGAAAGAAACACAATTAAAAAAAAAATAAATATTAACAATTGCAAAAAAATCGGCTTCAGATTTTTATTTATCCTAGAGAATCATTAGTTCATTTTTTTTTGTGGAAATTTAAACGGAGTATCGCAATAATATTCTTCAGCCGTTTGTAAACCAACTCCACGACGACGAAAACCAAAATGGCTATTTCGAACAAAATTCTGCTAGATCACATGTAGCACAAGGTACTTTGGAATATAAGCGAGAATTTTGGAATGATAGACTAATTAGGAAAGAGTGATTTCGTCCAAACTCTTTGAAACTATTTTGTGTGTTCATTCAATTTTTAAAACTTCACACCATAGACGACTTATGAGATAACGTTACCAGACAATGTTTTCGTGTTTTGTATTATCGTTTACCTCTTGTTACCTTAGCGGTGTAGAGGCTGGTGCTTTGTACACTAGCATCTGGCGGTGTAATGCTCAACTTGCCTCGGTTTCGGGTTACAAAGTTTGAGCGCGCCTTGCTTGCATATCAACCATTGTGTTAGGGGTGTGTTTTGGTAATGTGTGGACCGTATTACTCTACTTCTTAGGTCTATGATTGGTATTCAACTATAAATAGCCTCATCGGACCCTGCACCGACCACCAAAGCTGCGGAAAAATTTCGCCCACCGTGGGACTCGAAACGAGGACTTGCTTAATGCAAGCCTAACGTTCTGATAAAAATATGCTGATAGGTATTTCCGAAAACATGAAACGCCGGAGCAGTCTATATTTAACTGTCGCAGGCTATAATTTTTATTGTAATAACTTTAATAAAAGACTGTGTCTTTCTATGTTTAATATCGTTAGGTAGGTATAATCATTTATTATATTGATTTATCTCTAAATTATCACATTTTTAGTAAATGTCAATCTTCTTGGAAATCTGTCGCTTTTAACGACGTTCTATATAAGATGTTCAATTTAATAGAAATTTGGTGATTAAAGGGCGTCCTGAAATACAAAATGAATAACTTACGAGAAGCTGTTGCATTGAGCACATGTCAAAGAGGGGTTATAGAAATGATTTAAGGTTACAAACGCACTAAGTGGAGAAAAATAGTCATATTTAAAATTCATCACTCAAAGTTCAATTAAAAATGTTCAAATGCTAAAAATGTTACATATTAAGTGATTAATTAATCAAAATGCTAGACCAAAAAGGTGGTGCCTTTTGAAGAGGGGCACCCTAAGAATGACAGTTAGAAATCATCTGACAACTAAAATCACTAAATATAAGAAAAACAATTTCGAAATACACTAGAAAATTAAACAGTGGGGCTCAACAATTTAAAAACCAAATGGGTTCAAAAGGCGATGAAGTAAACAGAAACTGAGAAGAACGGAACTAACTGATGTTTAGATAATAGTTATTTATTACACAAGACGATAAAGTTAAATTTTATCCACCACTGAATCGTTTAACGTCGAGACACAATGATTCAAAAGTGGATAATAATAACTTTATCGTCGTGTATAAATACTACAAGTTTTTATTCAATTTTTATAATTTTATTAATCAATAAATATCTTAAAAAAACATAAATTTTATACTGGCAGCCGTGAAAAGTCATAGGGACAGTGTCGCCTGTGATTCGTGCTATACGTTTGGCAGTAATGAAGTGTATTGTCAGTCTATGTCAAATTCGAGGTTGTAGGTTAGGTCTTGTATGTTATTTAACACAGACTGACACAAAACTTAACCTGCAAATCTCGAATATGACATAGCTTGACAGCGTTACCAACAATGCAGTAGTGAGTAACACAAATAGATAAAAACATATTTTATGCTTTTGAAACAACTTTAACGGTAATCATTTAATATTAGTATATTACTCAAGTTTAGAAAAGTGAAGTTTTACTCAACGAGTATGTTTGGTCCGCGAGTATTTAAATTGCCATACGAGTTCAGTAAAATCACTTTTCTAACGCGTTTCGTATACTATTTTATCTATGTCAAATGCGAGGTTAGCAGGTTAGGTTTTGTGTCACTTTGAACACAGTAGACGCAAAACCTAACCTGATAACCGCGAATTTGACATAGACTTACAGTGTTACCTACAATACATACATACTGCCAAACGTAAAACCAATCGTCGCTGCTATGCTGTAATGGTTGCTATGGTGTGAAGTACCACATTACTAAACGATATTGTATGTAGTAATGTAGTATATCACCATATGAAGTGATAAATGTAATTATTTTGAAATCCTTCGATTTTATTGAGTCAGAAGTCCTTCTTGTTAGACGTGATTTCAAAAATTTCTAACAAGTTCAACAGAGTACCGTTTTTGGCAAATTGGAAAATGATTAAATCAATGTTAGAATCACTTGAATCATTTGGAGGCTATGATCAGCGACAGAAGATTTATTGCGTCGAGAAGTGTTGACATCATTATTTCTAATAGAAGCACAATGATCAAGAATTCTTATTTTGAAAGAGCGGTCTGTCTGATCATTGTGAAAACGATCAGAAAGAAACAATTGCGGCGATAGATGACGGATCTATCTAAAGAAGGAATACGATCCTAATCGAAAGTCGAATTAAGTAGTTGAAGGAGCTAGAGGAACAAAACGATGTGTATATCTATATATTATATTTAATAAAAATGTTTCTTGTTAAATGTTAAACAGCACCAAAATAAAGACCTGAATTAAAAATCTTCAGGTTTCAAATCGATGTTAAATTAGTTGGAAGACTTCTATGTAGCTTATGGATAACAGGAAAAATTAAATTCAAAGGGTAACCGTTCTCAATAATTATACGTAAGTATGTAGAAGGTAAACTCTCAATATTTGTGTGAAATACAAATACCCATAACGGTTTTAAAATACTGACTAACTTGCATCTAATAAACTATTTAACTTCGGATAATGATACTAAACAGTTTTATGCTATAGAGGAAGCAGCAGCAACCAATTTAATGGACAATATTAGCTAATAGTTAGTTTTGCCAAAATGGAAACACTTATTATTAATTCCACAGTATAATATCAATAAAATAACATTTCTTTTACAAAAAAATCATTAAACTATAAGCATTTCGGTTGAATTTCTGAGGAAGCGGCGTTACTATCTGAGATTTTTAATTTTTATTTAGTGAGTCTTGGAAACAAATTAAGCAAACGTGTCTATATATTTATGGGCATCTGTCGATATTGACCTAAAGAAATTCAGACCGACAAGAGCTTAAAAAACTGTCTTTGTCAGCATAGTTGATGGCAGAAGCTGCAGATATGCAACATGTAAACAACTTCTATCGTCTTTTATATGGTAATATAGGTACTACATTTCGGCATTCAAAGTTGTTGAGTAAAGTGGATTTTTACAACATAGCAACCATTACAGCATAGCAACGACGATTCGTTTTACATTTGGCAATACTGAAGTGCAGTGTTAGTGGTGCTGTCGGTCTATGTCATATTCAAAGCTAGTAGGTTAGGTTCTGCGTCACTCTGTGTCAATACTGACGTAAAACCTAACCTGTTAACCTCGAATTTGACATAGACTTACAGTGCCACCAACAATACTCTTCAGTACCGCCAAACGCATCGACTGGAGCTGCTTCAGTACATAAAAACAAGTTCTGCTCAGCGTGGTTATGTTTTGACATTTAATGTAATTTTTATATAAAATGTAATATTTCATATTTCGTTATAAAATGCCATAAAATAGTATGCGGATGCGTTAGAAAAGTGGTCATATGGCTGTTTAAGTACTCTCTAACGCTCACTTTTCTGAAGTTGTTGCGTAGTATATTATTAGATAGCTACAGATACGGTAAAATTTTATTGAAAATTCAAATTTTGCGAAGCTGTAGTTGCATGATTTGAAGGTTTCCCAATTCTGCGTTTTCTACAAAGTATGAAAATTTGCTACGTAATGCATATTTTAGACAGTCAGTAATTTTTTAAAACTGTTGTATATAGTATAGTTAATATAAACACTAGAATTCGTTACGAACAAATACACGTTCACCCAGCTTTCAGAATGTATATTTCATTCAGAATACTCGCCTAGTTGTAATTTTATAACAACAAAGACAGCTTTGTATTGTTTCATTTCTAAAAATGCGTGTGTTTTTATTTTAAGGAATTTATAAATTGTATTAATTTGAGCTTCTAATTATTTAACAGCTATTTTAGAAGAGACCTAAAAATATTCTATGTAAAACAAATTGTATCCATCTTTATTTATAGACACAAATACGTTAACTGCAGTACATGATTATCTCAACCCAATTCTGAGTATTTTACGTACGTCGTCCAATATAACAGATCTAATAGAGTTAAACATATCTACATGTGTATGAAACTTCCTCGAGAAGAAAATCACAAAGGTTTATTTTTGGATAATGACAAATCTGTGATATATTTTTAGTGCTAGACAGTTAAATTAAATATATGTCTTTACATGATCTGTGAGAAGAACAGTTTTATTGGTATATGATTCTTCTTGATTAATCGCTTGTGAGAACGCTTAAAAATCAACACTCGTTCCCTACGACTAATTTAAAGAAACACATGCATTTGTCACAACTTAGTATCTCCGTGAAACCGTGACAGTTGAACGCAGCAACAGAACTAACCTTAAACTAACGAGTAGCCAAAGTCAAAGTTCCGCACTGCAAGTTCGCATGATAACTAATAAAACTTATCTAGGATAGCACCAACATTTCGATATAACGCAAACCACACGCACTGCGAACCCGGAGAAAACTCCGGGAGGTGAGTCAGCTGCTGCCCGGAACAGCGGATTCTGCGCCTCGCGCACGCGCCCTGGCGGCGGAGAGCGCATACAAAACCTCCTGCAGACGTGCAATGTGGTCCTTAATGGTATTTTAAATTGCACACATACCGCACGGCATACCTTTCAGAAGCCAGATTAGCTGATGGCCCATTTCTGATTCTGAGGGATGCTTAATTGCAGCGATGGGTTTTTGCTCGCTCCTGCTAGCGAATTCCTGCCGCTAGCGCTGCGGCTGTTTCTAGCAGTAAGTGGTTGGGTATTCAAGTAAATTTACTGGAAACAGTACTAGTTCGCCAAAGTTTACAGACATTAAAATGCATGCAGTCTAGTTAACGCTATAACACTAAAACGGCCGGTCTTCGAATATGACCGATAACGAAAATGTAATCGGTTTATTACACAAAATGGTGGAGATGTTAATAATGAATCAAACTACGAAAGAATTTAACTAATATCAAATTTAAAAAAACAGTTATTGAACCTTTCGAAAACATATCGGAGGAATTCGAACTGATGAATATACTTTTTTAATGCCCTGCCAGGTCTAAATATAGGTGATTCAGCAAAACCGGTGAAAATTGCAGTTTCACCAATACAATCTAATTAAAGGTCAAACGATCTGCAACAAGAAGTATTCCAGTGGTGGTAATTGTAGCTACTGATTTTTTAAATGAGAGGTCTTTGGAACGCCAGAGCAATTTCTAGGTAGCATCCCTGATTGACTTGAGCCACTATTTTTCTGGAAGGAATGCCATCTCGATTGTCATATTTATCTAATTGTTGGTATACACCACCAATGAAAGAATTGTTCATTTTCGTCGAGTTTTAAGAGAATTTGCAGACTGATATTAACTTGTATGAACAATTGGTAAGAACTAGGAGGATAGCAAACATCATAGTTGAATAGGAACCTTGTCTTACTTATTTTTACTTGAAAGACCAAAAACGAAACCGACAGATTAGAATAATAACAAAAATTCGCATGGTAGATGTTTTTACGATCCAGCATTCTTTCACCTTTGATTTGAGATTGTTATAAGCTTAAATCAAACTACTAATTATTTCAATTTGATTCCTCACAGAAAAGATTAGAAAATTACAACCTCTCTGGTTTATTAGATAACCTACTACTAAATAATAGAAATTTTCTTCGAGTCTTCAGGATTCTCGCAGAACGCTCTATTTTCGAAACTTTACTTTTCTTCAACTTCTGTCATTTTATGAAACGGGTACTTCTTACGAATGTACACGCTAGATAAGACGAACGAAGTAATTGTTTTCACACTAAGAACATGACCGCGTTGCCTTTACCAGGATAAACGGTAACCGTCAGTGGCCAAACTATCCCCAAATAGTCACTCCTGAAGTATTGTCTTACTTCATCTTTGAGGCACTAATGATAAGAAATTGTCCTCTTCCCAACGGATTTAAATCCGGTACACGCAGCGTTCTTCTATCTTTCTGAACGAACATAAATGTATTTAAAGGGACTAGATCAGAGCCATCTTCGAATTCATAAGTCAAAGGTATTGAATTAATAACAGCATCCACATCACATGAAATTGTCATCATGTTTTCACAACAAAAAAGGTTTGATTAAGAATACTTCTCAACACTTGCTGCATACAAACCATTTGCTGAAAAAGTTACAGTCACTTTTCTTCATTACGATGTTTAGCAAAACTTTATTAGTAACTGCGATCACATTGTTTTTCACGAAATGTTTGCAAAGTGATATAGTAATCAATTCAACGAAATTTGGCTATAGTCCAGACAATCAGTGAGTGAAGGGAATCGTTTTGATTTAGCTGAAGCATTAAACACAGGTCTGCACGTTGCAGATAGTTAATATTTGGACACAGCTCAATGTGGTAGATTGTGCCTATCCTTCTACCTTCTTCAAAAATTTTGTACTTGTTTCCTCTTCAGGAACTTCTTCTAAAATGCCTGACTCTCTCCATTAATCAAACGTTGCTTTGTACTCAACGAAATTTCCTATTTTTTTCGATTAATTAGTTGAAGAGATCAGTCAGCCTATAGCCTGCAGTCATAGAAAAACGAATAACCTTCGATCGAAAGCCAGTTGAATTCATATCTATCATTTTCTTTAATTTTCACGTTGCTAAAATGATCCGGTGTAGATAATTTTATTTGCGTCTTTTATTTAGTTTTTACTGGTGGAATCAAGTTTCCAAAGCGATGCGATTCATAGTCAGCATCAAAGCTGACTCTTACGTGTCTGTCCAGGAAATTTTGCAACTTGCAAGTTACCATGATTTGAGCTGGTATATCCTTCCAGTTAGCAATTTTCTGGGCAATTTCGATCACTATCTGATTCTCTTTTAACTTATGATACCATGACCAAGAAATTTGATTACAAATCACTGATTGATCTAAGGCGTTTATCCTACAGTAATAGTCACAATCGACACAGACCAATCAAATTATACGCCTGTGATTTTACTGGTTTCATGACTCAATGTCTCGGTATAGTTGACCTAATACCGTTTTTTCCACTTATAGATGTCGCACCACCGAATTTCACCATAAATGTCTGCAAAACAACTTGAAGGAAGCATGACCAAAGAGCAATAACGGGAAGAATACTCGGCATACAGCTGAAAGATCAGAAAGAGAGTCAGGGCAAATGCAATGGTGAGCTAATACGATGAAGACCATGGGAATAACAGCTGAAACGTTGGAAGGCCACAGATGCGATGAAGAGACGACCTCAACTGAGTATGAGGGTAGAAAATAGCTGAGCATAGATGGATAACTTTCACCATAGAATTTTCCATCTGTTGAATATCAGTTGTTGCATGTAGTTCCTCGGTCCATTTTTTGTTATTCCAGTGGCTTTGGCTCTCATCCATCCCGAATCCACAGCTGACCAGAAAAGTTCTCACATCTTCCCCCACTTCACATCGCAGGAACTGATCGGTTATTATCCAAATTGTTGCTTCTCAAAAGTGAGTTCGCAAGATTTAAAACATGAACTGTCTTGAAAATCTCTTCCTGCATATAGAATTTTGTCATACAATGCTGAAAGAGAACTTTTTCTTAGTATTTGAGAAATTTTGAACCACTAACTTCAGCAAATTTTTCTTCAAACCCGACTTTTCAAATACTTTCAATTACTTAACTAGAACAAGAACCACTGAGAGTTGCTTGAAATAATTATTGAAATTTATCTTCGGATCAATGTCCTCATCATCATTAATACTTTTTAAATGTCTCCAAAAGTCTGTAACAGTACAGGGTATTTAACTTACCTGACCAGCAAACAAGGTAACTTGAACAATATCCACTCCACCTCCAAATTCTGCTTGCTTCAATTTTGACAATTTGAATTATATCCTCCAAGCTGAATCTAAATTTGAACTGCAACACTGACTTAAGGAGTTTACTACCGACAATTCTTGCTTCTGGCATATTGAAGACGTCCTGTTTTTCAAGTGGATAACATTCACTTACCCTTGTATTTTTCGTCACTGTCAATCTTTGCTGCAAAATCCTTATCCTTACAATCCAAATGATCTCTGACTGAAATGCCCTTCTGTCCAAGATCGTAGCACCCAAGATAGTGTTGAACAAATTTAAAGTTATGGTGATCCAATGTCATCCATTTTCGAAGCTTTAACCTTCTCCTAAATTGATAACAACTTACACAACACACAAAATCTTTACAATTTTATTATAATACAAGAAAGCGGATTTAAGAATACTTTTTAACAATTGCTTAATTATACCTACCGGTCACTCCCACCACAGACATATCAAAAGGTTACAGACACTTTTCTTCATTGCAATTTGCAGAAAAGTTTTATTAATATCTGTGATCAAATTTTTTTCACGGAATTTTGTCCTTTTGCAGACAGCCGTTGAGAGAAGGAATCCTTTTCTTTTAACTAAAGTATCAACCACAGGTCTGCATGCTGTTGTCAATCGATTTTGCAACGCAGCTCGATGTGGTAAGTAGTCACCAAAATCTTTTACTTTCTCCTCAGGAACCTCTAATAAGATGCTTAACCCTCTCCCTTCGAGAAACACTGCTTATTGCTTACCGAATTTCAATTTATTAGTTGAAGATATACGTCTCTTCTCTGCCCTGACCCTGTTGTCATAGAAAAACGAATACCCTTCGATACAAAGCAAGTTGACTTCATATCTCTGTTCCTCAGTAATTTTTACAGTCGTGCAAAGATGATCTAATGCAGATAATTCCATATGCTTCTTTGATTGTATTTATATTACATCCATAACTGAGCTTTACGCAAGAAATACATAAAGAACTATTATTTGCATATCAGAACAAAACTGACAGACTAAAGTAACAACGAAAATAATTTACTAGAAAAGCCGATGATGCAACACCCAAGCAAAATATACTACTTTATACTGACTCAGCGTAAATTATAGAATATTCCATTATACAGTCGTCTTCAATATTTACATTTATTATTCTTCTTCATCTTTGGATGTATTGTATACCTCTTTACAATCTGCTTTCTATATCTGTTCATTGTTTCCTGTTTCCGTTAGATCAAATTTTGCGTAGGTAAATTCTTTTGAATCAAAATTATTAACACCTGGCTGAAATAACTCTGTTTCGGATTTTCCCTTCTAATAACGTACCAAGACATGATCATTGCAAACTCGCCAAAAAGTTGGTTTTTTGCTTTGTTTAGCACATTTATAATCTAATTAATGCATAAACTGTTAGCTTTATTTTTTTATATTTGTGCAAAATTGTACCATAGCAATATTATGGCAGAAATATAAATTTTTAAATAACTTGGTGTCATCGAATTCAAGTGTAGATTTTGCATTTGGAAATTCATATCTTGAGGTACTTGTACTGACGTTGTCACAGGTTGTCGACTTTTGCTTTATAAAAATTTAGATGTTATACCTATATCTATAATCTATAGTAGCATACACATTTGTATACTTTCCCACAGATAGTTAAGGTATCCGTCGTAGAATTAAGTCTCTATGTTGCTTTAAACATCCGACTACATGCCACTATTGTAGTATAATCCACAATTTATGACTAAAAAGTAGTTAGCAAGTAGTAAAAGTACAAAACCTTAATACTTCTGAGAAACGTTAAAATCAAACAGTTTTTCATAACCAACTTCGCGTTCAATCTGTTTTCAGTTAGCATTTCAATTGTAAAATCCCTCGAGTATTTCTGCTATGCGGAAATAAACGGCTGATTAAGAAATGACTGCATCCGCACCCGCTATTTGTAATTCCTGAAGTGTATTCGTCGATCTCGACGCTCGTTGGCTCCGTTCAGGAGAAACTAACCAAACAACCGACTTTCAGAGTTGCACACGTGACTCTTTGTGCTCTAGCATTGGGTCTCTAAATTAGATATTTTTGAAAGGAAGAAAATCAAAGGAGAGCAACACCGAATATTGCTATTAGATTCACTATCGAATAATTAAAAATACGAGTTGGCCGAGACTTGTGCCATAACAAAATATATTCTTAAGTGTCCTAGGTCTAACAAGTAACAGAATTTGTTGGTACTTGTGCTTAGAGCAACAATTTTTTTTAAATAGTGTAAGATTGTGTAAGAGTTATAAAACTTCTTATAATTCTAATGCTACCGTATCATATCTTTGACAAATGGGCTATTGGTGCAAACTTAGATATATAAACATAGAATACATTAACAAATTTGATGTTATGCAAGAAACATAATTAAACATCTTGATTATTTGAGAAGATGGCAACAAAATTATCTATAACAGTAGTTATTGGGACTAACGTTATTATGAATATCAGATATCTATATGTCAGTTCCACTTTTGGTTTTACAGCAAATTATATCAACTTTTGTCTTTGAAATAGCATTATACACTTTAATGTATCTTATCTTGTAGAGATTCTTTTCTCTATTCAACTATGTTAAATTATGATAGCCTTACGCAATGGTATTTTTCCGCGACAAAACCGGTTATTAAGGTCTATAGAATTTCAGTTCCACTGTTGATTGACAACGCAAAACAAGTGCCATCTTCTATATATATAAAAATGAATCCCTATTTCCCTTGGTCACGCCTTAACTTGAGAACGACTTTACCGATTTTATTCATCTTTTTTTTAAGTTTTCTAATACTGTGTAGAAGGTTCTTACGGAAGGAAAAATTAAGAAAATCTAAATGGAAAGCCGGAAAATTAGAAAATATCGAAAGTGTGTTGTTTCTATTTGCATTCACACCTGTGGTTAATGGTTTGAAGGGTTTCCCCATAATGTCATAATCCGCATCAGGTAACCGAAGGCGGAAGAGATAAGACACTAATAGCAATTTATGTAATTCCAAATGCTTTACATAAGTCGTCGCAGTCAGTCAATCAGACATTCAAATTTGGTTTGTACGCAAGTGATTGTGAAAACAATTCCGTGTCGTTTTAGTGTCCGTTACAATGCCAAAGGCACGACGAGTTAACATAGGTCGTCGAAGACAGTCAGCTGCGCGTGCGAACAGCAATGATGACCAGCGCGCTACGGATAATGAAAATAGTTGTAGCTATTAGCATGTTTTTAAAATGAAAGAAATCGAAAATTCGAATATCGGAAAAACGTTTGCTAAACCCGCTAATAGCAGGCAAATCAATGTTCGGGCAGGACAACGTCTGTCGGGTTCGCTACCCCTTAGAGGGTGAAATGGGTTAAATAAGTCTAAAAATCGATATGGGTGTCGTTATTGAGGTTTTTTTGGGACGTTGCTTGAGAAAACGGCATTTATGTTTAAGTCCAAGACGGTAGACATGACATAAAATTAAAACTTTATAGTGGTTAAACGGGGTTTCAGAGACAAGTTATTTTTGGACAGAACAACGTTTGACGGGAGGGGACGGAACGGGACGGGACGGGGCGGGACCGGACTGGACGAGACGGGAAGAGACGGAAAGGAACAGGAAGGGACGGGGCGGGACTGAATTTAACGGGACGGGACGGGAAGAGATGGGACGGGGCGGGACGGGAAGGGATGGGATGGGATGGTAAGGGAAGAGACGAAAAGGGACGGGACGGTACGGGACGGGACGGGGACGGGGACGGGGACGGGGACGGGGACGGGGACGGGGACGGGGACGGGGACGGGGACGGGAATGGGATGGGGTAAGATGGGATGGGATGACAGAAAATAATTAGTCATTATTTAATACACAAATAACGAACCTCGCTCGTACGAAGTCGCGGGTTACAATTAGAAAATGGCATACATTTTTAAGTCCAAGATGATGGACGATATAAAATTAAAACTCTATAGTGGTTAAACGGGGTTTCAGAGACAAATTATTTTTGGGCAGAACAACGTTTGCCGGGCCAGCTAGTGGACAAATAAAATCTAGGCATATTTTACAATTTTCTGCTACTGTCTTTTAAATAAATTAATAGGTTTTGAACAAAGAAGTATGCCTAGATTTATACAAGGCTATAATAATTTAATACGGTTGAATAGAGAAAGAAAATTCCTACAAAACAAGCAAAATTAAAATACATCATGATATATGAAAAGCCGACGTTGATATAATTTCTTGTAAAACTGACATACTGATCACTGCTTGTAATAGAACACTCTCTTACGGTGTTATTACAATTAATATCAAATTAAATATCCTTTTTTCTAACTATTAAACAGAAGCACTATCAGGTATAGCTCACTTATGTACTTATCTTATTTCTTAAAACAATATATAGGATTTGACGTATCTCATAAATCAATTTGACATTTAGAATTATGTCATGCGATTATAGTTTTTTAAAGCCTCGATTTGTCAGTTTTACAAGCAAAGTATAACAATTATTTAACTTTGTGGATCAAATACACGTTTCAGGTACTTTACAAAGTTAAATTCATACTTTCAGTTTGTTAATAGCACATGGAAGTTTGATCTGAAATTACAAAAATAAAAAGATATTGTCAAACATAGTTTGATCAAATGTTAAATATCCAAATTTGATTTAAATAAAGATTCTAAAAAATAATCTAATCCCAATGTGTAAATTTCAAATTATAATGGTCGAAAAACGTCGAGTACTCGAATCACTATTAAAATTAGAAAATTAAATCTTCTAAAATAATTTCTAAGTATAATTACAATTAATAATGATTTTCCGCAACAAACTTGCTATATAATTTCTTAATATTTCATATCATCTTCTGATTGTCTAGCTTGTATGTATTATCTCAGCTCCTAACTGGATACATTCTAGTCAGCAAATACCTCCTTGGTTTATTCGCGACTAAATCAAAGCTCATTGTTGCTCTTTGAAACCTCTATTATGTGGATAGACAGTTCAACAGTATACCACAACACTCACTTTTACTGGTCGTTACGTTAAATGGAATCAAACAATCTTGTATTTTATATTTCAATAATATTTGTTATTTATAGTCAAATTTGATCGTAGAGAATACTATATTGCTGCTACGTATGAAATCATTAATTATTATTCTTCACAATTAATGGAAATTTAACTCTTAACGTGACTCTTTATCGTAGATTATCAATTCAAGTTATTTTTTACTACTTGATATAAACAACCCTCTGGTTGCCCTTTACAACACCACCAGTTAAAACATACAACTGTTACATCACCTGATATACGTTGTATATCTTGTATATTATTTAAATTAAATGTATCATTCATACGGTATGCTACATTACAGTTTATTATCCCCATTTTTTTTCATTTAAAAGATCTCTAATGAGCTTTTATGGAAAAATTGTTAGTTGTCTTTTAATATATTTACATTCAATATTAACCTATTTTAGAAGAATTCAAATCTAAAAATTATAATTGGTAACTAAGTCACTCATTATTTCCATTATTATTAAAATCGTACCTAGGATAATTTAAAACATAGGCATTTTACCTACTTCATTATTTGAAAACTTATTAATATTCTTTATTATTGTTGACGATTTCTTTAATATTGGGTTGTAATACTAATTTCTGTATTTATCTTCTTGTAATTTCTTTTGTAAATTAGCTGTGATTTTATATTTGTTTTTGATCATTCTAACTTCCGTGATATCACATATCATCTCATCTTTTTCTAGAACTCTATCGTTTAGTAGACATACTTCAGAATGTTTCTTCTTTAGTTTTCTTTTAGTTTCTTTTAACTGATTTGCGAGATATTCAATACGATCTTATAAGTACATCGTTTCACAAGATACACCTTCTTTTAAGTTGACATTCTTTTTCATTTCTGATGGTTTCATTTTCCCATTACCTTTTAATGATTTAATTCCCCCACTTTCTACTTTAAAGTGTGGTAATTCTTTATTCTCAGTTTCTTTTTTCCTTATTTCAAAATTCGAATTCCAAATTGACTACATTGTTAACATTTTGAATTTTATTAAGTTGTTTAAAATAAGTTATTTCAAAATTTATATGATTTATTGCTCCTTTAAAACCCTTTTTTTAAATAATTGGAGCTAATTGTCCCGGGTTATTTAATTTTTCTGACTTTGAACCGTATTAGGTGACCTATTTTTAGCTTGTACTGGACTTGGCGAATCACCCCTAGCGTGTACTGTATAAGTGTTTGTATTTCTTTCTCTACCTCGACCATTATTATCGAACCTTACCATTCTATTATTATTTTGACCGTAATTGTTTTCATTTACTCTATTTCTCGGTTCAAAATTATTTGTATTTCGGTTATCGAATTTTGAAAGATGTCTATTTTCCAAACCTTCTAAAACCTTTAGCATTTCTTCTAAATTTTTAACTTGGGAAGCTACTAATGCCCTTTGTATGTCAAGTGGAATATGTTTACTTAAAGCTTCTACGAGAATACTATAAGGTATCGTCGGTGTCAGATATTGCACTCTAGCAATCCAGTACCAAACATGTATAGTAAAGTTTTCAAACTTGATCTTGGCATATAAATTTTAGACCTAGTTTTCTTTTGGATGTACTGTGACCAAAACTTGTTAATAAAATCTATCTTAAATGCTTCATAAGTTATTTTTTACTATTTCATATAAACAACCATCTGGTTGCCCTTTACAACACCACCAGTTAAAACATACAACTTTTACATCACATGATATACATAGGATATCTGGATATTATTTAAATTAAATGTATCATTCATACGGTATTCTGCATTATAACTAACGCAGCTATCAACAGCATGATAGCTGCGTTAGTATCGATGAACTTTGCTAATGCTATTTTTTTAGTATTTGCTCAATTAATAGGGAAATATAAATAAAGAAGGAAGGTCCATATAAAAATGTGTCTAAATAGGCTTTGCTTTTATACATTAATAGTATTTATTTACATTGTGACCTGACACAAAGATTTTAATAATGTTATCACACGAAAGCTACGATTTCTGACAACTGATCAAGCTCTTGTATATTTACTACTATACACGCTATATCATAGACTCTTTCAAACTGGAGAATATCTGGTATATTTAGAATAGATGTATATGAACTAGCAAACGCAACTCTTACGTCTTCTATGGACGTATAGCAGTGTTATAAATAAATAGCAATGCAAGATAGAGTTATTTGGCGCAATATTCTGCACCCTCATCCTGATTTAGCCCTCATTCTTGCAGTAGGTGCTCTCGTACTCTTTTTGCTGGTCGCCGGCTAATTTTTCTCATTTGATTCCGATATACGGCCGCCTGTCCTTATAAGCCCAAATTCGATCTCTGGGAAAGTGCACGTGGTAATTTTTGCTTGATTTCTGATTGTTGCAAAATTGGTTCAACTTTCGGGATAGTTCTAGCTGTTTTGGTTTCGTATCCAGCGGTATCCAGTTATTCTGGTCCCGTATAAGTACACGTGCTGTTCGGAGACAGTATATCTGCTCCAGTACGCTGCAGTTTTGACGGGTGTTGGTATACGATGTCTCTCTTTGGTGCTTGGATTGTTAACATGAGTCCCTAGCGAGCCCTACTGTTATGCGGCCTTGCCCTACAGTGGGAGGTTATTGCTACTAAGACATGGAGCCTTTACTTTACATTGAAGGACACTTATTTAGTAGTACACATCGTTATTATAATATTTTATAATCTTGTGAGTTATGCTATCGTTTCCTTGTAGAACTCTTTAAATCCGCTTGTGGCGTATTATGCCTCTTGTGTAGAGATTATACTGGCACTCATTACAGTGCCAGTATATTCAATTAAAGTCCTTCAGCCTTCCTCAGACGTCACCTGTATCTATGTGTGCTTTATGTGTTTGCGGTTCTGCTGGCCCTTTTAAGCTGGATATTCTGTGATAGTAATTATAATAGTTAGATTATTTGGTTCAGCTCGTTTAATAAACGTTGTAGTGATGTCAAAGCTAACTGTATTTTATTTATATGATTTTGACTATTATACTTTCTATTATGAATGGATATATGTGTTTTACTTAATGGAAACTGAATTATGAACTGGTTATTACTTGCATTTAGTGATGGGAAGTTTCGATACTTTTGCGGACTCGTTCATTCCAATCCCATTCCGCAAGCGGATCGAGTCCATCGGACTCGATCCTCGGATCGACATCGAAATTGAATGTGCATTTCAGACACCCGGGGTCCTCGGTCATTCCGGACCCGGAACGAACAACGCGAGTATCTTTGTTTTGGTGAGTGGTCACGCAGTCGGTAATTCAGTATGTTTATATGTCTCAGACATCAATTGGGCACATACAAAGCCGCCAAAAGCCATAAATCACTGATAACTGATAAAAAAGCATGCAAGTTCGGCCGTATCATATGTCGCCTGTCGACATCGAGCCTTTAAAACGAACACCATCATCATTTGCTGTTCCCCATCAACACATTGTATTGTATTCTGTATTGAAATGGATTGAATAACGGAATGCCAAAGGAATGAATGTCCGCGAGAATTGACGCCTCGCGACGTTTTCGTTCCTCGGAACGAATCCGGACCGAAACTTGGACTCGATCCAAATCTATCCTGCCCCGGATTCGATCCTTTGTATCGAATCCGACCGGATCGACACATCGCTACTTGCATTGCTTATCATATTATTGTGATTTCCATTAAGCTTCAGTTTATAAGTGTTTGTGTCTAACTGAGCACATTTATTGTGTAATTACCTACTGGCGTCCTCTTTGTAATGATGACGTATTTAAGCTTGTGTAAGGAACTAATTCCGTCTCCACTGTTAGCTAGTCGGCCCTTAAATGTGCCCGTGTAGTCACGATGGCTTGATTTTGGCATACATTTGTTATCAACTGGCTTTGCAAACGATGCATGGAATTCATAACACCAAGAATTTTGTCATATGGAACCATAGGGCCTTACAATCAACTCAGTTCCTCAATAGATGTCGATATCCGTGACTGATAATTGTGTAAGAAGTTCAAGAAAGCAAACAGCTAAAGCTTACCAAATTTCAATAAAACAGACAGTGGGCATCACTGTATAGAAAAGTTTGCAAAGTTGGATCTCTCTCACTACATCAGCAATCGCGTTAACATTGTTTCTACCAAGTTCTACCTGTATACGTTTGTAATATTAAATTGGTTCTGTCAATTTTCTACACACATTATTTATTTACGCGTAAGTGAAACAACTACCTAAAGGAGCATCGTATACCAATCGTTTGAATTGTAGTCACAAAAAGTAGCTCAAAGGATTTAAGTAAGGTGAGCGCGAAAGCTAGGTAATAGGCTCACCTCAAACTTTGCGTAGTACAGATTGAACGCTAGTAAGACGTTGTTGCACTGCAATGCGAACATGAGACAGAGCACCATGCTGCATGAGTTGCATTTTGACCAAAATAACATATTGCATCAATCCAGACAAAGTATTTTGCACCCAAACACGACAAATAGATTCATTTACCTGATTTACAGAGGAAAAGATTCAACAATATGCCCAGTATTAGTTATCCAGATATTAATATTAAATCAGCGTTGGCTGTTTGACTATACTATGGCATGTAAATCTACATCAGTCCATTGATGAAAATTATAAAAACTTCGAACATGGTCTTTTTCGTGAATCGCAATACTCGTATCATTACTTCAGGATGTGATATATTTTTGGATGTAAAGCGTCTGTGAGCGGTGCACAATCTGAGGCCTTTTTTCTTTTATTCCATTTTCTTCTCTTTTCGTCTGGTTCTCTGCGCACTTGCTGGATGACGGATTCGACGATGGGAATATTCCAAGGCCTTCATTAGCGAGCTCGAACTTCTCCAGGGTGTGCCAATACGTGTTGAGGCCATTATGGTCACGTATTTCAGTTCTTCTAAGCTTTTGCACAAGTGATAAACTGAAATTGGCCGTAAAACCTCTACCTTCGATGAGGCTTCATTGACGAATACGCTTGCAAGTCATCGTTATGTATGTATAACTGTGTTGAGACAATTGCTTATTCAGTTCATTATAAAACATTAGTGCATTCAATCAAATACATCTATTTCAGCTTAGGTATACATTTAAACCATTTATTTATTTAATATTTGTACTACAGTGATTTTTCTAACTATCTTTAAATGTATGTGAAACCAAAACAATCTAAAACACCATAGCTTGTTGAGTACTCATTCAGTGCGTTTTTACTACTTTGCTCAATCGATTGCGTGCGTTTTTATCTAGTCAGACTCTTTTTGCTTGTACGAACCCCATATACTCTCCGTACTTCTAATCTGTAGTATTATTTTACATATTAAAAATTCAAAGTTTGGGTACACGTTGCGTTCCTGAAACTGGTACTATTATTTCTTGATGTACTTTATTTCATTTTGTTTTATTTTATTTTATTTTGGAACTGAGCAAACAGCCGTTAGGCCAATTATAGGCGTCACTGTACATTTTATGGGGACTTCCAACCCCACTAACGACTGTCATGATGTTATAATGACATCCAGGGATCCGGGACCAACTATTTCCATGACAGCCATATCACGAGGCGCCGAGAAAAGCAGCCGTGGAACTCCCATCCAAGTTCCGAGCAGAAAGAGCGTTGCGTAACTCTACTGATCGAACGTGGAAGCTTGTTCAAGCTACAGCACCCCTTAGAATAAATTCATGGTTAGTGTGTGACAGCCGCTGTTCTTGTTTTTCTACGGTATTCATTATTTCTTTTCTGTCGTCACCCGGCTACTTTGCATGGTTCCGCAAAATGTGTCACGGTAAGTTGTTGGACCTAGTGCCCTTATCTATTGGGTTACTATTGCTTATAACAACTTTGTGAATTTATTACGCATTCGTTATGCCCATGACTTCTCTCCGGCATTTGATTTGAGCTGTTTAAAATATTAACAAGTTACGACGTAGACATTGGGCATTTTCGTTTATCCTTATATTTTACGCCAAACTTTGATAGCAGCACTATGTGTACGAAATACTGATCATAAATTGTTTTTATTGTTAGCTTATTATAGCAGTTAACTAGAATACAGCTGCTGTGCCTGTGAGCGAAAAATACGTGAACTACATCTTATGATAGGTACTTTCTGACCCTCATGTTCAATATCGTATCTGTTTAAATTTTATTTCAATGGTTTAGCATGTTCGGATTTGGAAAGTATTAAAAACTGCGATTGCAACGTAAGCCACAAATACGCCAAAAATGTAAATTTAACTAAAATTCAAACTATATCCAACGTAGGCATTATATATTATAAATGTAGTGGGTGAAGGTGGTAGAAGCTCAACCTAGCTATATTATTATCTATAGTATGTTGTATTTTGGTTTGCTGTTGTAGTTCCAAAATCGCAAAATATAGTGAAATCTTTCATCTTAAATTTTTATTGTAATTTTTTTACATTTATTAGGCCCTGATAGGTGCATTCCAAAAGGTAATAAATTTATAATAGGGACCTGAAGTTTCTTTATGACTTTCCAAACTAGCAACCAGTGAGACAAATGTCTCATTTAATAAAACAAAAAAGGAGATACTGACAATTCCGGTTTTCGAGAAATCACGTGATTTCTCAAAAACCGGAAGTGTCACGTGATTGAAATTCGGTTTCTGACCTGACATGACCATTCCAAACATATAACTTTAATAACTTTTTTCTCTATCTCTTACGCTTTGGCTGCTGAAACAGCGTCCCGGACGGACCAGCGTCCCGGGCGGACGGAAATCACGTGATTTCTCGAAAACCGGAAGTGTCACGTGATTGAAGTTCGGTTCCTGACCTGACATGACCATTCCAAACATATAACTTTCATAACTTTTTTCTCTATCTCTTACGGTTTGGCTGCTGAAACAGCGTCCCGGACGGACGGAAATCACGTGATTTCTCAAAAACCGGAAGTGTCACGTGACTGAAATTTGGTTCCTGATCTGACATGACCATTCCAAACATATAACTTTAATAACTTTTTTCTGTATCTCTTACGGTTTGGCTGCTGAAACAGCGTCCCGGACGGACGGAAATCACGTGATTTCTCGAAAACCGGAAGTGTCACGTGACTGAAATTTGGTTCCTGATCTGACATGACCATTCCAAACATATAACTTTAATAACTTTTTTCTCTATCTCTTACGGTTTGGCTGCTGAAACAGCGTCCCGGACAAAACAGCGTCCCGGACGGACGGAAATCACGTGATTTCTCGAAAACCGGAAGTGTCACGTGACTGAAATTCGGTTCCTGATCTGACATGACCATTCCAAACATATAACTTTAATAACTTTTTTCTCTATCTCTTTCGGTTTGGCTGCTGAAACAGCGTCCCGGACAAAACAGCGTCCCAGACAGACAAGTCTATTAGATAAAGGACTAGCAGTCCAGTGAGACAAATGTCTCATTTAACGCGCCTTCAAACCTCGATCGGTTAGGCAACCACCCAGACCTGGAAGGTGTCAAAGTGGTTGCCTAACCGATCGAGGATTTAAGGCGCAGAGGGTCGCAGCTACGTTTGGCGGCCGAACCAGTTTTTATTTAATACGCGTTCTATTTGAAAAACGGTATTTTTGTGATTTCTCGAAAATCGGAAGTGTCACGTGACTGAAATTCGGTTCCTGACCTGACATGACCATTCCAAACATATAACTTTAATAAATTTTTTCTCTATCTCTTACGGTTTGGCTGCTGAAACAGCGTCCCGGACAAAACAGCGTCCCGGACAAAACAGCGTCCCAGACAGACACGTCTATTAGATAAAGGATTAGAAACCACCGGTAGGAGTACGATGTAGGACGGAGGACGAAGTGAATTAACTAGGCTACAAGGTAGAACGTAGAACCGCCCAAAAGCCGATCGATGTAGAAATTATTGTGAAAGGTAAGTTACAATTACAAAAATATGGTGATAGTGAAATAGACGCTTTTTGGAATACTTTAAGGACATTTCACGATGAAAATAATGTAGCTTTACGCAAGAATGTATCCGACTTTTGTTTAAATGTCTTGTGTAGCCTTCACTCTAATGCAACAGGTGAACGCATTTTTTCAAAGGTTAACTTAATAAAAATCAAAACTTGCCATAAATTAATAACAGAGACCGTTAATAGTATTTCACTAACTTCACAATGTGTTAAAGAGGCAAAAAATTGCGTAATTTTTTTTCCAAATGAAAAAATTATATCACTTATTCAAAATTGAAAAACCCTGTACAAAAATATTGAAAAAGATGATGCCGTAGACGTAAATCATAACTCTATAATAAAGCAGAACACTTCCCAAGGTCAAACATGCATGCGCGTGGTCTATGTGTAGTTACGATTGTGGGCGTTGTCTTGATATTAGCAGCGTTGCCAGACCTGGTACAATTCTACGAATCTGGTACATTCTGAAACCGTTTCTGCAAAAGTGTATTTTTAAAAGGCGCATGCATTCAGTCTGGCAACCCTGCATATTCTGACCCGAGTGGTGCCGACATACCGATGCCAGCGGTGACGTAACCGATCTTTGCCGTTTATGTTTGGAAGTGTGGTTAAAGTTTCGAAATAATGAATTGGAGTAATTCTTCTTCAGCTTTCCAGCATTTCACCAGTGGAAAGACCAAATTGAAGGACGCACTTTGTCATCGTATGGACTTCACACTTCATCTAAATTGCTGGCGGATGGCAGTAAGAAACAATATTACAACTGTCTTCGCTCTGTAAACTTTTTGTGTGTTCTAGGCAAATTAAAACAAGGTGTAACTTTTGAGCACATATTAAATGATATTCGTGATGCTGGATTGACGAAAGAGGAATCACAACAAATCCTACCTTTATAGAAGAAAGACTTGCACAATATCGCAAGAGATTTTCGTATAGAAAAAGTCGCAGGCAATTTGCATAACCTCCGATAAAAGAACTGGTGATTATATAACTAAAAATCATAACATTGTAGTAAATAGTGAAGTAGTACAGTGGAGTAGTCATGCAAAAAACCTAGGTATTATAATACACGATAAATTATCATTCGAATTGCATGTGAGACATATTTACCAAATGTCATTTATGGAATTACGTACTTTGTATAGCTTAAAATATTTATTAAACGAAAAAACCAAACTCATGTTAGTTAAGGCGCTTATTTATCCGCATTTATACTATTGCACTATGGTATTTTTTCAAATCTCACATAATACAACAAAACTAAACTACAGCGAGTAAAAAAGCTTGCGTAAGATTTGTCTGTAACGTTACATACAAAGAGCTCAATGTAAAACAACGTAGTATGTATCTGTAGTAGAGGTGGGCAATCCGATTCATTTTTGGGAGTCGATTCTTACGATTCAATCAATGAACATGAATCGATTCATTCGATTCGTTCATTTGAACGATTCAGTTTCGTTCGGTTAGGTCCCCCTGAATTTTAGGTTTTGCACCGAGCGCGTCTGTATTCTTGAAACCAGACGGTATGTCTATGTATGAATCATGAACCTTCCATACTATCTTTGCTATGCTTGCTAAAATGCGCTTGCCGCTTGGTCAGTTATCAGTTTAATTGCATTGCAGTTGCAGGTATTACTTATGAAACAGTGGCACCAACCAAGTTTACGATTCGGTTTCGTTTAGTTCGTCCCGTTCGCGTTCGGGTTTCAATTTTTGAATCGCGCATTGCGTCGTACGATCAAAATCTAATACAAACGACAAACCGAGACAAGAAGAAACCGATTCATAGGATTCACGATTCTTTATTCAGATTTAAATCACGCTGCGCAGCGTCGTACAAAACGTAACTTCGAATCAATTGAACGACGAATCGAGACAGGAAAGAACCGATTCAGACGATTCTTTGGTCGGAGTCGTTCAAATGAACGATTCGTTCATGAATCGCCCCACCTCTAATCTGTAGGTATTGTATGTTTTTGTATACTCTGATCTGTACTAAAACGCCAAGATATTTGTACGACTTGTTGAGCAAAAGATCAGAAGTTCACAATGTAAATATCAGGTACAATAGTTATACAATACCACAACATCGAACAGCTAAATTTGAGTGCTGTTTTCTATATATGGCTTCCACATTGTTAAATAAGTTCTTTGATATGTTTCCAGAGCAGCCACTTTCTATTAAGAGTGCCTTGTTCGAATTAGTTAGTAACACGATTTAAGATAGTCTTGTTATGTTGCTAGCATGTACTGTATTGTATTATATTAAGTTTGTGTGTGTACAGCATTTGCTTATATTTGTGTGATGCCCCGGGAGGGTGGAAGACTGGCTTTGCCAAACCCCCTCGGTTTGTATACCTCTTTGGTATTCAATAAATAGATTTATTATTATTATATAAAACAAATTATCGCAAATTTTAATAAAAACGAATTACGAAGTGTATGTGTGGTCAAACCTCGTGCTAATGTTTTCAGTAGCATCGGTTTTATTCAAAAGGCCATCCATTATATTTTTTTCTTCAACAATTGTTGGTTTATTAATTTTTGATGCGTCTTTAATTTGCTTCTATTTTGTTGTAACCAAATTGTAGCAACTGTTGAATTTGAAAAGACGTCATTATTATCAAAGCAAAATCGTTGATATCAAGAAGCCCTAAATCACTTTCAACACCTTGTTCTTTATACCGGGTGGCCATATATATCTGGTATCACATTACCTTTGGAATCAACACCGCTTTATTAAAGCGATGAATCCAACTAAACTAAATGTCATTAATGTCATGACAACTAAAATTCCTATCTGTCAAAAATTATTACAGATTGCAATAAGTAATGGAGTTAGAACAGGAGATTTTTATAATCAAGTCGTAGGCTAAACTGCAGAATCCGGGGCACATTCTCCTCCTCTTATTGCATTTTATTACACTACATAGGTACCAATACTTATTGTAATTGAAATATAGTACTAACCCAACATTTATAAGTAGCTAATTCCATGGCTACCGAGATCTCAGATATTTATGGCCACCCGGTATAACAATACTGGACACTCCTCACATATACTTTTCGTATCTTCAACCCACAATTTTACGCTTATTGCATCGTTATGGTGGCGTTTTGTACTATAATCTATACCTACAAAAATCTCTTAGCCCAGCTACAGTAGGATCGGCCTGCCGAAAAAATCCAAGTGAACTGAGATTTTGCATACACCTTTGACATTACAAATAATGTCTCAAAAGTCCCCATCGATATCGCGCTTGCGTTTTGAGTTATTCAAGGTCAAATGTCACAGAAATAAGTTTTTCGCAAATATCTCGCTTTCTATGGGCCGTATGACTTTTTTTAGTTATTACAAAAAATGAATGCTAGGAAATTCTCTACAAAAAAGATTATATAGTTTTTTTAAATACAACTAACAGTTCAGTAAATAACACACAATTAAGTTTTGCAGACGGGTTTTACTTCTTTTTACGATAAATAAAGTAGTTTAAACAAGGTTAACAATTTAATGTCAATATGATATATGTCAAAAGTGTTACCAATACAAAACTTGGAAATTACTAGATTCTAACATTAGTTCTGCCATCTATGACCACTGGTTTGGATTCAAGTTGTAGTGACATCGCCATGGATATGCCATCTACGAGTGCTGGTCCAAGTTCAGACGACATCCCCATGGACATGTGAGCTATAGGTGTTGGTTCAATTTCCAGTGACATCGTAATAGGCATATATGATGAAGAGGTTTGTATTTTTGTGAATTATCTGTTACAATGTTATGTACCTGTTTTAATTATGGATTGCAGCTATGGTGTCACTGTAGGAAACCAGACGACGGCGAACAAATGGTAAAATGTTATGACAGAAAATGTAGAATAAAATGGTACCATTCAGCATGCCTACAATTAAAAAAATTCCTAAAGGAAAGTGGTTATGTGAACTCTGTAAATATACTGCTCCACAAATGAACTGGACCATTTGCATATATTGGTGCAATGAAATTTTTGGTAACCTTTCATGATTGTGTCACTATAAAAAGCATTTCTTTTCATAATTCTGTTTAAAGAAAACGAAGTCCATTAATAAAATATCATTTTAAAATTTTTAATTTTGCCCAAATATTGATAGCACATTGCATACAAAGTATGCCGAATTGTTGCCAAAGATTTTTAAACGTTCTGGAGAGACTCAAAGAACTATTAATTAAACCTTTTTTTGTGATTCGTCTTATTTTTGTGAAATATAGTTTTTTATAGTTTCATAATTTTATTAATATGATTTTGTTAATTCTTCAGTTGATATTTGAGAATAGTGAAATTAAATATGCTTAATATGAGTATACTATAAAACAAAAGCTTTTATATACAGTGTGTCCCCGGATAGGTGAAACGACTCTTGTGAAAGGTAAAAAATTCTTGATTTAAATTTTCATTTTTTGGGGTTCGGCCCTGCTTGGTTAAAGGCGAATTTCCAACATAATTTTAGTTCTGAGAGATCAAGTATGCCTTGGAAATTTTAAAAAACCTATTTTTCTGTGAGGTAAAGTACCTTTTATGTGGCAAATACGACAAAAAGTTATTAAAAAAAGTTGTTTAGAATCAACACATAGGCCTCTATACCAAATTTCAAAATCCTCAGCCAACTTTGATCTCTCACAATTTCTTTTTATGTTTAGGTCCCAAATCAAAGAACTTGAAAGAAAATGTGAGAAATCAAAGTTGGCCGCGGATTTTGAAATTTGGTATAGAAGCCTAGATGTTGATTCTAAACAACTTTTCTTTATAACTTTTTGTCGTATTTGCCACATAAAGGGTACTTTACCTTACAGAAAAATAGATTTTTAAAAATTTCCAAGGCATACTTGATTTTTCAAAACTGAAATGATGTTAGAAATTCGCCTTTAACGAAGCAGGGCTGAACCTCAAAAAATGAAAATTTAAATCGAGAATTTTTTACCTTTCACAAGAGTTGATTCACCTATCCGGGGACACACTGTATATATATATTGTGACGTAATGTAATAAATACATTTTTATGGGTGGTCCAGTACATTTGTGGAGCAGTATATAAATAGAATTATTTTGTTATTCTATGTTGATAGAATTTGTAAATATGTTGATCCTTTATACTTTATCCATTGCAATTCTTTTTCATACTTAATTTAGACATTAGTTATTCTGTTATTTTATACTGTTATGTAAATATTTTGATTGTTTATGTACCTTAAATTCATTAAAATTTTGTTCTAAATTATGGAATAATAAGATTAATGATAGCAAGCTGCTTTTGCTATTAACTTTAAGAGTACCCGCTGGGCTTGTTCGTTTCTCACGGTTATTCTTTGTACCTTCTTTTTATACCAGAATTCCGATTACTGATATATTAAAGCTTGTGAATCAAATTTACATACTGCTCAACATTGATTTGTCAGCTCCATACCGTATGTTTGCATCTGTTGTAAAAAAGTATTATTATAACTAAAATGAAACAAAATGAACTATTGATGTAACAAATTTTTAATACTTAAATTTACCAATCAGTACGGGAAGTCATAGTAGCAAGTTACGGCATCGATCCATCTTCTGCAACCATGATTAAAGTTTATTTTAGTTAGGATGATTATTTTAATTTTAATTTACATGCTATAACGCTCATACCTGCATATAGCAGAATATATCTACACTGCATCTCTTGTAATAAGGGTAACACTTGTTAGAGATGCCACAATAAATAAATATTAAATAACTTCAAAATATCCGTTATTCTTTATGCATTAATAGTTATTTAACCAACAAGTGTGTTAATGAAGGCGATTAATAATCGAGTGAGTGCCTTTAATAGTTGAGATTATTAATAGCCCATTAACAAACAAGTTGATTACAAAAATTTTTCGTTGACCTCAAAATCTTTTTTTGTGACGAAAAATTTGATTAATACAACTAACCTCCATGCAAAATATCATCAAAACATCAAAATCACAAAAACAGTTAATTAATGAAAAAGAGTGGATTAATCAAAAACAGTGTATTAATGACTTCTATTAATCCATCCTTTTTTAGGAAAAATAATTCATTAATATTGAAATTAAGAAGCGGTCAACGAAAAAATGATTTTTCTTATTCTTTTATGTTGTGTAGACAGCATGTGTAATTTTATTGATTGTTAATGTAGCTTACATAGTTTTAAAATATCCTTATGTTTCTTATCGTATAGGTACCTACTATTTAATAATTTTTGCTATGTGATATTGTAATTTTGCTTTTTATTAATTGGCCACATGCAGAAAAAGATAATAAAATAATTTTATATTATATAATAAATGGTGGTGGATAGTATTAACGTTAGATCCTTAATTAACTAATTTTAATAATTTTGTAGATATTATTATTATTATTAGAGTAAAAATAATTAGATTAACTTTGTTAATACAATTTATTTCATATTTATACAATTATAGGAGAGCATAAATTAACGAGTGCAAAAGAAACTGTTAATATCTGATCTACCACAGCAACATCGTCAGTTTTCTTTTTCGCCAGGAACATAGGCATTGTTTCGTGAAGAACTGTATTTTTTTGACGAAGGACACCTATAACGCGTTGGACGTGTATTCTGAAAAAAAGATATAATTAAGATAATTATTGTAACAATATACTTGCACTACCTCACGCTTGCTATATTCCTGGTTGATGATATATCCCTTGGATCGAGCTGCCGTTTTCCTTTTAGAAAAGCAGAGTCTTATTAAAACGCCACGATCTGCCAATACAAAATCTTCTGGCAAGAGATTGTTTAAAATCCCACAATCCTCTGTTAGACCTTTATCGCTTATTCTGCCACCATATCCATGTGATACAAATGCTATTGATCCAGGAGGAGTAATGCCTATTAGTACCTTTACCGTATTATGTTGTTTGTACGTAGATCATGTAGTACATTGTACTTCAAGGCTACTTGATTTTTCCACTCTCATCTCAAAACAATTGATTATTACTGAAATCTTGTTGCCAAATGCTACCTTGAAGCATTCTGGCATTGATTTAATCAGCTGATCTCGTTCAGGCCAAATAATAAAATTTTTCATCCGATGATACATAATATTCAATGTGGTATAAAATATTCTAGAAATTGTTTGTACACTGACGTTAAACATGTATGCCAATAAACTAAAATCTAAATGTAATCTAAGTTTTATCACCGTTATCAAAAACATGGCTCTAAGCATGTTTTACGTACTGAATTAGGAATAAATATATATAATTAAATGTGAACTGTATATATTGTATGTATTTGGTGTAGCATTTGCCATAGTAGACGTGTGTAAAAGATTTTTTTTTTGTAATGTCACAAACAAAGTATATCTATCTAACGCCCAAAACTTTAAATGCGGCATGTGCCGTGGGCTACGTCATTCTTCCATGCTCACGTAGAACTTTTACATTCACTGGAAAACTCTCACTTTTCTTAACTTGTAGAACAATTCTTTTCATAATTTTTTTTTACTGCGTTCCAACAACGTCGTCTTAATTAGGACGCCTTCCAGGGGCGAGAGTTTCCTTTCCAGAGACTTTCCATTTGAAAATATATTTTTTGGAACTTTTCCTTACTGACAATCTCTAGCGTGCTTTTAAAACTTTATTTAGTGCAACAAAAGTTATTAAATTAGTCGTACATTTTAAATGCGGCATATGCCGCGGGTTTCAGCTAGTATTGATGATGATTCTGTATGCGAACAAATTATTATTTGAAATAACACTATTTGCACATAATATAAAGTTTTTGTATGCTTTGGGTGTGTGTAGATACATATTTTTAAATTGCTGGTAATTTTTTGTAAATTCTGGTAATTTTATACTTATTTTCTGGTAAACCTATTTTCACAATCTGGCAACACTGTACAAATGGGAGCGCAACATAAACGTATGTTTTAGTGTTTATATCAAATTTTGTCTGTGTTTCAAACGTGTTGCCAAATCGATGCTTGTTGCTTGTCTGAATTGACTGATCAGGTGTAAAGCTAATAATAGTTATATCTGCCAAATGCAAAGATACCATTAAGAAAAACTGGCTTCTATACCTTCGTCAGTACATGAATACTATGATTGCAGAAAGATAATGTCTGCGCTTTTAGTTTATCTAGTATCAAGTATCAATATTATCAAAAGTGTGCCCTTTTATAGTGTTAATTTGTCCAGATGTGACGCTGGTCCTTATGCTTTATTGTGGTTGGATAAGTATCTATATTTTACCTTGACCGATAGTGCATTGCACGTATTTGTGTGAAAGCTCATACCATAGCAATGCATGTACAGAGAGGTGCATGAAAAATGACCCGAGCTGTAGGATCATTATTTGTCATCCATTTCTAAAATTCAATCACGAAATTGAATGGTTCAGGTTCTGCTATAATCTAATGGTGAACATTGGTTTTTAATTCATTTTGCCTCTAAGTAACGATAGTCAACCCTTTTCAAGTGGCAATTATAATACTTTTATCTGTTTATGGACTCTACTTATTTTGCTGGATACAGTAATGTGAGAATATCATATTGACCTTCATTCATATCGAAAAATAATAGCTAGACAATTTTTACACATCGATGTGTATTTGATGCCCATGAACTACAATCGAGTAGTCTGGGTACAGCAGATATTCTGCAATTAAAGTTTTACATGTAGATTTTTAAACATCATGCTGTACTCAACTTAATTGATTTCATCTCATTAGTGCTTACATCATTATGTTCAGAAAAATCTGTAAAAACAGAAAAAAATTAAAGATCATGGCTTCTTTTTAAAGGAAAGTGACTATCATTACTTAAAATATAAAGTGCTTTTATGGTATCGATATAGGGGGCTTAAAATCGTTTAATCTAATGATTGGGTTTTGAAAATCGAATGAGAAGTAACAGTCCTATACAGCTCTGACCGTTTTTATGCACCTCTCTGTACATTATGCGTTGAACAAATCCGTTGACATGTCTTCTAAAAAAACAATTCTAGTACTGTATAAATTATTTATTTTCTTTCAGAATATTAGTGCCTATATGAGCACTTTATATCAGTCGTATTCAATTAATGTAATACTCTAAAATTATCTTGAAAATTATTTTTTTATGTGAGTCTTTATAGTTTCAGTTCTGCATTCTTCACTAAAAAACGTTAACCTGCTTTACTCAGAACTTGCCTAGCAAGTGGACGTGGTAATACTAGATAATTTTAAACATCAAAGAAAACTAGAGGTAAAAATATCTTCACGTACTGAAGCAAGAAAAGGAAACACTTGGTAATGCAAATTGCATCAAGTTTCAAATTAAGAAAACATAACCAGCATTCGGATCCGAAACGTAACGGCTGCGAATGCGATTTCAACGTTTGGCAATAGCCCGTCCGTTTGTTTAATTCGGTTATAGAGCATCCTGGCATTCTTGGGTTGCGACTACCTTAATAATTAAAATGCATTTATCGTTGACCCATTTTTCCCTTTTACAACATTTACTCTGTATCTGTTGGGTTTAATTTTCGTGAAGGATAAAGCATCAGCTATGTGCAAATTATTATTTTTATCCATTTCTCAATAAAGACAAAAGTAAGAAAAACTTTACTATTTAAGATGCTCATCCTGTATATATTTGTTCGCAATTTTCTCGGTCTCATTTCAGTTAGACATATAATGTGCATGCAAAATTCGTCTTCTTCCAACAAATAGTTTTTGAGTTGTAACGGCAACCAGTGAACAGGTAAGTAGACAGACAAGCAGACAGGCAGACGAAATTAAGAAATCTGTTTTACGTCATCTAGGAACATTGAAAGGTGAATAACTGAAGAAATAATGGAAGATAATTTTTTAGCGATTACAATACTTCCTTGACTCTTTAGACGAGGGAAGTGAAATGATCTTATCAAATAAACTCTTCTGATAAGGTGTATCTGGTAGACCAGGTTTGCAAGAAAACTGTACCCATCATATTTTACTTCTATAGCAGCAACTAATAACCAGATATTCTATTATAATAATTCTATAACTTATTTCTTTTCAGCGTAGATAAACGACAGCCCATACACAACTAACAGCTAAACATAAACGTATAATTTCATTAAAATCAAGATTTTATTAAGAGTACATCTTTCGCAATCTCTAAAAAAACACTTGACTGCAATGTAACATTGGGGCTTACAATCTCTTTTGAATTTAAAACCGGAATTCCTAACTATTGCTTTCTAAAATATTTCCTGGCACATTTAGCAACCACTTGAAAACACATTTACAGAAATAAGCGTGGTAGTTACTCGTGGTTAGTTTCAATTGGATTAGACAGTTGAATTAAGTTAGGTCAAGAAGCTAACAGTTTACAGAGCACATTGAAGTTTCCCGAGGAGCTCATACCCTGTGCCCTGACTCTAACACTTCTACGGGCAAGTTTGTAAGTGAAATTGTATTCCCACCACTATTATTGATGCTCCAATGTTGTAACTACGGGTCATAAAATAAATTGAACCAATATAAAATATAATTTAATTATGAAATGAATTAGGTCATAAACACGTAACTTTAGGATGCATAATGTAACGGAAAATTAAATCAATCATTTCAATCCCAACGGAATTCAATCAGTTGGAAGAAAATTTATTGAACTTTTGTTTTTTGTTAAGCAACTTTAGAATAGTAATTCAAATTGTGCACTAGATAAACTAAATTTCAATGAATGTATTTATTACTTGTAAGCTGTTACAATTTACGTTCTTGAGTAAAAATTAAATATACGCGATTGTACGAATAGACTCTACTTTAGTTAGCCATAAGCAATTTGTATCGTAAATATTTTGAGGTGGAGTTTTAAGCAAAGTGGTCATATTAAAGTTACAACAGGCGAGTATTTAGCCGGTAATAGAAACGTGCTTTTTTCTTGAGAGATGGAAATATTCAAATCGCGCGGAATGATTAAGGGCAAATTTATGCAAGGTTTATCTCGTAAGCCGAAAAATTAGGCAGAACTACGTTCCGACTGGAGCAAATTCCTTTTAGTAGAATTGTAAAACTTTATTAGCGTTAATTTGCGAAGTGTCAACCACATGACCAATTTTAGCGTGTCAAACCTACAAAATTTGTCGAATTCATAGAGCTATTATGAATTGTCACGTACGTCTGTACGTCTGTACGTGACAAAAGTTCAAAATTTAAAACTGCTCTGTTTGGCTTATTTGGAAATTTGTGAACGCCTACCGAGTTTTCTTGGTCAAACTGGACTTAGAATTTAGTTAGTTAATAAGTAACGGTGTTAAACTTAGTTGTTCTGTAAACGGCAGATAATAAGTGCAAGTATTTGTACAAGTATGTTTTGACTAAATGGATTGCCGTCTTTAGACGAATTCGCGACAAAGCGCATACATTAATAACAGTCTGGCTGTAAAATGATTTTAGAACAACAACAGCAAGACAACACCCAAAGTCTTAACTTTAAAAGCATTTTGTGGCCTCACTACATATTCACTAATATAATATAAAACAACAAGCTGCCTTTACAAAATAAAATCTACGCTACAACTGTGGGCAATATAAAACCGTGTTGCGTATCTTGCTGGAGTTAAAAATTGGGTTCAGAGTACCTAATACAAAGATTGCAAAAGAGAATTAAGTTAGCATGCAACATGGGTTCCAAACAGTCATAGTGTATACGAAACAGTATAGCAAACCCGCACATATCACCACATTCACAATGCCTGTGTTTTAATTAAAGAAAATTTGCAAATTAGTAATCGAGGTTATGTACGTAGTTGTAAGTCCCAGCTGGAATGTGGTCAACGATAACGTTCATGTTTTCGCCGAAGCTCTTTATTGTTCGATATATAGCGTATAGGAAGAAATGAGAAAGACTACAGGAGTACGCCATAATATACTGAGAGAAGTATAAAAAGACTTAAAAAGGGTAAACTTGAATTTTAAAGCATGCTTACTCACAGATGGTATTTAACCCTTAATTATTTTAAGAGGAGAAAAATTACCAACAATGACAAATAGCGATCCATAAACAAGCTAAGTTATTCGGTTGCGCGAATTTACAATGTGCATAGGCATGAAACATATTGCTATACCTTTACGTATAGTCATATTAATCTGTCTATAAATTATATTTTTATTTTATCAATTTAAAATTTACTTATTTATGATTTGAGTATCAATAATTATTATTTGTGCTAGCTCCTGAAAAATCAGGGGTGGATTCCATTTATCTAGATTATTTATTTTTGAAATCTGATGTTTTTTAATTTTATTTTATAAGTCAAAATAACTTCTGTCAAATTATATGTCAAACAGATTTTAACATTAAATGACAAATACCAGATCATTTCATAAGTACACAACGATATCGAAACAGTAAGTCATTCTTTAATAACTAATTCATCTTTATAGTTTTTCTTTTTTTTTAGTAATTACCTTACTACTCAATATCACCCACCTTACACTCGAACTCAACAATGTTCTGGATGTCGACCAACCTGCTCCCCTCTGCCCCCGAATCCAACCTCTTAATTACCTTTTCGCAACAAAAGGTTCCACTGACAGACAAGATGTCCAAACTCTCCAGAATTAGTGATGCAAACTTCCCCCACAGCATGTAATCAAACAGACCAAATCTGAAGCCACCTAATTCCAACACCGCATCTGCCAACTTTCTGAAACGTGCCTTATAAACCGACGATCCTTTTCTGAACTCTCCCTTAACGACAAACAGCTTGACGTAATCCAATTGGACTAATATATGATGTCAAATGTAGTTCTCTAATAAACTTGACTTAGTATTTTACTTCATTTATTCACATTAGTAGATTCATTCTGCTTTTCCATTAGCTTTTTACCACATACTTTTAAGTTTCCTTGGTGTTATATCTTTACGTGTTCTTCGATTAAATTTCATTCTTATCTCACCACGCCAATTTAGTATTTAACGATTTTGATTATCCAAACATTACTTAATAAAAAATAAGGTTTATTTTAGTATTTTAATTTCACCAAAATTAGTTCAGCTGCATTTTTCAAATTTGTTATTTCTAATAATTAAAAACAAAGTGTTTAACCATATAATTTTTCTACTTTTTACACTCTATCTCTTAATATTTGATTTCTACCTACTATTTATAATAATTTTTTTCAATTAAGTATTTGTCATTTCCTTCAAACCTTAAATTTCTTTAAATATTATATTATTTTTGAATACATCTTTGTCTCAATTAGCCATATTCCACTCAATTATAAATTCTATTTTCCTTTCTAATTGGATAATAATTATTCACATTCCCAATTCATATTTAAATATATTGATTATATTCAGCTATTGTACTGGCTTAATCCTTTCTAAAATTTATTTTTATACCCTGTGTATATCATTACAATATTTAACACGCTCATCTTTACAACTCTGAATTCAACTGAATAATTAGAAGACCTTCTCCATCAGTAAATTCAAAAATTATCAATATTTTGAGGTATTTACTGCCAACACGGAACGGAGTCTTTAAAAATTTCAAACTAAGAAACACCGTAAGAATTTAAATGGCCAATTCAATTGTGATTTGTTGTAGTGAAAAGCCTTCCGTATGTTAAGTTGAAACAATTTGCAGCCTCCGCCCTCAAATTTACTTTTTAATGGATTTAATGCCAACTAAATCTTCTATTTCTTACAATAGTAGCTAGAAGAGCTTGGGTACGCATGTAAATTTCGACTACACACATTTTAGGTAAAACATAGCCTCACATTTGTAAACTAAGTACTCAGTTTGATTAAATTTATTAATTCCTTCAATTACCGTCAATTATTTTCTAATGAAAACATATTTTTTTACCTTATGAAGGCTTTTAAAAGGTGTAACTTCGTTACCCTATTTGTGAATAATATTCAGCTAGAATTTCAAATATTGACGTCTACCGTTTTACATTATATGCCAAAAAACTTCGCAGAAGTGATTATATGTTACTGAATTCCTATTCGTTCAAATACGATGTTTGACGAACATAAAGCGAGCAAACCGGGAGCTTCCTTTAATCTTGAAAGAAAAAATTCCTTAGGCAAGCACGATACAGTTATGACATTCCTTTGTCAAATATATATTGGGACTTTTGTTTTTTTCCATTATTTTTCGGGATCATATTACTAAGATCGAAACTACAACAACCGAAACTGCCAATTTAACTAAGGATCAACATTCAGTTTCTGGTTTATGGCCAATTAAGGGTAATATTTTCTCCAATTACGTTCCTCATTTTCGGCTGTGTATCGGCGTCGTATTTCAGGTTATCAGACGCAGTGACAATGTTAGTAAGGTATAGTATTATCTCTTCACGGCACCACTGATACCAACATTAAATCACTCTCCTGAAGCCAACTACACTTCCAGCTGATTCATCGTCCGGGCGGCGTATAAATTTGTTGCTCTTGACGGCTGACGTTTCGGGTTTAGGTACAGGTAAACGAGAGTGTAAATAAACCAAATTAGATTTTTGTTACTTTTGCGCCTTTTGGGATGAGTGTTTCGATTGCTGATTGCACTCGAGGTGGAGCAAATGGGGGCCTATAGTGTGAACTAATATAATGAGATGAAACCATGGATATAAATGTTTATTAACGACTTACTAAAAGGTATAGTTGTCCGTTATAATTAACTTGAAAGTTAGCATGTTCTTCAATTCGCATAAACATATTGAGGATATAGCAAATTTAAAAATCATTTTACAATTTCCTAATACTTATCAGATCTTCAATATTCCACATTACAGTAAAATTTATGTTATGGATCATGAAAAAGCCAATATTTGTAAAAATAATTAAGAGAAATCAAATAAAACCTGTATTTAACGAATCAAAAAACTACTCAAATGCTCTACAACAGTATTAGAATATATTTTGGTCCAAAATCAACAGTCTTGGACTGCAGTCTAAAAATAATTGAACAGCAACAACACAGTTTGGTGTGCGATGCCACAAAAGCATTTGGGGATTGTACACAACCTCTATAATAGCTTCTAAAAGCAAAACGTGATAAGAAATTCAGGCGTTGAAACAATCGGTGTCACAAACTACATGTTAAAGTGTCTCTGGAATTTATATAAATCGACATTAAGTTTATATTAATAATCATGCTTTGATTAGAAAAGGGGTGTTCTTTAACGCTCTAATCTGTATATTATCAATTATCAAACACCATAATATACAAATGCACGTGATGTAATAAACTGGAAATTCTGAATAAGAGAGGTTTAAATTTAAAAAATTAGGAATACCTGTGATCTGTATTTGAAACTCACCAGGAAATAATCACTCAAGCGAATAATTCAAGAATGTAATAAAACAGACATTGGGGTGTGTATTATTACTCTTATGAGCAATAACGATTTGTTCGTATGTGGCAGCGTGGTCAATATAGACAGACCCTGGAAGTAATCATGTGAGTTGCCTCGTCCTGCTCAACGAGCTCTCATAAGAGAAGCTCTGAATACAAGTTTTTATTGAGAAGTAGCACTGACCAGAATACCTGCTACTTCCGAACTTCGATTAGTAAACTACCTAGCTTATAAACCAATCCATAGATTCTACCTGATCACGTGCCGGGCCCAGAAGTGCGTCCCCAAAATCCTAACATCTAAGCTGTAGGGCGCCTGGAGTTATCATGTGACTCGTTCAGAAGTATCCCGCCTGATAGCTAGTATCCGGGGATGCTTCCAAATTTCTAACAATATACGTCGATAACAGCGTCCGGGCTGTATCTAAATAATTTTAGGCAAAACACTGATTTGCGTCTGCTACGGCAATCTCAAAGAACTGTAAATTATTTCGCAGTGCCCGCTAAAAAAATTGTGTTAAACTTACCGCTCGTGCTCTTGAGCTTGAGCCCAGAGCCGAAGCTAAAAGCCCGAAAAACCGGTTCACTAGAGCTCGACAGAATTCGTCTAGCAGCCCGTGAAATTCCCCCTCAGCAACGCAACTGCCGATGCCGGCTGTAAATGGCCTAATAACCGAGCGGTTCCATGACGGCATTCGCACCTCGTTTCAACTTCCTGTACACTAATTTGCTTAGAAGAATCGTTTGACAGCCCGAATGGACCTGGTAACCTTTTGGTTTCGTAAACTGCCACTGTCGCTTTGTCGGTTCAGCAGCAACCAGAGCGAACTTCAACGCCGTATGCTAAAATGTTCGTGCTGCACCTAATTTTGCAGCCAGTTAGACGGTTTGGTCCACAGGATCACGCAGTTTACCCAAAAAATTGTTCGTTTACTTTTTAATTGTATCATTTAAGTTGACTTGTACCGCGAAGGAAATAGTAAACCAATTTTTTCGATCCAATGACTTAAGCATTTCTACGAACTCTGGCTTTGAGCTACCGGTCCGGCAATGTGAAATGAATGAAAGATAATTCATTAAACTAATGACAGAATCGTTCCTTTCTCTAGTCGATTTTGATTTTCCTCTTCTTCAACAGAAGAATCAAATAATTCTTCGTCAGTGTTCTAGTTTTCTGTTTATAGAACAATCTGACCTAGTTTAGCGTTATGCTTTTCAGCTGTCTGAAATGTAGCTTCTAGTATATCTTTACACTCAAAATGATTAACGACTTCTAATAACTCAGCGCCTGCAAGAGGCATTCTTTCTTCATTACACATTTTTAGAATATACACTTTTTTTGCTTCTAACAAAAATTATAAA
Organism: Agriotes lineatus; assembly: GCA_940337035.1. Taxonomy (NCBI): domain Eukaryota; kingdom Metazoa; phylum Arthropoda; class Insecta; order Coleoptera; family Elateridae; genus Agriotes; species Agriotes lineatus. The sequence goes on along the minus strand of OW679200.1, from coordinate 96,091,058 downwards.
AGTTACGGTGCACTATGTTTTTGTTGCTTGCAACTAATCTTTAGAACCTGGCGGTACTTGAAGTTCTAGTTGAATTTTGGATGTTCTATGAAACAATTTTACCTTTCTCTTTTTCTAATGTTAAACCAGCCGCCTGTCCTGTTTCACAAAGTGGTGTTCCTATTTCAAATTTACAAATTTGAATACATAACGCTTCACATATTCACAATGTTTTATAAGTAAACTATAAACGTGACACACTGGCAATATGAAAATTGTTTGTGGTACTGCGAACATTCGTAAACGTTACAGAATATCATAAAAAAAGGTTACTTAATCTCCAAAACATGTTATTCCTACAAAAACTCGATAACTCTAATGAACTTCATAAACTTTAAAAATAAATCGAAAGAAAACAGGGATAAGGCAGATTTTATAAGTTCAATTGAAATTTATCACAGTTGCTCAGGAGCATTCGAGGTAACCTCAGAAGCGCACCAGGCTTAATACTTTGAGACAATGAGAAGATGGATGATACGCCATTAATCATGCCTCCAAGGAATGCTCATAAATAAACAAGCAGTCATGAAGGTTGAAAATCGTGAGCTTGCAAAGTAGGCTAATGAATTCATTGTTCCATTCTTTAAGTTTTTGTATGGGATACTTACAAATCAAGTAAAAATAATACTAACAATTAATAAATTAGTATCTTGCGAGGCAATGCAGATTTCCAGTCTACCTGAGAAAGGAAACTTGTATAAATGCTCAGGACCAACCTGTCTAGTAAACAGACGAATGCCTGAACCGCTTCAGTATTTCCAAGCAACAAAGCAGCAATTTAATGGGTAATAAAGTGTGGCACGTGACATTTAACGTACGTCGCATTTTTTCCTCAAAATATTGTTGTTCAAAGGTAATAAAACAAGCGTAGGAGTCCCGTGTGTCATTAAAACCATAGTTTATTGAATTCTGAGCAACATCGTTTTTTAAAGTGGCTGCTCTGTACGACGCAAAAGCAATTAGGAATATCGCTTGCAAATTCGAAGTTAAAATTTAATATATGTGCGCCCAGGAGCTATATTAATAACTCGGTTCAATTGGACCCCCATGGATATTATTCATCACTCTATTAAATAACATGGGGTGTATGTAGAAAATTCTAAAATATTGTAATTGCACAACACAATATTTTCGAAACATGATAAAAATAGAATATCTTAATTATACCATAATCAGACTCCTAAACAATTAATATTTCAGTGAAACTAGAATGTATCACCAAATGGAAAAAATCAAGATGTTACAAAATCTTAGTATGATCAAATAATAGAACACTTACACATTTTATTAACAAGAACCTAATATTCCAAAAATTTATAGATATTGGATTTCCAATCCAAGTAAGGTTTAATAACACTCCATGTTTAAAGTAGTTACTCCACATTAAATACTCACCCGATCAAAATTGTATTCTGTTAGAGATAAATAATAGCATTTTATTTAACAAGCAAATAATGAGGGCTGTATTATTACACAAGAATGAAGTTTATACACGAGCCGAAGGCGAGTGTTGCAAACATCCAAGTGTAATACAGTCATTATATGCCCGTCTAATACAATATCTTATCTACAACTATACAGTTTTCGATGATGATTAAATACCTAGCTGCTTCCTTTATTAATAAGTTTAATCAACTTGATAATATTGCTATGAACACATTTTAAGCCTTTATGAATATAATAGCAATTAATAATATTTCAATCCTATCAAATATTATTTCATAAAATCTTCACCAATGTACTAGTTTAATTTTTGCAAATTGTAAAAATAGCATTGGCCTTGATAATAATTTGTACAACAGTATTAGAAATAGTGTTAGCCTTGATTTGAACAACAAAATGTAATCAGAGCAGGCTTGGAAATTATGTAAAACAACGTAAGATCGAAGACAAAGGATTGGGAAAAAGGAAGCCAAGCTGTGAAGTAGTGTAAATTTTGGCTTTCCCAATAAATAATTATTAATATGTGAATGAATGCCCTTTTTCAATTCAGTGTGTTTGAAATTCATTCTATATCTTTTGAGTAGGGTGTAGTAGGTTGCATTAATTCGTAGCACTTCTGCAGAGGTGTATAAAAAGTGTTTAATTTGTGCATCGAGTGGTAGTTGGTTTTCCGAGGCTGTGTACGAGCAGTGCAATTGGAGCCAAGTGAGCTGAAGGTATGCAGTGATCTTCGTGGGAAGCAGTTCGAGCCCTAGGAGTGGGGTACCGGCTGAATTGAAGGCGGTTTCGGAGCGATCGAGCCACAGGAATAGTTCTGCAAGGTATTAGCGCTTGTTTCTGCAGGCCAACGAAGAAAGGAAGACCCAGGAATCGTGGGACTAATTTCCATTGGAAAAACAACATTAAAGTCAGGAAAGTTTATCCTAAAAGATTAAACTTAGTTCTTTACAAGTAGCGTCGGTCTTTTGTGCATTTCTAGCAGACGCGTTATTTGAGTGTTTTTTCTTCATGACGTGTATTTACTTACTTCTATTATTATCATCACCTAGGCAACGCTTTAATTACGTAATCAATGATAATTTGTAGAAAAATAACGCACTTGTTTTGCGAAATTGTGAGGCTGCATCGCCGTACTTGAAGTTGGTTCCCATTAGTAAAAATATCCAGTATGGTAGGGGTCCCAGTGGTTATATGAGCATTTTTCAAAAAGTTTACAAGTAAATGATTAAAAATATATCATGGTATTTAAGTGGATAGCAAATGCATTTCCAATAATTTATATTAAATCAAGGTAAACTTGCTAGTATGTAGAAAACCAACCCTTTGAGATGATAAGAATCATTTATTTAAATAATAATAATACCATTATCATATACACATCATACACTTACAATAATAACTAGAAAAATATATTCTAAATTTCTCTATCGATATCAATAATACAATTTGCATCAACAGAATGATACATCAAAATTAAAATCACTAGTAGAAATCCGTTGTTAAGAAGCACACAAATTATTAACACAGTTTGAGTTGATTTGTTTCAAAATCTAGGGGTGTCCATTTTATTTCTCTGGGAATTATCAGTATAACATTCGGAAATTTTAAGCCTTCGAGGCATTTTAAAGCTGTCTTGCTCGCTCCTCCGTCGTTACTTGTCATTTATTGGCAATCTAGCCTACCAATTTAAAAAAATCTGTGGAATATAAAATTTCATGTAAAACTAATATAATATGAACTGCTTTATGTATTTACATTGTGATTATAAACGATTGCAGGTTTAGAATGCAGTAAAAAATCAAACCTTTTGCCGTTTCACCCCCATTGTTTTAGTGCTATAAACTACTGTCAGCCCTTTGGACATATACCTGTTTCATATTACCGTTGCTAAGTTTCAAGAATATAATTGCTATAGAGAGTGCATGCCGCATAAATGTGTCATACACACATAGAAAAAAGGCGCAAACGCAAAAAAAAACGCTAATCTCTAACGAACCCTGGAGCTACAGTCATTCTTAATCACTGTGTAGGACAAGTAGGAGGTATAACATTAATTTTGAGTAATTGCTTTCTCAAGCATTTCAAGTTAAAAGTGATCTTTTATCATAAATACAATTCATAAAAAACACTTTCAGGCTACTCTCTCTGTCCTTTACAATAGCTTGACTATGCTGCCCATAAACATTTCAAGGAGGACAAGGGGGTAGCAGCTCGGCTGGTGAGTGACGTAAAAGTGACTTTGCTGCTAAAAGTTTCAAACCACTTAAGTCTCCAGGACTAGATGGTATTCTACAAGCCCTATTGATTTAGAGATATTAATATGGTTAAGATTTTTAGGGCATCCATCACCCTTAAACATGTATCAAGAACGTGGAGGAAAGTCAAACTGGGGTTTACGTCACCAAAAGCACAACAGTTAATAAGTAGCACTTCTGTGTTGTTAAATACAATAAGTCCCTTAGCCCTAAACAACACACCTCATTCGCGGGCAATCTCCGAAATCTGCGTTAGATGCTGTAGCTGAACAAATCGTAAGTCACTGACCAATTATATACTCACCCTGGGAACATTCATTCACAGCGAGGAAGCTTTTGGCAAAAAAAAACTTTAATTCAAATGATAATCATCTCCAATAGCATGGAGTTGAACCCAAGCTGAGCCAATACCAGCTGAAGAATAAGGCTCTAGATCTGCACTACAGGTAGGTCGAATTGGCCAACGATTGAGTTTATCGAGCTTTCTTATCTGGAGGCACTGGGCGGAGTAAATTCAATTATTAGTCAAACCGACCTACCTGTGCTGACGTCAGACCAGTGAGCTGAGTCCGTGCTCTTCAGCTGGTATTGGCTGGGTGCGTAGATAAAGCGCATGCTACCAAGGATGAAATTTCAAGTAGATACAGGTAATTTCATGATTAGGGGTGTTATTTGAAGATGCTATCCTGAAGGATTTGTTGCTTTACTCTTAAATTGAACATAGTAGTTGACAGCCTTTTGTAAAATTTCAATTGAAATGGCTACCTTGCTGTTGGAACCGGAAAGTTTGAAGGTATTCTTTATAGCATCATGCAATCTTCCCTTAAACTTAAAGATAATGAGTGTAACAATCACTTTCTTCGTTAATGTTGATAATACTGCAGTTATGGAGGTCATGTAATGCCAAACCCCCTTAATCTTTTCAAAGTGGAGATTGTATTGAGGACTTCGCCCGGATTTCCTTTATAATAAAGGGTTGGATACAGACATCAGGTCATTCTAAATGAGGCCGTGTAAGTAAGTTCTTTGTATTTTCGCACTCTCTCTCGCCTTATTTAAATTGATTTTGACTATTTAATGACGTTTCGGAACTTCCTTTCTTTACATTTAAAATATTAGCGCCTTTTCGTATTTTTGGGAAATGATTTATGCAAATTTAAATATGCTTGCTAGTCGTAAAAATGACGTCTTATCTTGATTAGCAGTCTGTTGGATCATTGTTTCGATTTTCACGGACTTGCAGCAACTCGTCTGGTGCCGTCCACGTGCTGTACTCGTCGATTTAAACGTTAGTGTTTAGCTGACTCAGCAGTTTACACACTTCGTATTAGGTGAGAAAGAAGGTAGCGGATGAATGAAAGAAAGGGATGAGAATGTAACGCTTGGGTGGGTCTTCGTGCATTTTTCCGTAGACTGATTCATTCACGCTGCCGCTTTGGTAGAGTACACAGGGGGTTTTTGTATTAGCAGTCCCGCCGGTTTTGTGCCGTAGGAGTGCCTTTTAGTAAAGCCTTTGTTTGTTGTACCCGAAGCCCCATAGAAATATAGCTCTCTTGCCTCCAAGCTCCGTTAATTGTGCGCCTTCTGAAGCTGTGTGTTTGTGCCCATTGAACTTGTAAGCTGTTGTGTTTTTTTGGCAATTACTGCTTTTCTCCATCGAAATGGGTTTTAGTTTGTCAAGGTTAAAATCATAGGAGGAACGTTTATAAAGTTACAGTAGCATAGAATTCGAATAAAGGAGTTGGGCAAGCTCTGAAATCGTATTGTACGGATAATAAATGGAATTTTCAATCAAAATGGTCAGTTGTTTACGTACGTTGTTCCAACCGTTGACAGATGGTGATCCGTGCCGTGAAGCCCGCATTCCCGCATTTAATAAAAAATCTTGGCAGTAGCTGGGTGGACCGGCGTCAGCCGCTTTGTTGAGCATCAAGCAATGGTTCTTGATCTCCTGAAAGGTAGGTATCTACTGTATATCCTGTTGTAATGTTAAAACGTATAATGTGCAGTAAAGTGGTCATTTGTTTGACGAAGTGCCGCCCGTTTTACGTAACGTAGTTGACGCCATTTAAAATTAAGAATTTAAACAGTTGTTACCGTCATTAAGTCAGCTTTTACTATATGTAGTCAAGTTTCAGCGTCTGCAATTAGTTTACTAGTTGCATAATTAAGAATACCGACCTTTACAGATAGTTGCCCTGATTAATAATATTGTAATGAACCCTTCCTCCCACCGAAGCTTAGTCGGCAACCTTTGTTACAGTACATCGTAGCATAGCTGGGGCAACTGATCGTAGAATTTTTCTCGATTTATGTCGTTTATATCTTATAACAAACTGATGAGTGTTTTTTTGTTAAATTCATTTCGTAAAGTCGTATTTGTGCTGTAACAGCTGTCAAAAGAACACCTCTCTTTAGAATACGAAAAGATTACATATTTTCAAAATTTGTTTTTAACCAATCCCATCGTGTGTTAGTCGATGTCCTAGTAATCTTTGATGTTAGACCTAATATATTCATCTTTACAGGTGGATCGAATATTCTTCAAGGCTGAGGATCAGAACCTAAACTGGAATCTAAGTATATCTCTTGGAACTCACAACAGCATCTCCCAAATTGACGTGGTTGGCGTGATACAAGGAAGTAATATAATCGCTGAAAAACGTATTAACTATAAAACCATTGTATCACCGCTGGTACTAAGTGGCTGTAAATTTATAGTAGGATTGGTAGAGGATCTGTCCAATACTGATGGAGACTTCTGAAAATAACATAATTAAATAATATGTTTGGGTAAAAGAACAAGACGGGAATGTGTGCTTCTGTTGACAACGACAGATCTCGATTTCTTAAACACTGAAGTAACCCTACAGCAGCATAGAAGCCAGATGGCCAAGACTTGAAAGCTGCAGACAGGCTAATGCAACCGTTCTGGAGCCTTCACTTAAAGCCGATAAATACTGAATGCTACTGTCTCGAAGAAATCTGAAAACTTTAGTGTGCATGCTATGAATCTTATTGACAGTACTATACCAGGCGGATATAACTATGACGAGGACATTGCTGAACTTACACTTTGTCACTGTTCAGCACACGGGTATATCAGAGGATCCATGTTAGGGAACTAGTCTGGTATATGGTCAGTAACATCCTCATCCTTAAGTTTATCTGCAGGTTCGGTTGGTTTGAGGCGCAGTGAGGTGTGAAAGCGGAGACAGTACAATGGGCACTCTACCTGAAATCTAGAATAGAGAACTCATGTAATAAATCCACCTCGTAGACTACCTTGTGAAGTTTTAACTAAATACTTTGTAAAGGCTGTTCAGTTGTATTTCTATTCTATTACAGGTTAGTCCACGGGGTATCTGCTGAATTTCTGAGTTCCAAGATGAAATTAAAGAATATATTTAGATATCTATATATAGGTTCTCCCCAAATCTCTACAAATTTGAAATTAACTAAATAAGCTTTAAACGTCGTTCTCCCTTATACTGGTTCAGATGCAAAACCTAACATTTTTAGATCTTTAGAAAAGATCAAAACTTGCCCTAGAAATACGGAGCGGGAGCAGCAATCGTTTTCAGTTAAATGGATTTATATGTCGAATTTCTTTATAGCTAAGTTCTTGATTTTAAAAATATCGTTGCGACAGTTCCAAACTATCAATTTCTTCAAAGCCTTTTAAAAGCTGAATAAAAGCTATATTTTGTAATAGCCGACTACGTCCATTGCTGACTCATTGTCTGAATGAAAGGGAATGGTCTTCTAGAAACCTTGAAATGGGATTCACCTACTTGTTTGAAGTTCTAAAAGACTCGAACTTTAGTGTAGGAAATTTAAATTCAAATACCCCCCACCCAAGAAAAGCGCCCTTCCGTGCTCTCCAAGAATACTTCGATACTCAGCATTACTCCGTTTCGCGAATACAATGAAATGCGATGAACCAGTTATTTATAAAAAAACAAACAAACAAAATTTTTGTTGCCGACGACCATAGCTCAAAAGTTGATGTTGCCTTCATTTTCGGAGGACCTATCGTATGAAAACGATCCAAGACTTCAGGAAGGTTCCTGGCGACCGGAATCGTGTACACATACGAACATACCTACATCCCCCGCACAGCACATTTAAGCACCCCCCAATACGGGGGATTGAACTAGTGGGCTGGGATCTTCACCAAAAGATCCGCACCGCCGAGACGGAGAGTTGATATAGTGGGTTCATTAGTCGGTTGGCTCGAATTTTAGAGATATTCGACCCAGAGTGGTTTTCGATATGAGGGAATTTCAATACTTCGTACACTTCGTGTCGAAGTAAAATCAACATTTGGTGGTGCAGGTATATAACAACCAAATACATAATAGTTTATAAAGTAATACTTTTAGTTTACCTATTTGGATATCTTAATGCTGATATAAAAGTTTTCTCACTGCACCAAAAAGTTAGAAAGAGAGTGCTGTGGATAGAGACCAACATATACACCTTATGTTTAAATTTGTGTTTTAGTTGATTAATAGCATTATGATACACAAACAATTTCACGGCAACTCACAATGTTCTAGTTATTAAAGCTATTTTATTCAATCGAATACTCCTCGACCCTTTTTGTGAATATTGTCTTATGGCTTTACTCAGTTTTGGGTGGTCTTAGTAAGTAGATTTGTATTTAATGTAACTAAAATGGTTTGTGAATACTACTGCTTTATTACAATTTCAAAGAGAAATTACCAAAGAAACTAAAAGTGGCAATTAATGAGGTTATGCGACTCCAAACAGTATGACTTGTAGCCGTCTGGTAAAGCCTTTGCGTTTACAGTCGACACACCCGATAATGGTTAGATGTTATGCTCTTCGGCCAACATACCAATATCTTTGGTGGTCGTGACTCCAGTGAAAGGGCTTTCCCTAATTCAGCTAGTAGGTATTGGTTTTGATTAGTCTGTAGTAGTTAATCTGGCTAATAATGTAGATTTTTGCATTAACTCGCCATGCCGTTCTCGAAATATTTGCATTATATACAGGTTGTATCTAATCGCTCCTACAAAAAGTGCACGACGGTATTCTACGTAATTATGAGTAGAGAATCTGAATACAAATTGGTGGATTTGTCTTCATGTACCCTCAGAAGCTGTAGTAAAAAATACGTAAATTACCGTTTCTATTCTAAATACGTCAAAATATCAGCAAGGAAAATTGTACAAAATGTAAAATTGTGGCCATATGCAAAATTTCAGAAACGTCAGCTTATTTTTAAGAAACCGAGTGTATTATTGAAGCGGGTATAATAGTTTTACGACGTATCGATTCTACGTAACCGCCTGACTGCAAGTAAGTGGGCACACATAAATAGATATTACTGACCTTCGACCGGCAGAGTGAGGTCCACGATACGAGATAATTCGACGTTAATTTTACAAAATACTAGTAAGCAAGAGTGAGCAAATAGTTGTAAACCGCAATTTCGAGACCTTACCTGAAGCTGATATAACTTTTACTAAAAAACTGAAATCCAGTTATCCTGTCCCCAAGAGTCAGCTAAGCAGACATTTAAAGGCATTCACTGACATGAATTTACTGGATCAACGCAACTGGACATTTTGCAGTTTCATGTAAACTACAATGTGGCTGAGTCAAAGTGAACATGGGTGAATAAGGTAGAAGCGTATGTTTTCTCTGATTAATAAGCACATGCGTTTTTTAAGTTTTTAAAGTGGTATTTTATCTAACATTCATGGACGAATAGTTTTAAATTTATATAGTGCAAGAGCAGCCGCGTGTATCATTTGTGTTAGTTTTTGCTAGCCAGCAAAGAAACGAAGAATGGCACAGCGCGGGCGCTAATAACGAAGCAAAAACTGAGAATTAATCATAAACTATTTATAATACGAGATATATATGCTACTAGCATTTTGGTAGTTGACTCGATTCCGAAATATAATTCATTTTGCAATACCAAACGATACTTATTTAAAAATCCCACAAAACCGAGAAAATTGTTAATTCAATGACGAATAAATTTAAAATGAATAATTCTGTAGACTGTATAAAACGTAACTGAACAGAAAAAAACAGGAAATAATCCATTTCATTTGCACGGAAAAGAGATGTTACATCATCTTCTGACCGACGCGATAACCAGAATATTTAACAAACTATTCTAATAAGAAATAGCTAAATCCTAATGAAATGTCCTAACCCAATCTAAGGCACTGGGTTTTAATGGCTTATACTATTTCAGGTTTCCTTGTTTCCTATTTCGATCTTCTCTCTCACCTTTACTCCGTTCTTTTACTACCGTATAGAATATATTCCTTAAAATTGTGGTTTTCCATACAATCAACATTAACTGTTCCTAGAAAAATGAATGTTTCAATCTCCTCAAAATTTTATTCTCTATATTGATCTATCTTGATTTCTAACTTGTTATTATGATATCGCTATTCATCATTCCACACCAAGTGTTTGGTTTATTTTTAGTGATTTGTAACTTCGTGTCCCATGCTGCTTTCTGTTGCTAGTTTTTAATGACGTTCTTCAACTACTAATTTTGATAAAATTAATTCTCCGCAAAACCGAGACATTATCTACCATTGCGATATAATGTATGATATAATTGTTTTCCCTAATACTAGGTTAAATGGTAATGCTTAACCGGGGTCACCTTGTCTTAATCCACTATATATCTAGTTCTAATTTTAAGTGATCATTCTACGTGGCCCTTTATCATATTACATGCATCTAGTATTAGAATTTTTACTATCCTTCTTCGTTTATCAGGTATACCATATTCCTTCATAACACGGTAGAACTATTTTCTTGTTTGTCAATAAATAACAAATTCCTCAAAAGTATGTATTTATACGCGAAAGTCACTTTTATATTAGTCACTATTCTACTTTACGCCTTTGTCAATCGCAGCACTGATTATCGCTTCTCCCTATGTTCTATGACTTATATATCATGCAAACATGCAAAACGTTATTGACACTTTAGTTCTAAAATAATTAGGGAAAAATATCACAACATTCAAGATTTAACACTAAAATACCTATGCTGCTTCGCGGAAGTCACCACTCGGTATGCAACTCAGTTCTTTCGAACTTTATAAAATTGCTCCTAATCTACAGATATTCATACTACTCGTTTAGCTTTCTAATACCCATTGAGATATATTATTATTACTATTTATAACAAACGCAGAGCAGAGAACAGGCGCTATAAAGCTCTGATCAAAACAATGCTCACAACTTGTAATGCTAAACAATAATTATATCTGGAACAACTTGATGGTAGGTTTAAATAATAATCTGATCTGTTAGGATTATAAAAAAAGTAAAGAAAAATATATATCCTGTTTTTAAATATGTTGATAGTAGGAGCGTATACGATATTGGTAGGTAGGCTGTTCCAAGTATGAAACACGCTGTTCACAATAACCCATCTTCTACAAGGTAATCTTAAGAAGCCTGTTTTTAACTTCAAACAGTGGCCTCGAAGACGGTCATCGGTATTAAGTTTGTGGAGAGAACCAACGTCACAAGAAAACAGTCTATTTAGTGCGCGAAAAGTAATGATTGGGCCACTTCAAGAGTGTTGCATTTCGAAAGTACTTAAATATAGAACTTCAAGGGGTTCATTTGTATGATGGTTGCAAGTGACCATATGGTAAGCGAGTTGCTTTCCGTTGTACATTTTTCAATAAATTTCTGTCTCTAACCAAGTCAGGATGCCAAACAGGACCAGCAAATTTCAGAATGGGAATGGGACAAATAGGAAAATGTAGTTGGAGATAGGGGAGGGCGTGTGATGTGAAAAGAGTCAGGTCACGCTGGGTCACTGTGGGTCCCGTCGTGATTCACGTTTCACGTTAATTTTATGTTAAAGATTTAGTAACGAATAATTGATTGCAGGGTGACCCGCTCCCCCGCTGCCCACCCATGTGGAGGATCTAGAGCTGGAGCGGGAGGGTATTTTATTTCTGTGTGGCAGCCTGCAGCGACGGAACTTAGCGCCTGTGTTGTGTTGTGCTTACAGTCAATCGCGTGGTGCGTTTATAAGCGACCAAATAAAACTTACTATTAGTTCCTCAAACATAAAGGTAATTTTAAACCTAACAATTAAAAGTGTTGCCTAGGAACATATACCTTCTTGTACTCGTATCAGTAAGAGAAACGTCAATTCCAATGACAACTTTTGATATTAATAATAATGTCTTTGAAGGCAGTTGCAAGAAATGTTTTTGCGAAAAATCAGAATTTATTCCTTGTTGTAAGCTATTGTAGTAAATTTTATATTTATTTCTTTTTGTGTCTATCCTGATTGCAACATATCACGTATATTATTTCACTTGAAAATTATATTTTATTTTAGAGATTCTAGTCATGAATAGGTTTATTTAATGGTTTTAAATTTGAATATTCTGTTCTGAATTTGAATTTTCAGATAAAAACTGCGACTCACGTCGTGCGCGGAGAGTCACTCCGTGAACGTGAGTGAACGTGAACGTGAGCGTGCGTAAACGTGGCTGTTTCAAGTAAGCGTGAAACGTGCGTAACGTCAGTGAATACTCACTCAGGCGCCCATCTCTGGTTGGAGAGACGTTTCTAAATGCGTTATGCAGTATATGCAGAAGCGTGTTGGCCTTTTTTGCATAAATCTGAGATATGGTCGGACCATGACAGGTCGGTGGTGATGATTACGCCTAGATTTGTGTGACTAGTAACGGAAAATAGCAGGTTTCCAGAAATATAATAATTATGCAGTGGGTTAGTTTTTCCTAATTGCAGCACTACACACTGATTAAAGCCAAACATTACAACCATACCGATAGTGACTCAAGATCATCTTGCAAAACAGTTTGTTGCTTCTCTGAGGCATACAGCTTGGTATCATCTGCAGAATAACAAGAACTACTACGGAAAATATGTGAAAGATTTACGATGTACACTGCGAATAGGATTGGATCGGGCACTGACCCTTGCAGTGTACCATTTAACACTGGTTTGATGGCAGATAAATATTCTCCAACACAAAGGCTCGATCTTGAAAGATAGCTTGTATCCGTAACAACAGATTCCTGCGTCATATCGGTTAGATAAAAAGTAGAATTGGCACATTGTAATTAATAAGACACTATTTGCCATTTGTCGGGAGGGAAATTGAAATCACCCAATACTATTAAGTTTATAGTTTCAAGGAACATTTTTGTAAGTACCTAGATAAAATAGATCTTTATCGTTCTGAAAATTATTAGAAGATATTAGAAGAATTGCAACTGGGCGGTCTATATATACAGATTAAAGTTAATTATCTGTCTCTGTCTCTGTGATCAGAAAACAATCAGGTTGATGAACATGAACAATAGCCAAGAATTCGAAAAACTTGGAATTCAATGAATCAATATTAGTGTAATATATAGGTAAAGTTGTAAGAGATGTAATTTTATCTGTTCTTAGGTTTTTGCGGAAATTATCATTGTCGTGCCGTATAGTTACACTATTTTCCCGTTTTGATATTCTGTCGTGTAATTCAGATCGCAGATATGTCGTATGTTTCCGTTGCATGGGAGTATCATCACTACTTACTGAGTAACGACTTTTAGATACTTTAAGCTTAGATTTACCTTTTGACATTGGCCGTTAATAGATTTAACTTTATTGTACGTTTGGAGATGTGAATTTCCGTACCGTTAGGGTTGCTTTCTTCAACATTATACATAATGATACTTTGCGCACGTCGTTGTCGTTCTGAAGTTTCATGTATATAATATTCCCCTTGAATTCTGAATTAGATACATAACGACTTTTCAGTTCCTCAATTTTCGTTTTTAATTCCAGAATTAATTGTTTAGGTTCGCTCACCTGTGTACACTGTGATAGCATTGATAAGAAATTCCACGGCCCTTATTGATGATGCACTGGATTTCGCCACGTGATAAACCAGGACATGCCGATGGTAAAGGTAATTACAACAATCACAATAAATTACTTTATCTCTATCATTTAGATTTTCGCTAACAGAGGCAGGGAAACACAAGTTGACAGGTCAATGTAATTTTTTTATAGACGCTACCAGTAAGTGCATAAATAGCAGTGTTTATTATTAATTTACCTTTCGGAACGAGAGGGCATAATCCATTCTTTAGGTTAGAAGTTAGACAGATCATCGTTTTCAGCCGTAATAAAAACTGATTGTTACTGAAAAACCGAGTTTGGTTTGACATAAAGAACATGAAGTTTCTTTACTTGTGTCACGAATCTAACGTGATTTAGTGACCTTATGTGCACTTACTTATCGCAGACATCACAATTTGATAATAAGTTTCAATTTATAACACAGAAATAAGATATATTGTAATGGTATGATGCTTACAGCAATTACGGTTGCATTGCTAACTTACGAATGTTAATGAAAGATTCAAATAGGCTCAGAATTGGTAAGTATTTTATTTATTACAACAGTAAGAGTCACTAGTAAACATTGTAAATATATATAAAACATGTTTAACAATAACTGGAATTAATTAACAGAAGTTAGTGATTATATAAAACGATATCGTGAAGGTTGCGATCAGCTTTTATTCAGTTTTGTGTTCAATATGGCAAATGTAGCTAATTTTATGAGGACTGACAGATTAATTGAGTAACGTCAGAAGAAGATAACGAAGTCGCTTTAGTACAAAGGTGTTTCGAATATTTATAGAGGGTTAATGCAGCGTTTGCATTTATATTGAAGTGCCAGCATCGATGACGCAACTAAAGATGTTACAAAGCAGTGCAACAAGGCACAGATATGCAGGTCATCTAAGAAGCAACCTGAGAATTACTGATGATTACAAGAAGGTGCTGGTGGCTTGTTGATCAGCGTTTATTAACTAAAAGTAAACTGAAGTGAAAAGTGGGACCAATTGTGAGGTTATAGTTTCCTGAATAACATTTAGAAAAAATATTAAAATTACGATCAAAGTATGCACACTTATAGATGAACAATTGTAACTCATGTTGCTATGGTGACCTAGAGAGTCCCTTGTTGTTGTTTTGAGGGCTTGTTGGCCGGGAGCTAAGCTGATAGCTGTAAGTTGGTTGGCTTCCCGATTTTGATATTAATTTGTTGATAAAAGTAAATATTTTGTACCCAGTTGTGCGTTTTATTGTATGACTGTGTGTGGGTGCCAGCTGTGGTCAAATTGGCAGTGTTCCGGAGTGCAGTTGCAGAATAAATTGGTGGCCTGTGCGAGTTTGCCTTTGGAGCCAAGATTCTGCCAGATTTGGAGTTGCGGGAAGCGGAAATCCAGGTAGCAGCAGCCGGAAGCTTTCCAGGAAGCAGATGCGAGCTTGGCGTCCATTGTAGAAGCCGGAAACGAGACCGGCGTTCCTGGCAGGAAAACAAATTCGAATTTGTATCTTTTTGCACTTGTAAAACAAATTCCAGGTTAGCCAAACTACTTGATTATTATAAAATCATTGTTGTAATTTACCTGAGTTGAGCTGATTGATTGTTGGTTCATTTCTTGTCAAATTACGCTGCATTTTCTGTGTGTTTCGAACAGATTTGTTTTTGTGGGTATCTGTCACTTGTCAGAATCGAGAATTTGCCAAACAATAATAAAATTTCAACAGTGTATAAATCCAACCTTGCAGATGATGTTTCAAGAGCTAGACGGCGGAAAAATTTTTAC
Source organism: Agriotes lineatus (assembly GCA_940337035.1). Classification (NCBI taxonomy): domain Eukaryota; kingdom Metazoa; phylum Arthropoda; class Insecta; order Coleoptera; family Elateridae; genus Agriotes; species Agriotes lineatus. The sequence continues at coordinate 96,075,644 of OW679200.1, read as the reverse complement.
TAAGTTGCAATTAGATATAATATAGAAAGAGCAACATACCTTTATTAAATTAAATTTTAATTAAATGATTATATCTTAATTATCCATAGCGAGAGAGAGAGAGGCAATTTTAACAAAAAAATTTAAACTGCTATGTGTTGATACTCAATTTTATTTATTTAAAATAAATATATTATAAATAATACACAATAATAAAAATTAGGGTGAGTGACAATATATTACTGGAGCAAATTAAATGTGTGTCTAAACGCAATATTTCACCAACTGGTAGTATCGTAATTACATTAAGCAAAACCATATTGTTATATTGTGTAGACTAACGAGAAATCTGAAGCGAAGAGTGAGGTGGCTTCTTCTGTAACTAAATATAGTCTTATTGATTCCCGATCGCACATTATATTTGGAACGCGGTAAACGTCACTCATATTTGCTTCTCGTGTTTATGTACTTCCCTTTCATCAGGACAGATTCGAAGGATTGCTAATTTAGATTATCTCGTAGATGCACACTAATCAATACTTAGGTTATTGCTCCGTTACAAATTATTAGAATCACAACTAATCATCTGTGAGCGCACTGGTGATGAAATAAATCGCATGAAAACTCTGACCCAATTCTTTGATTATACAGATAAGTCAAACCAAATGCAAAATAAAAAACGCCACGTAACAGTAGATTTACTTTTTGACCCAAGCGAAAAATCTCCAAGTCAAAGGAAAACTTTGAAGTGCAAAGAAAAATTTATAAGTCGAAGCTTTCGTTAATGGAACAGTGGCAGATGCGAGTAAAAACTTTCCGGGCAAACTAGTTTGCTGTCTAAGCCAGTGGCTGCCTGTGAGCGGAATTCCAATAAGCACAAAATATGAACATGAATGCTATTAGAAATTTTAGAGCCGCCATATCTGACTTTCAATTGCTTCTCAATGCCAAGCAGCGACGCAAGACTTCTCGTCGCCCAAGAATTCCCAGAGCAGAATGAAGTTATGGAGACAGCTTCGCTGATAACGAATCAATATTGGATGATGGCGCCGTTAAACACGTACCTCATTTTCAGTACTTATAGTTAGGACTGCGACGCGACCTCTTAATGGCCATTAGAGCACATCATCGCTGAAAAACATTCAGACGTTGATCGACAACATAATCTATTCCTTTATACATAAAGACCTCCGTTTAAACACAGCGCCACAACAAAAGTTTCTTGGCTGCGCTAAGGTTATGCTTTAAAGAGGCACTTGATAAAGTTGTGCAGAGCATTAAATTTGATTAAGGTTATTGTTTCCGGCGTCAATACTTTAACTGGATGGTACACGTACAAAATATTCTCGTCCAAAACCAATATCTTTATAGTCAATTATCTCCATACACATAATCTAAAAGCTTTTTTCTTATTTCGGCTGGAGTTTTTCTCTCTTCATTAAATTTTGAATATTTTTATTGGGCTGCCATGTAAGTGCAATGCATGGTACTATAAAAAGATACACTTTACCCTTCGTAGCTGCTATATTTGTAACTCTCAAATCCCCCTATGTACTTTCCTTGAAATTAACATTTTTGCAAACATTATTCTGATAGTTTCAAACTTTAGGACAATCTGATCATCGTTTCGAATCGTGCAACAGCTAAAAAGATCATTAGGCTTATCGTTTCGACCAGAAAATTTCGAAATCGTCTATCTAGTAGGTTATATTCTATACAGTTCACACAACCACGTTTTTACATTTATTTGCTGTTCAATTAACAGTATGTGAGTAGAAGAAGAATAAAATGCTTGGTCCAATAAAGAGTATAAACCAATGTATGCAAATACTCGCATTTAACAGGTGGCGCAACATTGTCTTTGAATTAACATTTCGGGTATGCGTGGATAGCCAGATACCAGAGTACGTTAACTGAGTTGATTGATTATACTAAGAATACCTTGGGACATTTTTGAGTAGTACTCTAATTTTACACCTCATTATATTAGGACTAAACCTAATACTAAATATATGTCGGCGCCGAAGATATTTGGACTAATGTCTCCGCTTATGAGTTATGTTTTGTAGTTATGTTATGTTTCGTTTGAACCGTTTTTTTTAATGAGTTCGTAGAAGAAACGCGATAGGCAAGACCTATAAAATCTGGGAATGAGTAGCGTTTGCCGAGATGAGGGCATTCTAGTATAGAAAAGCAAAGGTGTTGGACGGAGTTGCGGGCTCCGGATCATTATCGTTTCAACCCTTATTATTAGTGTTGTAATATTTACTTTTGTGTTCTTGGGGCTGTTTGCAAATATGCTGTTATTTTATTTGTATTCGTATAATTATGGGCATTCGACTAAACCATCCACTGAAATATGATACTTTCTAAATTTAGCACGAAATCGGAACGAGTCCCAAACCAATTTACAGATCGAATGCTGTTTTTAAGGTCGGGGGCGTTTTAGCAGGTAGATTTAAATTATGGAAAGGCCTTTAGCCGAGAATTCCCATATTTGGAATGTTGTGAACCCGAAGTGACCGAGGGTTGCATTTTAGAATGCTAGGGTGCTTATGTGTTTTTGGCAGGCAGTCTGTAACAGAGGTCGCACATGTGTGAACGTGGAAGCTAATCCACCGCTGGTGTAATTCTACCGCGATTATGTGTTTTGAAGTGATTGAATTACTTATAGGAGAGCGGATGAAACGATGAGGTCTGTAAAAAGGAATGCTAATGCTTGTGTAGCTTGCAAATGTAGTTATTGTACAGCGAACATTCGATATTGTTTCGCACTGTTGCTGATTGTAGACAGCTTTTTCAATTGGGTCGCTGTTTATTGTTATCGTTGGCCAGGGGTCAACTAGTCGCAGAGGACGTCCTCATACCTGGGTTAATGGCTATCCGGCGAGATAGCCCACGACCCTTGACCTCATAAGCATTGTGCTTATCAGTGACCCAATTAGCGCGATTGGGTGGCTTGGGAAGCCCATCTCCCAAAGATGCCTTGTACCTGTGCCTTTTACGGTCCATGCGGCCACCGTAATTGCGGGTTACATTGACATGGGTTGGATCCATTGATGCCCTTAACGTTCGGTTAAGGCATACTAGATGCGGTAAGCATCCGTGTTTTCAGGATTATTACAGGTACATATCCTCGAAGGTGCACCGAAGAACATCCCTGATGATGTCTTCCTCGAGATGCGACGTGGGATGACGCGAGGGGGCCATCAAACCCCCTGTAAGTATTATGTAATGAGCACATTACTGCTAAAAGCTGAATGTTTGTCGTTTTGCTTGCATGACTTATTGTGGAATTGGCTGAGCTTGTGTTCGCGTCAGGCGTGTGTGACCACCTGCTATATGAAAGGACTCGCTGTTCGCCTTGCACCCCCTAGTATCATGTTTCTGATTTACAACCCAGACTGCAGGGGAGTTATGGAATTTCTGGTAAGTCGCCAGTTCTAGTAAATTTATGCATGTGAACCGATCTGAATCCAGGAAAGAAATACATTAGCTCGGGGCATCGAAACGATGTGCCTACATTAGTTATATTCGCTTCATCATTGCTGGCTATTTATTAGTTATTTTAGTTTTCAACCAATAAACTGTGCTTATCTAACTTAATGTGTAAACTATAAGTGGTCACGCCCTGAACTAACCCTTTGTTCTGACATCCGAAGTGGAAAACTGTGATGTTGTTGCGACCAAAAGATGCCAAAGAAATGGGTACCATGCTGCAGCGGTGGTTGGCCAAACGTTCAGCACAATTTCCGTCTGGGCATCATACTGGACCGAAGCGTCGAACTTTGTCACCGCTTCCATGTACAGAAAGGGAAACATCCTTCCATGGAAAATGCCAGAAATGTGGGCGTGTGGGCATCGTGCTGTCCAATGCCGCAGTCAGGGGAGGTTGTCGCTAGGGACATCCAGAGGAAGGCATGTAGCAGAGGCTAGACCGGTTAGCTGTTTCTTTTGCGGAAAAAACCTGGCCATATTACACCGAACTGCATCGAGGGTAGTCGGAAAATGAAGAGTGGTGTCGTAGAAATTCAAGGATTATTTATAGAGGTTTTATTTTGTATTGTGCCGGATAAGTTAATATCGACAAAAAATTGTAATTAAGAGAGAAGTTGAATGCTTAGGCGATCTTGTTAAATCGGGAACTATACGTCCGACAGCTCATAAAACAGCTGCTGGTGTAAATTCAAAGACCGGGAGTTGTATCCAATTTCTGCAGTAGTCGCACACTGCCGGTTCGAAGTCTGGCTATCATTTGTACGAGCTTGAAAACTTTAGCGATTGTTAATGCTACAGGCGTTTTTGGCAAAGACATTTTACGGTTTGCAAGCTTTTGGTCTCCATATCGTTTATCACAATGAAAAACGCATAACAAGCTGTTTTTTTCTCACACTCCATCATTTATGTTACGTCATATCCACCAATATTGGCTTTGGGAAACAAAGTTATTTATACCGTCGATGTGGTGCATAAAGAGTGGGTCAGTGTGACTCAAAAACCTGATCCGGAAATAAACAAAGCATTTGACAAAATTCACCAAATTTATTGGTTTCCAAAAATGTCAAGAACTGTTGTTTGATATGTAAGATATCTACAAATAAATCAAGACAATCTCAAATTCAGATGCATTTCATACTAAAAAATTTTCGGCAGTGGCACACTGTACATACTGATATTTCTGGAAAACTAACAGGGAAAAGCGATACAAAAGAACACGTTTTTCTTACAATTGACGCCTTTACCAAGTTCATTTTTCTGCAACGTAACAATTCATTAGCGACGGAAAGCGCTGTAAAATGTTTGAAAGTAGAATTATTTGTGATCAAGGCGAATGCTTCACAAGTTCTTCGTTGCTTTTGTTCCTATTAAAACATAGAAGTACATTTTATTGCTCATAATAACAGCTGGAAACATAGTTTAGGTGAGATCCGGTTGACATTGAAAAGTACAAAGCACTCAGTTACGCGGTCTGGCCCCGCTGAATTGTTGTTTGGTGTTCCAATACGATCCTTAGAGTTACACAAAATTTGTTATTTAATTGACGATGAAGAGCCTACGAATTTGGCTAAAATTAGACACTTTGCTAGTGAAAATATTGAGCGTTTAGCACAACGTGATGCAGTCCGTAAGACTGCTGGAAAGGCACAAATAAAGCCATTTGTGATTAGTGATTTTGTATTCAGTAAAAACTGTGCTTATCTGACTTAATATGTAAACTATAAGTGGTCACTCCTTGAACTACTACTTTGTTCTGACATATATGTCCAGTATAATAGTAAAAAAAAAAAATTATAATTCAATATGTAACTCCTGGATAGATTCGTAACTCTTCTAGCATGTCAGTGAAGGGGGATGAGGCCGGCGGCTGTATCTACAGTGACCTGAGCGCGATGGTACTGTGTGGTAACCAACCCTGAAACTTAAAATATTGATGGCGTCTTTTTTTGCCTCAGAAGGTGGTTATTAAGGGTTTTCCTCCGTAGGGTTGATTTTTAGGTCTGGAAGTGTAATTTAGGTGCGATAGGACGTTACACGCCAATTTGATCGAGACAGCGCTGTGCGCACTGGACTAAGAGGCTCTGCGAGTTAGTGGGAGCAAGCTCGAATTTTCTACCAGGCACCGTACTCTAATATTGTATTCTCCGATACCGAGAATCGACCATCCGGAGGAATGATTCAGGCATACGAGTTCAGTAGGGTTGTTAGATTTTTGCGAGCTTCTTTTGGGGGATCTCTAATGCGTGTTTTAGGCCAGCGGTGGCTCGTCTTGTAAGGAGAATGAGCTTTAGGCTGGCTGGCCCGTTTCGCTGGAGGACACGGGCTTTAGTTGGTGGATGTGACGTACCTGACGGCGGCTTCGGGTTGCAAGACCTTGACAGAAATGTCTGATCTGGCTGCAGGTTACTGGGGTTGCAGGCCTAACAGGGTTGAGGAGTGCTCCCTCAGTGAGGTCAACTTAAATGCTTTCCACTAACCGAATATCGTCTTCTCATACCCATTGAGGCTTGTATCATATAGTTTTTTCCTGGGATCATCCAGGTGGGGATGCTCGGTGGTTAGCTCGTAGTCGACTTTCACATCGTTGGGCCGTTGTTCGTATCAGCAAGTGTCCTCGGGCTGGAGGCCAAGCGTTAATTGCCTCTTACGATTGCGGCAGTCAAATTTCAACATATTAATTTATTATCTTTAAATTTAATTTGTACGTTACAAACGTTCAGGTCCAATCAAAAGTTAGTCTAAGCAATGAGTAAGTTGAGACACTGTTAGTGCAAACTGAGATGCATTCAGAAGGTAAGCAGCTCATTGCGAAATTTTTAAGAAACAAATTAACACAAATAAACACAAGAAAATTTCTGCAATAAATACTAAACATTATAAACCAGTTGAAATTGATACAGCGTTAAAAACGTAAGATTCAAGAAATTCCAAGAACCGACCATATTCGAATATTACTTCAAAAATATGTGGGCGAACATCTTCCCTGTTTTTATGCTTTAACTGATTTTGAACACTGTCATCATCTATCCACTTCACAAAATGACGTTAAACATACCAAATACAGTTTTCGTTAAATGTAAACCGTAATCAGAGAGTTGCTTGCGTAAATATAGATGTAGATATCGGCCAAAATGATCAGCACCGCTCAAATACTTGTCCTCCGCGCCTAATCCTAATGCAGTGCCTTCCATTCAACATTGACAAGCATCAGATGTCGTAAGTTTTAATAGTATAACTAAAATAATGCCTTTCACCGAATAAATGTTCTGCAAAACGATAAACTGATAAGTCTCACCAATATATTCATTGAGAATTTGGAATATAGTGTAGGGGTATAAAATCATCTGTATGGGAATAAAGCCACTCCTGCACACTCTTCCTTTTTTCGCTAGTTAGTCGTTGACAGCTAGGAACTGGCTGCTAAAGAGATGTGACTTCGGCTCAACTAAGAAAATACCAAGATTTTTATCTCATTCAAACAAAGTAGTATACGCAATAGAGGACAAGATGTTTCAGTAGGCTATTATAACTTAGAAGTCATACCAGAGTTTATTTACCTTGTATTCGTTGTAATAAATATTGAGATCATCGCACGGGTAGAAATTGGGGGACGAATTATAAATTAGAAAAGAAAATTTGATGTAATAACCAGTACAACGATCTTTATAACGTAGTTTGCTGGTTATTGAATTAATTTTCTTCTCCAATGTGGTGTTCTTTGTGAATTTTGTATTACTACCTCGCCTTCAGCGCATAACCTCAACTTAACCTAAAAATTTTAACACGTGGTTTCACCTGTTTTTAACCAGGAAGTTATTCTCTTTACATTGTACACTATTGTTAACCATATGCCTCTGTAGATGATCATTTTGGCCTGAAGATGAAGCCAGTTTGGCTTCGAAACATGTCGCCTTTTTAATAAATGTACGTGGAGAAGACTACTGCGTTTTATTGCTTCTAATTAAGACACCTCCACTATCAGCATGATGGATCACCTCCCTAATTAGAAAAGAGATGTTTTGATTTGTACACCATCTTAAAAACAATTATGAGTTACATTAAATGTAAAGCAGTTGTCATGGAAAAGATGTGGCAGCTAGAATCAACAACAAACGACTCTATCGGGTGGAATGTATAATAAGACTTGTGACCGCAAAAGTCACAGAACGAATTTTACACAGTAAGTCCATCAGAAAGGTTAACAACCCGGAATTTCTAGAAACTGCCTCGTCACAACTTGCTAAAGTATTGACTTCAACTTCGACAGTTTTTATAAATTTATACTTTTTGTAGTAACCTCTTAATCAATCACGACTAACTTAAATTTATATAAAAGGTTCCATGAAACTACATAACTTTTCTAAAAGTCTAGTACATGACTTTGGGTGGATGTAAACATGATAACTCGTGCATGGCATAGCCTATCACGATCATTTCTTCGCCAGTTTGTAGGGAATATTAATGCAAAGAAGTGAACAGATTTTAGGTAATATCGGTGGTTTTTATTTCTATGCGTTGGTTGATTTTCGAGCAAACGGTGCTAGACGTAATCGCTGGCATAACTACCCCGCCAGGTGTGACGTAGCGAATCTGAGGTGACGAGTTCGGATTTCGCTCTCGGCAAGATTTCTTTAAAATTATTTAAAGATGCGGATGTAAATGTCTATCCCTTGACACTTTTAAATGTTAAATGCCACAATATCGGCACTTTTTAACAATTCCGTACTCTCCGTTGATGGCATTTGTATATCGCCCACTTAGCATATGGCGATTATGAGTATAACACAATATGTTAACTGATATACCACATTGAAAGCGCCGGTTCAACACGCTCCAAAGACTGAATATGCCTTAAACTGGGTGCGCACATAGTGAGTGTTCGGTATGCGCACATCGTACCACCGTTGCAAATCAGTGTGAACGGGAAAACATTGCAACGTTGGGTTCCCAACTATGATACAAGTAACCGGAACGGAATCGTTCGACCATTTGTTGGTTTTTAATCGTCACATGAAAGGTACTTTAGATTACTCGGATGAATTGATGTGGACAGGGTGCCGAGTCGTTACGCTGTTGCATTTTTGCATGCTTATCACTACCACAGACGCTGTAGTGCACTGATTCTCTTTGTAAACGTGCGCTATTGTCATATTATTGATTAAAAAAAGCTCAAAACTTAGTTGTGCTTAAAGTTATATAAATTTATAGAACCACAACTGATGAGGGCTTCCTGTTTTTTTTTGCATGTGACTCTTGCCGCGCTTCTTTTCCTTCTTTGAAAATAGTCAACTAGTTCCATCCTTGCATTTAACAAGCTGGCCGTTTTTTTACGTGAAACTCTCTTAAGTGGTAGAAAGGAACACCCCTCCTTAGTTGCTGTAGCATTTCTTTCTTAATAGGAGTGGGTTGAGGTACTAGCTTCTTTCCTCATTTTCTTTACAATTTAGTGCTTGCAAATAGTCCTCCGTCATGTATTACCCCGTTACACCCCAAGTCAGCAAACATGAAGTTGTAGGTAGCATCGAAAAACCAAGGTAAAAAAACCTTTCGCATTATCTTAGGAGAATCATTTGAACTAAGCCTTAACTAACTGAAGTCGGAAAGCCCGAACGTTGCTTCTTTTACTATAACTTCGGCTGCAGAAACCCCTGACCTACCTAGGCCCCCGCACCCACCCTACTACTTTTAGTCTCTTATTGTTTCTAGTCATCCCACAGTTTACAAAACCTATCTATAATTCATAACCTGTTCCAGTTTAGGCAGAACTATCACCTTCCCTAAGCAATGCTCCATATTCTGGTGAATCAACGTTAAAGAGCTACTATAAATGACTTGATGATTTTCAGTACTTATATTGGCTATACTACGAAGGCCAGAGCGTGTGAAGCTGATAAAGCATTTGAATTTACAGTCGGCGGGTAGTGAGTGCCAATCTCACTCCCAGACAGTTGATTACATCGAGGGCCCTCTTCATATACCAATACCTTTGTTGTCGTCATCCCTATAGAAGGGCATTCTTCCCACAACCCAGCGGGTTAGGTCAACCGCCTACCTATACCGCACCCAAATATGACGTATACAGCTGCAGCTAGTGCGGCAGCAACATGATCTGAGCATATGTTGAAAGAAAGGAGAAAAGAATATGAAGGTGAACAAATATATCACTCTTCTCATTATTGAATTACAAAGCAGTACATTGTTACGCTCATTTTGACATTTTCCTATATATTGATTGAAATTAATTAGTCAGATTTGGTCATTTACTTTATTTTCCTAAATAGTACAATATTTTACTTATGGTTAGGCAACCATACTACCATCAGTCGTAAATTTAGTTTCAAAGTATAGCACTGCTGGTATCAGTTCAGAGCACTCTGCATTCTTTAGTTTTTACGTTGGCCAACTTTCCAACTTTTGGGAACTTTGATAAGCTGAATTGGGCTGGTTTTGAGCATTTTTCGGCCTGGCAAGTCTTGCGTCATGAAAGTTTGAATCGCTTCCTCTGGGGACTTGGTCTTACGGCTTTGGTAGCTATCTTCATAGTTGGAAGGATTTAGAGGCCCCGTTTCCCTGCTTGAATGCTTCGGGAATTGGTGTTGGTATCGCCGGCATTCATTTCGTCACAGACGGATTTCATGGGACGTTCACTCTTCGCACGTTTGGCTTAACGAGTTGGCTGCACAACATCTTAAGGTTTGTACATGGTGTTTGCCTACTTTTTCTTCTTTTGAACGTCGTAATCTATTTGGAAAATTTTTATTTTAGGCATTAAATCTGGGATCGCATTAAATCTGGGATCGCATTAAATCTGGGATCGCATTAAATTTGGGATCGCATTAAATTTGGATCGTATTTGCCATTAAGTTTTGGATCCACCCAGGAAAAGGCTTTTTAAATGGAATTGGTTCGCTTACCTCGTTTGGTGCTATGTGTATTTGGGGCAAATGCTTGCATTCCATCGACTACCCGTCATCCTCCCCACGATGCTCGCTATTCTGTTGGACGTCGGCTTCTGCTCTGCGTGACCTTGGCGCACCAGGTGCTTCCGAGAAGCTAGGGGCCTGCGTTCGGCCCTGGAAAGCAGCATGTGTGAATCGTATGTAACATGACTTGAGGTGTGTATATTTGTACTAGCATAACAACCGCCTAGCTAGTTGTAGGCATTTCATATAGTATTTGCATTGTAGGATTATTTGTGTAACTTGCATTAGGGCATATCTGTCGAATCGCATTTATTGTGTAGATTGTATTTGGACTTATCTGTCAAATCGTATTGCACCTCGTGTAATTGTAGAATAATCTATTGTTGTGGTAGCTGTATTAGCCACGCTCGTGATATGAGAACTTAGATATTTGTGTTTTTGAATTGAATGATACGATTAGGTTTGCTTACCGTTGGAATGCAGTAAATGTGATGAAGGCCGCCTTGAATTGGGCCCTGTAACATAACAAAACATTCAGATATGCTGTTGAACTATTTTAAGACAGCTTAGCTTACCTAGATTACAGGCTAGCCGTATTTTTACACAACTTTGGCCACTGCATGTCGCCTAACTTAGTTCCAGAGGTTATCCTTGCAAACGTCAAATGTCATTAGGGTGTAGGTTGTAACTAGCGAACCGCTCACGGTAGTTTAATGCTCAAACTTTGCATATTCGTAAAATCTATTTTGGTAATTTGGTATTTTAGCTTTTGTTAGGAGCATTCAAGCCGTTGCCTTTATTAGTTATAATATAAGAACTTGATGAGTCTAAAACAAAAACCGCCACGCCCTGTATGATCATACAGTGAGCGCCAAAAAGCATTGGTCAGTTTCAATTTGTAATAACAATTTATTTGCTTAAATTACACAGTTAATCAGAACTATTTCTTAAAGATTAAGAATGGGAGATTCACTTACGAAAAATGCTGTCGGTTAAATGACTCCCCTCTTGTTGAATGCACTCTTTTAAACGGTGGCCGAAATCTCTCATCACACGTTGCCGCATATCCTGCAGTATAGCTTCAATATTTTCCCGAATAAACATTTTAAGCTTTTTCAGATTTCTTATCTTTCTTGTAAATACTCTGCTCTTCAAGTAATCCCAAAGAAAAAATCAGGAGTGGTTATGTCCTGCGATCTCAAGGGCTAATGAAGGTCACCATATCAAGAAATCAGTTTATTTGGAAACGATTGTCGTAGGAGATTCGTATTAATTCTTGCGGTGTAATTTGTAGCACCGTCCTGTTGAAACCAATATTCATGTACCATCTCCTCTATTTGCAATAAAAGGATCTTTAAAGCATGTAATGTCTTTGAGATGTAACCGTTACCGTTTCACCAATTTCCTCGAAAAAATGAGCCCCGACAATCTTTGACGGTGAAACAGCACACCAAACTGTCACTTTCAGAGGATGTCAAACATTGAAACAAAACTCCCAAGTTTCCGATTTATGAAGAAATTATCATTGATTCCATAGGTGAAGTGTATGGGTTTTTATTAGGTATTGAAACTGACCAATGCTTTTTGGCGCTCACTGTACAACCGTAACAGCGGGCTTCGAGCCTTTGAAATCTTGACGTCCCTTTTAAATTGTAAGCTAACACTCGGGGTTGTAGTTAGCATTTTTTTTTGCTTGCATATCTTTAGTTTTCGCAGCACTCTGCTTCACAGGATGCGTGCGAATAGTTGTATTTGTGTTGCCAATTGGTGTAGCAACTTGTATCCTTGATTTGCGATAGATTACAGCTGAGGTTTATTGTTAGCCCTTGATGGATATAGGTGATTTATATGAAATGTATTGATGCAGTGCCTTTGCCGATTTTAACGTGTTTATTGCTGATTTATTGGTTAGTGTATTGATATTTGTTTATTGCTGTGCTTTTGATTTATTCGTATATTGTTTAATTCTGTTTGATGACTTGCCTGTTTGTGTTTGATTTGCTCCTGAGTTATTTTGTGTGTTGCACTATAGTACCGAATAAAGCTGTGATATTTTTATTGGTCGTTGCTACCTTGTTTAACTTGCTGGATATATCCCGACCTTGTGACGGTCCGGCACAAGGGTGATTCGATGTCGAGGACCTGGCGCCCACTCTCTTCCTATTTTAGCTTAGTATTCTTTTCAGCGTAGTTGGAACCCCGACCCTCGTGACTAGTTAGCCCATTAGCCCGATATTTAACAGCCGGCAAAATATCTAATACAACTTTCGCGACCAGGTAAGGCCAAACCTTTTATCCTTCCTCACAACATGGCGAGAACCGCTTTATGCCAACGGTGTTCGGAAGTATCGATGAGGTACTGGTCAACCTTGTTGTAATATATTATAATGCTGCGAATAGGCATCATATTGAAATTAAAACTAAGAAAAAATTTCTGTATAATAAATATTTCCCACAAAAATTACAGTGAAATAAGGACCTTCTCGTAGTTAAAGCTAATCGTGGCCTCGCTAAACAATTTTTACTTAGACAAATCAGTCATAAGGACTACTAAATCAAAAGCTATGAAATATCAAATACTCTATCATTAGTATACCCACATGAAATTTTACATTATTCCGATGAGGTGAAGCTCAGAAATCTTGAAGCGTAAGCATTTCAGGTACTAATTGGCTCATTTCTACAAATTTTCGTATTGCAAGTTAGAATCAGTGCTACCTTCTAGCAAAACTAACGTTTTAGTTCGAATTTAAACGATTTCGGTACAAATCTTACTATTACTAGTAAACTAACTGTTTGTTAATTACAATTCTGGAGTAACGCAACCTCAGTTATCACAACACGTTAGTTTTTTTTTGACAAATTTCATTTGATATCATCAAAGGGATAAATGAGCTTTTTTATGCTTCAGAAACACCATAATCTTAGTTATTTTAATTTTAAACATTCAGGGAGACCGACAAAATCTATTTAAATACCCTGACATAAAACTTTGGAAATCATAAATTATGATGAACCATTCATAAAATACCTCTAAACGCTAAAATTCCAGGGGTTACCATTTGAATTTTTGCGCATTATTCTATTTTGAATTTGTGGGGTATTTTTAAGCATAAATAAGCTTATGGTGTTGTTCTTATACAAAAATGATTTTTTATGGTATATTTTTAAATTGAATCATTTGCAAAGTGCCCATGTTGGTCCCTACCTATAGCAATATATTAGCACAATAGTAAACCTCCCCTTGAACATAAATTTTTGTTCATTTAGTCGAATTACATAGTCAACACTTAAATGAAATGTTTTTTTAAGAAACAAAATCAATTATCACACCTAGATTGTCAAAATATATTTATTTATTTAGTAAAGAGTAATGTTAAACAACGTCGATGTCACTTGTAGGTCTTGTTGAACAACTGGCGCCTTTTTAAATGACGTTTACTCTTCTCCAACCTATAACCACCATGGGTGGTGTAGCTTGAACAAGCGTCCACGTTCGATCAATAGAGTTAAGCAACGCTCTTTTTGGTCAGAACTTGGATGGCAGTTCCACGGCTGCATCTCACGGCGCCTCGTGGTACGGCTGCCACGCAAATAGTTGGTCCCGGATGTCATAATAACATCATAACAGTCGTTAGTGGGATTGGAAGTCCCCATAAAATGTACAGCGACGGCCATAATTGGCTCAACGGCTGTTGTCTGAGTACTAAAATAAATAAATAAATAAGATAAATAAATAAATAATTATAGTTTACAAATAATGAAGCAACCCGAGGACATCGGTACGTTCTCTAAGCTAAGGTTAAGTTATGAGATGTGTTTAAAAACATAATGGTCAATTTCAAAATTTTAAATTTCAGCTCTCCTACGTTTCAAAGCATTTACTGATAACCAGAATAAAAGTATCAGACAATTTGGAACAACGTAAAAATTTTCTATATACATTTGTGTCGGTAACTCAGAGAAAGAAAGAGAGAGGCAGAGAGAGACCGAGCAATTTTTTTAAAATTTTAACAAATATGTAGACTGCATAAGTTTATTCTAAATGTATAATTTAAAATAGTAACGTCTGTACAGGTTGAAATGTTGCTTAAGACTAACTCATATTTTCAAACATTCACATAGCTAAAACCGTCCACTTCCTCTCTCACATTCAAAACTACCAATCGCATACCCTAATTTTTGAATATCCGACCAATCATGGCATTTGAATATTTCTGCATTTCCAACGGCTCTTCCCAGGCGTTGTCAGTTCGAAACTAATTAGTACTCCGCCCCCCGATAAATTTTGCTGTTTGCCGAAATTCTAACTTTCTTAGACTCAATAGCGAGGACCGGATGTGGGAGTGGAAGTACACACGTTAAATAACCCAAGCCTGCAAAATTTGAAATTTCGGCCGGTGGATCTAAAAATGTCTAACACTTTCTAAAATATTTGCCAAAGATAACGTGGAGAAATCAAATCGACAAATTAATTAATACTATTGTCATTCAGCCATAGTCGAATGTTCAGCTAACATTTTTATTAACGGTTGTTAGAAATTTTTACTAAATCTGGTGTCCAGTTAGGTATTTTTAGGGTATCTTGATGTTAATTTGACGTATTCGTCTTTTACCAAGGTACAGACAGATCGTCGTGCGTACGCTGTTATAGGAAAAATACGTCAAATTGACATTAAAACACCCTTGCTATTGCCAAAAGATTACTTGCAGTAAATTATTGATTCAACCTCTTTACAAGTACAACTTTCAAAACTAGTGGTTGACCATGCAAGGTGGTTGTAAGGTGTTAAGCATTATCGAACAGAAGTGCTCTCATTAAAAGCAATTTTTGCATTTTTAAAATAAGGCTCGAATAAAATTTTAATGTCATTTATGTTAATTTAATACCTGATGCATTTGCGAATTGCAACTATGTAGTTCATCTACATCAAAAGGCCAAACAAAAACAATATTTAGCAGTAGAACACACAAAGGTGATTCAACACAAGGCAGCTCATAAGGCGCCTTAAAAACTTAAGTAAGCTGTAACAATGATTACAATTAACATTGTTCTATTTATGCTATTATATTGTTACATCTGTTTGCAGCTTCTATACACCGATCTTGTTTGTAACTATCAGCTTAATAGTTTTCCCATTTGGTCGAGGATACTTACGGTTTTACGTAATATATTCCTTATTTAGCTAATCTACAATTACTTTTTATTTGTATCCACTCTTTGTTCTATCTTCACAATAAATGTAACAGCTTGATAGTTAAATCTAGGATATTAATGTGAAGAGCTATAACTACTAGCTTCCTGTGGATAAAATTATCTGCGTTACGGGCATACCAAACAAAGTGCTTTATAAACAATGTATACCCACACAAACTTTTCCCCAACATAGTTTCTTCCAACAGCTGCGAAAGTTGTGCTCTTTGAAAGGCTAGCCGTATGTCTACACGTGTGCAAGCACACACAAAAATTTACAGAGAACGCTAGTGAAACTTTGTGAAAACACGCTTGAATGAGCTCCCTCATCCATTTTATCGCGTTTAGTTAAACATAGTGCTGTGTAGTCGTAGAACGAACAAGATTTCTCTCGGCTCAGAAATTACTTCAGGCTGCGTTATTTGTTGAACGCACAGAGTGGAAGTATTGTAAACATTTGCTTTCCTCTGCAAAACGCTAATTGAAGCAAGCTGGGGATGATTAGCTTCTAAAATCTTCGCGCTAGGCTTCCTGGCGCTTCTAACAACGAACTAGAGATGCCATTCTGCAAACACTTCAGAACACTTTCGGTACACTCGCAGCAGCTGTAAATAGCCGACGCTCAAAGGCTGGTCTGGAAATTGCAAGGCGGTGTTAATTTTTGTTGACAGTAGTATTTGTGAGCAAACATTTCGATGATTTGATTACGTCGAACTTAAATTTCCAAAGCAAATTCCTAATTTGCTAGCATGCTCAACATTTTAATGAGTTGGCTAAACAGACCTTCACATGTTGATTTGGGTTTTCAATCAAACCTTTTAATGTTCGAAATATAGGAAGCTGTACATTACACTGGAATAGTCTTAGGCCCTACAACTGAACTCTGATAGCATTGACAATTTAATGGAAATTTCAATAAGCACAGGGTTGAGGTGTTTTATATTACTGCAAGGCTAAAACTTGAATTTCACAGAATAAATGCATTGGTAAAGAGATGCCAGTAATAGAGTAGCAACTGAATAGGGAACGCAAAAGGCAAAGTTCATTTCTCACAGGGATCTAAGTTTACTGTCGGATCAATTTGAATAATAGGTTTGTGCAAAAGCAATAGCCGAACCAAAATAAATTATTAACTACAAAAAGGTTTGCTATGTGCAAGAAAATGAAGCGTAGAATTCAATTAATTTTGACAGTGAAATTTTGTGAGGGTTCTAAAAAAAGGTATAAGCCAGAATAAACTAATTATACGTTGCAAAGAGCAATCAGAAGGCAGGCATAATGAACAGGAAATAGCAATGGTGAAAAGTACACATGACATGGGAAAACGAGTGAAAAGCAAACAGAGACAGAAGAAGGAATTGTGCAGGAAGTGAACTCTAAATAAATTAATCAGTGCAATTACGTGTGTGAACAGAGAAAAGCAATTAATAAAACGTGTGGTGGCGCAAAGAGACATTTTAATAATTACAAATGTAGACAATATTTTAGATATAAGAACAATATTTTAGATATAAGAAATTTGTAAATATAATAGTTTATAAGCAGATTTATCTTAAGATGACATTGATTTGAACTTGGTTAATTTCCCTTTATATTAATATTAGATTAGCTTTTGTTTATAACGGATTAGGAAAAGAACAAGAGAATAAATTATAAGAAATGACATTGTAAATTGTGCTCTACTTTAAATCATATTTTAATATAATAAATGAGCATTTTACAACTTAAAAAGTATACCGTTTTAATTAGTGCACATCCTAGTTGGTGCGGTATCGTTTGTGAGTGTTTCCGCAAGCAAAAATTAGAAAGTTCAGGAGGGGGCCCTTTCCGAGAAGTTAGCAGCCGTTCAGCTCGAATTTTCGATCACTGCGTGTAGCCAAGGACATCATCGCAGTATAGAGGGGAAGATTCCAGGACGTAGAATAGCCCTGTAGCAACGTCCCCAAGAGGTTTCACCACGAGGGGGTCTACAGCAGCTTCAGAATTTCATCGGCGTTACTCCAGCGAGACGAGGAGTTCGGCGAAGTATCGGGTATCCAAATTTGGCTAACATTATCAACGTTAGGCCCATGAAAATTACGTGCATGATAAAGGAGACATTATTTAAGAAGATCCAAGTATTTACGCGGCTATATAGGAGGTGCAGCTCGCAAAACAAGCGGATTCCATTATTTGATGTTATGCGAAGGTGAAACCGGATGCGGCCGAAAAACAATTGCTAATTAATTGCCTGAAACAGAAGATAATTAATGCCGCCAAAGCGCGAAAATTCAAATGAATACCTTTTCCGAACTTTGATAATTTCACGATTTTAAAACGTCAACAACGCAATCTTGCATACGGAATCCATTTTGTGTAACATTGGACCAAATACCTAATATTTTGCTTCTGCGTATTGGAACTAATGCGGTAGACAGAATCGTACTCAAATAATTTATAATTTACAATCGACAAGGAACCCAACTGAGTTAGAGCGATTGCTTTAGTTGAGAGCTAGCGTGTATTTATCATTATTTGCAGATAGATAAACTATAAAAACGAACATATAACCATTTATTTTGACAAATAAAGTAAATACGAGTTACTTTTTAATCAGCCTCAGAATTAATTTTATTCCAACCAAAACATTGTGTGGAGGCTCTAACAATTTAATATTTAATTTAATTAGAGAGAGCTATGCCATCGCAATACACACTAATTACACAAGTAACTGTCTCGAGATAGAGCTTTATGAAAAAGGTTTTAATAATTAAAAAAAAACAATATTGACATTGCAATCATATTTTATCTGAAATAGTAATATATGAATAAAAACTTTTGTAAGACTATTGAAACTGTACTGTTCAAAAGAATATGAAAGAAGAAATTTTTTGAACTAAAGATATTAATCTGTAATTAGATTGAAGGAACTATGCAGTACTGTCATCGGAATTTGGAAACATGGTTAGGCATTGTTCTCAGATTGTTTCATTGTAATGCTGAGTGAGATAGTACGAAAACCATGAAAGGATAGCAACGACTAATAAAGTGATAAACATTTAAAAAAGTGGAGGAATAGTATTTTGTCAATAACACCACGCAGCGGATATTACCTGCAAGAAAATTAAGACTGCGACAAAGAAGCTTCAGATACAATTAACAGTAAACGACAAAAAGGGTTCGTAGTTAAATGTAAAACAACCAAAGGCATAAGCGCAAATAGTAACAGAACGAAAATAAATATATCCATTTGTGTATCTCTGGAGAGTGATGTTTACTATGCGGAGTATACACAAAGACGCGCTAAATAGGTATTTAAGGAAATGAGACAAAACTAAAGGTATCCACAAATCTCTCATAAGGCATTAAGCATTTCTGGAAAAGACCATGTTAGGAACGCTTCAAAACTGAATGCCATCAAGGTGTTTGGCGCACAAATAAAATAAAGGGGTCAGCATTTTCGTTTAGTTGAGCACCGAGCTTTGTAGAGTAGTGCACGTCGCAGGTTCGATGCTCCTGACCGTCTACTCCGATTCAGGTTTTTAGGTGCTTTTACCTTCTCTGAGGCGAATGGCGGGGCAATACTTCTCCACATTGCCTGTCCTGTCTACTATTCTCCACCCCTCCTTTTTCTCACCCATCCTATAATTCCCGTTCTTGTCTGAAGAGAAACGCAAGGTCCCAATAGCAGCCCGCTCCCAGTTGGGGGAATTGAAATGACCCTGAACCTTTACCTTTTTAGTTGAGCGGGGTAGTACAGTTCAGTTTGAGTCGCTGATCCAGAATCATCAAATAAACAGGTTGTGTTTTGCTGTCAGTGTTACCCTCGCACCGAGTCAAAACGTTACGGGAAGGGGGCGTATATGTTTGGAGTTGCTGCAGGCGAAAATGGCACTTGAAACAAAAAAAGCAACAACCCGTAATAATAATTTGCTATAGTTAGCTTTCAGTCGAGACAAAGGCACCTGAAATGGGTTGGTTGCTACTAAAAAATAGAAGTGCGTTGAGAATTAACTATAGTTGGGGCACCACATGGTTAAAATTAAACTCCAGCTGTTTAAGAACTGGACTTCGGCCGCTTAGCTTTGACTTCAGTTATCAACGCCTTACTACGGAACAATGAAAGAAACACAAACCAATAATGTTTGTAATACGCTGTAACGAACACACAAAGTTATACAAACTCCTAGTTCAGTAATCTTAACACTAATTTCAACTAATCCTTCTTTTCATGTAACGTCACGAGAATACCAGCTAATGTAAAAATATTGACCAAGCCAACGACATCCAAAAGGCGTTCAAATCCTCTGAAGGAGCTACTCATTCGTAAATACAGTAAATTGGCAACATTTATCATACAATTCACACTGCATGCAAGTCACTCAAGTAAATTAGAATTTATAATATATCAGATTTTTTAACGATATCTTATTTAATAGAAAGATGCAATGTCTAGGAGACCACCATATATGGAACAATCAAGAGAAAGAAGGAGGCATCGTCGACAGGCCAGAGAAAGATGACCTAGGTCACGAAAATATTTTAATTCGTTATAATATCGATATTTGGGGACTGCCATGAAACGATAAAACATAAAAACCCAAAATGTTAATATGTGTAGCATAACTTAATAAATTCGAATTACACTTCGGCCGATAATGCTGTGGCTGCAAAATAGCACAGTTACGAAGCACAACAGCATTACCGCCAGCGGCGACCTTTATTCAGACACAATTAAACACCTCCATCCGAATTTTGATTAATCATTGAACCACCACAGTTTAGGGCGTCGAGGGTCACACATGCGGGCTTAAATAGTAAATGCCGAGTGCCAGTTGAAAGACCAAATTTTCAACTTGCCAGCTTCGTCAATCTTCTCTCGTGAAAACAAACGGATAGGGGACTTTGACTAACTAGGTTTGAAACTAAATGGGCCACGATTAGTGGTTATCGAAGCAAAAATTATCCTAACAGCTTTTCGGGTTTGTGATGTAAGCGTATGGCTGCCTTGCAGTGTCGCTTCGGAAAATTCACATCGATTATCGGATCTGTTCAGCTTCCCCAAAGCATAAGCTACTTAGTTTGAAATTTCGAAGCCTTTATAGCCTTAAAATGAAGTGAAAATTTCATAGCGATCTCTAATCGAATTTAAATAAACAACGACGCAATGTGTCAGTACTTATTGACGATTCCCTAAGGAAACCTTCCGTACATCGCTTGTTTATATTCATATAAATGTTCGTAATGTTTTAATGATTGTTGTCCATTATTTTGAGAACTTTCTGAAGATCATCTTCTTCCCTATCGCGGGTAGGATTGACACCAATTTCGCCGTGAATAGCCTGGGAGGTGTTTTTTCGCTTTTGTTTTTGAGCACCATCATTTGCAAATTCGTTTAACTTTATTTGATTTTCGCATTTTACTACTGATTGAATTGCATTTCAATTAAGTTATTTATTTATGGTTTACTATTAAATATCACACCTCTTACTTACCGTCTATTTTAAGTATGTTCTCTTATGCTGGAATAAATCGAAGTTCTTGCATTGCATGCCTTTAAAGTTCTGCATCAATGCATTTATATTGCTCTTCCATGTGCAATTCTTTTAAAGGCGATCACATCCGTTAGTCTTGCTGATAACAGAATTCGTAGGAAATATTTTTGTCATCTTTTTTTGTAGCGGCCACTGTTACAAAATTAAATTAATAGAGCATCAACAATTTACTATAGAATTTTCATTTGTAACATGCAAAGCTAAGGATGGCCGCGTGACGTGAAAACCGTAGGGTCGCGCTGGGTGCCGTAACTGCCGATGCCGTGCCGACGTAGGGTCCCGTCGTGAACGTGAGTAATATTTGAAAATCGGGCCGTGAACGCAAGTGAATGTAGGTGAAAAACTCCAACGCGTGATTTATGTTTCACGTTAATTTCATGTTAAATATTTAGTAACGAATAAAATGACTGCAAGGTGCCACGCTCCCCTGCTGTTCACCGGTGTGGAAGATCTAGAGCCGGAGCGGGAGGTCATTGGACTTCTGTGTGGCAGCCTGCAGCGACGGTGCTTCGTACCTGTGTTGTGTTGGGTTGTGAATGTTTGTCTATAGGCGGCTAAGTAGAACCTACTTTTAATTCATCGGATGTAAAAGTGCTGATAAACCTAGGAATTTAAAATGTTGTCTGGCAACATATACCTCCATTTACTCGTATCACTAAAAGAAACGTAAATTCAAACGACAGCTTTTGGTATTAAGAGCAATGTCTTTGATGGCGGTTGCAAGAAATATTATTGAGAGGAAACAGTATTTAAGCCTAGTTGTAAGCGATTGTAGTAAATTTTCATTTATTTATTTTCGTTCCTACTATTGTAATTGCAACATATCACCTAAATTATTTCACGTGCAAAGCATATTTTATTTCAGTTTTTAGTTCTGTTGCGGGTCCTTCATTGGTTTTAAATTTGATCATCCTATTCTATCTGAATTTGAATTTTCAGATAGAAGCTGCAGGTCACGTCGTTAACTTGAGTGAACCTGAGCGTGAGCGTGCGTGAACATCAGTGTTTAAAGCAAGCGTGAAGCGTGCGTGACGTGATTGAATTCTCACTGATACGCCCATCTCTACGCAGAGCATAAACATAAAGTATCCAAAGAATATAAAGAGAACAACCAAACAACAAAGAAAACAATAAACGGATTTTACTAAATTGTAAACGGCAAAAGAGAATCTAAGGAAGATGTTAGAAACGTATACGTAGTTCAATGAAAATAAAGCGATTGGTGTTTTTTTTCTCTTTTTTCCAATAGATTGTGCAGCTCCGTAACAACGTACCATTGTATGCAAAAGAATCTATAGCTAACTTTAGACATTCTTTAGCTATATGAATTTGGCCTAAGCAAAATTTAGAATGGCAGCCTCAACTGAATGACACTGACAGTAATGTGACAATGTTGTTCTGATATTAAATAAATGTATTGTCATGTTGACAAAGGGTAACACCAACTGTCCCAGATACTTATACATACAATGATATATACGAAGAATTAATATTCAAACTCTGACTAATTGCCACAGTGTGGAAGATGTCAGCTGTTTACTTATTTAACTGCTGCTGCCTCTAGTACTTTACGGTGTCGTGGGTTGCAGCGTTGTTTCTACCACTATTCTCCAACGTTTTTCTTCCCCAAATATTTGCATCGTTTTTTCCATTTTCTTTCTTTTTCTCAAACGTTTTACCACCATTCCATGATTTCCTTGGTCTACCTTATCACGTTTTGTCGCTTCTTATTTTCATACCTTCTTAGCTCATCTTTCTTTCGGTTCTTATTAGGTGTCACAACCAACTCAGTTACATTGTTTCAATTATTGACTCTAATTATTCCACACTTAATATCCTTCTGTTTTCATACAGCCTCATCGTCTCAAAAAATTCAGTTTATAAACCTTCAGCATTCATTTTTCGTCAGCAGCTACGAGTCACATCTATATAATACCATTGGTACGAACACTATCTTCTAGATGGTACGTTTCTTTTTGTCATTCTTGTTGCTTTTTTCTTTATATTAAATACTGTCATTTGTCATATCATATTTCAATATCAAAAGCTACCATATAAAACAATCATAAAACGAGATAAATGTGCAATTGGCAGAATAGGTGTATAGTTTTCTCAGCAAAAAAATATCGTAGCCTTTGAAACTGGACTTCCTCTAGGCATGATTGACAGTGACGTTTTGATATAATTTAGTCAAATCTCTGTTGACCATTAATACTTCACATTCATATTGCTACAGAACCTTGTCTTAGGTTTTTTAACAACAGCAAATTTTTTTGTGTTTGTAAAATATTTGTTCTGTGGATCTGTTTTTTTTTATTATTAAAATGAAAAATCATTGCTATATTTGGATTAAAACATCGAGGATATGTTGGTCAGTCATTAATTATTATTTTTTGCTTAGTAGTTGTAAAAAATTAATAGCCCTCCAAATACAATTATCACGAGCCGCCGCTGCTAAAGCTAAGTCTAATTTACTGGTTACATAAGATGCTTGAATAAAAAATTTTTTTTTTGAGTGACCGGTTTGAAGGTAATACCCCCCTTGAGGTGGTGTTTTGCATTTGAGATATTTCAGACATCTAGAGGAGTTTACATTTGACCCTAATTCCTAGGTATCTGTTCAGATGTTTCTCCGAATAAACTGTCGTCCCTAGATAATGGGAGAGTATTTTTAACCAATACAATACTACATTTGCAATCATTGCAGTTATTTCCTAAAATTGAAATTGTAATCATCTAAAACATAATTTAATCTTGAGTTGGTTGGCAAATTTCATTATTTATAAACAAAGCAATATAGGATGGCCGTTTTCTCAGAATATTTGATTCTACAATAACTTTCCTTAGAACAACAGTTTGAGCCCATCTGAAATATCTGATAAATTCTGTTGTACGCATGTTTTGTCTTTCGTTCGAATTGTGCACAAAGAAAATTACTGAGGAATGACAGATTCCGGTTGAATGAGAAAATCAGGCAAATATGCAAACATTCGACACTCCATTAAGCAATTTTACAAAATATTTAGATCCAATTTTAAAAGTTAAAATTATTTAGGTAGATGCCCTTGTGCGAGTATATAAAAAAACTGTAAATAATTATATTATATCTAACTCTATTACAAACCATTTATTGGATATTGGATTAATATTACTTTCAGTCTTTTTTAAATGGAAAGGATTCTAGAAAGTTTTCGAAAATTAGATGTATGCCGTTTCATTCCTAAGAGTCACTTGCAAGCTTTAGAAGCTTCTAGGATATATTTCACTATTAGAATAATTTAACAATGACTCTGCACATTGTGATTTCCGCAAATTACATTAAATAATATTCTGCTAGAAAATTCTTAACATTTTTGATTTTCATAGCCCGTAAAAGATGTAAAAAGGGTAAAATGAATGGAACTATATATTACATAATTTAATAACGATAAGATTACTACTCTACCATCTAACTTGAAATAGAAAATTATGTTTCTGTCATGAGATTACAAAAGTTTTCTAATGATAAAAGTTAAACTCTTACCACAATTCAAATTGCCTGCTTCGGTGTAATTTTAATTTTCAGTTTAGCGCTGCTAAAATAGATACTTGAGAAGAGTACGCTTTGAATGGGTTTTATTTTTATGACTTGACAAACGTTTCATGTACTTCTAAACTTCTCCGTTGTGTTTCAAATATACCGTGCAATAAACTCTACAATATGAAATGTTTGGGTACTGGATAGAAGTTTAATAGCTGCTTATAAAAAAATCAGGAGGCTGAAGAACCTACCTAGCATTTGGGGGTTAATTTGGGAATTATAAAACGTCGAAAACGAGATTATCTTACAAAATTGTAGTGTTAATCATGTTGATTTGGTCAAACTACTGTTATTCAGTTACAGTTTCTCGATCTTCTACTGTTCAAGAAAAGTTAATATGTAGAAGCTGTAATGATTCATGCGCGGTTAAAATAACACACTGGGACATATTATTATAGTGCTGTATTCATATTTCTCTAATTTACGAATTCAGGTTACTATAAATAAGGTTAACAATTGAACAAAAACTATTTAAAAAAACATTTTGTGTAATTTTGATTTAATATGAAATTTTTTTGTCGTTTTCAATGTTAAAAATATACGGTACCTCCCACCCAAGGAAAGCGCTCTTTGTTGCTTTCCAAGAATACTTCGACGCTCAGCATCACTCCATTTCGCTAGTACAATGAAATGTTATGAACCAGTTATTTATCATAAAAATTGTCAATACGCACTTCACTCCGCTTCACAGTTCAATGTTATGAATCAGTCTATTGTTATAAAAACTGCGCGCCCTTCGGTGCTTTCCAAGAATACTTCAGCACCTTTCCTTCGCGTTTATTTTCAAATTGAATGTGTTATTAGCGAGTGTATTTAAGAAATCAGTTGAATGCTGTAAAAAAATGCTGTTCGTTATATCATGTAAAAAATAAAAAACAAAAATGTATTTTAATGCTTAACTAAAACAAATTTATTAATTATTTCATTACAATAAAATTTTAACAAAAACAAAAATAGCAGAAGTCAGAAGCAGAATTATCAAAAGAAAACATTATTTGTTAAAGATGAGAAAGGCGACCTGATTGGAGGAACAAGGGAAGAACTAGAGCGCTGGAAGAATTATTTCAGAAAGGTACTAAATGGAGATGAAGAAAGAGAGGAAGAGTTAATAATAGAGAGACAACAAGAGGAAGCACAAGAATTACCTAGTCTAGATGAAGTCACAGAAGTTATAAAAAATCTGAAAAGCAATAGAGCACCAGTAGAAAATGGAATCACAGCAGAAATGTTAAAAGAAGGGGGAGAAATAATACTAAAACTAGTGTACGGGTTAATATTACAGATACGGAAGGAAAAAAGAATACCCAAGAAATGGAAAGAGGTACTACTACATAAAAAATCGGATAGGGCAATTTGCGATAATTATAGAGGAATTGCACTACTAGACATAACATATAAGGTACTGGCAATGTTAATATAATCCAGATTATAAAATGTATCAGAAAAAAACATAGGCGATTACCAACGTGGATTCCGGAACAATCGATCAACTATAGAAGAAATTTTCACAATAAAGCAAATTTAAGATAACAGTTATGAACACAACTTACCGCTAAAAGTAATATTTATAGACTTTAAGCAAGCCTATCACTCTGTGAAACGAGGTACTGAAAGAATTGGGGATATCGACAAAAGATCCTTATGCCCTTAACGTATTTTTGAGGTATAGTCAAGACATTTTTTTTTAAATTTGACACTGACAGCGCAGATGTTAAGTAAATGGACTATATGTTCAACCCTTAAGGAGTAGTGGACGATTCTCTGTAAATCGATGGGGATGGATCAATGCTCACGGATCTGGGGCATGCTATAGAGTTATTGGTCCACTGAATGCTGAAAATTATCGCAACATTTTGCAAAATGTGATGCTGCCATCTGTAAGAGAGGCCTTTCCTAATCAATTTACTTTTCAACAGGCAAGATATTACCTAATTAATTAATTTTGTTTATGTTAACGTAATTGATAACATTATTTTCACAGGATAACTGTCCTGTGCATACAGCAGGGATTGTTCGTTGAAGGTTTGATGAGAATAATATCAATTTATTACCATGGCCGGACTTGAACCCAATCGAAAATTTTTGGGGGTATTTAACTAAAAAAATTTATACTAGGAATTTTGCACCAAACAACGCAGATGAATTATGGGAAAGAATAATAAATGCTTGGAAGGAACTGAGAGAAGGATACAACATGGAAACATTGGTCAACTCTATGCGAAACAAACTGCAAAGCGTAATAGCAATTGAATACTGATACATATTTATTAAACACATATTATTATATAGTTTGTTTACGTGTGAAACTTTGCTAAAATACAAACATTAAAAAAGTAATACCTATTCTTATAATCACAAGCAACGCCACTGAAGAAACCCTCATTTAATAAGCCAAAAAGCGCAAAAATAACCGTAGTAACAAAAATCGTGCAGTTTGAGCTGTCCGTAACTGTACAGTCGTGTGCAAATAAATCTGGGACAGTGTTTTTTTCACATGCAGATTCAGTTAAGAATTTGAAGAATATTTCCATGGATTTCCTCTTATCAGAGAGAGTTACGGGTTTCAGTACCTGTTAAAGTTTAATGTAACTCTTTCTGATAGCAGGAAATCCATGGAGATATTCTTCAATTCTTAACTGAATCTGCATGTGAAAAAAACACTGTCCCAGATTTATTTGCACACGACTGTACATACCAAGTACCAGTGAAAATTCATGAACTGCGAACACGAGTAAATCAAGGCGAATTTAGGATTGCCTAAAAGCCCCCAAGACCGATGGACAGTCGATCTAAGGTACTCTGATATTAATCCACGGGTCGTCTGTGTTGATTGTTTACCTGTTCAACTCAGACGAGGCATCCACGCCTAGTGTAATTTTTGTTAATTATTATATCACAGATAGAATGTATGAGGTACTGTGTTATTCTATGATTAATTCAGGTGATAAATTCAGAGTTGAAAAACAGAATTTTTAGAAGTTAACAGTAAAGTAAAAGAAGGTAGTTCACAAAGTAAAACGCATTCTGAAGAAAGAAATAATTTCTTTCGAACAAATTAACTCATAGTAAAAAAAAGATATAAACAAAAATTAAACTATTTTATCTACTCCAGTGGGATAAGTAACTTATTACGTCACTCATTTGACACTATTTCAGTTAGGTAATGAAGCTCATTACACCACTCAGTTATGTAATGGTTTCATTACGCAACTGGGTTGTGTAATGACTTCATTACCTAACTGAAATAGTGTCAAATGAATGACATAATGACATTTGCCTACGAAAATATTTTTGAAAATGACAGATCTGACATTTCTCTTAATGCACTTTTCTCAATTTTAGGCAGTCGTAGATAAAATTTTGTACAATACATGTGTGATAATGCATCATTAATATACTTGTGTGCTTACATACACGTATATTAATGATGCTGTTATCCCACTTGTATAGTAAATAACTATTATCTTACAGTAGCAGCTATTACCATACATTATACAACTGTTTTCAGTGACTAAAATGAAGTTTTATTCACATGTGAGTTTTCATTATTACTTCCTTTTACAATAAAGGAAGTATTGGATTCACTCCAAAAATTCGAAATTGAGTTTTCAACAGATCTTCAGGTTTTAGAGTCCCCTGATCCCAAAAAACATATTTTCTTTCATTGGTCTGTCTGTCTGTGTGTCTGTCTGTCTGTCTGTCTGTTGTGTGTGTGTCTGTCTGTGAACAGAATATCTCAAAAACGAAAAGAGGTATGGCGTTGAAACTTCATATATAAGTTTTGTGTACTATGTAGATAAGACCGCAAGCTTTTGAAGAAAATCGCATAACCGGAAGTAGGTGTTTACTCTTGTGATTTTTCAGTTTTTTTCGATTTTTTCAAAAACGGCTCTAACGATTTTTTTTAAACTTTACATTTTTATTACATTTTTAATGTGTATTGATGTGAGATAGGTGATTTTCCAGTTGAATACTTCTAAAGTGGGTTTCTTTTGTTTTTTTTTCTATTTTTTTTATTAACTCCTGTTTTAAATAAAACACCCAGTATATTATTACATTTTCGAATACACCTTAAACTTCTAGAGAAAATTTGTATTTTCAACTAACGCTCTATTTTGTACCGTTTTTGTAGAATTTGTAATTTTTGAAAATTTTTGACAAATTTTTAAAAATTAAAAATGAAAGTTTTGACTAATTATAAGATCACTGTAAAAGGAAGTTGTGTGAGTGTATCACACCAGATTTTTTATACTACTGCATTGTTGGTAGCACTGTCAAGCTATGTCAAATTCGTAATTTTCAGGTTACGTTTTCCTTTAGTCTGTGTCAAATAACAATCAAAAACTAACCTACGAACCTCGAATTTAACATAGACTGACAATACACTTCAGTACTGCCAATACATTTCAATACTGTGAAACGTATGTCACAAATCATAGGCGACTAATTATAAATTTATTTCGCGACATAATCCGACTGCGCAAACTATTTAGGCATAAGAATTGCTACTGTAAGATAAAACGTTTTATATCACACGTGAGCGAAATGCCATTATAAGCTCGTGAGAAATTGTATCGCACGTGCTGGGGCACTCGCGATTCAAAATTCTCACTCGCAAATGATGATCCATTTCTCTCACTTATAATATAATCTTCTATTTATTTCAAACAACAAAATTCAAGAAGTTTAAATTAGCTCGTCTGCAAAGAGCCTGCCTTTGCTCTAAACAATATCCTAAGCGAAACTTCTCTCCACATTAGTTGACGTATTAGTGCTAGTACTCTGAACAACCCATTTAATTTTTAAACGCAGTTCTTCAAATTGTTAGTTGTAGTGAAAACGACTTTCCAGAGGAAATTTTCGGCATTTCTGTCTCAGTTTCACAAAATTCCATACTTCTGAAATGGTCAACGGGAAGAATATCGCAGCTAAATCTACCAGTTCTGCAATTTATTTAAATGAATAATCTGGATAGTCATTAGCGGTAATACAAACCTCTTTTAAATTCCTGTCTTCGTTGGGAACATTAATAAGCCTTTTGTGCTTTTGGGGAGAAACACATCCAAAGTTTCCAAAATTTAAAATAACTCCATGTAACGTTGATAACGATGAAGAACGCCTATTTCCAAATGTTGTGAAAGAATTGTGAATTTCCCGGACCGTTGGACCCTGATAATACCATTTTACAATTTGCACTGTTCTGTTGCTTCGTAGTTATCGATTTTAAAGATAGAAATGACAGCAGATATTATCTACTCACAAAATACGCGAACTGTCAAATTCAAATTCTCGGCATTTGTAAATTCGACATATCGTCTGCCGTGTTCATAGTAAAGAAAATCTCTCTGTACATATACATTATTTTGCTTGAGAAAGGGATGGCACCCAAAAAGTATGTCTTGGTTATGTTAGCACATTAGGTGAACCTTGTGTTTGTATCTATATCCTTAAAAATCACTGTAAAATGCCACCTGTGCTCTTTGTGGGTTTCGGTGGATTACTACCATTGCTGCTGCTGCTGTTGGCGCTCTTGTCTTTATCGCCGCTTTTGTTGTCTACTCCACTGCTAATTTGACTTCTTCGCTGCCATTTTCAGGTTATGCTACGGAAAATTCATAAGTTTAGCGGATTGCAAACATATTACGGTGAGTCCTATAAATTTGACTAGGATGTATGACGTGCTTTATTTATTTAAGTTGACTTACGTGGATTTATGATCGTATCAAAGTGTCAATATAACCTTATCTTTGACAAACAATACCTCAGGTACTGTCGTGAATAAGACGGAACCTAAGCTACTGACAAATCCATGTAATTTACTTTTAAAATATGAGCTTGACTATTCAATTCACCCGATAAAAAGTGACAAATGAAAATCCAGAATTTGACGTTTCTTGACCAATTAAAAAAATATCAGCAGGCGAGGTTTTAGTGTTGTATGAAAAAGGTCAGAAAGTGCCATATCTTTGGTTTTTGCCTTCGACCATACCTCAAAAGTTGATGTTGTCTTCATTTTCGGACGCCCTATCGTATGAAAAAGATCCAAGACTTCAGGAAGGTTCCTGGCGACCGGAATCGTGTACACATACGAACATACATCCCCCCGCACAGCACGTTTAGGCAGCCCCCAATACGAGGGAGGGGTCTAGTGGACTGGGGTCTTCACCAAAAGGTCCGCACAGCCGAGACGGAGATTGGGTATAGCGGGTTCATTAGTCGGTTGGCACGAATTTTAGAGATATTTGACTCAGAGTGGTTTTCGATATGAGGGAATTTCAATACTTCGTACACTTCGTGTCGAAGTAATTGTGCATATTTTCGCACTAGTTGCAATATCTCGTTTCATATTGACACTAGTTCTAATATGAAAATTTATAACAGCTTTGTAGATTTAAATAAATTTATTCACTATAAAAATTAATATGACTCAGAATTACAGCAAAGTTTGTAAGCAAAGTATTGCGAAATTAGTATTTTTCGCACACAATGAGTTTCCCAACTCGCTAGGGCTCGTAGGACAAATTTGACCTTTAGTGTGAAAAAAAACTTGCATTTAGCAACTTGATAAGCTAATTCCTGTTACCATAGCCTTATGCCCCCACATATTTATATTCCAATCTGTGCCGTTATATCAATTTATGGCTAAACTCCATGCACCAATACGCACTACCCGGAATATTAGCAATTAATTAGCAATTAATATAATTGAATTGTGAAGAGTGCTGCGTTACTGAACTAAATAAAATTTCATCTTTACTGTGTTATGTGTCATCATATTGGATAAATACAAGACATTGTTGCAGGGAAAGTCACACCACACAGAAGCACAACCAACTACTGGTTGTAGATCTGACGTGTAGAAAGGTAGACAGAAAGTTCGTTAAAAGCTAGCAGGTTGAGCATTTCCATATTGGCAGTAATGGAAGTAGCTCGTAATTCCATTCCTGCTAATTGAAATTCAGTTAAGTATTTAAGTAAGAGGTTAGCTTGCCTCAACGAAATTAATTTAACGAAGTCTAACCAATCCCTTGTTAAAAATAGAAAGCTCTGAAACGGCTTCTACGTTGATACTTTTACAAAATTGATGGACGAAAACATAAAAAACTGCTGCAAAGTAAATTATAAACTAATATACGTTCACCTACTTTGAGTTCGTACTGAGGCTATTACGATATTCGTTTGCGTATCGTAATAGACAAAAAGGGATGCTAATAAAAATACTAAAGACAGAGTAATTCTTTTTTTAGAGTTAGAAACCATAAGTACTTCGCTCCGTCTACATATCGAACTGCGAATGCCCGCCTTTATTGCACAGCACAAATGTAGCCAATTGCCGCGAAATTTCCTAGATTTTGAAATTTTATTTATTTGTTTAAAAAAGTATCAAAGTCGATAAAATACTGTATGATACCTCGTTTATAAGGCGTTTTGTCGCACTTACTCTTTTATGGCACTCCTCCCTTAGCTCGTCGTACCCTAAACTCGTGCGTGCTATAACATTATTTGAAAATTGATGGCTGACAAACATTCGTAAGAAGATCTGAACTGGTATTATCTTTACCTTTGCACCCTTACCACTATAGATTAAAAAATTGATATTTTAGAAACGTTTTTAACACTCAGGTAGGATTTTATTGCACCTACTCTGTACTTTATTACTTATTACTCAATTTGTTGCCAGCCTTGTTAAAATTTCCACTGCATCCGTATAGGCCTCTTATTTTTGAAGAGTTTTTGGTAAATAAAGCTGGGTTATGACAATTTTGGTTTTACTTATTGCTTTATGGGATACGTGGTTTAGGAATTTACACTACCAGGTGTAGGTCTTTCGGTTTGGACAGCCTCGAACCAGTGGCTCTTCCAGACAACCAACCCCATCCTGCTCATGAACTAGCTAGCAAAGCTTTGTTACACCGCAAGGCAATTCCTAAATCACAGTGTTTTGTTTTTCTACAGTATCATTCAGTAGTATTTAGTTTATCTACACCATATATAAAATTGAATGTAGGCTATACTTGTATGTCCAAAGTTGCTGGTTACTTGCAGACAACGTGGATACTTGAAATAGATTTTAGAGTCGAGGCATCACAGCGATCGGTGAGGAAACACCGTTTACAATCAAGGATATCCTTCACACCTGGTATATTTTATAGTTCGGCGTTTTCCTGAGCCACAAAACAGCTAAGCTAGGAGGGGATTGCAAATGAGGATATGCCCAAGCCTAAATAACGGCTATGGAAAAGTTGCAGGCGTCATGAATAAACCTGACGAAGGGCGTGGTTGAGTTCTTCTGGCTTTTCTACAGTTGCCGAGATGCAATCGTACGAGGAAAGGTGGCCCTGGAGATTGTCGAAGAGAACTGAGGCCAACGTAGCTTAGCAGGACACCAATAATCACTTACATATTTGTCTTTTACATGCTTCACGTGGAGGCAATAGAGCTCAAAATAAAAAGATGCTAAGCGGGGTAATGAGAGTCCTTAAATATCACCAAAGCTTCACGCTGTGTGCAAAGGCGAAACTAGACTAACCGACCGAATGTTTGAGAGCGGTTACAGGCAATTTTTGCTACTGAAATAGTTTTAAACAATAGCAAACCAGATGAATTTTAGCAACTGCATACCCAACACACTAATACTGAACGAAACTTTCCAAAATATCGAGGAATTTTAAATCCACACCTAGTGAACTTAAAAAATTTCACGCAAACGCCAAAAGTAATTAAGCAATATGCTCAATATGGCTGCGGAAAATTTCTTTTTTTCTCTTTTTATACAGGCAATTTTCACAAAAATTGCGAAAATTATCCTAGGTCCCAAGAATTCTCAAAATTTTTCTAAAAATGCAAAAGGTGGTTAAGCAACCGAATATTCATCAACCAAAAGGTGGCGACAACCTACATTATAATAATAATGGACTATAGCTGTAAATTCCAGACAATCCCTAAATAACTAAGATAATTTTATCTAAAGCAAAATTTATACAAAACAGTTTTAGAGAAAATAATAATCGAAGTATTGAAAATAAATAATATAGCAGAAACCAAACCAGAAATGCCCTACATTTCTCAAAAGTCTATATTTTACTTTAAAATATTTTAATGAGTGTATAAAGATTCAAGTATTATCTCTTAAACGGTACTGGTAAAATTGTTGACTTTGTCATGAGAATAAAATAAAAAATTAAATCCTTTTAAATAGGTTTATTTATTTGTTGTAAAATTAATTTATTCAATATATCGTACCGTCCCCTCAAATTAGAAAAATTGGCAAAACAAATGTTTGCATCACGTTTGGTGTAGAAGGTTTTATAAAACTAATATCATGTTTTCCCATCAAACTTTATTTTTTGAATTAGAAATTCAGTGTTTACGATTTAATTTTTACCTCCTTTTACAATAAAGGAGGTACTGGATGCACCCCAAAAATTCATAACTGAGTCTTCAACAGATGTTTTAGAGTCCCCTGAACTCAAAAAACCTGTTTTTGTTCATTGGCCTGTCTGTCAGTTTGTGTGTCTGCCTCTGTGTGTGTGTGTTTGTATCGTATTGAGAGTGACCTCTTGTGTGTACATCATCGTGTACTGTAACGGCTTCACGTATAGTGACCTCATACACTGGATGTTGTAATTTTTTCTTCGTTTTTATTGTTCTTTACGTCAAATTATAACGTATAGGCAAAACTCTGAATTTAGCCATCTGTGAAGTCACAATCCACAATGGTTCACGTGGTAATCAGCAACTATTGTGACCTCTTTACACAATTTGACTTGTGGCGCCACCTATAAGTACCGAATTAAGGTGGAACTAAAAAACCGCTTGTAGTAGAAGCTGTTATGTTATTATTAGGATCACGTATATCAAATAGCAATATAGTACGGCGGGTTCTCTGGATGTTTGGATCGTAGTTTCTACAGCACTTGTTCCATTTTTCTCTGCCCTAGCGCGTATTTAATAATTAAAATATATTTTTAAATTAAACATAACTCAATGAATACCTATTGAAAGAAGATCTTAAATTTAAATATTTAAATAAAAATATTGAAGTTAAGTTTAGAAATTATATTTCAATTATTCCTAAAGTGAATCAACTAGCAATTACTTTTAAATACATTTTAAAAATTATTTTTAAATCCAAAATAAATAAAAATGTGTTTTTAAAATAAATTTTTTATAAATTGTAATCTAAATTTGGAAATTTAAAATATTGACAATTATTAGAAATTACTTGTAAGGTTAAATGATTTAAAAAAATTAAACAGCTAGAGGTATTTTTAAAACTTATTTTTGAATTCAAAATTATTGAAACTACGTACTAAAAATAATTGCCAAATTTTTAAATCTAAATGATATTTAAAAATGGAAAATATTAAACTAAATTTTATAAATCAAATGTATAATTTTTATTAGTTGACAGTGTTAGAAATGTCATTGAAAAGTAAAATTTAAAGTTAAAAGTTGTTAAAATAGTAGTTAAGTGTAGGCTGTCAGCAATATTTAAATATTGAAAGAAAACCATTTTTTGCGTGCAAGATAAAGTAGTCATGATAATTAAAAATGTGAAAAATTTATTTAAAAATTTCAAATCTGAACAATTTTATAAAACAATATACAGTCGCGGCCATACAAACCGGGACAGTTTTTTTGGCCTAATTTTCAAAATGCCAAAAGAAGTGCTAACACTGACAATTTTCATTAATAAATGTCATCAAAAGTCATTGTTTCGATCTGAATAGTGACTTTTGATGACATTTATTAATTAGAATTGTCCGAGTCAGCACTTCTTTTCGCATTTTGAAAATTAGGCCAAAAAAACTGTCCCGGTTTTTATGGCCGCGACTGTATGTATACATTGAGGATCAAAGGGCCCCCTCCCCCTCTGACTTTTAAATGCGTCAAAATATTGTAAATATACATATCCACATTTCTGCTCGCCAATGAATGTTGCATGAAAGACGACTCAGGTTTCTTCAATCGATGTCACTTAAGACTTGTTTATTTTTGTCTTGGATCATCTGGAGGTTATCATACCTTTCTGTAATATAAATAATATCCTTCAGATATCCCAAAAGAAAAACGTCGTCATAGGGACATGAGTTCCTACCCACTACTTACCAAATGTCTTGTTCAAATATTGCCTCACTAAAACACCATTATGGGCAAGTGCATTATCTTGTTGAAAATAACATATAACTTTTAAATCTAATTGAAGGTTATCCATTCAAGTGTCTTCAATATGATTTCTTAGAAAATGTTGTAATAAACCAATAATTGTATTATTTAAAATACCTTACCAAATATAACTAAAACATTTATTTTGATAATTCTTGTCGTTTTTCGGTTGAATAGTAGTTACTTATATTTTATATGAAACATTCCATTGTTCGCAAAATTGAACTCGCCTGTACGTTTATTCATCAAACTATATTTACAAAAAAAGTAATGCGACAGAGGCAACTATTTATATCTCTTTTTTAATCATTCTGTATGTATACCTAAAATTGTTCTTTAACGAGATATTTCACTTACTAGTATTTTTCTTTATTTAATTACAATCGCGATTGCATTGAAGCAATGTACACTTATCAACAGTAACACTATATGTTCAGTTTTTTAAAGCTGATCTTTTTTCAACCCAAAAATTCAAAAAGTACGGGATTTTCCTTTTCAAAACCAAAAGCAATTTCCTTTTAAACCGGAAGTGCTACAATAACTAAATTGCAGTTTTCTAGTAACCGTAGAAAGTCCTGGCACTTTCCCCATTTAATCTAATGTCTACCTTTAATAATAAAAAAGTTACTAATGGTGGACAATTTAAGAAAGGCACCTATATCAGAAATACATTATTTTTCTCATTTAAAATGATTCATGTGATGTTTCTCAATTAATCGCAGACATTACATTTTGTTTTCACAGGTTACTGATTAAAAAAGTTTTTGGTGACTTATTGCTTCGTTTGTCAAGAGATACAGGAAGTATTTTTTTTTAAATCGGCAGTGAAGAACGTCAACATCGTCAAATACGAGAAATCGGCAATGAAGTAATCCATTGTTTTACGACTTTTTGTAGGTGGCGGGGCGATAGGTAAACGTCAACCCACGTCAACATAACCTAGAAAAGTTGGTTAAAATGTAATTTCCGGATTTCTCGATTTAAAAAAAACATAATGTATCCCTCGGCACTCCTTTTTATCCCTCAGGTGGTTTATTTGCCATGGCCCTACGGGCCTCGGCAGCTAAATCCACATTCGTGATAAAAAGCTAAACTACAGTGCCTCTGTATACAAATTACTATTGTGCAATTCCGTAATAAACAAAAAAATATATATTGTAGGTTGTGCTGACACAGAAATATACGACAAAGGGTAAAAACAAGTACTTATTTCACGTCACCATTGGCAACGTTTTAAAAATTTATGTCATTCTAACATTAATAATGACAACTAAAATGTTGATAATTTAGTGCAGGATTGTAAAGAACTACGTATACGCATTGCAAAAATGAGCGTATTTTACTCGTAATTTATAATTAGAAAAAATTTAACAGTATTTACGACTCGTGAAAAAACATCTACATTTTAGCTTGTTTTTTAAATAATTCTTATCTACAATAGTATCGTAAAGTAGACTTCTTCAAATACCAAACAATTTTCGAGAAGTGTCACTTTACCGCTTTAAAACATGTTTATTTTTGATTGACAATTAAATGGCAGTTGTTAATCATGCAGTTATGGCAATTACCTTGAATTGTTGTTATTGACCATGCGTTTTGACATTTGTCAAAATGCCTTTGAATCCCTGCTGATTGCTTATAAATGTGATTGTAGATAAAATCTAGTTTACATACTTATACTTGCACAGCAAAATCAAATTGCCAATTGAGAGAAAAAGATGACGCCCAGCTCTTTTTTATATACATACAAATAATAGCTATTAAGGTGCTTTTTTACCCATGGAAACCAAGTTACTAAAATTCTTTTTTGGTAAGAGCGTTTTTGGTTGCGAGAAACTGAAACCCTAATATATTTTAATTCAGTTTGAAATACAGATTTTAACAGAAACTAAAAAATAAAACGTACAATAATGTTGTTTTTTTTAAACAATTACCTACTGGTTCTTGACATTGGTTGAGTTTCATACTTGCGTTATAAATTCTAAGTAACAAGTGAGCTGCGACAAAATGCCAAGTTCTTTTGGAATAGATTTATCTGTAATTCCAATGTTTACAAAGAGTAACGAGATCAGGTGATTGTTCGCAAGAGACAAAACTTTGGTGACAGTTTTACTCTTGATTTTTTGGGTCCTTCGTTTGTAATCGCTTTGTTATCACGGGTTGTACTCACCGGCAAAGATGAACTACGCAAACCTAACCGAAGCTGTTAACAACCATAATTATTATTTAGGTTAAACGTTAGATCGGTCAGATTTGCAACCACAATCTTTAGGATACAAACTGAGAAAGATGTGTTTTTTTTTAAATAAGAAATATACGTTTGTCTAACTTGTAGCCTAAATGTAAATCGCATAATGTACATCTTCGGATACTTTCGTGTAGTCCAACCCGTGGAGGTTTGCGGTAATACAAATGCTGATTCACGTCTTGCACTTAATGTAAACTATTATGTGCTCAACTTAATTCGAGCAATTTTAGAATCGTAGTGGTGTGATTTGTAGTTCTGCTACATAAAGCAATCAAGGTAAGTTTTATAAGTGTCTTTTATTGTTATTCAAGTAGGTACCTACGCATGTAAATTATATCGTTATTGAAGTGCTTACTTTTTG
The DNA here is from genome assembly GCA_940337035.1 of Agriotes lineatus. NCBI lineage: Eukaryota > Metazoa > Arthropoda > Insecta > Coleoptera > Elateridae > Agriotes > Agriotes lineatus. Next base: position 96,037,158 of record OW679200.1, on the reverse strand, counting down.
CAGTAACATATATACGGCAAATCTAGGGTGACCACTTTTCAAAGTATACAAACCCTGAGATCCTTCGTAAGTTAAAAAAAGGGCCTTTTCAATGTGAAATGCAGAATGTTTATAAGAAACAAAATGCAAGCAAATAACAACCATGTTTTTGTTAATTTATATTAATGGCCGGCAAAGATGTAACTGAAATACGTGTCCACATCGTACGCCGCGCCGTGATTAACACCGATTGTTTCTGCTTGATCTGCATGTATTCAAAATAAAACATAAACACAGACGGTCACGGGTCCTTCGCTATAGTTGCATTGACTCAACTACCGGCTGAAGTAGGCTAACATGCAGCTTGTGAAATCTCAAACAGACCATTAAGATAAATAGAAAGACGAAAGAGATATAGGTATCATACCTTTGATAACAATAAAATTAAAGATTATACGCTAGCGCCTTGCTCGACATTTATGGTGGCGATTTTATTTTTATTATTTTTTCGTTGACCGCTTGTTAATTTCAATATTAATGAATTATTTTTTCTAAAAAAGGATGGATTAATAGACGTCATTAATACACTGTTTTTAATTAATACACTCTTTTTCATTAATTAACTGTTTTTGTGATTTTGACGTTTTGATGATATTTTGCATGGAGGTTAGTTGTATTAATCAATTTTTTGGCCACAAAAAAAGATTTTGCGGTCAACGAAAAAATTTTGTAATCAACTCGTTTGTTAATGGGCGATTAATAATCGCCGTCATTAACACACTTGTTGGTTAAATAACTAATAACCGACTTACGGACTTACGGTGAAGTTAATGTTAGAAGACATTATTACAAAATTAGCATAACCCCGAGAAATTATAACAAAACCCGGAGCCCGGAGATCTGGTGTTGAAACCGTAAGACTATGGGTCAGTGGTCACCCTACTCAAATGTCAAATCGTGTTTTTCCTCTTCTTTGCTTTCTAATATGTAGTTTTTAATTTAATCTATTTTTAATTAAATCAATATTATTTAGATTTTCTTTTTTTGCTCTTTCTGTGATCGGTACAAATATTAGTAGGATAATTTATTTTATTCAATTTTGACAGTTTAAAGTGACATTATTAACTCCATAACAACCTTCATAAACAGTCTATGATTCACAAGAGAATAAACGTGTTTTAATTCACTAGAGAATTAAAAAAGTTTAATTCACTAGAGAATTAAAAAGGTTTCAATGCAGAACAACATATTTTTATGATTTCTACAAATATTTACATTCAATTATTATTTCTATTTTTAGTGTGTAATATGTAATTACTACAATTTAGATCAAATCGACGATGAATGGGCAAATTTATATATCAATTTGAATATGTTTAAATTTTTTATTCAAAATTTCTTCAAAATTGAATAAAAACATATATACGCCACGTGAATTAAACATTTATTAACTCAAAGATATGATCTATGATAAATTATTAAATTAGTTTTTTCCGGCAACCTTATCAAAAAATTTGCCTTACTATGTTGACATCTTTAGGTTATGGCTCCCATCTTCAATTTGGGCTACAATTAAATCTCAAAATATCTTTAAACATAACACTCAGAAGTATTCACAATGGTTCTTTCTCTCTAGATGAATTTCCACAACATATATCTTCACATCATCAGAAGGCAGTTTCATCTGCGAAAAAATCTTCTGTTAAAAAGCCATGGCGTTGTGAAGAAGAATAGCTTGTCTTGAAGTGCGTTGGATCTCTAATTAAACACTATTAACTACCTGGAAACTGGAAAGACGGTTTGCGAAGACTGTATCAGCAATAATCCCATTTTGGAAGGAATACAATTGACTGATATAAAGTTTTGCATTAAAGATAATTTACCTAAAATAAAAGGAAAGTAGTTTTAAAATGCTCTTTGTACTTTGCAAAAAGCATGAGGATTTATAAAGTGTGATTTTAAAGAAGGATCGACCACCGCTACGCCTGTTTAATTAAAGTATGGGTAAAATCCAAAAGTGTTATTTTAAAATTTGCTTTTAATCGATTATTTAATGTATTTTGTGTTCTTTAGGACCCACCCTATACTATTTTCTAATATTTGTGAAGTATGATCTAAAACTTTTATCCTCTATGTGGAACTTTTTAAGATTTATTTTATGTTGGCAGTAACGAGTGAAGGTACTTACTTAATAATATATCCTAGACAATTTTGTCAGAATCACTTAACTTTTACAGAATGTTTAATATTGAACACAAAGTGGACCTGCGTATGGAAAATGGAGGAAATCACTTTGAACATCTGTATTTATTTTTGTTGATGTATTCAATAACAATTTTTGAATTTGTTAAAATAACATTATTCATATAACCTTAAATTGTCAGATGTAAAATGCCAATGTCACTTTTACTGCCAAGGGCTGCCAACATAAGAATAAGAAATACCTTTACATCCCTCTACGGTATTTATTTTGAGTTTAAATGTTTTTTTTTGTAAATGTTTTTAAATTATCTTTGTATTTTGAAAAAGAGCATGGTGTCAGAGGGAACATAAAACATGAAGATGTATAATGTGTGATTTTAAATAAGGGTCGACTACCGCTACGCCTAGGCACCTGTTTAATTAAAATATGAGTAAAGTCAAGATGTACCGAATTCTTTTTTAAAATTTGCTTTTAATCAATTAATTAATATCTATTATAAAATCATCCATACTTTGTGTTGCTTAGGACCAACTGTATACTACTTTCTAATATGTATGAGATACCTATTTTTATATGTAGTGTCGTTATTGTTTATTTGTTTAAATATAGGTATTTTTTCTACTTTCTAATAAAACCACATAAGAATATAAATTTCATTTTATTTGCTAACTGATAGGCAGAAATTAATTGGTACAATTCATAGCTCTCCAGCAAAATTAAAACATCAAAAAATGTTTAGCCAAACCTTTATATTTGTAAAATTTATATCTGCAGAAGTTTTATGCAGAGTTTCTATAACAAAGTTGCAAGCTTCAGGTAGCACTCTTCTTTGAGCAAAAAATATGATAAAAATGTCATCATTTACCCTGTATCTGTTGGGTCTCATTTTTTTCAAGGGCAAAGCCTGAGCTATGTGCAAATTACTTTTATCTATTTCTGAGTTAAAACAAATAAACCAAATTTTATTTGGTTAAGGTGTTCACCCTAGATATGTTGGGTTCAAAATTTGCCCTTTTTCGGCAAGGGTAAAAACCTGAGCGATGTAAAAATATTACTTTCATTTAAGTAGTGGTTCTTGATGTTACAGCAAAAATAGACAGAATTTAATTTTTGTAAGTGCTCACCTTGTATACATTTTGTTTTTGAAGTATACGGGCAACAGACAGACAGGCCGACAGACGGAATTGAGAAAACCTGTTTTTCGTCATCTAGAGGCCCTGAAACGTGAAGATTTGGAAAAACATCGAAGGGTGATTTTTTTGCGATTCCAATACCTACTCCTTTGCCTCTTAGAGGAGGAAAGTAAAAACTAAAAAAAATGCTGTAACTGTTCGATTTGGTTATGGGGGTTTAAATAATATTCGTACTACTGAAAAGTTAATCTGGCCTCGAATATTCGAGAATTAAATTAATCTCGCTCTTCTCGAATATTCGAGATCGATAGATGCCAATCTCGATCTCGAATTTCGAAACGAGATCGAAAATTATCTGGTCTCGGTGGCACTACCACTAACAGGCCGATTCTATGACATTTTTATATTGGTTTTAAAAATATGATTGAAAATCTGTCGAGATCGACAATTTGGTTAATCTCGTCTTGAATATTCGAGAATTTGATTAATCTCGTCTCGAAAATTCAGAGATCGGGAAATTTATGTCTCGATCTTGAATATCGAGAGAAGATGAGACGAGATCGAGAATTTTCTAGTCTCGGAGACATCATAAATGCATAGTAGTTGCATAGTAGTTACCTCGTTCTTGAAGTGACATATTGTTGAAAAAGCGAAAAAAATCTTATGGTGACAACCAATCTACCGAGTGTTTCACTTAAGGTGCGAACATAGGGAACTAGCATGGGAAATCGTATACCGGTTCACGGTTATGCATATTTCTGGTCACCATTTTTATGGGAAAAAATGGTAGTGATACTAAATTGAAGAGAATAATTTTCCGCGTCGTTTAGTATTCAAAATTTATTGGATAATGTAAATTGTGCATAAAAGTGTTAATTTTAAAATTTAGATATTCCCAAATATTCATTAGAATACTCAACATTATTATTCATAGTAATTAGTTAAATACGTGAATTAATAACTAACAGAAAATAACATTTATTTTGGCAGAAACAAATTGGATCATGGCTGGTCTGTTTTTTTTGTGAATAAAATGCAAAATATTTATTACAGTTTTTAAGCTGTTTCTATCTTAAAGAAGCAACAAATTCAAGTCAAGTGGTATCAAATTCAACGCATTTTTTTCTTTCGATCGATACCGCTATCAATCCTATCAATTCAAGCAACAATCAGGAATCTGCATAATATATACAATTTAACATGCTTTCCCCTATATTCACCTTTAAAAATTCAATTTTTGTATAAGGTCTCAAACATACGTAATTTATCTTAACGAGGGCATTTAAAATAATTATCTTATAGAATTTAATCTTATTTCTACTGTTAAAAGAACAAAGAAACTGAATAATTTCGGTTATATAGATGCATTTAAGAGGTCATCAGTTTCTTGACAAAAGAAAATCGTCTGTAACTGTCTGCTTAAATGTACAACTGAGGTTTTTGTCATTTCAAACATTCTAATGATGACCTTTCAGCTTTGCATACCTGGTATACTTGTGACATATTTTGCACAAATCTTGCCTATTTCTTATGATTATGACCTCCGTTACACAGCTTCACGGTTTACTAAGACTGAGACATCACTTTTACACAATTTAAGTGTCCTATAATTGTGACATCAACTTACACATTTCTGGTTGCACCGTACTAGTGACCTCGGATGTCATTTTCACTGTCGACTTAATTTGCTGTGTATCAGAGTGTGTATTAAAACCACAATTATATCACTTAATTGTGTGTCTTTTACTACCGATAAAACCGTTGTGGCCACTTTCCATGGTGTAGATGGGGATGTCACAGTATACGCAGAACGTGTATGTGTGTGTGTGTATGTGTAAACAGAATATCTGAAAAACGAATATACAGTGTGGTCCATTAAGTGTGCAACAAATTGAACATTTCTTTATTAGTTGTACAACCAACGTTTAAATACCGCCACAACTTAGTGCATGTTCGATAACCATATCAGATGCATTTAGAATGGCTCCAAGTCAAACAGCATACAGGGCAGGACAAAAAATATGAAATTTTTTCAAGAATAAAGTTACCTTATTTCAAAAAATATGGCAAAATTTTATTGAGGAAAGTTGTTTAGAATCAATTATTATGCTCAAATACAAAGTCAGGGCCTCCTATTCGAATTTTTACTATTTTTTTGGAAAATTTTGTATTAGCCCCGTATTTTCATAAGAATTTTAAATAAAATTGTAGGCTTTAATTGTGAGTTTTTTCATATGTAAATTATTGTTAGTAAAGCATTTGCCTTGTTAAAAAGGATATTTGCGAAATTCTAAAGTTCTGTTAAATATCGTTGCAACAAACATGAAGTGGACGGTTACCTAAAAAAATATAAATCCAAGTAAATTTTTACAAATATGCTTCAAGTTGCTAAAAGTTATTTTAAAGTGATGTGGTTGTAGCTAATTTAAATACATATAAAATCAGAATAATAAAAATATGTATAATACGGGGGGTAATACAAAATTTTCCAAAAAATTATAAAAATTCGAATAGAAGACCCTGACTTTGTGTTTGAGCATAGCTTTTGATTCTAAACAACTTTTCTCAATAAAATTTTGCCATATTTTTTGAAATAAGGTTACTTTATTCTTGAACGAATTTCATATTTTTTGTCCTGCCCTGTATGCTGTTGACCTGAAGCCATTCTAAGGGAATCTGATATGGTTATCGAACATTCACTAACTTTTGGCGGTATTTAAATTTCGGTTTTACAACTAACAAAAAAAATTCCCATTTGTTGCACACTAAATGGTCTACACTGTATAAGTTTTGTGTACTATCTAGATGCGACAGCAAGCTTTTGAAGAAAATCGCATAACCGGAAGTATGGTGTTTTACTCTTGTAATTTTTCAGTTTTTTCGATTTTTTTCAAACTTTACATTTTGATTACGTTTTTAATGTGTATTGATGTGAGATAGGTGATTTGTTTGTTCAACTTGTAATGCGAATCAATTATAATATAATATGATGGGCATTCCAAATTGCGCATTTTCAACGTTATAAAAGCTCCAGCACACTCGAGACTGTAAGTACGCCCTTATGCGAGTGCGACAGGACAGATCGTCCCGCACGCATTTTTCCTACCGCCTTGATGCCCGAGAGGGACGTATAAAATGAAATTTTTTGCAGGCCGGAGCACCAGAACTATTTAAGAAAAACTCGAGTTAGATTCCGGAAGAACCAACTATTAGATACCCTGTCCCGATGTCGAAAGTTACTATCCGTCCTGTGGATAAACTAACTTTGGAATAACGCAAATCTGAAAATCAGATTACGCTATTTTAAATAATTTAGAGTTCCAAAACTCCTACAACTTCTTAGTTTGGAATAATGCAAATCGGAGAATCGGGTTGCGCTATTTTAAATAATTCAAAGCCTGGCTGTATTTCCATAGTCCGGCGACACCTAAACCTTTTTGACCAAAACGCGGTTCCTAGGGCTACGTACCTATAGGAATTAGTCTACCCTTCCTGGAAGTTAACCTTGTCACGCGCGAACCTGTAGATAACGACGCAGAATAATTTGACCACTGGCGCAACGTCTGGGTTATCACTTTGGCTTATCAGAACATGACACGGACGTACACTTGTACCTCGGATATATCTATGGTAACGATACCAAACCTCAGTTACTGCTTGGTAATTAAAACAAACCATAATTATTCAAGTTTATTTACAATACCGCCAGCTGTCAATAATCGATACTATTTTACAGACCTACCAATGCTAGTAAAATTCCCTATTGGTTCCAGCGACACCCAAACCGTGGATGTCGGACGAGCACGCAGGCAATTGAGGTTGCCTTCTTTCCCGCCGGCTGACCGAAAAGATCGGAAAGGGCCGTTTAGGCGCGCACCTTTAGGCGCGCATTATTAGGCGCGAGCTTTTAGGCGCGAAGCTTTTAGAAGCGGACGCTATTAGGCGCCTGGACGTTTAGGCGCCGTAACTTTAGGCGAGGGGACAATTAGGCGCCACATGAAAGAAATTCACATTATTCTTGATTTTAAATTTTTTTGTTACTTAATAATGTTGAAGAAAAATTCAAACCTTTATAAGCAATATATATTCAGCTTTTTACGAGCCTTCTTCAGTGTGTTCAGTGTAAAATTGTACAAATTTACATATTGAATTTATATTTTATCGATTATGAACAATTAGTTATTTACTTTTTGTATATGGATAGTTTAACGTAGTGAACTTATATGGTGTGTATAATTCCACCACGTTAAACTATCCATATACAAAATGTAAATAACTCATTTTTCATAATCGATACAATGTAAATTAAATATGTAAATTTGTAGAACTTTAACACTGAAGAAGGCTCGTAAAAGCGCCAAATACATATTGTTTATGAAGGTTTGAAATTTTTTCAACATTAATTACTGTAATAATTACCCAACAAAAAACGTTTAAATCAAGAATAATTTTTAAGAAGAAATGTAAGATTTATACGGCTGAATGTTGAGGATTTGAAAAGTTTGGTTAGGAAAACAAAATTACAGCCACATAATTTCAAAATATCCAAAATGCTTTACTGGAATTACGTTTCGTTTGCCTTGGTACACTTCTTCAGATTCACATATTTACATATTATGCATATTTACAAGATAAATGAGATTCCTTGGATAATTTTAAACATTTCGAAAAAATTAAAAACACTAATTATACATGAAATATTTAGAGGGAGGAATTAACACTCCCTTTCATTATTTGTAAATAGCACATATTTTGCAAAGCAAATAAAAATTTTTGCCAGTCACGTCAGATGATGTATTGATGATCAATACGTTAAATAATCTGACGTTACTGGCAAAAATTTTTATTTGCTTTGCAAAATATGTGCTATTTCAAAATAATGAAAGGGAGTGTTAATTGCTCCCTCTAAATATTTCAAGTATAATTAGTGTTTTTTATTTTTTCGAAATGTTTTAAATTATGCAAGGAAACTCATTTATCTTGTAAAAATGCATAATATGTAAATATGTGAATCTGAAGAAGTTTGCCAAGGCAAACGAAACGTAATTCCAGTAAAGCATCCTGGATATTTTGAAATTATTTGGCTGTAATTTTGTTTCCCTAACCAAACTTTTCAAATCAAGAATAATGTGAATTTCTTTCATGTGGCGCTTAACTGTCCCCGCGCCTAAAGTGGCGGCGCCTAAACGTCCAGGCGCCTAATAGCGTCCACGTCTAAAGCGCTCGCGCCTAAACCTGCGCGCCTAATGATGCGCGTCTAAAGAATCGCGCCTAAACGTCCTAGACCGCGAAAAGATCTATGTTAAATTAAAATGTACTTAGTAGATATTTATGAGTTATCTATTTAGTTATTTTCCAACTGAAAAACAACTGTAGCTAGTCGACAATAAATGTTATTTAGGTTGAAGTACCTTCTTTAAATCAATCAAGGTATAAATATAAAGCGGACCTGGCCTATCAAAGCTACCATTTATAACAGCAAAATTAATAAATGCTAATCTACTATAAACACACCAGGAGGCATTACAAACTAACGCTCTATTTTGTACTGTTTCTGTACAATTAATAATTTTTGAAAAATTTTGACAAATGCTTAAAAATAAAAAATCAAATTTTTGTCACTGTAAAAGGAAGTTGTGTAGGTGTATCACACGAGCTTTTTAATTGGAAATAGAAATCAGCAAATTCACAAAATTAATTAAATAAAAAGCTAACACACTTAACATAAATCATAAAAATTACAAAACTTTTTATCTTTTAATCCTAAAAATTTACAAAAATTCGGTTTCTGTTATTTGCAATTTACATATTTGAGCAGAGTAGAGACATTTTGAAAAGTGGTTCACCCAGTATCACATTTGTATTTTATAATATTATATGTAAAAAGCGAGACTACATTCATTATCATACGAGTAAATTAAGATCATTGAGAAGGAAAGTTGTTAAAATGTCTTGTAAAAAAAATAATTGGATGGAACGGAGTTGTAATTGCTCTATGAAGTTACATGGGTCAATACAGTACTTCTATTTTATAATAAAACCTTGTACGTGCATATCACTTACTTTGCTTTCATTGCAAATTTCAAAACACTCTGAAACGTATGATTTTACCCATTCAAAGAATGGAAAAACTGTGAAAGACGTAGAAAAATAGGAATTCGGGATTGGTTGTTCGAGGCGTCGATCTTGATATATCAACAATTCAAAGTGTGTGCGAAACCGTTGTCCCGAGTTGATACCATTGTGTATACGTAACTCATTTATAAGCAAGTAAACTTTTTGTTTGAATAATGGAATCAGGAGCAACAGTCCTGAAAGTCGCTTGGAGAGTTTGACAGCGAACGACACGTCACGTATTTGGCTCAGATCATTGCAAACTTTCAGGAATTCCCTATTGCTTCCGGAAACGGGATAAAGTTCCCACAAAAACGGAATATTGCTACGCATGGAAACGTCTTGTTTTAAATATTACAAACACCATCGATTATTTGTAACAAACGCATTCGGCATAAAAAATTTTTCGTAACCAATATAGTCTGAGAACTATTCACTACTCGGCTTAAGGTTCTTTGATCCTGGAGTTCAACAATGACACCCCCAGCAAGAAACCGTGCAAGAATTCCTCTGGAGACATTATTATGTACTTGGTAAGTCTGAGTAATTTATGGGTCGTGTATCCCCGTATCGATATTTTTGCAGTTCTTGCTGATAGTTCTTTTCACTAATTCAGTTATGGCGTACCTGATTTTTATTCTATTCATTCTGGTGTGAATTTCCTCTTCCGTCGGCATTACGGCCTCATTATTTTTTCTCGGAGCTTTCTGTTGATGGATTCGCCATTCGTTATCTTTTTGCGGGTTTTATACTCGAGTTGCCTTTGTTAGAACGTTAGGAATGTTTTTGCTTCTGATGGTTTTAGTTTATGTACATCAATGCTTTGTTTCTAGAAAATGCGTTCGAGAATATCGCTTGGGGCTGTTGTCCTGGAATATTACGCTGATAGCTAGTGTAAATTTATTAATCTTATTAGGATGTTGCAGAAATTACGTCTCCAAGATTAATTATTCCGTTGCACGGCCATTTAGCTGATGCACTTAATGGAGCAAAATATGGCATCTTCAGCCGAGAGGCGTGGTTGTTTTGTACTTAAGAGCATTCAAAGCATTATCTAATGGGAACACATTAATAAATCAATGTGAACATATAAAGGAACGCATTAATTATTATTCGAACATTATTTTATTTTAATATTGGTATAGTAAGTAAAATACTAGCGACATTTTATATAATAAATTAGGAAATAATATGATTTTGAATGATGAAATCGCTACAATGATACCAGATATAAAATTTTGGTAATATAAACGTATTGACTACCGATACAATATTTTTACGCGTTTTTTATACTACCAAAGTATTTTATAAACTATGATTTTTTTAAACTTATGGCAATCATCATTTACGCTTCTGAAAACAAGACGTACATTCCCAAATTGAGATACTTGGCAAACATGTGCCACCCTTAAATAAAAGGCAACCACAGCGCCCTGTTTATCTCAAACCTTCGGAAAATTATTCGCGTGACTAAGGACTAGGCGGCGGTTCTTAAGGTTAAAAAAAGCATACAGTAATTTGAAAAAAAAAATACACAAGCGGGCGTCAGTCATTAAAAACCACAAAAAAACTACAGATCTAGCTAACAGTCGAATCCAAAACGCATCTACCTTTTGCGGCTTCTCGCTTAATCATTATAAACTAAACGAGCAGGTATGTGGGATTGAATAACAGTTAAAAATACAAGATTCGGCAGAATAATGTTACCATTTTAAAACGTTATACGTTTGGACAGGATGCAATAGTCTTAAATATCAAACATCCAATAGACCCTACATATCTTTGAATTTGAAATGTCAATATAATAGATCGGTGGCTTTTGCAAGATTGAGTAGTGGAAGTAGTTGGAAATAAAAAAATGGACGAGTAAGAATTGCATTTCAGCGTTTCAGCAATATCTCCTGGGTATCAAGTAGACCAGACTTGACAGCCCCAGATATTTTTCTATGAGGCTAACTCAAAGATACAGCTTTTTCCATACGTTTTAACAACATAGACGACTTAAAAACGGCATTCATACCAAAATTGAAGCTACCCCCGACGAAATTCTGTGTAGTGATAGTAAATTTCACTGAATGACTTTGGGCTTCTATTGAAGTAAGTTCTAGTCATTTGAAATATTTGATAATAGGTCATACAATCAAAATGTTTATAGAACAATTTATGATAAGAATAAGAAATGTGTTTTGTTTTATTCAAAAGTTATGGCGTTATGAAGATGGCCACATTATTCTGCCAAACCCTGTATATCACAAGGAAATATTAATAATGACACAATCAATCCTGGTGAGTTTACGCATAGGTAACACTAGGGTTGTTGCTGACCAAAAAAAAAAATTATGTAGCAGCTCCGCCGCAAATGTAGACGCCCAGCAAGATTAGTTTACAAGCCAGAAAACTACGTTGGATGCAAGTTACGGTTCTGATTCTAAATTTGAAAAATTAAAATTAATTAAAACTGACTATTACAAGTTCTGGCACACGCGATAGCCAATATCGCAGCGAAATTATTTGACAGGAAGCCATGGCTGCACTTAAAACTTTTCTTACAAGATTGCAGCACACGTGTATCGAAAGCCTTCATTGTCGTGCTATGTAATTACGAGTAATACGAATAACTGTACAAACAAAAAATAATATTTCGCTGGAGTATGAGCAACAAAGTAAGGATGTGCTAGTACTTACTTCAAGGCAAAACATAAATAAAGGATTTAGCTCCGACACAGCTTAGCTAATAAAATGCAATTTCGGCTGCTTGGGGAGACTGTGGAATCTGTCAACCCTCGTTACCAGCTCCTGCACCAATTGGGCATGCCTTCGGCATTCCGGCGGAAAAGAACCTCATGCTCGGAGGTGGACAGGGTCACTTGGCTTGAACCACTTGGACGGCAGCTATGCGGATCCCCAGGAAGAAATTTGCGCAAATTTTACCAGAGCGCGCGTGTGAAGAGTGACCTAACGCCATATAAATTAGCACTAAAAATCGAGAGGAATGCAATTGTGTTCACCTAAGCTGGAGGACGGCCACGAAGTTTACATAACGCAAAAGGTAAGCAATCGCCATGCTCACAACGTTAGACGATTTTTAAGCATTGTATAGTTTGGTGTTGGCACTTTTGCTTAAATACCGATGATGGCCCCGTGAATAACTCGCAACTTTCTTTGCCGATAACGCGTCGCATAAAATTCAGCGTAAAGTTTGTTATACTCTCACCAAAATTGATTAACCGATGTACCTCTCAGTCAGAAGATATAGAGCTACTATACAGAGATTACCACGAACTGAATAGAGCAAATTAAATTTCGACGCAAGATAGACTCCGTTGGTATAATAATGTGATAGATGAAGCAAAAAAGGTAGTTAAACATAATGACATAACAACGCATAACAGATTTTGAACCATTTAATTAACAAAGACTAAGTATTCAGGGTTCACATGCATGATACAGAAGCTATGCTGCTAGTTACTGACGAGGACTAAAAAAGTAAATAGACAGGGAAGAATACTACACAGAGATAATTCGCATGTCCTAGAATAGATAAATTTCAAGTTCAAACGGAAGTATTTAATATTAATACAACACTATCCTTCGAATAAAAAAGCTATTGAACTGTAACGTCCTGCTGTGACGTTGAAGTGCCCCGGAAGCTCTTTGTGCGTGGGCCATGGCCTACTAACACATCCAAAGAAAAGCAGTCGAAAATAAATGTGTATTGTTATTCATTCATATTACAAAAATAAAAATAACATATGTTTGCTTAATATAACAAAACTGTCGACTCTGTACAATAAATAATTCCGTTTGTGGACGTGTTAATGCCTAATGGCGGCTGCAACCCTTCAGTCCTTATTAGCGGCTTATGGAGTTGCGTCTAGAGAGCGTGGGCGGTCTGGTTTTTTGCCGAATCTCGCCAAAATGGTCGCTCATTCGGCAGACAAACAAAAATTACTTTTTGCTAATAAGGGTAGTGCTGCATGAAGACTAAATTGATATTTATTGGTGAATTTGAGTGTCGAAGTGCTTGTGATTTAACGGAGAGTTTTCCTCTGTTTGGGTTAGGATGTTATACTTTGCAATAAGGCAACCCCGGATTCTAACACCTGATCGGAGAATTTGTTTTAAAGCAAAATTTCGGACTTATACGGGGTGCCGCCAAGAAATCCGAGAGTTCACGTCGTGTTAGGTGCACCGAATTTAAAGCTTTGTCGACGGATTTCGAGTTATTCCAAGCAGGGGGTCTGGGAAAACTTACGGGGAGCCCATCTTTCCCTAGGCGAATGCACGCTACGTGGGCCGGAAGCGGACGTGGTTTGAACTAGTCATAGATCAACGCCAAGTTCAAGCGAATTCTAGGTGGATGGTGGTTGCCTGTCACAGATTAGCTCCTAAGCACTCACCAGGGCAGGATAAGGGTTAACTAGTCGCACGATCAGCGGCAAGCTAGGTCGGGGTCTCGGAAAAGGGCGTTTATGCACGTCACTGGAAGCAGCGCCTTGTGCATAACCCAGGTAAGTTTTTCGGGCAAGGAGAGGTTAATGGTTTAGGCAGGCAAACTCGAAGAGTTGTTTATTCTACCCGGAGCGCGTGCTTATTCAGTTTTGGGGCCCGCGTTATCTTAGATTTTGACTGAGATTTTAGTAGTGGGGAAAACAGCTGCGTTGAAGACGCGCGTTACAGAGCCGAGCAACGAGTGACCCCCACTCAAAACGTGCACTAAAAATACCGAGCTAAAATGTAGCGAGATGGCAGCATGCAAATTTGAAATAATTAAAATTATTTGGGGCATGTCGTCTCATACAATCAACGGCAGCGGCCAAAAAAAAAAATTTATTGTTCGGAAAATAACGATTGGCAATAGGCGAGAATGCAAGTAATTTGATACGTATTACTCTGGTCCTGTATGACTTTAGTTTAATTTATTTATTCTCAGGATTTTATCACTTTGTATTGTACCTTATTTTCTTGGTCCACAGCTAGCGCATTTGTAGCAATTCAATTGTTCGACTCTCAATCTCGTTGAGATACTGCAGAAATTTAATTAGGACATATACAAATAAAACACATAACAGTTTAAATATGAGGCAATTAACATTTACTGACTATAAATCTGTATTTTTGAATATTTATAGGTTTAATCAAATTATCGTTAATACATTTAGTATTAAATTCAATTTGAATAATTAATACTGTATGTTACATGCAGTTCAAATGTGTATTTTTAAATTGTTTCATAAATCTTTCGCTTAAACACTATTAACTTTGGCTGTCTTTAATTTATTGATAATTTACTTCCATCTAGTTATTAATGTATGCAAACATTGCAGAATAGCTCATATTCCCTTTATATAAACTTTTCCACTTCTAATTAATTTCAAAGTGCATCGCTCAAAGGGCTCTTAAACAACACATTCTCGAACTTTTGTTACTGGACCCTCATACCGCTGGGCATACACCAAAAGTTAATCTGTCGATGAATCTAATTCAGAATTAGAACACTGTTCAAAGGAAGCATGTTTCCATTGAATTCAAGCTCAACGAGTAAAAAGCTGTTTAAATTTTAACTAGTCGGTTATTCACAACCCTGCCGGCTTAAAGCCTTCTTGGCATAAAGGGTTCTTTACATTTTGGTTGGAGTGTGACAATAATGAATCGAAAATTATACCCGAGCGTTAACGGATGGCATTGAGGGTTATCGGAGCTGATAAATTGAATGCTAATTGGTCATTGATGTCAAACATCAAACATTTTCCGGAAACATTAATCATTACAGGAGAGAAGCTTCAGAGATAAAACTGGATTTTGTACTTACCGAGGGCAGGCTGCAGCAGTAGTAAAGACGTGGCCAGAAGTTACTTTTATCTTGCAAGTACTAAAAGCAGAAACGATTTTCTCGGTTAATGTTTTCCTTTTAAGTAAATCCGGTAAACTCTTAACATCTTTTAGGATTAGACCACTTACATCCGATGAATATATTAGATTGACTGCTAGGTAATAACATTAATCCTATTCTTGACTACACGTTATTATCTTTAAAGTCGTAATATCATGTACATGATGCCAACAATATCTTAGCCACCGGCAACGTCAATTTTTGTTTAGCTAACGAAGAAGAATAACGTTTATGATTCTATAAATACCACACAAAACAATCTCTAAATGGCTTTACTCATAACTTCCCCGAAAATGGACGCTGTGACACTAAACAATTTTAAAAATCATGGGAACATAAAAGTAAAAATATCTTCACGTTCGTAATAAAACTGAAACAATAAAACAAAACACTAGGTAGTGCGAATTAAATCAATCTAAAATAAAAAACATTATTACTTATTTTTCAGGTAACGCAAAAATAAACAAAATGTTATTTTTTAAGTAGCTCACCCTGTATATGTTTAAATATCCAACAGCTAGACAGACATGCAGACAGAGTCAAACAGATACACAGACACAGACACACAGACTGACTGATGGAATTGGTAAAACCTATTTTTCGTTACCTAGGGACCCTGAAACGTAAAGATCTGAAGAAATCTCGGAAGGTGATTTTGTCGTTATTACAATACTTCTTTTGTCTTTTAGACAAGGGAAGTAAAAAGTAAATCTTTATTTATTGAGAACACATTCTTAGTTGCAGGATATCTAGTGTAGTTTAATTTAGCGGACTACAATATAGTATATTGTTTTATTAGGATTAAAAGTGGTAGTTGGTTTGACGAGCAATTATGTTTGCATTTTCAAGGAGAAGTGCAGCATAGTCTAGCAAACGCAAAAATTACAAGTCAAACAGGGTAATTTTTAATCCGAATAATACATACAATTTTTTTCGCAACCTAAAAAAGTACAAAAGATTTAAAATATCAGATGATTGATTACTTTTGACGTTTCTCATTTAAAAATCATTATGCCAACTACATCCACAACCGACCAAATGAACCTTACTTTTAGTTCCATGGAAGTAAAAGTACTTTTAATACTAGGCACTAAGTGTTGCATAGCAACATACACTTTTTGTGTCAGTAAGCAAAACGTCCACTTCAATGACATATTTTGGTATTAAAAGAAATGACCGTTAAGACGGTTGCGGAAAAATAGCTTTAAGCTTATAATAATTACTGTTCAGACGAGTTTACGTGATCATTAACGTAGTTCATATATCATCAGATACAAAAACATTTTAAACCTTTATAGGAGTCAACTTATTTCAAATCTAATTGTAATATCTTCAATGTATAGAACGGTTAATTACGACACCTTGGGAAATAATTCCGACAAAAATACCACCATGGTAGCGAAGCAGGTAGAGTACCAGGCTAGCGATAAACAAGTTGATGGTTGGAATCCAAGAACAGGCAGAAATTTGTTCGTAGTCTATTGGGTCGGTGCTGAATCGGGTAACAACTCAACGTTGCATAAATTACAAGTACCTCGCTCTTCTCTGGAGAATGGTCACTATTACACACAGCATTTATATACAGCCGTGACTTGGAAGTAGCACCGCACTGTGAGGCCTAAGTGAAATGAAGTGAATTTGGTTCACCTTCCATCCAAAAACCCGAACATCTGAAATTTAGACCTTATTCATAACATTTAAACTGAGTTGGAAGTGAACGACAGTGATTATAAAGTTGAAAATAAGTCAAACGATGAGTGTGATGGTTTTGTATTTTTATTTTTCTAGAGTTCAAGTGTTTAAATAATTATTTTAACGGCGTTTGTTTGTTATCACTTGAAATAAATATGTTCAAACACGCATATCTAAAAAACAGATGAATTTACAAGTACGAAGTAACATATCAAAAGAATGCTCATTAAAACGGCTTTAAAAATACATTGATATACCGGGAATTCCATTTGAAAAAGAAAACAAAATTATTAAATCTGCAAGTGTTGAGGACCCTGTGTTGGGATTAATTCCTAGATATCATTTTACACCCGAAAGGTAGTTCACAACGTAACGTTTTCCTTCATTCAGCTGTTTTCTGTTACTTACAGCAGCCGCCTAAAGTTCAGAATTTTTTTGCATAAAATCGTTAATATCTCCAAAACAATTGACGTTAGGTCCACACAACTTACATGAAAATTATTACTTTTTCAATGTAAAACTTTTAAGCTACCCAAATATAGGGCTTTCTATTTAAATAATAGTAGGTTTGCTTCGCCACACTTTTTTGAGCGACACTGTATAATCAAAACTATTTTAATAATGTGCACCACCTTCGTACCTACAACTTTTATTCGCACAATATTTATGTAACTCTAATAGTTTTACAAATATTTTCCACCCCCGCATCGTTGCCGGACCCAGTATGGTACCAGTTCCTAGGTAGATATCCATCTCGACAATATCTAAGAAATAAGCTTGCATCCAAGTGTTTAAAAATGTTGTTTTTACTATTGCTATTGCAACTCAATTAGAGTTTGACGTGTACTTAGATCCAATGATACCAATTATAAACACATAGTTTGGATTAAGAACTGCAATTATTTATCGTTGAAAGGTTAGAACGAGACGTTACGTATTATTACTAGAGTCCGTCAAAATATTCCCGTATTTTTTCTAAATATAGCATAGCAAAATGGCATTTATTTTTTCAAAATATGCCATATAAAATGGCACTTATTTCAAAATAAAGCATAAAAAATGGTAAGTATTTATTTCAAAAAGTTGAAATTTTAGAAAAAATTTCATCAGTAATATTAAAAATCTCACAACACAAATACAAAAGACAAAGTAATCTGAGAAAAACGACGGACACAAGGCAAATAAGTGGAACATAGGTATCCGAGGTGCATTGAAGGGAAGGGGGAGAGCGCTGGGTTGTTGTTGACGAGTGGACGTAACGGGATACTTACCTGAGCGTTGAGGCGCGCGATGAGCGGTCACCCCGCCACAGGTCATCGACCTTAGTACCTGGCACTTACCAAAACTTCTGCATGTCTATTTTGAAATTTGTAAGCCCTTTCGTTGTGAATTAGCCACATAATATTGATTTTGATTGAAATATAGCATTAAAATATGGCATTTATTCAAAATATAGCATTTATCACGAAAAAGGCCATTTTATAGCATTTATGGCTCCAACAAATGTGGTTCATTCTACCCCTTACTACATGAAACGCCTAAATATAAATCTGGCCCTAAAGGGGCCTACAGTAAGAAACATGGCAAAATGGCATTTGACGGACTCTAATTATTACACATGTATTGTTACTCTACATACAAAACTTTTACACATACCTTTGCAGGACACGATGTATACAGCCATTTAAGAAGGTATAACTTGACGGAGTGATTTAGAAGATAATGTTTATGTATGTACTAAATGTTTATAGTTCAACGTCGGCTATAACCCTAGAAGTTTGTCGATCGAATTACAGCACACCCTGTGTAGTAAGTATATCAAGCGTCTAGGATCAAAGCCGGACATGTCACATTTTTAGAGAAACTGAGTTATCTGCTGCGTATGAATCAGAATTTAGAGTACTCTAAGCCTGTCTACAATTTAAGTTGCAAAACCGACCTAATCCTATATATTTTAGATAGCAAAGTTGAGGCTTGGTAACAAAAACGGACATGTCCTCAACTGAGTTGGGATCAAACTCGGGCATGTCCGTATTAGCCAATAGCGAAGCAATGTAGACGTGGCGTGACTGGCACTATACGCAGTATTCAATGTGTTGTTGACTTAACAGTATTGTTCTCATGAGGTGTACTTTGTTGTAATTACAAATTATAATCCAATCGTTAGTGATTTTTGTTTTACGACTTAAAATGAATATTCCTTTGTAGATGAAGTTAATCAAAGCGCTGCGAGAAAGAAAAACATCCAAAAAGATCAGTGGAAAAGGGTTAAGGCTCAGTCAGTGAGGTCAGTATGCAAGAAATTTTAGGATTGATTAGTTCAGACTGTTTTCTTACGAGTGTTATTTGTATGACTGCTAAATTATTACTAGTAAATTTTGTTATCGGGCTTTGTTTATTAATTGCAGACACAGTGAGAAAGAACCACACAACCTTGAACTTCCAAAATGCAAGCACGGCATAGGCGTTATGGAATGTCGAACGTTGGCTACGAACGATATTCAAGCGTTTCATGACAGATTTTATAGAACTGCCAACAAAATTAGGCAAGATCAATTTATATCCAGATTTTGCGCAGTTTCTCTACCTAAACGCAAACGAACAATTAATGTTAATACACCAAAACCTAAAGGAAAAACAGTAATTTATTATATTTCAAAACAAAATTTGGAAGTAAGAGTTTGTCGAAAGACTTTTCTTAGCGTTCTTGGAATTGGAAAACACCGTTTAAATGGAGTAATCAACCGCTTCACTAACAGATGTGATCTATCAGAAATGCGTGGAGGTGATAGAAAGTCAAAAGTCTTTGAGAATAAGCTGGAAGCAGTGAAAGCCTATATTAAAACCCTTAAAGCAAACGAATCACATTACTGTAGGGGTAAGTCGATTAGACAATACCTCCCCCCGGAATTAAATATAACAAAATTGTATAAAATGTAGGATGCACAGCAGGCTAATCCTGAATTAAAAGTCAAAATTAGTTTTATTTTCGTCACGTTTTTAACACATGCTTTAATGTTGGGTTTGGAAGTCCTACAACTGATGCATGTTCTACATGTTTGTCACTAACAGAAAAAATTAAGTTAGCAAATGACTTGGATAAGAAGAGAGAACTTCAAACAATGAAAAATGTTCACAAATTACGGGCTAAGGCATTTTTTGATAAAATAAGGGAAAAGAAGGAAGGTTTGATGATTTTGTCATACGACTGCCAAAAAATTGTGTGCTCCCGAAAGTACCTGATCAAAAAGCTTATTATAGCCGCCAACTCTACTGCTAAGATTTTGCCGTGGTAAGAGGTTCATCAAAATCTCCACTTCGGAAAGGTAACGTTTTTATGTAGTCTTGGTTAGAACACGAACGACTTAAAGGGTAAAACGAAATTGCATCCGCAGTATACAATTGCTTACAAAAAATTACGCAAAATGGAAGGCATTAATACTGTTCGATTAATATCCGACGGATGTGTGGGACAAAATAAAAGCTGCACTATATTAGCAATGGTTGCCAAATGGTTACAGGAAGCACCTCAATGTATTAAAGAAGTGGAAATTGTATTTTCTGTGACGGGCCATTCCTATATGCCGCCAGACCGTGTGTTCGGTATTATAGAAAAAAAATTGAGACGATTGAATACAATGTCATTACCTCAAGAATACCACACATTTTTTGAAGAGCACCACAAAAATCAAAGCACCTGCGTCTTTGAACTTCAAAATTTTACAGATTAAAAGACTGATATTACTACGTACCAGAAAAGGGGGCATCAAAGTAAAAGGCGAACTACATTATCGATCAGCAACATCAAATGCATTGGGCGTAACTAAACAGGGGAGACGAATATCCGACATCAAGCCTCGTGAACTTCCCATAGGTGTACCAATTAAAGCCCCAAAACTTAAAGAGGTTGAAATGCTTTTAGCGTTACATTACGGGGAGGATTGGCGACCTCAGAAAGAATTCAAATTTTATTTGAACTTAGTTGCAAAGAACCCCCTTCTCCCCAATATTGAAAACCCCGAAAAAGATGATAGCGATACGCCGCTGTGCGAATTTATTACAGAAGTCCACCCTGTGTAACAGAAAAACGTAAATATTAGATCACAAGTTTTCTAACTCTGTCATTTAACAACATTTTTTATATTTTTTTACTTGTTTCAATAAAGTAAGTTGCAATAATATATGTTCTGTTAACATTTCAACTGCAAAACTGGACAGGTCCAACTTTAAGTTGCAAAACCGTCTAAAATAAAACATAAGAAAAAAGGTAATTAGCTATTACAATCAAGAAAAATAAGGTTGGTAATGGTCTTAGTATTTTTTTTACCATATTTTAAGATATACAAATTTAAGTTTTAAGACATCTGAAACGTGTCACAGTTTTTTCAGTTTTTCTCAAAACAGCGTTGATGTGACATGTCCGGTTTTGATCCTAGACGCCTCAATATATTTCCTGTAACCACCTTGGGCAAATTGGTGATTGATGCTAATGCTTTGGTGCAGGCCGCCCTACACCTCTTAGTGGGTTCTCGTAGGTTGATTATTAAAATCTCTTCACTGTCTTAGAACATTTTAGGCCATTTTATTTGTGACACCCGCTTAGTGTATGTATTTCCGTCTTGGGGCTCTGATGCCATCTCATGCGAAACACATAGAGAAAAGGTACATTAGTAGTTTGGGGGAGCCGTTCACCTATCCTGGGCAAAATTACCATTTCCGAAGGCCTTTTGCTTTCGCGTTTTCAAGCCATCAACTGAAACAGAGCCTTTTATCCCAATCCTTCAGCTTGTTGAGGCAGTTTCATCACTGAACCATAGATCAGCAGATCTTGTGAGTAAATTAACTTTACATGCGAATGTCAGCATCCGCTCTTTTGTTTTCGTACGGCTTTCACGTATGGTTAAGAGAAGTGTGCTTGTGTAAGCAATTGCGAAAGAGTCGCACATCAATTTACTCTCTAGTCCCTTTATTTGTATTTCATTTGGACTAGAGAACTGTGCACATGCATAAATAAATTTAATATTCACAGCTAGTACAAAACGAGATAAAATCTAAAATAAAATCAACGTTTCCAATTAGGTACTACGTTTACGACATAATAAAGCCCTCACGTGAAAAGACAACACTACAAATGCAGGAAATATGTACTGTTATAGTTTTATATCTTTTATAATTCTTTCAGTATTTACATAAGTGTGAACATGCGCCATTCCCCTTTACCCCGTTCTGCAAATATTGTCATGATTTGGAGCCGATTGTATACAGTATCAATAAATACTGAGCAGTTTTTGATCTTATTGGTTGTTTTATGGAAACAATTAGGTGGTTTAGGGATTTACAGCAACAGCTGTAGGTCTTCAGGTGTGGACCGTCTCGAACCAGTAGCGCTTTCGGACAATCCACCATCTTGCCGAGGAAGTATCTTAAGAAACTGTCTTACACCCTAACCAGAGTGTATTGATTTCATAAAGAATTATTGAGCATTATAATGGACCCTACCTGTGTTTCATTTGGGGGTAGCGCGCAAGCAGGTCCGTTTGTTGTCTCGTTGCAACCAATAGCGCAGAACTTGAGCATTTATAAATAAATGTGGGATGAAATAAAAGTCGGAGACTATTTAACTACTTACATTCATATGAATAAAAACATAAGGTACATCATTACAAAAATTAGTTGCCAAAAACATGTTGTGAAAGCTTAAAATGGAATAAAAGTCTCTAGCCTACGTTCAGACTGACCAGTCGACCTACTTAATCGTGAAAATATAAGTCCGCTCTAGTTTAAATACATTAATTTTTAGATTCTCCCAGTTGAGGTACGTATTACTATCAAACACACACATAATTTAGATTGAATTGAATTAATCAAAGTTGTCATTATTTCATCTTAAATGCTATGTGCCCCTCTTTAGCGGGAGTGCTAGAAAAACCCGTGGCGGTCACGAGTCAAGTCCGGGCTCCCGTGACTAACTGGTCTTCCTTAATTAATTATCCCTTTAAGTAATTTCGAAAAATGTGATTCGGTTAAGCCCTAGTATCCTTCGTGAATCTACATTTTGTTGATAATCTATTTACTTCTTTTAAAGAATGAGCGTATACTAAGGGTTTCTAATCTGCAATATTACAATTGTTGTCTAAGAAACTTGAGCTGATTGTTTGTTCACCTCCCGAATGTTTAACTTATCGTCTTCTTTGTGATTACAATTTTTATCTCAACTTGAGTTAACATTTAAAATCATTCTAAATCAAATGAATTTTTAGATCCTGATAGGAATTTTAATGTGGTTTTTTACAGCATTAATATTTAATTTATAGTATTGCCGTGTAACCCGCTAGACATTAATTGTACAAGAAAAGTGTAAGAGTATTCTTTCGACACATTGAAAGGCTTAATTTCTGTTGAAAATGAAAGTATGATCTAGAATAATGCAAAAGAAGGAAGAAAATTATTACGCTTTTTTTAAATATCAAAATGCAAAATATTATTGCTTCAGACATCATCCAGTTTATACTCCACGCTCCAAATTTAATAAAAAAAATAAATGAAGCCAGCTGTTATTGTGAAACAATTGAAAAATGGGAAAGCATTTTGAGGCAATAGAAAATACGTAATTGAGTTGACAAGGGAATAACATTTTCTACTTATTACAGCTGGAATTAAGAAATGACAATCATTATTTTAGCATTCTAGATGAAATAACGCATATCTCAGCTAAAGAGCAAACGGTACTAACTTTTAAGTAATTATTACTAACAATTTCCTATAATCTTGGGAATTTTCTAAAATCTTGCAACATTATGCGACACATATTACTACGTATTTAATTACGCAATTGTAGACACATCTTTTCGATGCCGCGGGATAATTTGTTTTTCCTGGATTCAGATCGGTTCACCTGCATACATTTACAAGAACTGGCGACTTACCAGAAATTCCATAACGCCCCTGCGGTCTGGGGTTGTAAATCAGAAACATGATACTGGGGGGTGCAAGGCGAACGGCGAGTCCTTTCATATAGCAGGTGGTCACACACGCCCGTCCGTGAACATAAACTCAGCCAATTCCACAATCAGTCACAACAAACATTCAGATTTTAGCAGTAGTGTGCTTATTGCATAATACTTACAGGGGGTTTTATGGACCCCCGCGTTGTCCCACGTCGCATCTCGAGGAAGATATCATCAGGTATATTCTTCGGTGCACCTTTGATGATGTACCTATAATAACCCTGAAAATACGGATGCTTACCGCATCTAGTATGCCTTAACTGAACGTTAAAGGCATCAATGGGTTCAACCCATGTCAACGTACCCGCAATTATAGTGGCCGCATGGACTGTAAAAGGCACAGGTACAAGGCATTATTGGGAATTGAGCTTTACCAAAAGCCCCCCAGTCGCGCTAACTGGGGCACTGAAAAGCACAGTGCTTATCAGTTGGGCTACCTCGCCGAATAGCCATTAATCCAGGTACGAGAGCACCCTCTGCGACAATGAACAGCGATCTAATTAATAAAGCTATCTACAACCAGCACCAGTACGAAACAATATCGAATGTTCGACTTTGCTGTACAATAGTTACATTTACTAAGCTACTCAGGCATTAACATTCTATTTAGATATTACAGACCTCATCGTTTTATTCACTCGATTATAATCTACAATTCATTTAACTTCAAAACATAATCGCAATGGAACCACACACTCGCGAAGAATTAGGCTCGCGTCCACACATGTGCGATCTCACCTACAGACTCCCAAAAACATATAAGCACTCTCGCATTCTAAAATGCAACCCCCGGTCGCTTCGGGTTCACAGCATTCCAAATATGGGAATTCTCGTCTAAAGGCCTTTCCATAATTTAAATCTACCTGCTAAAACGCCTCCGATCTTAAAATCAGCCTTCGATCTGTAAATTCGTTTTGGACTCGTTCCGATTCTGTGCTGGTATCATATTTCAGTGGCTGGTTTAGTCGAAAGCTTATAATTATGCGAATACAAATAAAACAATAGAATATTTTCAAACAACTCAAAGAACACAAAAGTAAATATTACAACACAATGCTGAAGACAGAGACTATTACCAATATGTAAAAAGAAAGCGAAAAGTAGGTTAACTTACTAACTAAAACCTAGACATTTGAAGCCAAGATGTGTTTGTTCAATGTCTAGCTTTCATATTTACTCGCATTTTTTCAAGGTTTAATGTGAGTAACATGTATAGTTCCAGACAAATATGAAGGGACTAAGTTTTGTAAGAAATTCGGTTGATTTGATGCTATTCAAACACTAAGCACAGCAGCAAATGGAGCAAAGGAGAACCCCATCCAGTGAAATCTTTAAGACCGATTGCTTGGACGGGATGTGCTTAAAATAAATTCGTCGAAATCAATTGCAGCTACTGGCAGGCTATTTATATCATTTGAAACTGCTGTACTCTTGGCGTTCTGTATTACGTCAAATGTAATTGATGTTTGAATAATTTTTGCTCATACTTAGCGGCTTTGCGTTTAGCATACAACAATTTTAGCAGAGTGAAACTTGTAATTACGCTTTATTGCGTCACGTATGTGGTAGCCTGACTAAGAAAGCTTTAAGTGTTCTCCCATGCCTTTATCTGGTTTAATTTGCAAGTGAGATCAGAATAAATGCAACTTTAAGTTAGTTATAAAAATTAAATAAATTGTAAGCATTATCTCGTTTATTTCAGTGCTAGTACAAGAGCCTAAAAAGTGCACAATCTTCTCCTTCCCGACTTCCACCAAAGTTATATTAGTGCGTATCGTACATTCTGCTTCAACATTCTCACTACATAAAAAAATGTTTATACAAAGTGTGCAAAGACGCCATACTAAAAACTGAGGTGGAATCTGTGATGCATTGGAATCAAGAGAAGTCAGTCTCAATTCACGTCTTATTCTAATTATGTATATGTATGAATTATGCAGTACATATAACTCCACGAACAATTGGATATCTCTGTTGGCAACACAGAAATTTGAGGAAGTACAAGGAAAGAGTGCACTTGTCTCATGGGTAGATAACGTTTCCAATCGGAAAGTTCTAAAACTAGAAAATAGAACCAACCACTGCAAGAAGTAAAAGCTGAAGCACCTTGGGCACATTACGCATAACAACAATCGGTATGGGCCTCCACCATGTATTCTTTGAGGGAAGACTGTGAAGGGCATGGTCAGAAGCAAGATTCTGAGTTAAAAACTTAGAACACTTGTAAATACCACCAAGCTTTTGTTTTCTAATAGTAAATTAAATAGGTATTCAATTTTGCTTTTTTTTATTTGAGCGTACTTTCAGTTACTATTATTAATTTTCTAGTGTCCATTCTATCTATTAACAATAGTTATTTTTCATTACTGCCCGGGGTTCATAGTCTACACCACATTATATTGTTTCTGTAAAAACTATTATTATCATTATTTTCTAGAGTGGGATTACTTTTTAGCTATTACTTGCTGCTATATCCCACAATATTTAATTTCCGTTATCGGGTCATGGTGTGTGTCATTCATAATTTGTAGGACAGCGACGCCTATAATTGGCCTAACGGCTGACGCCTGAGTACCAAAATTTAATAAAAACACTATCCTGCTCATATGATTAGTCCCTCCTTCTCAGTTTACTTATTTATCGCTGCACCTGGCCTTGCTATCTCTTCATCGGTATACCTGTTATTATTAGTAATCCGTCGCAGTGAATTTTTGTCTTTCTCAACGCTATTAACTTCCTGAGTACATTTCGGGCCGCTTAATTGGTGTATGAATCGTTTAATTTTAGGGCGATGAATTCTTGCAGGCCTTTTTCCTGTTTGCCGACATCCAGCTTTCTTTTTACTTTTCTTCTCGTTGTGGTGTCATTATTCGAACACCAACAGTCGACGTTAAAGGAAACGTCCGTAAACGTTCGAAATAACACCACGCGCTGATATAAGTAGTTAGTAAGGATATACTACGAGCAAAAATAAGGAGCCGCTATAGGATTCCCGCTATTTCCAGTCATTGCTAACATATTTATGGAAGCCTTTGCAGGAGAAGCTAAATGCTGGTTCCGCTACGTAAACGACACCTTCGTTATATGGGCTCATGAAAAAGCAGCTCTTAAAGTTTCCTTGGCACACTTAAACAACCACCATACCAAAATAAGATTCACTATTGAAACTGAAGAAAATGGAGGCCTACCTTTCCTGGACGTGTTAGTGAAAAGAACCGCTAACAACAGATTAAGCCGTACAGTGTATCGAAAGAAGACTAACACTAACCACTATCTGCATGCTTCGTCTCATCATCATCCTCAACAAAAGCGATCATTGATTAAGACTCCTATTCATCGGACCAACTCTATTTGTGAGAAGGACAGTAAACCACAAGAACTGAGACATGTGGAAGAAGCTTTACACAGCAATGGCTACAGTCGACAAGGCATCAGGAAAACCTGCCAATACACCATAAAACCGAAAGAACCTAAACCTAAACCTATTAATTACGCCTGTCCTCCTTTCATCGCCGGAGTAACCGACAGAATAAGAAAGGTCTTACATAAGAAAAACATTGAGGTCCGCTATGGTACAATGAGAAAGGTCGATTAATTGATCCCCACCAACAAAAACTCTTTGCCCAGACTACAGACAGAAGGCGTTTACCAGCTCCAATGTACTTGTGGAAATTCTTACATCGGACACACGAGAAGAAGCATCCAATGTCGAATAAAGGAGCACCAGGGACACACACGATTTGGAAAAAAAATCAGCTATCGCAGAACACGTATCAGGACCTGGAGATCACAGAATAAATTACGACTCCGTAAACATACCAGTCAGGACTAAAAACTACTTCGCTCGTGTTATTTGGAAATCCCTAGAAATGATAAAAAATCCAAACCATTTCACCCGAGAAGAATACTACCGTCTTAGTAACATATGGAAGGTAGATCTTCAAAACCAATCCATAAACAAGTTTCACGTAAGCAACCAAGCGCAAAAACGACCAGTCCCAGTAACACACAAGATCTACATGAGCAGCCAACCGTAACGACTTCTCAGTATATAACCAGGAGCAAAATGCACCAACATCAGTCTTTAGAAAACTTCTGAAAAAGCTGACAGCATAAGTATCGAAACGTCAAGTTCAAATCGACGACCACGCAATATCTTCTGTTACATAGCAAAAGCTTTTTGTGCTGTGAGTTCTTATTTTTACGTCTCTGTGAGTTCCACCGCACCGCGTCATCTATTAATTATACTAGCTTGATACGTCTACTTTCCTAATTTTTGTATATCTCTCCTTGCTATTGCTATTTCTTGCAACGGCCCAAATTGATCTCCTGCCGTTAGGCTGTCCGTCTCTATAACGTCTTCGCAAGTCGCCTCTTGTTATATTTTTCCTTAGAATATCAAGGAACTGCTTCTTAAACGTAGCCTTCTTCAAGCTCGTGTGTGTGGAACTAGTTGCCTATTTTCATGAGGATTAACTTTTGGGACATTTTATAATTTCAAAATGTATATTGCGCGTTATATTGATGCACGTGGTGTCTTCCGGTTTTCACTGAATTTTGAACTTGTTTTCCTGTCGTCTACGAAGACGAGTTCGCTTGTATATAGGTTGCTTTTCGGTCATATCTTCTCGTATAATACTAATAACTCTAAAGATTCGACAAGCACGCAACTTTGTGCTTTCTAGAAGGTTCAGCGAAACCGCCCTGGGCTGTAGCCGTCCTCTTTGCAGCTGCTTTTGTTACGTCACGCTTAAGCGCGCTTGGTTTGATCAATTTCAAAATGCGAGCCCATTGGAAGGGAGCGAGATATTTTTCCTAAGGAATGTAACTTCCATCGCACTCTTTCGTCGAGTCGAGTTAACGAAGGGCTTCTGATTGCTCGTCATTGGGTACACCTGCACGTCGCAAGACAGCGCGTATGGCGCAAAAACTTGGCGTGACGTTTCTTTTGGAATTAGTCAGTCAGGAGCCAGCTTCGGTCTTGGACGTGTTGTTTGTGCAGTTACTGCTCGCAGGTTTTTCGGGAGCGGCTCCGCTGCCCTCCGCGGGCCTTGCGGTAGTGTGGTGATTTTGTTTTTGAGTGTACTTTTACCGCGTGGCGTGGTTTTGGTTTCGCAGGGAGTTCGTTTCCATTAATTTGGCCCGTTGTTCTTGTGCTGTTACAGCGAAGCTTGACGTTGTTCGTTTCCATTGATTTCGCCGGTGTTTTATGTGTCGTTATAGCAGGGCTTTGTTCGTTTAGAGTACTTTACGGGTTGTAAAGGGTGACAGCTGTATGTGTTGTTTGGTGCCCCCTGTTGTCGACCGACCTTCTTGAGTTATCGTGTGCCGTGCCGGCGATTTGCCTCCTTATAGTGCGATAAATACAGCGAGCCGCATACTGTTTCCTGCGAGGGGTTCCTTGGGGGGCATCTTCAGCACCTGCAGATGTAGTCTTTGCGACCTGTTCTACGCTGCGAGGCGAGATTGAAATGGCACCGAAATTTAGAGCCAGGTGAAGCGTAAAGATTAAGATAGCGTGTGTATTTTTTGTACTAACAGTTTTATTGTTATCACTGAAAAGTTGCAAACTTATTTACCAAATACATTGTAGCGCAATATATCAGGCGATGTTAGAGTAGTTGCTTAGGTTTAATTAGATGAATGTGACACCAATTTCTTAGTAGGATGCATGGTAAAGTTAAGACGAACTAATTCAATCACTAGTCAGGATGCTAAATATGTATTTAATTTAAAAATTGTTGAAAGTCTAAAAGTTTACCTAATATTACTGCTCGCTGTCGCTTGGTTTACAGTTTTGTGCCTTTAATGTTTGATGTGAAAGCCGTCTTACGCTTTGTATACCAATATTTTCATGTGTTTGGACCAATGGAACGGTTTATTGAATGATGCTTTAGGATTTTGTACGAGCCTGTGCATGCTTATTTTCAGGTTGTGTTATATATTGTGTAAAGATTAATGTACGGTGAAGCCTGAGTGTTTAACGTCGCAGGTAAAGTTTAATGTAAAAAGGTAGGCTCATTTGATTTCTCGGTGTCACTCTGAGTTTAGATTTGCATTTTCGTCTATATCGATGAAACCGGGTGGCGCTCAATTATTTTTATCAATGTTTACCGCCCTTTTGGCCCTAGGTTATTTCGTGTAGGACCACCCTTTGCTTCACTGATGTCCAGTCGGCATATCTTGTTACGGGCTGGGCAGCCGTCCTAGGTGAGTCATAGTCCCGATTTAGGGAAATATTGTCCGCGCTGACCTGTGGCCAGTGAGCCTTTCCAAACGTTCTATAGGACGAGGTATTCTCTCTTACCCAAGGAGTTTATTCCTAACGATTTTAGTTGTGTCAATCGCTACCTTCTTCGGTTACTTTTCTCTTGCAGGTAATCTCTTCTTTCTGGTATTATGCGAACACTATCAGATATGGCTATGTCTTCTGTTTCTGTCCAAATCTGCATAAACAATTCCTTTTTTGTTATCTGTAGTTTTCCTGATTGCCCAGTCAATGATTATTAGACACAGGGTCAGTGATATTATGTAAACTAGTCTGACTTTACTTTTTACGACAAAACTTACTTGGATTGTTCTGGGTGAGCTCTTCATCTATTTCTTGACTCTGTGTAATAAAATGTTGTGACGTTAGCGCCGGCCGAAATCGTATTTTTACGTATTGGAATACGTTCGAATTTGACCGCCGCCAAAACTTCGTCACAAATTGTCCGAAAACATCGCCGAGGCACGAAGAAACAATCGAGGTGCGCAGAAATTACGAGCCGCCGGCGCCGTCGTCTTCCAGCGCATCCCTGCCTAAAATCCTGCACAAATTACGGCGTATGGTAAGGTATAAATACGAGGTATCGTACGTTGTGAAGGGGACTTGACTTGACTTGCATCCAGCGAGCCGAACCAGCTTCCTGCCTGGGGCCCCCCTCAGGGCCCAAATCCTAGTCCCGTCCGAAGAACATTTTTGACTTTTAGTCCTAGAACCAATCTTTCCCAGAAATCCCCGAAAGATCAAAGTGGCCCATTGATTTTCAGTGCCTATTGATCTCCGTCGAGCCTATTCAGGAGTTATCTTATCTAAAATTCAGACGTGGATCATTGTTTATATATGCCTGTCTGGAATTTATATACGTTTACTCCTCGAAACCGGTGTGGTCTAAAACTCGTACGTGGTTCGTTGTACATATACGCCTGATAAGAGTCTTAGACCTCCTCGAAACCGCTTCCCGACAACGTTCACGTAATCCAGTTAGAAAGCATTTTAAAAGCGAGGTCCTCCAGGTCTCTGCATAAATTTGAACAAGAAATTTTAGCCGAGTAGAGGACGCTCTCCTAACTACGAACTGCTTTCGTCCGGTAGCCGAGAAGATACGACCGGAGAAAACATCGTGGCTTGCCTAACCCAGTAGGCGTCAGCCTGCCCGTAATACATTGAAATTCAAATCGTTTATTCGAAAATACATAGAATATTTTAGTTATTGTTTTAAAATGTAAATAGGTATACAAAATAAATCGCTTTGTTTGATGTGTACTTGATTGTATATTTGAGTTAACCAGACTGAACCCTGGCATCTGTGGCTATCCGAGAGTAAAAAGTTTAATAACATTGGTAATCAATCATAGTTCAAAATTAAAGAATTAATTAAGAAAGCCAGGATATTACATGGCGCCCGAGCAGGGACATAAACTCAAGTATATAGTCAAGTAATTCATCGGCTTCACCAGCACGCGATCCAAGTGGCGCTCGAGCAGTTTTACCTGAAAAATAATTAGTTATCAGTTAAAGTATAATTAATTATTTTAAATGTTGTACAAACCGCGTCCACAGACATGTACCAGAACCAGATGTTACCGCCGCCAGAACCGCCTGTGACTACCTGCAGAAATGTTGGAAAACGGCCCCATAGAGGCCACCAGCTTGTCCAACACCAGAAAATTAGAAACCTCCAGAGAAATGTTGATTCCAAGTATGGAAAAGAGAAAATCCAGTACATAGAGAGCTCCTGTTTGAAGTCCAGGTCGTTGGAAGAGTCCGACCGTCGAAAGCCAGAGCATCTACGCAACTAGGTCACCTCCAAGTGGCGCCAGATATTCCAGAAAGTACAAAAGAACCAGCTGAAGTCCAGAAATCAGATTTGAGCACAGTACTAAGTTTTGGAGTCCAGATCATCCCCGTGTTCGTAAGTTCCCTCCATAAAAACTTCCTCCCGAGACGTCTCCTGGTATACAGCTTCACCCTGAGAAGTACAGCCAGCTACAAGAGACGTGGAGCATCGTGCTATCCTGCAGCACAACCTCCCTCGCGAGAAGTCTTTGGAAACACGAATCCTCCAGGTAAATCACGTCCAGTGCAAGATCTTCAAAGTCGAAGTCATCTTCACAGAACCGAGGTAACCTGTAAACATACAAAATGTCCATGAAATTGTAAGTTGGTCTCCGCAACCTCTACTAATTTCTTCCAGTTAAAGTTCAAATATTGTGAGAAAGTCGGTTAATCCCGTAACCTAAATACTCTCCCGCGATTGAACAAAACCAGAATGAATGCGAGTCGATACCGCGAGCTCAGCATCAGTAAGTAGCATTTCTTCTAGAATGCACCCCGTAGAATTTTATGAGCCCGGAGAATGAATGTACGAAAAGACAAATGATTCGATACCGCGAATATTTAGTCTCATCTAGCCTGAAACTGCTTTCACGTGGTTGATTGCAGTACATGAAATTTCATTCCGCTTATCCAGAAAATTCAAAAAAATTACCAGTCCTGTCCATGCCCGTTGTACCCGCCAGTATTATTAATTGCATGCATGTGGTTGAATGTCTCCTGAGAATGATCACGCTTTCGCCTTGGTGCCTATAAGAAAACGTGCATTTGTAGAGCATGAACCTGCGGAATTGTATGCAACCCGTACCGGAGTACAACTAAAATTTTTCCTGAATGTTCCCCGTGAAATTGAACCCAGTGAAGATCCAGGTGGAAATTAATGCCACAACAACCGCCTGTTGACCAGAAACTGCAAGCAAGTTTTCCTTGCATATTAGCAGTTGCCTGTCCTAGCTTTCCGAACTTGTTTTTTTTTCGAGAAGTCCTGAAAGGAGTATAGGTCGAAACCGCGATTTTTATATCTCCCCCAGTTGAAAGTATTACAAAAGTATACTCACCTAGTAGACACTGCCAGAAGAAACGCCGGTTACTTCCATAACTTCCGCGTTCCCTAGAATGTATGTTGTCCGAGTTGTGTGCCGACAATTCCAGGATCCCCAGGTGTTTTCCAAGCCGAAAGGGGTACTTCCATGAAGAGGGCGTCCACCCACCGGCTGTTTCCTCCATAGGAAGGGGCTTGTGTGACGTTAGCGCCGGCCGAAATCGTATTTTTACGTATTGGAATACGTTCGAATTTGACCGCCGCCAAAACTTCGTCACAAATTGTCCGAAAACATCGCCGAGGCACGAAGAAACAATCGAGGTGCGCAGAAATTACGAGCCGCCGGCGCCGTCGTCTTCCAGCGCATCCCTGCCTAAAATCCTGCACAAATTACGGCGTATGGTAAGGTATAAATACGAGGTATCGTACGTTGTGAAGGGGACTTGACTTGACTTGCATCCAGCGAGCCGAACCAGCTTCCTGCCTGGGGCCCCCCTCAGGGCCCAAATCCTAGTCCCGTCCGAAGAACATTTTTGACTTTTAGTCCTAGAACCAATCTTTCCCAGAAATCCCCGAAAGATCAAAGTGGCCCATTGATTTTCAGTGCCTATTGATCTCCGTCGAGCCTATTCAGGAGTTATCTTATCTAAAATTCAGACGTGGATCATTGTTTATATATGCCTGTCTGGAATTTATATACGTTTACTCCTCGAAACCGGTGTGGTCTAAAACTCGTACGTGGTTCGTTGTACATATACGCCTGATAAGAGTCTTAGACCTCCTCGAAACCGCTTCCCGACAACGTTCACGTAATCCAGTTAGAAAGCATTTTAAAAGCGAGGTCCTCCAGGTCTCTGCATAAATTTGAACAAGAAATTTTAGCCGAGTAGAGGACGCTCTCCTAACTACGAACTGCTTTCGTCCGGTAGCCGAGAAGATACGACCGGAGAAAACATCGTGGCTTGCCTAACCCAGTAGGCGTCAGCCTGCCCGTAATACATTGAAATTCAAATCGTTTATTCGAAAATACATAGAATATTTTAGTTATTGTTTTAAAATGTAAATAGGTATACAAAATAAATCGCTTTGTTTGATGTGTACTTGATTGTATATTTGAGTTAACCAGACTGAACCCTGGCATCTGTGGCTATCCGAGAGTAAAAAGTTTAATAACATTGGTAATCAATCATAGTTCAAAATTAAAGAATTAATTAAGAAAGCCAGGATATTACATGTGGTGACAGCGGTAAAAAGTTTAATAACATGTAATATCCTGGCTTTCTTAATTAATTCTTTAATTTTGAACTATGATTGATTACCAATGTTATTAAACTTTTTACTCTCGGATAGCCACAGATGCCAGGGTTCAGTCTGGTTAACTCAAATATACAATCAAGTACACATCAAACAAAGCGATTTATTTTGTATACCTATTTACATTTTAAAACAATAACTAAAATATTCTATGTATTTTCGAATAAACGATTTGAATTTCAATGTATTACGGGCAGGCTGACGCCTACTGGGTTAGGCAAGCCACGATGTTTTCTCCGGTCGTATCTTCTCGGCTACCGGACGAAAGCAGTTCGTAGTTAGGAGAGCGTCCTCTACTCGGCTAAAATTTCTTGTTCAAATTTATGCAGAGACCTGGAGGACCTCGCTTTTAAAATGCTTTCTAACTGGATTACGTGAACGTTGTCGGGAAGCGGTTTCGAGGAGGTCTAAGACTCTTATCAGGCGTATATGTACAACGAACCACGTACGAGTTTTAGACCACACCGGTTTCGAGGAGTAAACGTATATAAATTCCAGACAGGCATATATAAACAATGATCCACGTCTGAATTTTAGATAAGATAACTCCTGAATAGGCTCGACGGAGATCAATAGGCACTGAAAATCAATGGGCCACTTTGATCTTTCGGGGATTTCTGGGAAAGATTGGTTCTAGGACTAAAAGTCAAAAATGTTCTTCGGACGGGACTAGGATTTGGGCCCTGAGGGGGGCCCCAGGCAGGAAGCTGGTTCGGCTCGCTGGATGCAAGTCAAGTCAAGTCCCCTTCACAACGTACGATACCTCGTATTTATACCTTACCATACGCCGTAATTTGTGCAGGATTTTAGGCAGGGATGCGCTGGAAGACGACGGCGCCGGCGGCTCGTAATTTCTGCGCACCTCGATTGTTTCTTCGTGCCTCGGCGATGTTTTCGGACAATTTGTGACGAAGTTTTGGCGGCGGTCAAATTCGAACGTATTCCAATACGTAAAAATACGATTTCGGCCGGCGCTAACGTCACAATGTGAACTATTATAGCTTTCCAATTGTCATGTCTTCGTTGATCTTCTTCTCCTAGTAATCTTGTAATTTCTTTAATTACGATTTTCTTCCAATTTAGTGCCATTTTTTTGTCCTAGTTGTCTTCAGTTACTTCTTAGCCATTATTTCCTTCTTTCGAAATCTAACTCATCGTATTCAGCTTTTTAAATTCCAGTCCATTTTCATTAAAATTTACACTTTCTCTGTTTCCTTGAAATGTTCCTACCATTTGTTCAGTACCTCTTTACCACTGTTTAGTATGTTGCCATCTTTGTCTTTTATTTGCATTGTTGCAAAATCCCTTTATCCTACCTCCTCTCTTGATTTTTCATGTAACAACTTGATATTATTTAAACTGGTATTTTGTTTGGATGCTTTCAAACATTCTTGTTGCTATAAGTGTGTGGCAGAAGCTGCATGTAGGTACTATTATTATCTCTTCATTTTTCTGCTGTTAATTTAAATACCTTTTTATTTTACTTCTTTATGTAATTAACACTTACGTATGGTTAAACATTCAGTTCTATTGATGTGCACTTTTTATTGCTATTGTTTTTCTGCTGTTTTAGTCATGTTTATTTACATTGTTTTCTTATTTGTCCAATAGTCAATTTCTTAATATCTTTTATTTCCTTTAACCTTGCTGTAATTTGTAAGCGAAACATTTTTTGCATATTCTCGTCTTTAAGGAGCTGTTGTATATAAAAAATTTTTTTAATAATAACCATCAAATATGATAGTTTTTGTGGATTAATGTATTAATAATTTCTTACATTTATTCACTAGAACTCTGAGGATTTCACTATTTAGAATGACAATAATAAATTCCATTTTGCTGAAAATTTCATGTTTATTAGCAGACAAACATAATAAATTATAATATTCAGAAATATTCCATATACTCTCAACTTTAAATCCCGAAGAGCTTTAGAAAACCAACGCATCTCTCAAGTACAGAAAATATCTTCTGTTCGTTTCATAAACAAGCTACAGCGCACGTAATAATAACCTTGTTATTATGGTTTACCTAATGTCAATAAGGTTAAGAGCGGAACAAAAATCCTTCACCGGTTCATCCGCAGTAAAAACAATTAAGCAAATGAAACAACTTGCGTTTCACTTTAATCAACGGACATTAATGCTGCCATTTATAAAACTGTACGTGGAGCAAGTAAGCACGGCTGCCGGGAAAAATATTTATTGCGTTATAAAAACTCTCCCGAGAGACCCGGGATTTAATACGAGACTTTGGATGCGGTTTGCGGTCTCTTTAAGAAAACAAATTGGGACAGAACGCTTGCGACCTACCACCCAGGGGATTTCCTGGCCCTCAATCCCGAATCCACACACGATTTCGAGCTAGCTCCGAAGGAAAGCAGATGAAAATAAAATGATGAACAGTTAAGTAAGAAAACGGCTTAGAACGGATGAGAGGAAATACGAGATTGCGGGGGCGGTGAAGTGCCACCCCTTTGTTACAAAAAAGGACAATGCCAAATAGATATAATTTATTTGCTAGAAATATTTGTGTGGTTCGCAATTAGAGAAAATACAGTAAATTCATTTCACTTTTAGCAGGCTGCATATGGTTATAGAGGAATAATTCTATTGAAAAAATACTGTCAAATCGTTTCTTACCTTATTTAATCCTTTCTCGTTGTACCTCGTGAGTAGTGTAAAAAGTTATCAACTGTTGGGAAAAGATCCAGGTTTGATTTTATGTACTCCTCGAGTTCGCGCACACGTTTTCAGTATAACCGCTTCTTTTATCACTGCTTTACTCAACATTTTACTGGAGCTGCAACTTCCTCTAGCGGGAAACCGCTTTTGTATCCCAAAAATACCTAATTAGAATGTTCATACACCCAGAAATAACTAAAATAACCGAGTAAATTAACAAACTAATTTAATATTCCAGCGTATACAAGTACATATTTGTAGAAACGACTGTTATTACACGCTACCACCTTTGCTTCGGAAATGGTATACCCACGAAACGAATTTATTCGGGTTCTGTAATGCACCATACTTACTCAGTTTGTGAAACAACTGTTTGAAATTCTCCAAGTATTACTCTTCGGATTGCGAAGTTATCAGCATGTCGTCTATAGATGCGTAACAGATATCGAGCCCTCCGCTAACTTTTTCACCAAGTCGATACTCGAAAGAATTTCGTAGCCGAAAATATTCGCCAGATTTGTGTCGAACGCGATAGCAATGCGGAGTGTCCTAGCGTTTAAGGAGCAATAATAACCGGAAGATCTTACAATGTGAAAACTAAATGTAGCGCGGGAGACCAGTTGCTTTTGGATGGACGGGCGATTCCTTGTTCCAGCATGAATTCCAACCCCATTTCTGGCTGAGTGTGGCCAATTTGGTAACAGTCGTCTAGGACGACAGGAGCAGAGTTCTTGGGGAGATGATCATCTGCTGATTCGTAGAGCGGTTTACCTGCTTTCGTAAAGTTGACGTACACGCAATTTTTGGAAACTGCCATTGCCCCCCCCCCCCCAAAATTTACGCACTAAGTTTAAACTCGTTATTTTTTGTACTTTATGTCATCTAACAAATCAAAATTGTTTAAGAAGCCCGTACCAGTGACGAGTTTGTTCATATTCACTTCACGACCATGATTCTGCACGTAGAAGTTTTGTGTAGTAACTTAATACCACAACTTGAAACTACAAAATCGTTACTGTTTAGAAACGAATTATTTACTGCCTATAATTTATAGTTTTTTGCGCGCGAGCAGATATACAGTCCGACAATTAACTTCAAGGAGAGAAGTTGTGAGTGATGTGATTGCCAGTGTTCCGTGAGTAGAGCGTTTAATGAAGTACCCCATCTAGAAGGTTTACGAGAACTGTTGAATATAACCTGCTCTCCAAAACGCAGCCTGCATACCTGAAATTCCGATTCTCGTGTCGTTTGAATTTCACAGAATCCTATATCAACCTCCAGTAGGGTATACATATATGAAGAAACCGGAAGTACCGAAGCATTTGGCTGAGCCAAATAGTATTAATGACTTTTTTATAAATTCAGTTCCAAAAGTTGCCTCTGATATGAGCTCTATTTTAGAATTCTATAATGACAATAGATTAGTCGACGCAAATGTTTCATTTAGTTTTAAAGAAATCGACGAAGAATGTGTTATGAAAATTATTAGTTCCATCAAGTCGAACGCTGCTGGGATTGACAATCTTAATATAAACGCGATAAAACTGTGTTGTCCGCATATCTTGCCTTACCTTAGGCACATTGTAAATTTTTGTTTAATCAAAGGAGTCTTTCCTGACTCGTGGAAAAAGGCAATAGTGGTTCCAGTTCCTAAAATTAGTAAACCTAATGAATTTAAAGATCTTCGGCCGATTAGTATTTTACCAGTATTATCAAAAGTAATTGAAAAGGTCATTGATATTCAAATTAGGGACTTTCTCTCATGCCATAACATTCTCCCAGAAACCCAGTCTGGTTTTAGACCTGGATATAGTTGTGCTACTGCCCTACTTAATATAACAGACGATATTCTTACAGCTAGTGACATGAATAAAGCCACAATACTCGTCTTGCTTGACTATAGTAAAGCGTTTGACACATTGAACCACGACATATTTGTTGCTGTACTAAAATACATAGGTTTCGATGAGTGTGCAGTGCGACTATTGCAAACGTACATGGATAATAGAACGCAATGTGTAAAGTTAGGTACTATGTTGTCAAACTCGGCTATACTTGAGAGAGGTGTACCCCAAGGATCAATACTGGGACCACTATTTTATACTATATATACCATAAATTTCTCAAAAACTTTAAAGTTTTGCAAATCGCATCAATATGCAGATGACACACAAATTTATCTCTCGTTTAGCTCGAATGAGGCAGCTATGGCTAATGATCGTGTGAATGAAGATATTAGCAGTATGATTAGAGAAGCTGAAAAGCATTCGTTGATAATAAATGCTTGTAAAACGTCTGTGATAGTGTTTGGACCAGCCAGGTGTATTAGTGATTCATTGCCATTTATTCACACTGATATCAAAGGAAAATTGATTAAACCCGTAGAAGTGATCAAAAATTTGGGTCTTACAATTGACTCTTCTTTACGATTCAGACAACAGGTGACAAATATTCTTAAGTCATCTTACGCTATCTTGAAAAGTATTTATCCTCACCGACAGGTTTTAAGTACAAATGTAAAAAAAAACCTATGTGAATCTCTGGTGCTTTCGCGCATAAACTACTGTGATGTTGTGTATGGACCATGTCTGGGAGTGGATGATACAAACAGATTACAGAAACTGCAAAACGCATGCCTAAGATACATTTATGGTATACGAAAATACCAAAGAGTATCACATAAATTGCAAACTGCTGGTTGGCTGAATATTCGTAATCGACGTTTGTTACATTCAGCCTGCCTATTTCATAAAGTCGTTACGACGAAATGTCCGTCTTATTTATATAATAAGATTACATTTCGATCTGATGTACACAACATTAATATTCGCAGGAAGGATTATCTGTCTATTCCAGAACATAGAACACAGAAATTTAAAAGTTCTTACTCCTATCAAATTGTTCATATATATAATAAATTAAGCTGCTCCCAGAAAACTCTACAGCATGCGTCATTTAAAAAAAAATTTAAATCATTTTTAATCTCGAAGCAGTGAGCTGGATTAGTTCTACGTGTGGTATCTGCTCATTATTGAAGATACATTAGGTTACAACTGTATTAGGAATTGTTTGTTTTCGTTTTTTGCTTTGTTTTCTTTGTTTTTTTTTTTAAGGTTAGGTGGAAGAACGGCGACGCATCTTGATGCTATGCCGAACCGCGCCTTCATTTCCGCAAACTTTGTAGTTACTTTTTTTATTTGTATGAATAATTTCGGTTTTTGTGGAAATAAAAGACAATTTATTATTATTATTATTATTATTAAACAATCTCATCGTTTTGCTTACGGCGCGACCTGACGTCACGAACAGGTTTACCTGCCGCAGCAAACAAATAGAGTAGAGTATGCAACCCAATCGACATCTTATGAAATGGCTATTATATTCGTAATTAGACATAATTTCAACAGATATGTAGTAATTTCTTAAAGTATATTTAAGTCTATAAGCGAACACAATTTTCTTCAAGGGTTTATTTATATTTAACTATAATAATTTATTTACTTCTTAATATGAAAATGAACTCTTTGTCAGAATTGCTGATATTTCTGATCCTGGGTTAGTTGTTTTTCTAATACAGACAGCATTGCAATGGGTAATTTGGGTTGCATACTCTA
This sequence comes from Agriotes lineatus, assembly GCA_940337035.1. Classification (NCBI taxonomy): domain Eukaryota; kingdom Metazoa; phylum Arthropoda; class Insecta; order Coleoptera; family Elateridae; genus Agriotes; species Agriotes lineatus. The sequence continues at coordinate 95,996,385 of OW679200.1, read as the reverse complement.
TTTGTTTCATCAATATTATGCACATACTTTTATTTGTTAGTCCTTATGTTTTTGTTGTTTAACTATGCAACGCAAAAATAATTTGCTCTGTTTTGTTAATGGGGGTGTCAAAACGGATAACCTTTACCATGTGTACAATCTCTGTCTTCTCAGCAGATATCGTTTGCTTTTCCTGTCGCTATATACCTGCGCCAATAAATTAGGGGAACACTAATAAAATCATCAATGCTGTTCAAGATAATGGAATTTTGGATTTTCTTTCATATGTATCTATTAGACAAAAGCCTCCTAAGTAGTAATTCGCCTACTTTATGCAACTCGGCACTTTATTTTTGCATGTATTGCCAGATAAGTAACTTAATTACAGAATGCAAAGTAACCTTTTCAATATCAAGCAGCTGTACATTCAACGAAAATGGAAACAATTGAATGTCTACGTCATTATTTTATTTCTCTACGCTGTTTACTACTGAAATGAGGCATTCTAGTCAAGTTCAAGTTGCACGAGCCGTAACATTAATTGAAGAAGGCCACACCTTACGTCAAGTTGCAAGAAAACCTAATGTGAGCCCTTCTGTTGTGTCCAGGGATTGGAATCGTTACTTAGTGACAGGAAGTTATGGTAGGAGACCTGGTCAGGGCCGAAAGCGCGCAACAACCGTACAGCAAGACAGATTTTTGCGCAATTGTGTGCTTAGACGACGCACATCCACTGCTAGAGACCTACAAAATGACCTCAGAAAAGCCAGTGGTATCCAGGTTAGTACAGAAATCATAACAAAAATGTTGCGGGAGAACAATCTGAGGTCAAGGATGCCAGTCCGAAAACCACGATTGACTGAGAATCACAGAAGAGACCGGTTGGCATTTGCTCAACAACTTGCAGATTGGGGAATGGAGCAGTGGTCATCAGTGCTTTTCAGTGATGAGTCAAGATTTAGGTTGACACGTTGTGATGGTCGTCTTCGAGTTTGGGCACGTGCAGGGGAACGCTATCGTGAAGAACTGGTTCAGCAGCTTGATAAGTTTGGAGGAGGATCTGATATGGTGTGGGCTGGTATCGCTTTTAACATTCGTACAGATCTCGTTGCTGTACCTGGACGAATGAATGCTGCCCGATACATCGAGGACATTCTTGCAAACCATGTGGTACTTACTGCGGCCCGTATAGGTCCTGGGTTTCTGTTCCAGCAAGATAATGCCCGTCCACACGTAGCAGCTCAGACAAGAAGGTTCTTGGAAGAACACCAAATTCCCGTGATGGACTGACCCGCTCTTATCCCAGACCTGAATCCAATTGAGCACTTATGGGACGAGTTGGATCGGTGCATCAGGAACAGACTTGTAGCTCCAGAGAGTCTTCAACAGCTCATGGTAGCTCTTTTGGAGGAATGGACCAACATACCTCAAGAAGATATACGGAGATTGATTGAAAGTATTCCTCGAAGGTGCCAGGCCATTATCCAAGCTCACGAAGGTCATACGCGCTACTAGCTTTCTTTGAATGTTTAATTTTTTAAAGTTTATTATAAAGTTCCTAAGCCTTGTTTTGCACAGTTTTGCCATTTTTGTTTGTCCTATAGATTTAGAAAATAGAAATAATTAAATTTAATTATTTTTTGTTTAAATAAATGATAATCTAACTAGTTGACTCACTTTCGCTTCTTGCAGTTTTTAAAAATGGAATTTACCACAATTTATTTTAGTGTTGCCCTAATTTATTGGCGCAGTGTATTTAACCTTTTGTTTATATTCAGTGACCTTTGCTTATAAATTTCACACCTTGGTGGTATATTAGAAGGCTTTCACCCTATTACTCCCAGCCTGATGATTGTTCTTTTGCTTACTGGTATCAATTGCAAATGCACTTTATTTTCTAACCTATTTTTTCTTTATCACCCTTCTTACGTTCTCCTATCAGATTAACCGTTCCTATTGAGTAATGTATAATAATACACGGTGTTTTCTCAACTAAATATGTTACGAGAATTAAGGATATGGTGGATGCGGCTCAGTGATGGAGAATCTCCGCAAGATTCTATTTAAGGACCAAACTGTCTATTATATTATAACTTTAATAATTTCTAGACCATTTTTATCATAGTAGGTGGTTTTTTGTGTTGCGTTGTCGTTTTCCATATTTAAATTCATACGTATTTAGGCTTGCAACTTTTCTTGTGTTAATATTAAACCACAGAATGGAATTTGACAATTTATTTTATGACATTTTTCGTTGGTCTATTTTAATCATTCATTAGTTATCTGCATTCTAGATTGTTGTGGGATTTAACTACACTCTAGACTGTTGTGGGGTTCAGACAAATTACCGCTGTCAGTGATTTTAATCCAGCAGAAGGAGCATGATTTTTTTCACGCGTTAAAGCGGAACGCCTAGTGTGGGGTAGAAAGCAAATAGCAGAAGTCTTCCCTTTTTTTAGTGCGATGTAATTTGACGCATAGGAACTTTGAAATGTTATTTATGACAATTTGACATTGTTTGGTGAACAGAAATAAGTTTCCCAAGCGCAGCATACTTTAATTTGAACTTCTTTTCACGTCCTATTGGTGTATTAAAAAATTTCATATTTGATGCGCATCGGATACCACAAGCAACACCTAATCTCTATTCTATTCTGGTACCGATGCTGTCTCTATGACCCATCTTCGCATTGACGCCGAACACGGTTTTGTAATGTCGTCTTCTATGCGAAACCACTTTCCATGTTGAGTGGTAGCTGTATTCCCGTTTTGCCGAAGCTGAGTCAAAATTCACCAGGCCATCCATACTATCTTCCTTATTTTGCAACTTGAAGTGATATTACGTTTTAGGTAAAATCTAAGGACAATTTGATATGGATTCCGCTCTCCGTAGCTGGCTCAACTAGAATTGTAGTTATTTTGTGTTGAATTTAGCAGTAGTGGATTTCACCCTGTTTGATTTCCTGTAAATCGTAATGCAATACGCTTGTTCATAAAAGTAAGATAGTTATTTTCATAGACGAAATAGCTAGATAAGTTTAACTCCGACCGTTCAACCAGCTTATCTCCTGAAGTCATTAGGGTTTTTTCGTGATGGAACCTTTTCAGTACATTACCGGCCAATATGAAGGTAGCGCCCAAGAGCTCTTTGCCTACTGATTTGAGTTCTTTCAGTATAAGGCTTAACCTATCCCAGTAGTTAGTCGTAGCAACCCTGTAAGCCTCTTGGAAGCAGTAAACGGATTCTAGCTTGTAATTGCCATAACGATCATATATTAAGTTTGGCTGCGTTTATTTCTGAGCTTCTTTACGCTTTTTAATTTTCTATTTGACTTTATATTCATTTATACGCTGCTTGGCTATCGTTATCGCTATAATAATAATGGTTTATAATAATGGTTTATTGTCCAACAGAAAGAAAAATCCAATTATAGGACAATTTACACAATAAACTAAAGTATTACATATTAATAATCGAAACTTTAACACTAAACACTCGCTTATAGTGAAACAAACTGAAAGGAAATACAATATAATACTATACCTATACCTTACTAAACTAACAAAAGCTGTCTATACTAATTCTAATATGTTAGTTAAATTACAATAATTAATATCGCACATATTTGAAATGTCATTGTAGTTCTGACTCATTTTATAAAGTGGTGATTTTTGTAGTAAATTAGTACGTGGGGTTGGATTATAAAATGTTACGAAATTTCTATTTTGACGTGACGGTACTTGAAAATTAAGCATTTCCAGAAGAAATGGACAATCGATTTTGGCATGAAGAATATTATATAAATAAGTAAGACTAATTATTTTTCTTCTTCTTTCTAAACTAATCATATCAAATCGTTCCAGTAATAATGATTGTGAATAACCTCTTTCTGGGTAAACTCCGTCTACTTTGTAGCTTAAGAATTTCAAAAACTTCCTTTGTATTGATTCTAGATTAATTATTTGATATTCATAGAAAGGGTACCAAATTAAAACACAATACTCAAGTTTTGAGCTGATTAAAGAAAAGAATAAGGTTTTCAAAGCAACTATATTTGTAAAGGATTTGCAGTTTCTTACGACAAACCCCAGCATTTTCAGAGCGGAAGTATATACGGTCTCTATATGACCAGCGAAACTAAATTTATTATCAAAAAGAACTCCTAGATCCTTAACGGTGTCACTGCGTTGTAATAAGTTTGAATTTATAGCATACATATACACTAATGGTTGTAATTTACGGGTGTATGAGACTACTCTGCACTTCGATATGTTAAGTTGGAGTTTATTGGTGTCACACCAGTTGTTCAAGTTCTTAATTTGTTGTTGCAACCAAAGGCAGTCCTCAATAGTAGCGACAGAAAAGAAAATTTTCAGATCATCCGCAAATAGAAGCCTCTCACAACAAAGTACTTCAGGCAGGTCATTGATAAATAATAAAAATAGCAACGGTCCTAAGTTGGAACCTTGTGGGACACCAGATGTAGCAGCAATGAGCTTCGACTTATAACTGTTGTATGTTACATACTGTACACGATTTGACAAGTATGAGGTAAAAAATCTTATTAGAGATTCGCTAAACCCAAAACTAAGTAGCTTTTGTATTATAATGGAATGCAAGATGCGGTCAAACGCTTTTGAAAAGTCGGTGTATATTACATCAACCTGCCCCTGATTATCAAGTATTTGGGCCGTATATTGTGTGAAGTAGATTAAATTGGTAGAAGTTGAACGATGCTGCATAAAACCGTGTTGATACGGAGACAAGTACTGCTTTACCGAAGAGTATATTCGATCATACAGTATCACCTCAAAAATCTTGGAAAAATTTGATAAGATGCTTATGGGTCTGTAATTGACAATATCAGCTGGATCACCACTTTTATGAACAGGACAAATACGGGCAGTTTTCCATACATCAGGAAATTTAGAGGATTTAAGTGAAAAGTTCAAGATGATATGCAAAGGTGTAACGAAGACGCCTGCACAATCCTTTATTAAATAACTAGGTATTTGATCATCGCCAGCGGTCTTCTTGTTTTTCAATTTACGAATAGCCTTCAATATTTCTTCCTCACTAACGTTATTAATGGAAACACAGGGAATATTATTGAATGAATCTGAGTGAGTTTTTGTTGAAGAGGTAGAAGTAGTATAAATGCTAGCAAAGTATTCTCCAAAAGCATTAACAATTGCCTCAGGAGTATTAAATACAGTACCACCACGGAGATGGTCACCGGGACAACTTAACGTGGAGGAGACGGTTTCCGGCGACAGAGGTTTGGATGTTTGACAATGAGCGTTGACCCACGGTGATGAGCGCCTGAGTTCGTTTGTCCAGCTTTTTTGTAAATTAATATGCCAAATATCGTTTGCGAATAGACTAACACTTCGTTTCGGTTTTTGCGCTCTTAATAATATTCTATGCAACATGTTTTCTTGTAGCTTCTTAATTTAGTCGACTAAATGAATAGTTCTTATAGATTTATATATGATTATCAGAAAAAATGTACATTAAATGAAACAAAAGAATACTAATAAAGACTAAATAAAACGTCTAGAATTAAAAATAATTTGTAGATGTGCTTGTCGAGAAGTGAGACCTAGTAGAGATATATGTACTTTCATAAATATTATATAATTCTTTCTCCGTTCGGGCTAAAATACTCGTATATTTTTTTCCGACCTGCCTTCAGGCCGTAAAATTTCGTTATATGTTATCGCCGTTATTAAACAACAACGTATAATAGTAAGAAAATGTATCCACTGCCAAGACGACAATAACTAACAGCGAAGAAACGAAAAAGTAATAAATGTTTTCGTTTACTCTTATCGGGGCAAAAATGTGAAAAATGTGTAATGCGTATTTATAATAATTACACAATAGTCTGTTACCCGGTGTTAATTATATGCTTATTTTATATTGTCACGATAAGTAAAACCTAGAAATTGGATGTACCAAAATAAATGGTTTTCTTCAAAATAAAATACGATCTGTATCAAAATCCAAGTTCTTCATCCTTAGAAAATGAGGTATTAAGAGGAAATCGTAAAGTAAGGTATTACACAAAACATTTTATTAGGTCATTACAGTAAAGGAAATCCCTCTTCAACATAAAAATATCTGACTTGTAGCTCGCGGGAAACTGCATTGTTGTAGTTTCGTACTGTATGTAGACTTGAGCTTTATATTTCATAAACCATTCGTCATAAAAGAGAACCATTTTACAAAATATAAACATGTAATCTGCTTTATTTCGCAGTGAATATGTGCAGGAAGCATAGAAAACATATTCAAATAGCCTCTGGGGATCAGCAGAATCAATCCCCTTTGTTAACTGCTCTAATGAATACTTGAAGCGTCCGTAGCTTGTTTTAAAGTTTAAACCAGTAGCAGACTGGTCTATAATTTTCATTCTACAATAGTAACTTCTAGAATGTGGTGTATAACTACTCTATACAAAGCATCGGTTGCTACGACTTCTTTAAAAAGTCCTTCCACGTTATATTTAAATAACTCCTTTACAACTGATGGGGGTTTAAAGAAATAGGAACACCATGTAGAGGAAACTTAACAGAGACAGAAACAGGTATTTGTCATACCTCCTTGACGTTTGCTGGCCATTGAGGTGGTTTCAAATTATGTAAAAATTATAAAGTAGGGCAACACTTTATTATTTTGAATATGCCTTACAGATGTTACGTTGAAAACTGGCGGCATTCTAAGAAAACACATAAAACAAAACAAAGAATAAAGCTCGAACGTACAAGATAATGAAGTATTGAAGTCAACACTCTAGCAGAACAAAAAAGAAAACGTAGAAATGTGGTAAAATATAACAATTACTGAAAATAATGTTTTCTTTCTTATTACAAAACTTACATATCACAAGCACAGTGACTGTTTAGGCGACCTGCTGTTCAGTCAATTCGTCGACTTAAGATCTTCTTTCTTTTTTGACACTCATTTTGCCTCGTATTACAAACAATTCTACATTTCTGGCAATACGCCTATATTCAGATTCAATAATTCAGGTCTTGCAAATTAGATGCTAGTTCTGTATTATTAAGATCTAATAACAGAATAGAAGCAATGCAAAACATACAGAAGACGTTTTTTGTGGTTTTCTTTTTCTTCGTTAGCCTATTTTTCTATTCATTTCAAGAGTAGATATTCGTCCCTGTGCCTTTCTGCGACATAAAAAATCCTGCGTATTTTTTAGGATACTCGCACCTGTAATCTTCCTCGAGATGTACATCTAGTTTTCCATATCCTTCATCCAACGTTGGTTATCGTTGGTTTTATTGTGATCAGCTCATTGCCATTTGGATATCGTCGCTTGGTTTTGCATCTGACCCATTGGCTTTCGTTTACGATCTTGGGTTGATACACCCAATATATGCTTCATTTTGCTTTAGTAAAGGCCCACGTTTGAGCTCTATATCAATATGATGCAGCAGGACACAATTAATCCGCATTTCTATTACAAAAATCGGCAGTTTTAGCGCCGCAATTAGGCTCATTTGGGCAATAATAGTTCGAACTCGAACCTTTAGCGACATCTCTCTCGGTCCTCAGAACTGAAGCTCTCCGGTACGTTGGTGGGCTGAAAAGTAATGCCCACATGCTTGTAGAATGCGAACACAATGACCTACGGAGACGAACATGGTTGTATTCGGAAGCTACATCGTTCCTTTATGTGCGTGCCAAGTTTGAAGGAGTTTTCTTCACTAGTTCGTTTTTTAAGCGGAAGTATGGAGACGTGTTCTCGTGCTATGTCACCACGACTTAAAAAGCGCGCGGTTAAAGAATTTTTAACTGCTGAAAACGCGATTCTTACTGTTGATAGGACTACTGTGAATCGATGGGTAACTACATTGCGTGGTTGCGATGCCGGAAAATCCGTAATTCATGACGAAAAACGCAGCGGACGTCCGATCACTGCCACAGATGATGAACATCTCAAACGTGTCGACAATTTGATCCAAAATTACCGGCAAATCACACAAAAGCGCATCGCAAACCGCCGGTCATTTTGGATCAAATTTTCGACGCGTCTGGAATGTTCATCATCTGTGGCAGTGATCGCACGTCCGCTGCGTTTTTCGTTATCAATTACGGTTTTTCCGGGATCGCAACCACGATATGTTATTATCCATCGATTCACAGTAGTCCTATCAACAGTATCGTCACCATAAACGGCCTATAAACGGCGATGGATCTCAGTAGGAATCACGTTTTCAGCAGTTACAAATTTTTATCCGCGCGCTGTTTAAGTCGCGTTGACATAGCACGAGAACAGGTCTCCGTACTCCCGATATTAAAAAACGAACTAGTGAACAAAGCTGCTTCAACTTGGCATGCACATAAAAGAACGATGTAGCTTACGAATACAACCATGAGCATTTCCGTAGGTGCATGTGTGCATTACTTTTCAGCTCACCCACGTAGAATCACGCCTTGCTGTTTTCCGTAAAATCCATTAGGAATGTGCGCCATCCGACGCTCGCCTTGAAGGAAATGTAGCATAACGGCTTGATTTGTGTGAGACCGTGGTTCCCGCGCGCCAAAGTTCCAGCGTTTCTTTTCAGGCTGACATCTGCGTATTCTTGCAGCTGCACAGAGCGAGGTTTCTGCAGTGATCTTGTGAGATAGCGATACCTGCACGTAAGTTTAGACGCACAAGAGGCACAAGTGTGTCTCCCCCTCTTGATTCTAGTAGCGTGGCTTCACTTTCTCGACACTCTCCTTCCGGGTTTGCTAGAACAAGCACGTAGTAGTTTTGTCGTATTTCCTTTTCTAAGTCTAGAAGATGCGTCTCTGGTGGTCCCGGGCACCCGAAACAGTGCCAATAACCTACTCGGTCGTATCGAAGCAATTAGTGCAATCACCGCCGTCACGGGTTCCATTACGAGTTACGGTTTTGTTAAGGGGTCAAGTCAAAAGGGCCACTCCCCTGTCGTTCCTCCATCGACAAAGGGTTGATTCCCCCTGTCGTTCCCGCCATCGCCAAAAGAATCATTCCCTGTCGTAAACGTATTTACAAAAGGCCGTCCGTTATTGCCGCTACCAGCAACCTACGCTGCCCAATCTTGTTAGCCACTTCTGGCGTTTTTTGTAAGGCACCTTCCAGCTGCTCCGAATAAAGGCTCCGCCAACCATCAAACAGGTGTTGCGAACTAGATTTAGTATTGTGAATCACTAAGTTATACAGTATGCCTTTTGACATTATCAGACGTGACGCATTTATGGTAATAATTTAATTTGCTCCCGGTTTTCGTGGCATTATTGTTCAAGATATATTTGAGTATTTAATTTTTAATAGAGGAATTTCAATTTTAGCTGTTTCCTTTATGATCTCTACATGCGATTATCTACAATTGTATGTGCTGTGCTTTCTTCTGTGATGATTTATGCAAAGTGATCCGGCGAATACATAGAAAAACAACTAATTTAAAACTTTCCTTAATTTCCAGTTTCTAAAGGGGGTTCTTGAAAAACCTTGTTCCAGGATTGATTATAAAAAATTGTGGCACCCGATCCTCCGTTGCATCTCCATTACGACAATTCTCAGTGAGACAGCACCTTGCCCTAATTAACGTCGTGTTATGTTCGAACCATCCCATCTACCTGAGCAATAGTAGGTTAACTATCTGTTGCAAGACTGTTGAGGGTAATTAGGATGAGTTATTGACGTATTTTAACCAGCGGCAGCGTTTAACCTGTAAAAAAGTGTTGACTGTATTGGACCTTAGGTGTAGTAGAATTTTCTGGTTCTTCAAAACGTATAAAATTTCCTTAAATACTGACCCATTCCACGGCAGCAGGTTTTACATTTCAATCTTTTGGGTTTCTTTGTTTATTTTAATTACTTGTCCTATGTAGACGTGTTTGGGAGTGTGTATTACTATTCTGTAATTTTTTTGCATTGTTTCTAGCCATTTATTACTTTCCTTGATGATTTCTAATAGTTATTAGTTGTTTTCTTCTCGTTCACAGTTTTACTGGTTTGAAGTTTCGGATTTTTTTTGTTATTCGTTCTTAAGTTCTGCTTTTGTTCCTTAATGGCCTTCTTAGTTTGTTTCCGTATGTTTCCGTGCGAAAGTTTCCGCTTCTCTTTCAGCATTTCTCGAGGATTTTGACTAACTCTTAATTTTTTGTGATTTTTTTGTTGCTATATTTGATATTACTTTTAATATGTGGTGTGTGACGATTGCTCTCACAATGTCTAATGTGAACTGCTCCAGAAGTAGTTCTTCGGCATTTCTGAAGCATTCATAAATTACTCGTTATTAGCTTCCAAGAGTCCTGCGTCTATCTTTTTGTATGTTGTTCTGTATGTTTTCTATACGGTTTCTGTTCTATTTTGACCTGTTTCTAAGTAAGTTATAATTGCTGCTTCTAGAGCTAGGGTTATAACTTTGACGCTTTGACGTACTTATTTCATGATTATATATTCCATTTGGAGCTACCCACTCCCATTTTAGGTGACTTTTGGTTTACAATCTGTTTACTGTCAGTATTCGGTGAAATTCCATATAACTTACGAACATGTCTCGTTGTTAATTTTTGGTTCCATAGCCAAAATTCCCAATTTTGTCTACACTATCTTTTACTTCCTTACCTAGTTTGAAACTGAAATCTTCGATTGCTATATTGTATATGACCTTCTCATTTATTCGCAGAGCTTTTGTAAAACTTTAGCTTTAATTGTAGATATTGGAGAATAAACCTATTGAATCTTTAAATAAAAACTTCTAATTATAAGATGCCAGTATACTGCCTTGGATTACGAATTTAAGTCTATTCAGACGCTCGTCTTCTCTTTTTTTTAGAGCATATATTATTTCCGGATGCAAAGTTTCTCCTCCGCTCTTAATTCCTAGCAGGCCAATAATATTTCACTTCACGATCGCTTGCCATTTTTTTAATTCGTATAGTTTTTCACCTCTTGCTAAGTACCCCAAAGTTTATGTAAACAAGCCAAAAATAAAGTGGATTTCAAAACGATTGTTGTTAGCACTACCAAAAAAGCATTACTTTCCTCTTGGCTCAATTAATCTGTACTCCTAATACCTCTCACGCCTCACCTCCCCCAGCACTTTATGAATCTCAGCAGTATTGTATAAATACCACTGTTATAGTTCCGTCTTTATGATAAATTCGTGGTATATCAAGAAGGGTATGCAAGCAAAGCTAACAATGATTTTTTAAAAGTCTGAACGAATTGGGTTGCTGGCTATAGCTAAAATAAATTGGACTCTCAAAGATACGGGGACAAATTTGTGTACTCATGTAGGCGCGACCCGATGGTATGGTATAAAGGGGGAGGGGAATTCCACCTTAAAGTTTTCTCTCAGCTGCAGGAGATGTGCTCAACTTCAAAACATAACCTGATTTGTGTCGTAATTTCTCTTAAAAGGTTATCCTATTTTAAGAAAGCGCGTAAATCCATTCTCCTTCGCAAATGAAATCACACAGTATGACATGTCATACCTCTGTATTTAAACAGATTTAAGAATTCATTTCTCGTCGTTTGCAGTTGCAAATTCCGATCTAAACTGCGAATGGTGAGGTCATGAATACTAGATAAAGCTTAATAGCTTAGTGACAAGAGGATGCACTCAAAGCTTAAGTCTGATTAAGCTGTCAATTTCTAAGTATTTTAACCGGGCACATTGTTTAACTTAATATAATGTATTAAAAATTGACAGTAATTCATCACATGTATTTCTTAACTAATAAAACGGGTTCAACTCATCTGGACACGGTAATCAGCTAGCGGTTAAATATATTGAGATGGTATTGAGACCGCTACTCCTAATAAAACGGGTTCAACTCATCTGGACACGGTAATCAGCTAGCGGTTAAATATATTGAGATGGTATTGAGACCGCTACTCAACCCTGCTTGCAGCACAACAAGTAAGTAAAACAAGTCAGATAGCACAGAGTTGGGGTAGTTTATGCAACTGCAAGATTGAACGTAAATTTCAATTCGTAATTACATTTGCAAAGAAATACTGGTAGTAATGAGTTTATTTGAGTATAGAAGGCAAAGGGCAGAGCTCGTCTTTCATAGATTGGAGTCGATAAGTAACAAACGACTTCCGGGATTGGACCGTGTCATGATTGAGATCGAAGAACTCAACGTTTCGCCCACTTTCGTAAGGGGCTTTATCACGAGGAAAAAAGCAAAAGAGCACGGTAACTCAACGTGTTAACCACGCCAGAGGCGAAACTCTTTGCAAGGGAAGGGACAGAAGAGCACGGTAACTCAACGTGTAAACCACGTCAGAGGCGAAACTCGACTGACTATCAGAAGAAGAAAGGCGAAAATTTATAGGCAAGCGCCGCGCCGTCGCGATTTAGCAAATGCCGTCGTGGTTCAGTGGCGGAGGGCGGGGCTTAGGCATTAGCACTTTCCACATAGAAGGAAGGGGAAAGCCTTCGTCCCGATTGAGATTATTAGGGTGTTTGGAGTCGATAATTCTAAATTAGCCAAAAACAAGAGGTTTGTGCAAAATTAAAGCCGAACCAAAATAAATAGAACTGTCACAGAAAGGTTTAGAATATGTGCGTGTTAATTGAACCTTAGATGTCAGAATAATGAAATAGGATGTTTATGAGCATTTTAAGTAAAGGCAATAGAAGCAGAATTATGATAATACGTTGTAACGAGAATAAACCAAACAGAACAGGGCAATCATAATTATGGGACAGCAATATTCGAAAATTTGGAGAAAAGCGAACAATTAAGAAAATTATAAGAAATGAACACAGCGGGATGTGAAACAAAATTGGTGATTGAACAAACAAGTCAGTGTAATTACGTGAGTGATAAGGATAATTTACATAAAGCAAAGTGTAGTGGCGCTATGAGACAATTTAAAACCGAATTGAAAGGACAATAATTTAGAAATAGTATTTCTGTAAAACGATTTCTTTATAGGAAATATTAGAGTAAGAAGTTATTGTACTGTATTTGGTCAATTTCCGTTTTGTATAACTTAGATAGGCAATTGTTATTAACGACCAGGATCCAGAGACAATTGAATAAAATTATTGAATGAAAACCAGTTTTTGTGCTCTCTGAAATTTACATATTTTACCTAGTAAATCATTAATTTTATAGATAAAAAATACACCAGTGTGTCAAGAATTTGTCAGTGCACCTGTGAGAATGTGGGAAACATTTTCCCTCACCAAAAATATTTTTTCATCGTGACCACATCTCGAGGACATCGGGGAAGCCAACGCAGTTCCCGAGCATGAGCAAAAGCACATTTTGAATTTTTGAGCCCCAGATTTTAGTAGCAGCATACCAGGATAGCGTATAGGAGGTCCCCACAACGCTAGCAGCACCGCAGGACCCCGTATCCGGCAGATATCACCAGGAGCTGCAGTCCGAATGAGCTCCTGCAGCTTTCATCGACAAGGTACATCATTTTACTAAAAGTAACGGTGTTAGCAACCGGAAATTCGCATGACTACTAGAGCAAACCTTCATGAACGAGACCCAGGCAGAGTTTAGCATCCATCAAAAATCAAATATCCAGTAATTGCCATAATCAAGTTTGAGGTTATGTTGATCCCATAGCGACGCTTCAAAAAAGAATTAATGTTGTAACAACGAAGTGGAGGGTTTTTGCCTGCAAACAAATGAGAATCAGTGACGCTAAGAGCGCGATAATTTAAAATGTACCTGAGAAATCGCTCACAAAGCACCTTTTATTAGTTTAAATTACAAAGCTAAACACTAACCAAAATAAACCGATTTGTGCTAGGAGTTTTACAGAAATTGCGTCTGCGCGCTCGAATTAAATTTATATTCCAGTGGCGTATCACACGAGTTTAATATTAACGTATCAGGGAACCCAGCTTTGAGATAAGAGTCATCTTGCCTACCGAGCCAGCCTCTGTAAGATTAAATTGCAGATGGATGAAGTATAATAAAGCGCACAATACTGTTTACTTTATAAATAATTAACGAACCCAGTGAGTATTTTTAGTCAGTCGAAATTTGACCTAAATAAAAGAATATTTGCTGGTAGTGGTAATTGCTGTTTAGTTTATCATCTTCATTATAATATTACAACACAGATCAAACCATTGCAATATAGTACCTAAAGTAAATCATCCCGAGCGAAGATTTAGCTGGCGACGGACCTTCCGTAGCTGCTGTAAATTTGCCTGGCTTTCAGACTCGAGAATTTAAAGACAGTGGGAAACCCGCTACTGGAAAAAAAGAGCATAGGCAGCTTCTGCAGAAGACGTGGGGAATGGGCGTCGATGAGAAAAAAGTTTTTTAGGCCTGCGCAGCGTCGACGTCGGGAGTTGCTTTATAGGGTGGTTGTAAAGCGATTAATGGCGGAATAAGCAAAGTACTTCCAGAAATTCGGTGAAGAATCGAAATGTAATTCTACTGCAAAATGATGAGATGACAACGGAATTTCAATTTCGTGGGCTATGCAATGGGGGCTATTAGATGCGACCACGTTGAAATTGCAGTAAATTTCGTCAATACCTCCGAAATGGCTGACACATTGCAATAGACGACATACACAAAATTACGTAACTTGTTTCTTTACAGACTCTTCCTGTTTATTGACTTGGGTCCTCCCCTCGCTAACTTTTAGCCGCTCGAAAGAGTTGAGCGAATTGTACATCTCGGCGTAAATCAAATAGAAGTAGCCTAACGAACTATTAAGCTATTATTAGCTATACCTATTGCACCTCTCTTAAGGTTTTACTATACAATATAGTAAAACCAGAAAATAATTAAATTTATAGAACATTGTTCACCATGTAAATAATATACTTTCTGACAGCTTTGATATTTTGGTTAATACAATTTAATTCTTTTCTTTTTATAATAAAAACAATAGGTCACGTATTTGTTTAAAATAGTTGAAAATCTTCTTCCCTCTTTTACTATATTATCCCTACTTCTTTAGAAGCAGGCGTAACATTTATAAGTTAATGGGCTTTTTGGAACGTCAGAGCAAGGTAAGTATTCTGAATTGCAGTGGCTGGCGTAAATTTTTTTGCACCAGGCTGATATCTGTTTATGAATTAAAAATCTTTTTACATCTGGTTACATACCGTCCTGGCTCTCACTGT
The DNA here is from genome assembly GCA_940337035.1 of Agriotes lineatus. Taxonomy (NCBI): domain Eukaryota; kingdom Metazoa; phylum Arthropoda; class Insecta; order Coleoptera; family Elateridae; genus Agriotes; species Agriotes lineatus. The sequence goes on along the minus strand of OW679200.1, from coordinate 95,981,283 downwards.
GGGTCTATATTCTAGATCTAGATGTAGAGTAGGAATTACTTCGGGTGCCGGTTTACGTTACGTCGCGCCTTGCGGGTAGGCTCACCTTATTGGAAATCGAAGAGGACACGTGTGATGATTGTAACGGTTTTAGCGCCAACGTTTCTATCATAATATTTGTGCCTTAGATAAATTTGATGCGGGAACTAACGTTACTTAACTAATTGGTGTAACTTATTTCTGGTCCTGTCCTCGTATATTAGTATACCCTTTTTATACTTATTTCACTTGTAGGGAATCTGACTGAAACGATATTATAGTTGAAGGAAAGCAAGGCTTTGTCAATTGGTCAATTTTTGAAGCACATCAGATACTGAAAGCGCGTTTGCACATCAACACGGTATCTACTTTTATTTTTACAGTTTGGAATAATTTTTCAAGTAACCTCGTTGTTGCGGGAACAAGTTATTTTCCCAAACTAGTTTCCATGCCTGAAAATATATTTACTAAACTAGAAGAAAGCATTAATTAATTTTTCACAAGCGTTTTGTTTTACAATAAGAGCTGAAATTAAACCCTGAGCATATCTTGAAGCAGCAAAAATCCTTCTCCTGTTCGATATTATTAAACAGAATTTTGAAAAAATACAAGAATATAATTAAGCCGATGAACATTCTAGAATAAAGGTTGATATTATGGCTACTTCTTTTCCTAATAAATTATTCTGGATGAATATCTACCTGCGAGGATAGAGAAATACCGCCCTGATGAGATATTGTAACGTTCGCATTCACTTTATTTGAATGGTTTAACGTTAAGTAAACATAGTGCTGCAATGCGTTGGTTAAGTGTTATGAAGAAATTTTTACGTAAAATTTAAGTCAATTACTGACTTGACTTATTTTCATCTTTGAACCTATGCGATTATAAATCACTATGGAGAATATTCGATTCAGAAATTGCAAAAAGTATTGTAGATTTTGTTTATTTAATAATTTTACTAAAAAAAATCCTTTGAATTACATAACAGATCCAGATACTGATTCATTCAAAAAGCAAGCAACGTTTTTAGCTTTCTTCATATTTACGCATACAGTTAGCTATCTTGTTGGAATATAAATTAGAAAACGCATACCATAATCCGTTCACAACGTTTCTTCTTCCAGCAGGCTATGCTATGGTGACGGTGACAGTATTGTTAGTACTCATCTAAAATAACTAGGCCTGACAACATCGGGTTATGCTGTTTTCAATTTGCGGTTATGGTTTTTGAAAGCTTACACTGTTGCGAGTTCTTTTTTTTTCTTCCGTAACATTTAAGCATCTTTACAGTAAAATAGCAATAATGTCAATAAAACAGTTCTAAAAATTTCAGTTTTTGAGTACCTCAGTTTGACTTCTATTACAATTTATACATGTAACCTAATAAAAACATATAACAGCCTACTGGAACGAAGCAACATCGTAAAGAGATTATAGGACTTATTTTATCTATAGTGCTTGAAATTTGATAGCTAATTTGCAAAAACTAGTTGTGTTGCCAGGACAAAACGATATGTTTGAAAATTTACAGCTCCATTGAATTCGGTGCACTAAGAAAAAGTAGGATTTGACGTTACGTTTACTCTTGGGGGAAAGTTCAAGCGCGGAGTCAGATCTTTAGTTGGTCATAAACAGTTAAGCAAAGGGTGCGATGATGCGATGAAAGCGTTAACGTTCCTTGAATGCAGTTCCTGATTGTGCCAGTTTCAGAAAATTACGAGATTGCTAGATAATGTTAGCTCCATATACTTAGTCCGCCCACGAATCCGGGCATAAGGGCAGGGAACAATAGGGCACTAGGGCACTTAGGCGCGAGAGGCAACTAATTCTACGATAGCAACTAAGTAACGAATAATAATTAATTGAAAGCAAATACTTGAATTGCTTTTGACAGTGTAAAAGGAACCAAAAGATAAATACTGCTTGTGATTTCGAAGCATGCTGCATTGTAATACACAAAATCATGGGTGCGATACGCCAGAATATCCCCCATTAACGCACTGGCATTATTGCAGGGGACACTAGCCGAGTGTGACAATATGTTTCTCTTACTAGTTGCACAAATAGCTATTACACCATCAAGATGATGTTTTTCTATTTTCCTACTGATTAACTGTTGAGAAAAGGTTCTACTTTTTATTTCGAGTTAGCCCATAGCAGTTTTCTGTATTTTCCATATAGTTCGTAGTTAGTTATTTTTTGTTAGCGCAGCTCTGCGCTTTATCCTATCACACTTTAGAAAATATTTATTTGCATATTATTTGCATCAAGTGATTTGTCGGCTAAATCTCTCAGTTATAATTGCAATAACTCCGTGAA
>OW679200.1:95814713-95978920 GCA_940337035.1 Agriotes lineatus | reverse complement strand
ATTTATAGTAAAATTAGCTTGGTATTAGTTTTCGCTGTTTCATTGTACGAATCCATGTTCGCTCACTAGATGCGGTACTTGAACTAGATGCGGGCTATTAACACTTTGCCTTTTCCCATAATCTTCCGTTCGTCCAATCTGAGAAACTGTATTCAGTGGGTATTTGGAACTCTTCCAACTTGTAATACTCATTGCTGAAGAATCGGGATTATATTGACTAACAGATACTATGTTTCGGAGAAGTGTTTAACCTTGTTTATCCATCTAATTGGTGATATGTTTCTGGACTGACTTTAATTTTTCTTTCCTTGATCAACTAATTTCTTAAAACTAGTGATACTACGACGTACCACATGTCCAAAACAATTAAAGACAAATATCGATAGGCAATCACGAACACCTAATTTATTTAAAATACACAGGTTTCTTCGTTTTGTTTTGCAAGGGATATGCATAACATATACCTAAACGATGTATCTTTCATTTATTTTTTTTTTATAGAATAAGCCTTCCTCGAGGAAAACGGAAAAATCTGTAACTGCAGTTTTCTTCATTCGACGTTAATGGGACCTAAACGGCTTCGTTTTCAAAATACAGTTTAAAGAAGCTTTAAAAAATATTATTTAATAACAAACAATCTTACAATTGCTAGAAAACTTTTGGTTAAAAAACAGTGGCGTACCAGATTTTTCTAAAATAAAGTAACTGCACGCCACTAGTGGAAATAAATTAAATTTATATTGACCAAAAAATGCTGCTTTATGAAATACTAACCTACACCAAGTTTAATTGGAATACCTCTAGCCGTTTTCCAAATATTTGAAAACAAATATTTTTATTTAAATTTCAACACCCTGTATCTTGAAGCCGTTTAGGTCCCATGTTTGTATGAAACTTTTAGTTTAGAACTGACCAAGGAATTACCCCTTAAAGTTTGTCTACGTACTTAATTAACACCCTGTATAGACTTCCCAGCCCGCTCCACAGCGACTATTCGATTTTTATCTGATTTATTAATCGTCTATGATTTACCACTTTACAAAAATACAAACTTTGAATGTCGTCCAGCGTGTTAAACCTCTGTTGTCAATATGGTTCCTGTTCATCATCTGATATCCCCCCCCCTTTCCATGATTGTCTCTATCTCGTAAACTGTTTCCATTTTTCTATTCGATTAAGAGGCTCTTCTGTTGTAACTGTTCCAGTTTATGTGAAAAGGTAGAGAGTTTCACAACAGTTTTTTGGTGATTCTCTAGATCTCTATAGATAAGGTTGTTGTTAATTTGGAGCATCTTTTCTACATTTACTTAGAGCGTTTCTTATATGGTTTCCTGTCTGGTTCAATGAGCGGTTTATTTTATACCACTAATCTTCGAGCTTCTAGCAATGGCACCTGGAAATATTTTACCAGAAACTTGCGTGGTGGGAGTGTATGTATCTATTTTCTATTAAATTGCACTTGACTGACAGAATAAGATTTCAATAGAAACACTTTATGTTCCACTTTTCAATAGCTAAATTCATGATAGTTGATTTTGTACAAATTGCGAGCAACCCTAAAAGAAATATTTCTATCTATAATGATGACATGGAATGGCCCTGATATATTTATCGAGCGAATCAGACTATATTACACAGCGTGCACTTTGGGGTGGGTTTGAAGGCCCACTTGACTGCGGCGATTTAAGCGTATTCCGATAGCGAGGCGCTGCTTTGTGGCTTGCTACATGTGTAGTAATAAAGAAAAGCGTGGTCCATTCCTTGGGGTTAACAAGGGGTAAACAGGGGTCTAACCATGCTTAGAATGCAGCAGTTCGCGTGATTGAACTGCGGTGTGGAAGCTAGCCGGGCGTAAACAACTACATTTGTTTAACCTTGACGGAGGAACATAAAAATTATGTCACGAAGTGATTACCTAGAAACTGCAACTGAAGCTTTAGGGCTTAGTTTTACGGCGGCAACCATAAAGGCGGCAACTCAAGGAGTGCGGCTTTAATAACCCGTTTTAGGGTTACACAGATATAAAACGTGGAACGCTTTAAGTATCCTCGAAAGAGAGAAAGCGATAAAGGATGGTCAGATTAATGGTACACCTAATAGTTTGAATGAACCTGTAGTAGTTCGCTATTTCCTAGTCTATAGATGTTCACTTTAAAGTAATTTGAAATCAAAACTCAATAATGAAGTTTTGTGCTAAACTATCATAGACCAGTTTCTTTTGTAACATTGCTCTATAGGCTGAAGGATAGTGAAGATTAATTTATAAGTGAGTAGACATTTAGACAAAAGATATTTGCTCAGTGTGAAGAACGTATTGCCTATGAAACTCTCGAAGTACGAAATTCTGGAATGCGTACAAAGGGAAACATTTTGAACACAAAATATTTAAATTACGTCTACAAAAAGGATGTAAAATGATAGGAAGGTAGCTTGTTTATTTTACCTGATAAACTTGAAAGGGATGTAAAAAAAGCATTTTCTGTTGCATTTATGGTTCTAACCGTATCCAACTCAAAACTTTGTACTTAATAACTGGTAATTAGAGAAATACATGCATTGTATAAGGTTGTTATTGTGCCACTGCCTTTGTATGCATACGGAGAGCTGTAATGAACTGGACTGTGCCCTTTGGTCGGAATAATTATTTTAGTTTGGGTTACTAGTAATAGAACACTATGTAGGTAGCACAGAGCTAGAATTGGTAGTGGGATCTGGAATTATGTTGTATGGATTATAGCATTCTTGGGGTACAGCAGTCGGGAAAATCAAGTGACTGTTTTTCTGCGAGTATCCTCTGGAAGAAAATAATGCGACATTCACTGCGTCCGTAAGACAATTTTAAAGCACGAACTTCGAGCAGACTAAACACTGGAATTCGAGACGCTGTTGGTGTCCAACGCGGGCCTGACGGGCGCAGACGGGATCTTTCTGTAAGATGAGCTTAACAGGCGCCCTTGAGACCCATTATGGCGATGTTTTGTGCAGGTGTGGTTTGGCTTAACTAAGCTGAAATTGTATTTCTATTTTGACGTTTGCTAGCGCCGAACACTGTGTGGTTTATGCGAAGTTTTGTCGGGTACTCCGTCCAATTTAAGGAAAACAGTTGCGACTCTTTGGGAGGAGAGGGGCTTGGACTGACATTCTGGGGTGTTTATCGGCCTAAACAGACACATATTCGGGATAGAGACTACAAAATACGTAGTTATCAGAAAAAATCACCGTCAAGCCCGTCTACATGATTTTACGTGCGCTCTGTGACTTGAATGTACATCTCTGGACTAGAGTTTGCTATGGGCACGTCGGTAAGAAGGAAATAGTTAGGTTATATCAGGGGTTTCAGGCAGCTCGACTGCTCAAAACGAAGCTAGTATAAGAACTGGACTTTGGAGCTTCTCCAACTGATGAGTAAATAGCCATGCTTAACACATTTTAAATTACCTACCTGCGCCATATCAATCAGTCAGCAGGAACTTGCAGCGACGGACTGGCTTTATGCAACCCCTGGTGAGGCCAAATGTATTCGTGTCGCATCTTGTTGTAACTAGCTAGCTAGCTTTGTGTAAATTAGTGCGGGTGCATAACAGGTTTTTATACAATTAGCAGGGAATCTATTGTCACAGATGGGCAATTCGCTGGACTTTCGCTGGTAATTTCGACATCTGCGGATATAGTAGCTCCAAACGTATAACTAGGAATTTAAAACTCAGTTGTCTCGTTATTGTACAGTGGCATTGTATTTTGCTTTCTGATCGTATCTTTGGAAGCACTTCGCTTGTCTCCCCCTGGATTGTTTCGAGTATGGCTCTAAAGCAAGGTTCAACGCTGATGTAGGTCTGACAAGCCTCATTCTCATTGACGCCCATTTTCGAAGCATTGAACTGCAGCTGCCTATTCTTCTTTCTTCAAACACCGGGCTTTCCACTGTCCGAAAATTGCTAAGTTTGACAAACCAGCTAAAACCCAGGGACTATTAAAGATCCGTCAACCTCCAAATCTTTACTTCATCATTGGTGTCCCACTGCGGTTCCCACATCTCAAGTCGGTCGCCATATAATTACTACATCGAGCTAAGTTAAACCTTCTTCATTAGTTCAGTAATGCATGTGGTAAATTATCGTCAATTTTAGATTTGCTGTACTAAGTTAAACAATGTATGTAGTGAGTTATCTAGAAATTGATTGCTTAAGCGCGCATAGGCTTTGATTGTATTCTGAGGTGCAAAATGCCATTGTAAAGCGGTAGCTGAATTGTCATGAGCCATTAGTATCATATTATATTGTACAGGGTACAGCGTACGTGATATCACCGCGGGCAGGTAGTTGTATAGGAAATGTATATCTAAGTGTGTTGATTTAATATAGGCGTCTCCTACTTCACACTCTCATGTTATTAGTAAAGCAAAATGCAGTTACGCATCTTCTTGAAGTAAAATATGCTGTTCAGGGGAATTATGTCATAAGGTATGCCACATCGTAGTCATTTCATCTCTAGCAGTCACAGCAGGTGGCGCCCATAAAAGTACAAGAATTTAGTTTCGAATTTTTCAAGATACATTTGGTTTTGACTATCGCGAGCGAGTATTTCTTTTAGCCCTTCCCACTGAGCTTCTTCGAGCCCCTTTTCGACTCATCCTTCTTCTGTAACAATATCCCACGAATACTCGTACGAGGTTCAAGACGTATAAAAATGTTGCACTCACGCTAACGTCCAATATCGGCGATCCTAAGCAAACCATTAACTAGAAATCTGGTCTATGCTGTGTTCATTAGATGCTCATCTCCAACTGCAGTAGACAAGAGAAATTTTAGGTGGGGAAAGGCATGTATCTTTTTGAAAGTAGTTATAGGTAGGGCGTCACACATTTCTTACCTGTGGGTATAAGCTCAAGGGTTAACACTTTCCATCGCTAATAGAAGATATTTCACCTTTACCCACTCCTACGCTCTCACCGTGCATAGGGGTCACACCTTCTTTGGAAAATTGAAAAAAAGGCCCGTTAGGCCTAAAAACAGCCGTTGGCTCAATTCCAAGGCTCGCTCTTACCTTCTCGTCTCCCTTTATTGCTTAGCCGAAATTGATTGCGAAACAAGACTGTTTATCGTTCGCTGATAGGGCAGAATCTTGTCAGCATACAAGACGCGTATCTTATTTGCAACCCGCTGCTGATAGCGGTTGCGGTGTAGGTAAAGGTATTTATTTTTACTATAATCCTGAAGGGGAGAAAAATTCAATTCAGAAAACTGATTGTCACTTCTCACCCAACCCTCTTGGGAGCCTACCGTAAAACCTCTGGCTCCGTTGTTGGTTGTGGTTGGATGGGCACATGTTTCGTTTCTTGATGTTCAGACTCGTCAGGCTACCGACATGCGCTCTTATTTGTGCAAGGATGTGTAGACAAGACCCTTTACTGTCAATTTACATTCTTTACCGACTTCGCGTTGGTTGGCGTACAATGATGTGTAATGTACTTTGTGGAAAACGTCCGCTAAGACGTACAGTAGGTGAGTACATTTGCTCTACTTGCTGTGGTACCTCAATTATATGAGGTCACACTCAACTACCTGACTGCTCTTCTTACAAAAATTACTTTCATTTACGGCGGAGACGCAGGTAGTTGCGTGTGACCTCATGTAATTGAGGTACCACAGCAGGTAGAGCAAATGTGCTCACCTACTGTATGTCTCAGTGGAGGTTTTCCACAAATTACATTACACATCATATATAATATTCTTTTCGTACTTCACCCTTTGCTTCATCTTTTATTTAGCATTAAACATCCTGTATTCTTGTGATCATCTTTTGCATTATTTTAATGATGAAAAATAGCTCATATATTTTCCATAGAACTGAGGTTAAAAAATTGCTTCGCAATTCCAGTAAATGTAACATTAGAAATTCGAAATTCCCTTACCATCGTATTTTGAAAAAAACATGTTTAAACAAGAGATTGCAGAGTGGCTGCGTAATATAACTGCATAAGTTATGAAGAACGATAGCCCTTAACCTACAGCAATAATAATTTAGTCTGGGCCTCTGACCTGAAACCCATTTCTGAAACGTAATCGCACCGTCACAATTAAAATAATTGTAAACCCTCATCCACCTGCTATAAATGTTAAAACGACCCATTAAAATTACACGTTTCGCTAAAACGAAAGCTCGTCTTGAATACAGAATAGCAACGAGCAAAGTTGTAAAAATAGAAACTCAGAAGCGCGAGGCGGGGCCGCCAATTTTCATAGAATAGATAAAAAGCGCTGCGTTTCAATTCTCCACTTCTAATCGCGAGAACGGAGACTTCATACGGTAACAAAACTGAACGGGCGTCGTTCGAACACAAAAAATCTCTATAAAGGAGGCGAAATTAGACACATAAAATTGAGTTTTTGCATCGCAATATTGGCAAGGCTTTGATAAGAGCTAAATAAAAGATTTCGAGATATAGGGGTTTTTAGATGGCTTCCACGTTCTCCTCGCCCGCGTAGAAATGCTCTTTGATGCATGTGTGCCCACGTCTTATTAGAGGCTGCGCAAAATCAGATAGCAACGTCCGTCTGTTCTTACGTCTAAGCTCAGCAGGTATTGATTTCGTCCCAAGATGCTTTCACAGATGAAAAGATTCCTGTGTGTGAGACTTGAGAGTTATGACCACCTTGCAGATGGGGAATGAAATGAACTAATTTACTCTTGGTAAAGGTTGGTTGATAGAGTAATAGATCACGAGCATCTAGAATTACCTTTTGTCTACCTTCGGACAAAAGACCCTATTCTTAAGTGTTTAGAATACGTATAAATATCATACCGTTCTAGTGGACAAAGTATCATCAAATTTCTAAGCGCCTCCACACTAGTTAGTCATGAACATGAAATATAATTATCCCATCACCAAGCTTTCGACTTCTACGTAGAAGGGGAAACGAACGACATAAAAAGAAATCCTGAAGTTAAACTCGTGTGGAAGCCACGTGAAGGAGTTCACGGTCGAAATAGCGAGGTACAAAAGCTCTAAATAGAAATCGTGGCAACAACGTGGCGTACACAAAATGAAACTGAACGTCGCAAGTTCCATATGAGATTGTGTTCATATGAGATTCAATTTACGCCATGTTTTGTCCATGCAATATTCGCACAATTCTTGGTCGAACGACATTGCGACTGTCCCCGTATGAATTGGTGGTCTGACAAAGCAGTGACTAGTTTTCAGGGTCAGGCTGAAATTGAATAAAGGAAAAAATCGTTTACCTTACAAGCACCGTCGGCATAACGATATCTTATTTTGAAATGTCACTTTTTAAGTAGATATTGTTATGATACATGATGCAGGAAATTAAAGCATATGAAAGAAATATTTAAAATGAACTAATAAAGTTGGACAGTTACAATAATTGAATCTTGAAGGGTATAAAGTTTTGAACATAAATAATGAAAGTAAAAGATACAAGGGTTCCTTTCATTGTGAATCATTTAATATTGTTATATTTATTGGAATGGATTAAACTTAATGGTTGTATTTAATATTTATAAAAATAAACCAAGGTAACATTGGCAAATGTATTTGTTAAGAAAATTCTGTATATAGCATTATTTAGAAAAAAATAGGAAGTGTGCATTAAGAATTGTCTCCAATAGATATAAAAAGTTTGTTTAAAAACAGTGACATAAAACAACTCAAGAAAGCACGTATGTAATTTGGCTATAATAATTTTGGTATAATAAAAAATAGAATCCCTGCCTTAATTTGTCTAATTTTGGTGATAACAAATTAAGAAAAGGCTGAAAACAAATCTACTAGGTAAAATAAAGTGAAATATTTAAAATGGAAAAGATATTGTGACATCAAGTGTTAGAGGAGAAGCTACAGATGCAGTTAATTGGATATAGAATACAGGACATTATACTAGTTGACGGGATTTGGATTTATTCATACGTACAAGATATTAGAAGAGGTATTCTACAATTTATTATTTGATTTGGATATTCTGTGGACGTTGCTTGAGACATCAGTTTATCTGAAAAAAGGGGAACAAAGTTACTACTGGAATTTATAAAAGGATAGAAACTTACCAGGAGTTGGATCGTGTGACGGTGACATCTAGACGGAGCCGTGGCATCCGGCAGGAACAGTGACATCCAGGAGTAACCAGAACAGGATTTTGGAACCAAGAGAGTTGATTTTACCGGACGGAGCCTGAAGGAGGTTACCAGAAGGTAGATCGTGTGACGGTGACATCCAGGAGGAGCTAGGACTGGAAATAGGGATCTGAGCAGTTGGTTTGACAGGTCAAGGGTAGTTGAAAGGAGTCAAAGACCATCAAAGAGGTTGCTGTTGGTGAATTGGACATTGAGTGCTGCAGTGTATCGATGACAGGATCCAGTAGTGATTGGTGTTTGCAGTGAAAGCATGAGCAGCTATTAAGGTTTGTTAAGATAAGTTGAAAAAGCATTTTGAATAACTGTCAATTTTGAAAGTGATAACATAAAGTTTAGTTAGTACTTACATAGGTGATTTGAATAGTAGTAAATGTCAATGTGAGATACAGTTGTCAGTTTACCTGGTTTGATTAATTTTGAAAGTCAAGTTTGACGTTAAGTATCATTGATAGCAAACTGGATTTTGATGAACCCACCCTGAAAATAAGAGCTCTCGATTTAAAAGCAGTTATCATTTGATACTTAAGACATTACATGAATTAAGGCATAGTTTACCAGGTGAGCTATTGCAATATACCGATAGGGCCACAATTATATATAACAGCAATGAGATAACATGAACAAGAAAATAACTCGTATTGTTTGAGTAAGAAAGAGATAAACATAGGAGAAAATGTTTGAGAAGGCTTGACGCTTAATTTAATTATGACATTTGTCAAATAAACATGCCTACTAAAATAGTTTTTTTATTTTGGCCATCTCTTTCTTAATCAAGCATTCTATTTTGTTATTCATGTTATCTCATTGCTGTTATATATAATTATGGCCCCATCCGTATATTATATACATCAATGAGAAGAAATCTGCTTGTTTTATGCATAATTCTAGTTTTTACATTCAATTAATTTTGGTTCTATTCAGAATTGGTTTATACATAACGTAGCTCTTAATTGCTTATTTTGTCTAAATTACGATAATATTGTTGCTACAATAAAAATTAAATCGACAAGTATATATGCCGCAGCATCTGGCAATCCTATTTCAAATATATTGAGCAAATCTTATTTTAAAATTGCATTTCGACCTGAATCAGATTCTCGCTTCTAAACCTGAAAGCCCAACTGGTGTCAGAAGGTATCAGAATTATGAACATTTTAGAGCAGTACCGACATAGATCAGACTGGTTAGCATTAATTTGTTGTATTGAGAGGATTAGCTTCACTGTCATTGCTTTTCTTTAATTATAACATATCAGTTGATATACTATAGCTTTACTTTAGGTTTGGTAGCCATCTCTACAATTACAAAGAAATAAAATTAATAAAACTATATAAATTCAGAAAATACTACACAGGAGAATTTGACAAATCTGCTTTAATTAGATGTCGAATAGAAGAAACAACTTCAGCATAGCTGCTGCTGTACAGTTTTTAATAAACAAAAATTTGAACTTGGAGTATGGCATGTAAACCGCACAGGCGAGGCCCATCGGCAAATCTGTCATATTTAACACGTCGCGGTGGGAGTGTGGCGTCCAATTTCACTGTAGCCTAGGCTACCTACAGTGAAATTGGAGCATTCGGGAGAGAGTTCGACTCCCTACCCGGTTGTTCCGGTGTCGCTCAGTTCAGGTTAATCTAAGTGGCGCCCGCACCCCTTGAAATAATGCCAAAGCGGTTCTATTGGACAACGGCAAAGAATAGATGCAAAAAACTAGGTTACTGAATGTACGTAAAGTGTACTGTGTCATTCAGTTGAAATAAAAACTTCGTGGACTGAATTATGTTAGCTTTAATGGTATGAGAAAAAAACATAAAAAGTGTAAAATATGGAGAAGAAGGGTACAAACGAATGCTGTTCCGATAAGCTGATGAGTGTGCTAGTCTGCTTTCTGGGGAAAATGAAAAAACATATGGCTTGCAAGTAGCAATAGCAAACGGTCGTGTGCAAGCAACTCAGCATGTAGGTCGCAGAGAGAACTGTTGCGGCAGTGTACGCGTCGATGTGCTTTAATAGCAGCCGACGCTTTGTTGTTCTTGTGGCCAGGATAAGGATTTGAGAGCGTAACGCACCTTGAGAGCGACACCGACGATATATCATTCATGACAGAAGGCAGCTGCAGGGACGCCATTCGAGAAGTCCGTTCTGGTTTCTGTAAGCAACGATTGTGGAAACAGGTTCGTGAAACCAACATATGTGAACGAGTACCTGATATAGGGTTAGCTGTGTGAATAGATTACGAGATATGGCGTCAATAAAGAATGCGGCGTCGTCTGAGCCAACCAGGATGTAGTGGCTCTGCTTACGCCATCTCAGTGGGATGGATTTTAACGTAAGCTGTGCGCATCAATCGGTAGTTGTTATGCTTACGCTATTTACGTGAATACTGTTTGCGCATGAACCGCACTACATTGAAGTGAAGTAAGCGGATTGTGCAGAACGTATTTCACTCGGCATTTTGTTATATTATCCTTGTATGCTGCACGAGTAGCAAAAGCAAATAGACTTAGCCTTAAGCACGTAGTACTTTAGTTCAACAATACTATAGGGTTGAATGCATTAAATGTTTACGTATTGTTTTTGTGTATCTTGTCTTTATATCCATGTATATCTTCATCTAGAGTATGCGACGTTTATGTAAACAGCCTGACTGAGAATTTATTTGAGGAATATAGGTATAAACGATGCAAGCTCAGAGCAAGCTGTATTGACAACCAATAGCCGCTCTAAGTTAAGCAACAGGTTTTATGCATCTACGACTGATTTAGCTAGCAAACAAAGGGCAATTATATTCGAATTAAAGTGATAATAGGGCTTAAATAAAGGCCGCGTTAAAATCACTAAACAACTGACACGTACTCATAAAACCCACCAAATGACTAGATATTGCTATAGTCCACAAATATGCAATGTTTTTAGCTCTTTGTTGATACATGTCGGTTTATAAAAAATAAATTGACCGTATTTTCTCCAATACTAATATTTTCCAACATTTGTTCCAGTTTTACCTTTATTCTTTCATAATATTGCTCGCAAATTTCATTAGGCAGCTGGTAGTACGTTATTAAATCAATCCTCAAAAGCATTCTACTTCTTTGGTCACTAAATCACGTCAAAACTATCCCTTTAGCTTGTTTCCAGGTAATGCAAGTTACAACATGTACGGTTTCCCGAGCAGCATCTAACAAGTTCGAACGACACAATTCAAAAATTAATTTATTGGTAGAGCTCCGCCCTCGACCTTCAGCAGTAATTTTATACGTATCTATGAATTTTTCGCAATATGTTAAATTTCTAGAACCTCCTTCATAAATCGAAACAATTTCTCTAGCTAAGTTTAGTTCAGAAAAGTTTGCAGCCGTTCTGTTTAAATTCAGATTTGATTCAAAATTAAATTTACTATTTTTCTCTGCTTTTATTGGCGATCTAGATCTTTCTCTATGATGATTCATAAAATAGTTCGAAGAAATCGCATCTTATAATGTAATGATTTAATGATTTGGGGAAATTAAAAACGGGAAAAAACTTACTGCACACTAACACGTTTGGATAAAAACTAGGTATACAATACTATTTATTGTGATCATTAGAATTTAGTTTACAAGGAAGTAGGTGCAAGCATTATAATTACTCTAATTTTACTGGGACCCTATAATTTGGCGTTGTGTAATTTTAATATTACTTCAATAAGGATATCTGACCTGGATCTAAATTCTTCGATAATGCCATCATTTATCTACGCCACTGTACATTAATGCAGAACGTTAACCTGTGTCAAATAGCAAACAAAAACCTAACCTCCTAACCTCAAATTTGACATAGACTGACAGTGCCACCAACAATACACTTTAGTACTGCGAAACGAATCACAGGCGAGTCCCTTGGTACATGTTTAATTTTAAAGCAAACGTTTTAATGCATTGATGTTATGCAGTTGCTATAAAATCAACTAATGTATTGTTATTGCAGCTAAGCAGCCATGGAAACCTAGATATTATGTACAGCGAAAAAGCAAACTTACGGTATATTAGGGATGTGAAATAGAGTAAATAAATGAATTAGGTACTTGGAAAATGAAGATATGCATATATGCAAAAGATTAGTTAAATAGAGTAGTTGTGCATTTTTATTTATTGTCATAAATATCAAAGCTTAATACAACATTTGACAACTTCTATTCAATTACTAAATAATGGTTATAGTATGAGCAAGAGAAGGTTCATCAAAGATGCCTTTGGAATTTTGGAGTCATGTGCATTATAATAACACGAAATTATACCTAATCGTTGTCACTGACACTTTATAGACATATATGGCTGATAGTGCCTAATATCGTAACGTGATCACAATCGTGATCAAACCTTCCCGTAATAAACGCAAAGACGATATGTCCAAATCCTGTAGAAGAAGGAGAAGAAAAAGGTCATAGCCTTACTTTGTAACAAATGGCAAGTGACAGCTGCATAGATTCTGGTGTTATAATACACATTGATAGAAAATTTTAAAAGCGCCGTTGATGAACTCTTTTTTTTTCATATGGCATTTATAGTACAAGTGTGTTATATTAAAGAAATATATTGTATATATTACACAACATTAGAAAAGTTGAGCCACCTAGCCTGTTAGGCCGAGTAGGTTCTTTTCTTCAGTGATTTACCATACTGGCTATAGTTGAGCTTATAAGTCCAACTGTTTGAACTTTACTGCTAACAAATAATAACTATACATCTAAATAAAAATGTTCTTCTTTTTTAAAATGAATATAAAACTTATCAGTTATACTGCCCTTTCAAATTTATTAATCACAATAATTAATATTTTTGCTCCGATTAGCTATTAGGTTCGCAAAACTATCATCCCAGGGTTGAGTAGCTACACAGTAGGAAACTTACACAATTGTGTGATAACTCTCCCCTCTCCGACACAGAAATTTAGGCTCAATTGTACTCTAATCAAAGCACGCTGTTGATAATTACGTCACAGGTATATAACAATGAAATAAATGCAACCTTCTAACTAAGCAAACCTGTTTATCGGTAACCAGACACGCCGTTCCGATTCAAAGTTTTCTCGATCCGAATTTCAAAAAGACGTCAACCTGCTTCAGTGTCTTTTTGAGCCCCCAGATGCTGGAAACTGCTTAAAATACGCTTTTTTGCGCCTATTTGTAGGTACACTACTATGATCTCTTACATTTATTGTTTGTTTTCCTAATTGCAAAATATTTTTGCGCTAACTTCACATTTGTTTTGAATTCACAAATATTTACTTTTCTGGTGTTAAGCACGGTCACTCTTAATTGCTAACGCTACAGGCTGCGCTTAAGGCGGATTCTCGCTCGTACGCAGAATGTTACCGACGCAGAACTACGCAAAATAACTTGCGCGTAGAAGTCGTTGCAACTGGCTGCAACTCTTCAAATATTCTTGTATGCGAGTGCAGGTTTCCGTTGGTGCGCAATAATACGTAGCTATATTACTAAAGTTGCTATTTGAATACTGAAAATTCTGGTAGTAGAGGTAAGCACTATGAATTAATAAGTAGTATTTTATCTATTACACGTATTACGTTTTCCGCGGCTAAAGTAGAAATCAGTTTCTAGGTGGTGAAAACTGTCTTAGTAAAAAAGCATTATTCCATAAAGAGTACCTTAAAATATAATATTCAAAGTTAATATTATAAGAAATATTAGTAACTTATTTATTAACTGAAGTCGTGGAAAAAATAGTATAGGTATAGGAACGCTGTGGGAGAGAATGTCATTTTTCCCATAGCGTATAATGTATTATTTATATTTATATTATTTATTATAGATGCTTACAAAAAAGAAAAATATGCTGATGTTAGCTGATATAGCCCATCAAGAAGGACTACTGCTTCCGAATGTTCTGATGAAACGGAGGTGCGTCAATTCGACCATTAAATCAATATAAGTAGAAAGAAATGTGGCAGATTTCTGAATACTTTGAAAGTTATGATGACAGAAGATCCCGAAGAATTTTATAAATACACACGTCTTCATGTGGATGAGTTTAATGCATTAGTAGCATTAGTTGCACCAAAATTAAACAAAAGAAGTTGCATTAACAGCGTCACAACTGAAGAGCGGAATTCGAATCCCACACCTCCGGTTTTAAGTTGACCAGGTTAATTAACTGGAACTCGTTTACCGCCATTTTCTATAACTTTCCGCACACGACTACGACTTCTTGCGCCCAAAGTTGAGATTGTACGAACTTTGGCGACAACGCATTCGTAACGGAAACGGCTGCAAATTGCTGCAACCTGCGCCGTCGACTTGGGCGCACGAGCTGGAACAGTCACGTTAATAAATACTAAGTTCAACTTTCTACGTCTACGGCTTTCTGCGTCAACGACATTCTGCGTGCGAGCGAGAATCCGCCTTTTAGACATGTTACGTAATTCTCATTTGGTGTACCATTACCAGTAACTTCAGTGATCAACAGCCTAGCATATGGCACTGAATACAAACTAACAGCACTTTGACTCTGTGACGCTTCGCCACCCTTTTTAATAACACAATATGATTAGCATATCTTACGTTACTGTATATATGCTATCCTTAGTCTAATTAAATTTTAAATTACTTATCAGTTATGGTATATAAATCTATAGCGATTATAAAATACCAATTATGTTCATGTGTAATTAACATTTATTAAATAATAATAAAAGAGCCAGAATTACCATAGGTAGCATACTACGAGGTACACTGCTAAAGTTCAAGGAATCGCGTACTCCTTCCATTGCAAGCGTTCTGCAATTGTCATATTCGTAATATTTTAGGTTTTTAATTTCTAATGCAGTTGACAGTTCGACTTCAAACCGACCAGTTTCGTTTCAACAGAATTTAACAGAGTAATAATTGTGTGAAAAATGGAAATTTTGAAGCGTGATTTTCGAGTGCTGATCTTTTATGATTTTCGATACGGTTTAACACCGCAGCAATGTGTGGAAAAACTTGGTTCGTTATTTGGGGATGAAGCACCATCCAAAACTACGGTTTACAAATGGTTCGCAGATTTAAAGCGGAGAATACCAACGTTTGATGACGATCTTCGCGAAGGTCGTCCATGCACCTCTGTTGTTGCGAAAAATATTGATGCTGTGCGTGAAATGATTTTATCAGATTGGCATGTGACATATAGTGAGATAGAGACATCCTTAGGCATTGTAGCGAAACAAATATATACGATTTTGCACGATCATTTGCATGTCTGGAAGCTTTGTAGTCGTTGAATCCCTCACAGTTTGAAAGAAGAACAAAAACAGGCACTTGTCAAGTGGTGCAAGGAAATGCTAAAAAAATTAGAAGGTGGTCGTTCAAATTCTGTATTGTAACAGGTGACGAATCTTGGATATATTCATATGACCCTGAAACTAAACAGCAATCGACTGTATGGATGTTTCAAAATGAACCTAAACCAACAAAAGTTGTGCGTTCAAGAAGCGTTTCGAAAAGAATGATTGCTTGTTTCTTCGGAAAAACGGGTCATGTTGCAACTGTTGCATTAGAGGATCGCAGGACAGTTAATGCTGACTGGCATACTTCAATTTGTTTGCCAGAAGTTATCGCTGAAATCAGAAGAAACAACGTAAACCGGCGAATCATTGTTCATCATGACAATGCAAGCGCTCACACAGCACGACGAACTCTCAAGTTTTTGACCAGTAACAACATCCAATTAATGACTCATTGTCCATATTCTCCTGATTTAGCGCCCAATGACTTCTTCTTATTCGGATACATCAAAAATTAAATGCGCGACGAGCGTTTTTGATAGCCTGAAGAGGCCGTTGAAGCATTTAAATCACTTGTTTTGGAGGTACCTCGCTCACAGTGGAAAAAATGTTTTGCAGATTGGTTTCGTGGAATGCAAAAGTATATATATTTTGAAGGGGACTATTCTGAGAAGCAATAAAGCGATTTACATCACGTAATTTGTGTTTTGTTTTAAATTTTCCGCAATCTTTAGCTGTGCCCCTCATATCTCATTACTTGTAATACTACACGCATGCAATACAAAATGTAAGTTAACTTAATAAAGTATCAATATAGACTAAATTTTGTATTGACAGCGGTGAAAATTCAAAGTCAGAGTGACATAGCGGGAGTTATAGCACTTATAAAGTCATGTGCGGCTTGTGGCAAGTGCTCTGATCATGTGCAACTATTGTTTATAGAGAGGCACGTCATTAGATGACATTAGAGTCGCCCTGTAAAGTAAGAAGTATACTTGGGCCGCCGAACAGATAGAGTGGAGTAAGCAACCCAAATAACATATTACAAAGGCCACTCGATAATATTTTAATTATAATTACTAAAAGGATCAGAGAAGGCGATCCTTATAATTATAACTATTATCAATAATTTACATTAAATAACTTTTTGAGTTTATGATGCAAATAGAAATGTCGACCAACTTAAACGTCAAGCTTGACATTTATGCATTTGTAATTGAAAATGTTTAGGCCTGTGGCTTGGCTCTTCCTAAATCTCATTAATGGCTGCGGTGTCAAAACCAAAACACGTTTCCCGTGATTTGGTTGAAGTTTGTAGCGTTTTTTTTTGAGTTCCTGTATTCAACCATTTTCAAGGACTAACTTGTGCATCTCTTTTGCTGTTTTCACAGTTACATGTATGTATAAAACATTGACTTGTAAAGTAGTTTCTTAAGGACTAATTCGTAATCAAGGACGTGAAAGAATTTATAGCGGCTACAAATGTATGAAGGACAAATCGAGTGGGACTTCTGCAATTTCTCTCAGTCGTTTGCAAGAATGAGTGACAACCTGTTAGCCTATATACAGTTGAGCGAATTGTTAAAGGAGCCTAACAAAGTGGCGGCAGAAAATTTACTACTCCAGGTCATCTGTCGATCAATATGAAGAAAAAGTCATTCGAAGCGTGATCTATAACTTTGCCATAAAAAGAGACCTACAATGACAGCTGTGTTTGAAGTCGAAAAAAATGAAGGGGGGTGTTAATTTCACTGAGAAATTACATTCCTTTAGGCCAGGGCTGTCCAACATGTGTCCACCAATCCTGATCCTGTCCTCTCCTTTTCTACCTGGGCCCTCCGGTCTGACACGCTGAACTGTCTAACGGAGTAGGCCTCCAACCTTTACCAGACCAGGCTTCAAGGGATATGACGTGTTGTACTGTCAGCCCGAGAAGTTCAAATTTTCTGCAAGAGCAAGACCGCTAGACTTCGATTTTATCTTGATTGTTAAACTTTCTTGGAAAATCGAATCCCTGAGGCTTTAACCCTATCTTAATACGCTGTACTGTCTTGCAGGGCTAA
Organism: Agriotes lineatus; assembly: GCA_940337035.1. Classification (NCBI taxonomy): domain Eukaryota; kingdom Metazoa; phylum Arthropoda; class Insecta; order Coleoptera; family Elateridae; genus Agriotes; species Agriotes lineatus. The sequence goes on along the minus strand of OW679200.1, from coordinate 95,961,443 downwards.
CTGCTTAAAAGCCATTTTCAACCGCCTAATTTTTAAATGCAAATCTCGGCGCCCTGAGAGGTAAAATACTCCTCATAACCTCATTTTACTAATATTTAAACTTGTAACCTGTAGCAATCGCAGCCTCTACCCCGCTTGTGAGCGGCTAGAGTCCTGTAGCCTAAAGTGAATATGGATTTTTTGTTTAGAATCACTTCTAGAACATACGGTGTAAGTTTGTCGGTTACCTCAGGGAACACCCTGTATATCTCTTTTGTTTCAATGCTTTTTGTAATGTAACGTAAGCTTTTTGAATAAATTAAAATTAGTGTTGAAATATACACGTTTTATATTTATTACAAATCACTCACAAAGTCGCATACGACACATTTTATGATGCGGCCCTCACAACCTTTAAATTTTTTACAGTGGCCCTTGGGCCCCTTCAAGTTGGACAGATCTGCTTTAGGCGATTGGTACATAAAATGGTTTTTCAATAGAAAAAATATCAAGACAATAGGCACGTTCTAATAGAGAAGAGAGAAATTCCAGCAAAATATGTTGAATTCTTCAGATAAATATATAAAGCCGAATGCTGAAATATTGTGTACACTGATGAAACGTACTTGCAGAGCCTCCATACTGTTCTAAATGTTGGGATGATGGTACCAACAATTGTTTAAAATCGCCGGTCAGTAAAGAGCAAGGATTGATTTTTCTTCATGCCGGAGGTAGAAAGGGTTTCCTACCAAATTCTTTCCTGATTTTTAAATCAGGACTTAAGAGATAGATGATTACCACGATGAAATGAATCGTCAAAATTATGTCAAGTGCCTGAAAGAAAAGTTATTGGCAAATCTTGAAAAAAGTCCGTTTTGGTAATCGATAATGTATCGTATCACAATGTCTGTACTGAGCCGAATCCAACATTTGTTTGGAAAAAGCAGACATGCAAAAGTGGTTAACAGTAGGCAGACTTTGATATGTGTTATACGTTTGGCAGTACTGAAGTGTATTATCAGTCTATGTCAAATCGACATGAAAAGGTTAGATTTTGTTTGTTGTTTGACACAGACTGACGTAAAACCTAACCTGCACACGTATAACACAAATCAAGGCCTGCTTTACACAAACATAATTAACATCTATTGACTACGGATAGTAAATGTTGTAGTTCTACAGGAATAGCATCTTGCATATCGGAGAGCATGGATATGAATGAAAAGTTTGATAAGAAGCTAGACATCAAACAAGAAGGCGTTATAGTTACATATACAGGAGATAAGCCGTACAGTTGTTGTGTTTGTGACTACAAAGCAACATAAAAGTGTAATTTAATTAAACTTATGAAAACGCATACAGGTGAAAAACCTCACATTTGCTCTGTTTGTGAATACCGAACAATGCATAATAGTAGTTTGTATACCAAGGCACTGAAGTATAACTTTTTATCACGAATGTGGATTTAGTTGCCGAGGCCCGTAGGGCCAAGGCAAATAAACCACATGAGGGATAAAAAGAAACTTCAGTGCCGAGGTGTACACAATGTTTTATTCGAAATCGAGGAATCGTGAAATTCCAACATTTTAACCAACTTTTGTAGGTTATGTTCGGTCGATTGACGTTTATCTGTCGCCTCGCCGCCTACAAAAAAGTCGTAAAACAATGGATCACTTCACTGCCGATTTCTCGTATTTTAATGACGATTTCGGCGTACTTCACTGCCGATTTCAAATAAAAGTAATTTAGTTACACATATTAGGAAGCATACAGGAGAAAAACCTTGTATATCCTCTATTTGCGAATATAAAGCAGGACTGAAAAATGATTTAGTTAATCATATGAGGACACATACTGGAGAAAAGCCTTTTATTTGCAGTGTTTGTAAATACCAAGCAACTACAAAAAGTAGTTGAGTTACACATATGAGGACACATACAGGAGAGAATCCGTACAGTTGCCCTGTTTGTGACTGCAAAGCAACAACAAAAAGTAGTTTAGTTACACATATGAGGAGTCATACAGGAGAAAAGCCGTACATTTGCCCTGTTTGTGAATGCCGAACTACAGAACTACACAAAAAAGTAATTTAGTTACACATATAAAGACGCATACAGGAGAAAAACCTTACATTTGCTATGTTTGTGAATACCGAACAACGCATAAAAGTAATTTAGTTACACATATTAGGACGCATACAGGAGAAAGGCGTTATATGTGCTCTATATGCGAATATAAATCAGGACTGAGAAATGATTTAGTTAATCATATGAGGACAGATACTGGAGAAAAGCCTTTTAGTTGCACATGTGAATACGCAGCAACTACAAAAAGTTGTTTAGTTACACATATGAGGACACATACAGGACAGAAGCCGTACAGTTGCCCTGTTTGTGACTACAAAGCAACAACAAAAAGTAGTTTAATTACACATATGAGGACTCATACAGGAGAAAAGCCGTACATTTGGCCTGTTTGTGAATACCGAACAACACAAAAAAGTAATTTAGTTATACATATAAGGACGCATACAGGAGAAACGGCTTACATTTGCTCTGCTTGTGAATACCGAACAACACAAAAAGGTAATTTAGTTAAACATTTAAAGAGGCATACAGGAGAAACCCCTTACATTTGCTTTGCTTGTGAATACCGAACAACACAAAAAAGCAATTTAGTTACACATATTAGGACGCATACAGGAGAGAAGCCGTACAGTTGCCCTGTTTGTGAATACAAAGCAACACAAAAAAATATTTTAGTTAGCCATATGAGGACACATAGGGGAAACCCCTTATAGTTGCTTTGTTTGTAAATAGCTTATAAAGCAACTATAAAAGGTAGGTAGTTTAGTTACACATATGAGAAGTAATACAGGATAAAAGCTGTATAGTTGCTCTGTTAGTGAATACAGAGCAACAACAAAAAATCATATAGTTTTACAGATGAGGAACCACACAGAAGAAACGCCTTACATATGCTTTATTTATGAATAAAAATCTATTGAAAAAATTCGTTTAGTTAAGCATAGAAGCACACATACAGGCGAAAAAGCCTTCTAAATGCTCCGTTTGTGAATACAAAGCAACACATAAAAATTATTTAGACGTATGAGGACACATGCAAGAGAGTAACCTTATAACTGCTTTGTTTGTAAATACAAAGCAGCATATAAAACTGATTTAGTTAGATGCATGCGGACTCAAACAGGAGAGAAACCTTACAGTTGTATTTGTGAATACAAAGCAACACGAAGATATAATTTAGTTACACATACGGAAAAAGCGCCTTAAATTTGCTCTGTTTGTGAATACAAGGCAACTATAAAAAGTAATTTACTATGACATATGGTAACTCATATAGGAGCGAAGCCTTACATACAAAGAAATCCAGAAAAGTCATTTAGTAACACATATGAGGACACATGCATGAGAAACGCCTTATGTTTGCTCTGTTTATGAATCCAAAGCAACATTGAGAGATTAAATAAATATACAGGGTGTTTCATTAATAATTGGAAATATTTTAACTGTAGAATCCTGGGCTCAAAATATTAATATTTAACCCAAATCACTTAGATAAAATGTGGCTCGTTACTGAGATATAGGGTGTTCCATTTAAAAATTTAAAAATGATTTTTCCCCATTACTTTAAAACTATTTGACGCATCCGTATCATATTTGGCAGGAAGTTTAAACACTGTAAACCATGCTAAATTGTGTTAAATAAACGTTTCTGACTACTACCAGAGGCGTACCACAGGGGCAAGTGAGTGGTTGACCCTTCCCAAATTCTACGCCACTGGCGGAATTGCCATTTTAGCACAATTTTTCGACTCTCCAATACTTTCTATGTAAATAACATACTCTTTCTTCGTCACGATAACGTCATTATTTTTCGAGATATTTAAATTTAAACAAAGCGGAACAGTTATTTTGATTTTAATGTGTATTAATTATGTTGGTGTTTTATGTCATAAGATTGCATTTATTACGCAAATGAAATTTTAATCCGTATTAACAAAAAAATATAATGTTATTTATTGAAATTTATTGAAACGAATACATGGATACATTTTTTTTATGTTGAATGCATCTATGTATTAGTTTCAAGAAATTTCAATAAATAACATTATGTTTTTTTGTTAATACGGATTAAAGTTTCATTTGCGTAATAAATGCAATCTTATGACAAAAAACACCGACATAATTAATACACATTAAAATCAAAATAACTGTTCAGCTTTATGTTTAACTTTAAATATCTCGAAAAATAATGACGTTATCGTGACGAAGGAAGAGTATGTTATTTACATAGAAAGTATTGGAAAATCGAAAAATTGTGTTAAAATGGCAATTCCGCCAGTGGCGTAGAATTTAGGAAGGGTCAACCACCCACTTGCCCCTGTGGTACGCCTCTGGTAGTAGCCAGAAACGTTTATTTAACATAATTTAGCATGGTTTACAGTGTCTATACTTCCTGCCAAATATGATACGGATACGTCAAATAGTTTTAAAGTAATGGGGAAAAATCATTTTTAAATTTTTAAATAAAACACCCTATATCTCAGTAACAAGCCACATTTTATCTAAGTGATTTGGGTTAAATATTAATATTTTAAGCCCAGAATTCTACAGTTAAAATATTTCCAATTATTAATGAAACACCCTGTATAATCGGCAATGTCTGCCGCACAAGTTAACCATGCCAATATTCACTACAGATTATATGTATTAGGCTTCGAGTAACTACTAACCTAATTTAGTTACTTTCAGACGAAACTGCAAAAATAATATATCATTAATTAATAATTAATGTAAAAGTTTTAAAACTCTATAAATCTCCGCTACGTTACTGCCAATTTTTTTCAGAAAACTTACATGTTATTCTACTATATCACTACTATGTCACCTATAACAGCCAAGGCTGTTTATATTTAATTGCCACGGCCGTTATAACTTGCTACATTACCAAATTATGTGCATTGCTTGAATTTACTTGAAAACGAATTTGTAAATAGCCGTAGCTACACTACCAAATTACGTGAGGAACTCAGGCGACTAGTGAGTTTTATTTATATTTAAATCACATATCTTAAAATTCGCCACTTCTAGTAGATGTTACAAAACCGTTATACAGTGGCGTTACAAGCTTAAATATCTAACGACAGTAATTAATTGTTGTTTAGTAGTATGTGACACGCCTATGACGTCATATAGGTGTAGGAACACCATTATGATACCGCTTAGTTGTGTTTATTATGTCTGTGTGTGTATGTCCTGTCCGATCCTAACGGACCATAGGGCGTCTTGGTAGAGACGTTTCTAGTAGCTGTTTGTAGTAATGGTGATTAGGTAGCTAACCTAATGCACCCCCACTTTCAACATTCTTATAGTTCTTATAGTTTTTACTTAGTTTATTTTAGTTATTATTTCACTATACTTGTCACTAATGTCCTCCACTTTTTTCTGTCCTTCGCACTTGTTTTAATTTCGTTCCAAGTCATGTTTCTTTTATCACACTCTTTTTTTATACTCCTTTTCCATGTCTCTGCTGGGCGACCCCTAGATCTTTTACCTATGTCTACATACATTCAAAGTCAATAAAACTAGATTAAACTAGCCTTTGCTTTTCTTTAATGGCGTTTGCATACAACTTCTTTTTATTATAATGGTTTTTTAGCGGCTGGAAACGACTAACCATAACGTAAGTCCGTTGAGGTAGTAAGCTGGCCGTCGCACACAAACACTGTCAGCAATCCAAGTCAGACTGGAAGGGGCAGTTTTTAGAAAAATTAAAGTCTTTGGCGTCCATTTCATTAACATCTTTAATTCCCCAAGTCAGCGCCCTATTTAACGAGTGTCGAAGTCAACCACATCCTTCCGACGAGTTAAGCTGTTAGAATTTTGTGACATGAACATCATAATGCCGTTGTGGCGAATGGAACTTGCGCTTTCAAATTAAAGCTGTGGCATGCTTTTCTCATCATTCCCGTTTGCTGTAAACAAAAGCTGAATATTATGTCGTAATTCCCCTTATCTATTAGGACTAGCCATTGAATGAAGGCATTATTACCTAAAAAATAATGATTACGTAACTGTTTATGCGTTTGATTTGATGGATTTCTACGAGACCGTATTAGTTACGATCTACTAAAGTTAGAACGCATTTTATATGAATTACAGTTCACACATTAAGTGATGCTAAAACACTATTACGATGTAAAAGGTGCCTAATCCTGCAATTCTTTTAAGGCTAGACTGATGCCAGGTTGCCATCGCTTTGTAAAATATTATTGAGTAAGGACAGTGGAGATAATGTGAATTCCTTGGAGAGTTTTCCGTCGTCCAGACACACTCCGATTTAGAACAAAATATGGCAAGTATGAAATTTCTTAAAAATTTTAAAAATATTCGAGACGTTTCTTAGCATCACAGACTAAAACATTTCATACTTCCTGAAGCTGAAGCAGACTGATGAAATATGTCACCGCTATTGAATCTAAAATGTCTTAGAGTAAATATCCGTCTAGCCGCCCGTTGAGAAACGTGGCGGTTGATGCGCTGATATTACATATTAGAATTCATGTTGTACGTTGTTTTGGTACATGCGGTTTCTGTAAACTTAGTGGAGCAAGTAATGTCTAGACTCTGGATTACTAAAACCTTATAAACACCATGTACAATAATAATCAAGTCTTGAGAGGAGATTATTTTACATGTAAATTTAGTAAGTAAATGAGACGATATCACTGTTATAATGTGAAACATCGCTAGAAAAAAACTAATTTGGTTAAGGTAGTTGAAGGATGCGTTAATAATTTAAAAATATACCTCTCCGCTAAAATAAAATATCCTAGAAAAAAATTAGCGCTCTATTAATTACCTCCTATTTCAAAATATGTACGTGCCTACAAGAAATTACAGTATCATTTCCAAGAGTGCATCGCTATGTCGAAACGTAAACTAATTTGTTTTTTAGATCTGCAATTTATGTTGTTATAATTTTCCAATCAGTCTTAATACGACTCTGTCTGTAATGAAAAAATATACTTTATTCTATTGATGTGTAGGTAGCTTTTATTTAAAGTATTTTTCATGGTGCACACATCGCATAGCGGCAAGTTGTTAAAAAAATTTAAGAAAATTCCAAGCTTCATGCAACTTGGATGCGATTTATCATAGCATGAAATTAACTCCCCCAATGCAAATCTGCTTAAATCATCCAGGCCCCTCTAATTATAATTCTCTTGTCCGGTGTGAATGCTCGTTATTTCGCAGGATTTAATTTGGCGTCATTCCGTTTTTTCCCTGACAGATTGCGTAATCTCGTCAGGAGAAGGTTTGGTGAGCCTGCTAAAACAATGGGACATTAATAGAATTTAATAAGGACCTCTAGAACCTGAGTCGGCTGACATAATTTTGCCATTTCTATAACTGATTATACAACATAATAATAGCTCTAGGGAAGTTAGTAGATGTGGATGGAGATATTAGCAACGATTTCAAAGTCAGGGCTTAATGGTTTCAATGTACACACAACCAAACTTATATGGAATCGCCCAATATTTCCGATGTTATTCAGTATTTCTGACAAATTCCGTATAGAAAGTGAGAAGGACTTTATTATAACGTAGTTTATTAAATTACAAGAAGAAAAAATTACAACAAAGATTTAAGATGAACAAAAACAATAAAAATGCGAAAACTAAAGATGTAGGTTGTTGGTTAAACAAAAGTTAGATACCTTTTTTCGGACTTGTTTTTCACTTTAATAGTCAGTGTTACCACCTCTAGCCCTAATACAAGCTGCAATTCGACGAGGAATGCTTCTAATCAACGTGTCAACTTGTTCCTGACGTACCTCTTGGGCGGTTGGAATGAGCTGTTCCTCATTTCCTGGAGCATTTCTTCTAGCCCTAATCCCTTTTTTGACACAGTCCCACACATGCTCAATGGGATTCAGGTCTGGTGAAGAGGGAGGCCATTCTAGAACCGTCACAGCTTCTTTTTCTAGAAATTCTGTAGCAACTCGGCTGGTATGTACAGGGGCATTATCATGCATAAAGACGAAATTGTCTCCCACTGCACCTCTCCACAGCCTAATTATTGGTTCTAGCACCAAATCAACGTACCTAGGACATGTTAAAGTCTGGCGTAGTGGAACCAAAGGAGTTTTATCTCCTATCATGATACTGCCTCAGAACATTACAGTTCCTCCTTTGTATTTTGGGGCAGATCAATTGTTATCACGACATACGTGATGGACAACTTCAAAAACCTTTGTTATTTTCAACAAAACACTTTCGTTATCTTTATCTCTTATCTGCATGAAAAATTTTCATACATTTCGCAATATTAGTAAGAAATACTAGGTGATTCCATATAAGTTTGGTTGTGTGTATATTAAAATAAAGTATAAATAAAGTCCATAAATATAATACTAACTCATGTTAGTGTTAGTTCTGGAGGTTTAGTTTAATTCTTCTCTAATATCATTAAGATAACATGAATTGAACAGTTATGGGCAGAGACCGATGGACATGCGTGGTTATGTAACCAAACAACAATTAAAAGTTAACAATGGTTTTTACCAACATACAGATACACTCTTCATTTGGCATAATCCCAGAAGCGGACAAAAATCTCTAATAGAATATTTAATAACTCGGCAGTACTCCCAAACGACAGTTCAGGTTGTACGGATACACAGTAGGGTAGAGTGCTGAAACGATTATTAAGCAGTGCAACAACTGTAAGAAAACTGGGAACCACAATCAAGGTACCAAGTAGATAACTTCGCAGATGAAAGAACATGTTATTTATATAGATAGCGGTAAAATAAAGAGAAAACCAATACATGACTACTGAAAAGCAGTTGGGTACAAAAACTACAAAAAAACGAAAAATCTACAAATCATGAAATTCCAAAAATACAATATAAAAAACAGCTCTATCTGAAGTGACTAAATATAAAACAAACAATAAAGGAAAATATAAGAACGGACACAAATAGTAATGGAAAAGGGTGAAGAATATGATTACAGCAGAAAGGAATAAAGCATGAAAAATAAAATTCAAGGAATTAGAAGCTTATATAGGAGGTAAAAGATACGGCGAAGCATTGCAATTTATAAAGAACATTAAAACTGTAAGAAAGAACTCGGTATTGGTAACTGTTACACTATTTTTGACCGTGAATGAATGGAAACATGTTATCGACTAGCTCAGGAGAATGGATCGGGGTTAACTTACCCTAGAAGAGGTAATAACTAAAATAAACGGCGCCAAGTGGTTCTACTCAAATCTGGCACGTTTGCTGCTAATTACTTGAGACAAGTAGCTACTGAATGATCCAAGGAAACCAAAAATAAGAAAGGATATCATATTAATGTGAAAGATTATACTAGCATCTTTAGATGGAAGCAAGTCAGATATAAAATAACGATTTAAAATTACTGGTATTCCACAAACAATCAAGAACATTTAAAACTACAGGGAGTTCCAGGTGTCTATGTTGTTAATAAGACAATTAATTTCGACACGAGTAATTAGTCAACTATTTAAGCAGCAAAAGTAAAAGTGGAATGGCACATAAACAAATCTCCCAAAGTTACTTTTGGTGTTTGAATATTTCAAATTTCACTAATGTCAAAACTACTTATTATATTAACAACTTAAAGTAATGATAGACATGTTGGACTCGCTGTGTAAAAACTAATCAGACAATAGTAACTATCCAGACCATATGTAAATAATCAAGGATGCCAGACACATTTAAGTACTCGATTGTAGGCATCACATCTAACCCTTACTTAAAAGTACTGAAACGTTATCGAAAACCATGCATGGAATTGCCTATAACTAGGCTATAAATTGTAAGGAAGCAGTTGTGAAACGCTGAGAAATAATCCCCAAAGTTCTAACATTGTAGAATCAGTCATATTCCGATATCTTTTTAAAGTTATTGCAAATGGTCACGGTCAATCCTGCCTACAGTAAGTTTAGCTTCAACAGCTAGGTTTAGTTCGTATGTAACTATTCAGAAAATTGGACATTTATCTTTTATAGTGGCTTTTAAAATTGCAATGGCATAAGATAAGTTTCAATTCTTGAGATGACAATTAAGATCACTTAATCAACTAAATTAATAAAATGCATGGCTAAAGAAGTTAGAAATTTTTCTAGTTTTATTGTACGTCTAATAAAAAAAATTCATAGAATTATTAAATTTTTTACCTTTCCAAATTCCAACTATTCCTTTATAAACGAGGGCTAATTAACCAGGTACCTGTATTCTCCCAAAGCTCAAACTAAACCATTTTATTTACTAGGAGAACAAATCAGCATAAAAATTAGGTTGTTGCAAGGACTGGGCTCTTTATTTATCGTTAGCTACTCAGTAATTACGATTTTGATACAAATACTCTCTTTAACCCGTAATAAATATGCCTATCAGAACCTGAATTACTCTTAAAACTCTTAAAACGTATAAAAGGGTGAAGTCCAGGTGGAGACAATAGATAAAACAACATTTGAAAGCCTCAGTGATGTTACAAATGCATTTGCTTACATAGTATGCCGCTCTTCGTAATACACACATAAAAAGTGCTTGCCGAGTACACTTGGACCTGAATACTTGAAGGTCTTCGCAAAGAGCAGCGCAAGCACTGGCCTCCTACTTACTCCGATATCAAAATTCCTCTATCGAAAACTGCCCTAGACGTTGAGCAAAGAGTTAATTCCACTCAAGGATCACTAGGATGACTGTAGTACCACAGCAACCGTCGACAGCATGTATCAGATTGGGACCTCGAAACCCGTAGGTACGTGGCTTTAGGTTAGGTGACGATAAAATTGCTTCAAATTTCCTTATTGGTACAGACAGAGAAGCGTCCCACTCGGGACTCGCCCTAACTGTGCACTGCCATCTGTACCCTCTAAACTCGTGGAAAACTCCAAGGAGCGCTCAAACTCATCACACTCAACTTGCCAGAACGCCGTCTAAACCAGTAGTGTCACACAAGAAAAGAAAAACGCGAGTGTCCATTTAAAACACAAAGGACGCATAAATGGTTGCAAACCCATTAGGCAAACTATCTCTATTGACGCATGAAACTGCTTTTATAACTTACCATTAATATCTATAAAACAGGGGAACAATGTTACCTATTTGGGAATGTACAGGACAATTTTAAATAGAGGAAGAAAGAGAAATACATTAAGTCGAACACCTCCTTCACCGAAGGTTTTTCAGACAGAAATAATACAAACAAGTAAGCCCCAGCAGCCATAAATACACAAAGGTACAGATCGCTAGGTTTCTGCCAACCTTATCTCTTCGCCGCAGACGAGGCCACCTGCCTCGTAATCCGTGCAAAATCAACCCGGCCACCCGGCCATGCGTTTAAAATTGTACGTACTAAAAACGAATATAATAATTTTCCAATCTCAAAGTCTTTAATCTGTAGGCCATTTATCAACCTTACAATATGAACTTTAAGTCCAAAATAAATTAAAATGAAAGAATGTAAACAATATACATACGTGGGGGCCATATACATGAGAAGTACGCTTTACTTCTGTGAAGGAAAGAATAACGAAAAGATGACAAGCCATGAGACTATTTAATTCAGTATTATTGGGTATTCTAACTACATTTTTTTAATTTTCCGTGTACATTTTTGTAATTGACTATTGGGGGCGGCCTAGTTTTGATTCCTATGACGTCGAGAAATTAGTAAAGTGATGGTGGGCACCTAATAACCTCGACTTAGCTGAGGGAAGGGGGATAAGCCCTTATTTTAAAATACAAATAAAATACATATGTTTTAAAAAGCAGAATGCTTGATTTTATATTCTATATTGCTCATCTGACGTTATGAAAGCCGACGTAATAATTTTAACCAGGGATAGAGCTCACGACACTGAACAACTTTTCTGCTTACCGTTTCACAGTTAATCTATACCTTTTTCAATCATTTATTTCCCCTAAATTTGGCGAGCCGCTCAGTAAGCAAATGTAAGTTAAAGGTCAACAAGTACAATAAACCTGCAAAGTTCTTGCAAAAAAAAAAACTTGCAGTCAACTTAATTACCCCAATTGATAAGGTAAGTTAGTAACCAGATGTCAACTAAAAGTTCTATCAGCACCTATGCAGTTTTTGTTGATTTGCATTTGAAAGATGTTTTTCGTGTTTTGTGTTGTGTTTTCGAAAACATGTGAAATAAAAAAGTGGTTCAGCTTTAGGAGATCTCTATGTGGTTACATTTACTACGTGGACTTCCATAACGCTCGGTATGCACTGCAAGTTATAATCTGATAAAATAAGTGATAATGAACAGTTATTGGAGCCAAAGTGGACGACTTTCTCATTAAAAACACTAAAACTATCATGTTCGGTATCAAATTAGAGACAATCAATTATTATTATTGTTTATTTGTCTTTCGTAGCTGAAGTATTTTCTTTGTGGGTTTGTTTAAGAAATACAACAGACATTTTTTTAGGTCAGTAAGTAAAACTATACAGGGTGTCCCAGAAATAAGTACATTAAATTTAACCACTAACAAAACTCGTCGAGAACTGCAATATTTCTTAGTAACTGTTTTTTGAAGTTGCTTAGTTTAGCCGCTAGGGGGTTTTAAAAACTATTAGCTTTTTTAAATGTTTTAATTCTGTATAATCACTACCAATTTCTTTTCTGAATAGTTACTTTAATTTAGAAGCCAGAAGCTCTTACAAAATTTTAGTAGGGTAAACGGTTTAGCCACAAAAAATATTTTATAAATCTCTACAAGCCTAGTGTTAAGTTACAATAACAGATTCAGGCTAAGAAAATATTTTTTGTGGCTAAACCGTTTACTCAACTAAAATGTTCTAAGAGAGTAAATAGCTTATAAATTAAAATAACTATCCAGAAAAAAAAGTGCTAGTGATTATACACGGGGTTACAAAAATACAGATGGATAATTTATTGTGACAAAGATTTTAAACACCCTGTAATTTTTTAAATTAAAGTTCATTCCACAAAAAATTGTAGTTTACTGGTAAAAACGCACAGCCAAAAAATAAATAAAATGTATCAAAGATTTTTCGACACCCTGTATTTGGACTGTTTTGTAGTCTTCTTCAGTTTTACAAATTGTGTAAGGCAAAGCTAAATGTTAATATGAGTGTAAATAAGTGAACAAATTAATGCTGTCAATTTACCTTAGAAATGTATTAGCCGGTAAAGATAATGATACATTCAAAGTTGAAGTACCTTGGTTATAATGAAGTAGTGTTGCTTGCTTAATGTCAATTTATTTAGGTTTGGTTTATCTTTTTTTTAATGCAATGGATCAGACTAAAATGTACAGAACACGAAACATATGTGGCACCTGAGAAACTTTTCAGTTCGGTGTATATGGCTAAATAAAAAAATCCAAGTGAGCTACGGTAGTGGTTTTCTTCTAAAAAGGCAAATGAAGGGAGCCGGTATGCATCCGAAGCTAGGGGTATTCCTCGGGGGAGCTTTGGTGTTTAAACTCCGTGAAGTTACTGTATTAGAGCAATTAATTGGGAAACTAGTTAGGGAATTAGTAGAATTAGTTGACAAATTCCAGGATTGGTTAAGGAGTTGGAAGAATTATTTGAGGAATTAGAAGAACTATGAGACAAAATCAGAAATGAGGAAATCCGACGAAAAACCAAAGTTGTTTATATTGTAATTTATTTACTCTGGATTTCTTCTCTTTGTTATTGTTTACAGAAATAAAACGCACTTTTACTCTGGACTAATTTAATAAGCCACGTCCGCTCGACTGTCTGGCCCACAAACAAGTGGTGCTCGTCCCTTTTCTCCAAAACAGCCTGCACTAATTAGGGGCGAGCATGCCCATTACAAATTTTAGAATATGTCAGAAAAATATAAATGATATACATACTCTAGTACTACAAAATAAATCATTGACCTCTATTTACAAACTAATCAAGCCACAATAGTTATAGAAATAATATACACAAGTTAATTAAAAGAAATTACAAATTGTACAAACATACTCCCCACGTTGAAAGTAGGAACTTTCAAAACGAACTGCACAGTGGTTAGCAAAAAAAAAATCTTAAAATTAATACATAAAACAAAAACAAACAAAAAATAAAATGCCAATATATACAAATTTTACACGGCAGTCTCATTGTCCGAGATTGGAAGCACACACACTTTATTTACCGGGCGCTTTAATTGCCTTTCGCGAGTTTTCACTGTTACCACCCGCACAATTCCGTCCTTTCCCGGATGTAACTGCACTATCTTCCCGAGGACCCACTTCATGGGAGACACATTGTCCTCCTTCAGCAGCACAACTTCGTTTCCTTTAAGATTGGGTATTTTTTGCTGCCATTTTGTTCTCTGCTGCAGCAGCGACACATATTCCTTTGCCCATCTTCCCCAGAAATGCTGCACGATTTTCTGAACTTTTTGGTAATAGGAAAGACGGTTCTCCGGCAAGCTGGTGTAGTCCAAATCGGGCGACGAAGTTGCTGGTCGTCCAATGAGAAAGTAAGCTTCAGGATCACAGCTTAAAGGACTCAAAGGACGGGAATTTAGGATTGCTTCTATTTGCACAAGTACAGTGTACATTTCCTCAAAAGTGAGCAAAGAATTCCCTAAAACGCGTCGTAAGTGGTGCTTTGTCGATTTCACCCGGCTTCCCACAATCCACCAAAATGGGGAGCACGGGCAGGTATAAAATTCCAGTTAATTTCTTCACTAGCCAAGCTTTGTTTCAAATTATTTTCGTTGGTTTTTAAGAATTTTGACAATTCTTCCAACTCTGATTTGGCTCCCAGAAAATTTGTCCCATTATCGCTATAAATTTGAGAAGGTTTCCCTCGCCTCGATATGAAGCGCTTTAAACATAGTATAAATGCATCCGTACTGAGGTCTGTTACCAGTTCCAGGTGTATGGCTTTAGATGCAAAGCAAACAAATAAGCAAATATAACCTTTTAAAATTTTACATCCGCGACCTTTGCGATCTTTAATTTGCAACGGTCCTGCGTAATCAACACCAACCACCTGAAATGGGAACCCTGGAGTTACACGCGCCGCAGGTAAATCCCCCATCATTGGGAATGACGTTTTTGGATTTCTCTGAAAGCAATGTACACAATCTCGTATGGTCTTTTTTGCTAGATTTCGCCCAGAAATTGGCCAGAAAACGTCACGCACTGATGCGAGCAGTAACTGATCTTTAAACTTTAGCCATTTATAATGAAAATCGGAAGGTAGAGATTCATCCCAAGTGATACACTCTGCCCATAAATTTTGTAACATTATTTTTGCCACAATTACACAAGGTGACAATAAACCCAATGGATCAAAAATTTGAGCAGTGACCGATAATATGGAGCGCTTAGTCACCTTGTCATTTCTAATATTTATAGAATAATTTAATTCATCAGTTTGGCAAGACCATGTTAATCCCAACGTTTTATTATTATCATTTTCACCAAATTCTAAAGTTTTTGCTAGTATTTGCGATTCACCTAAATTTTGTAACATCTCGGATTTATTTGATATCCATTTTCTTAAGTCAAAACATCCCCCTTTTAGTACATTTTTTACTCCCTTACAAATGTTAGTTAGTTCCTCTATCGAATTAGCACCAGTAAGCAAATCGTCCACATAGAAGTCATGCTTAATAACGTTTGATATTTTTGGAGACTCATCTTTAAAAAGTTCCGAAAGCTCCAGCTGACACCTAATGGCTAGAAACGACGCAGACGTTGTACCGTACGTCACAGTATTTAATTCGTACGTCTGCAATGGGTGATTCGGATCGGATCTCCACAAAATTCTTTGCAACGGTCTTTGATCGGGAGATACTAACACTTGGCGGTACATTTTAGCAATGTCCGCGGATGCTACAAATAAGTGCTTTCTGAATCGCAAAACTATTGAAAGTAAGTCATCCTGTATCACCGGACCGGTCATCTGTAAATCGTTAATTGATATTCCACTGGTAGTGGCCGAGGAACCGTTGAAAACCACACGTAATTTTTTTGTCGTGCTAGCTTCGCGAATCACTCCATGATGTGGCATGTAATAGCTAGGAACTTTAAAATTTTCAAATTTTACAAGCGACATATGCCCCGTAGCTTCGTACTCTTCCATGAACTTAACATATGAATCTCGCAGTTCCACATTTGTCTGAAACTTGCGCTCTAATGACAAAAATTTCTTTCGCGCGCGTTCTTTTGATTCGCCCAAAATTTCTACCGATTCCTTAAACGGAGTTGTCACTATGAAACGACCTTCGTTAGTACGCCTAGTTGAGTGTTTAAAAATATTTTCGCACTCGTTTTGCCTTTGAAATGGTCGCTCAATTGCCCAATTTTCCTCCAATTCCCAAAACTGAGCTAATTGCCTCTGTATTTCGGCGGTTTTTACTAAACTACAGTGCACGCTTTGCCGTTTTTGAACAATCGTCGGTCCCGAAACTATCCAACCTAGCCTAGTTTTTTGCAAAATCGGTTTATTCAAACCCAAGGAAATCTGCCCAACGGAAATTAGATTCCAAAACCGATCTGCCCCAATTAAAATATCCACCTTTCCTGGAGTAGCAAAACTAGCATCCGCTAACTTAATATTTTTTGGAATATTGAGCTCATTAATATTAAGTGCGTGATTGGGAACGTTACTCATAATATTCGGCAAAACGTAGCAAATTATTTCACCACTATATGCATTATGTTGCGCCTGCAGTTTGACTACGCATTTTTCCGCTATTTGGGAAACAGCACCTGCTATACCAGAAACCGCTAAATTAGCCGATTCTACATGCAATTTTAAACGGTCACAAAGAGTTTTTGTAATAAAACTCGATTGTGAGCCGCAATCCAAAAGGGCGCGTGCGGTGTGCTTTTTGCTATTTGCATCTAAAACATTTACTACTGCAGTTGATAATAGTACTTGCTGATTTGGAAAACTACATGATGCCACAATCGAATTATTTTCGCTCTGCCCTGCGTTCGGAATTTTTTGTTCCGCATGCAGCAGCGAATTGTGCCGCCCGTTACACCTAGCGCATCTATTCGTTTTACATCGCCACGCGAAATGCCCTTTTTTAAAGCAATTTAAACAAACCTTTAAATCTTTAGCACGTGCCATTCTATTATCGACATCAAGCTTTATGAATTGCACACAGTTTTGCATAAAATGATCCCCATTGCAAAAAGAACAATTGACGACATTACTTGCGAGAGATTTAACATTAGCGGTAACCTTGTGCACCCTTTTCTCAGCCCGCGAATTAGGTTCAATAGTTTCCAAGAAATCTGCCCTGTTTTGCAAGAACCGTATCAGATCACTTAATGTTGGAACGTCATTACCATTTTTGCATCTTTCCCATTCGCGTACCGTGATATTATCTAATTTAGTACAAACGATATAAATAATTAAAGTATCCCAATGCTCCGTCGGCTGTCCTAACAACTCGAGCGATCTTAAATGCTTACTTAAATTATCTATTAATTTGCGCAGTTGATGTGACGATTCCTTTGTGATAGATTCTAAATCAAAAAGAGCCTTAACGTGATTGTGCACAAGCAAGCGTTTATTGTTGTAGCGGCTGCACAAAACATCCCAAGCTACAGCATAATTTGACGCAGAAAACTCTAAACTCTGAATTACCTGTTTTGCGGAATCACAAACACTTGACCTCAAGTAATGGAATTTTTGTATTGCACTAATTGACTCATTGTCGTTTATTAAACTCTGAAAGGTGTCTCTAAACTCCAACCAATTTTCATAGCACCCGTTATAACGGGGCAGTTCAATGCTTGGAAGTTTTATACCATTTAAAGCTTGGCTAGTGGAGGTTTGTGAAATCGCAGATGATGCAGTTGATTTTTGCTTGTAACCTAATAATAAATCCTTTGCAATGGATATTACATGATAGTATGCATTTTCAAAATTCTCTCGCTCTTCGTAATTGCTTTGCTCATCTGCATCATCCGCCATGGACTCAATTTGGCTATGAACATGATCAAATTCATCCAGGAAAGGTTCATTTTTGATCACCCTTTGTTCAAGACCAATAACCTCAGTACTAGTTAACGAATTAGCACCATTTGCACTACGATATTGCACGGTATCTATAAATTTAGAAAAATGCGTCAGCTTGGATTTGATTGTACCGCGTTTTTTAACTAAACCCTGTATTTCTGCGGGTAACGACATTTTTCACGAATTCTGCACTTGTACAAATAAACAGCAGGTATAACTGAAAAGATTTGAAAGACAAAGGAACTAGCTCACCCAAATACTCGGACTCTGACAGATTTGACAAACAGCAAACAGATGTTGCCTTAGGTCGGTCTGCAGTCCCTTCGTGCTACCGACACACAGATTCTCGCAAAGTTGCACTCGAAATCGAACTGTTGCCCGTGGATAGCACTTTGTTAATTACTTAATTAACACCTAGCTTCTCTTGTTCTATCTTGATATCCGGCTCGAAGGACCATGTAATTTATTTACTCTGGATTTCTTCTCTTTGTTATTGTTTACAGAAATAAAACGCACTTTTACTCTGGACTAATTTAATAAGCCACGTCCGCTCGACTGTCTGGCCCACAAACAAGTGGTGCTCGTCCCTTTTCTCCAAAACAGCCTGCACTAATTAGGGGCGAGCATGCCCATTACAAATTTTAGAATATGTCAGAAAAATATAAATGATATACATACTCTAGTACTACAAAATAAATCATTGACCTCTATTTACAAACTAATCAAGCCACAATAGTTATAGAAATAATATACACAAGTTAATTAAAAGAAATTACAAATTGTACAAACATATATAATAACACATAAGGCAGAACTTAAATGGCAATGGGTAGGATATATAGCCAGACAAGATCAAGACAGATGGACATCAAGAATAACACACTGGTGACCAAGACAAACAAAGCGCAGTGTAAGCAGACCACAGAAAAGATGGGTAGATGACATAAAAAAACTAGCAGGAAAGAGATGGTTTCAAGTAGCACAGGACAGAGAAGCATGGAAACATATGAAAGAGGCCTATGTCCAGGAGTGGACAGAAAGTGGCTGAGGAAGAAGAAGAAGAAGATGAGGAAGCACAGTGCAGCGCATGCAGCTCTAGACGTAACCCTAGATCTTTATAAAAAAATGTAAACTTCTCCCGTACTGCAGTACTCCTCTACACGCGTTGCTTATGGTGAGTAAGTACACTTCTGTGCAATAAAATTAAGCACACGTCTTATGACTATTTTTCACAATATTCTAGTTTGCATAATTCGTGTCTATTTTAATTGCCTAGCAGCAGTTTAAATAAATAATAAAACACCATAACTTGAAAATAACACCTTTATTAAAAGACCAAAACTACGACCATTCCAAAAAAACACCCTATTAATAAATGCAAAAAAGCTGTGCTAAATTGGTTCAGTGATTTGCATGTGCACCTTTTATTTCAATCAAATACAAGGTGGCGCAGAGCCGACTGATACATTTGAAATCACTGTTGGAATAGAAATATTTACTTTAAAACAACGAAACATGGATTTTATAATAACCAAAAACACCAAATTTAATTTTTTAAATTATAGATAATACATACATACAAATATTACATCAGGCAGGTGGCCGTGAAGGTAATGCTGCACGCGGTTGAATACCGAAATTCCGTTGAAAATTGCGTCTTATCTGTGTAATGGATTTAATCTCAAATAAAACCGAACTGCCACTGTACGATGAACTAAGGTCCATTGCTCTATTATAATTACTAAATATTAACTTGAAATCTTACACTAACTGTTGCGAATAGCAAAGTTGTGTTAGCACTGTCACTTCGACAGACAACAAAAAACACAATGTATCAGTCGGCTGTACGCCACCTTGTAGAATCCGTCTAGCTTTTCCGTGCTGTAGCCCGCATACTACGTTTTTTTCTTACTTATGTTCACTGAAAATTTTGTCTTGTTTTGATGAGTATTATATCCCTTGAAGTTTATTAACCTCTTTTTTAACACCCTGTTTATGGTTTTTAAGGGCTATAAGATTTCGTATAAAAGTACTTCCGGTGCCTCCGAAAATAATGCTTTACTTAAGTGATGTAGACAGTGAGGTACTGACTATCGCACAAGTCGTATGTTTTTTATTTACACTTTTACTTCCCTCGCCTAAAAGATATTTTTCCACCTAGTTTCTTTTGAGTTTTAAAATTATTTTTTGTAAAACCTACTTATTAAATATTTCTTTAAGGACTGTTTACTACTACTTTACGGCCCGGGCGTAAAAGTGTCCGTAAAGACACGGCCTGCTAAATTGTGTGATCAACGTCAAAGTGACGTTTGTCACCTGCTTACAGTCATACACAAAATTGGAAATAAATTACATTTATAAACAACAGTTGCAACGTCCCACGCACTCTTAATCATTCTAATACGATATTACACTAATCTAGCGTTTTAATGAAGATCAATTTAAAAAGATAGGTATGACCGAATTGTATGTAGGTATTACAAAAACTATTGTACAATACACGTCCGTTAGGTAACGAACTTCTAATGTAAAATACTATCACAACGTCTACTTGCGATAGAAGCTTTGAGTAATGTCCTTTACAGACTTTTTACATTTGCAGTACATTAGCACCTATAAATAAATTGTTGTAATACTTTGTTACGGTATAAAACGGTTGTTAGGACTGCTAATAGATTTACGTAGCAATGCTTGCCCTTGCGTGTCCTTTCCAGCCCCTTTGGCTCCAGCTAAAACTCAATCGGCGGGAGGGTTCGAACGAATGGGCATAGTTCAGGGCGAAGTACCACGATAGGGGTGGTTGGTGATAATTGGTTAAAAGAAGATTCGACGGGCGCCACGACTTTTGCGGATGTAAATTTCAATTCCTGAGACCATTGGTAAAAAGCCGAAATCCAAGTTCGCACCTACCTTTGGGTGTTCCTCCTGCAGTCGTTTGGGCCATCTAAACTGGAGTATACACACTACACAGCGCGACAAGAATGCAGGGCCCTGTCACTTTAAATAAACACACACAAATAAAATACAAGAGTTGAGTTAAATGAAAGTGATCTATTAACTCAAAATTTACACACATGAATTTGGACATGTATACATTGAAATAGGGGTTAGTTAACGTTACACAGTGATTAATTATCTTAAGACTGGGAGAAGAGGTTCACTAAAATCTTTTGGTACCTGAATCCAAGAAGCTACAAGTATAGAATTCCCGTTTAGGTTTTTCTCTGGAGTCAAGCTACCACAACATTTCTACAACTAGAAGCGAACTTTATCTATTTAATATTGTACTGCACAAAATAGCATGCATTGTCCACAGAATGTCTAAAATGCGCACACCACTTAATGGAACAAATAGCACTCTTAAAATAACAAGTTGCAGTACCTTTGTGTTGGAGTAGGGCTCCAAAAACTGCAGGTTCCTATGAAACCAGACGGGGAAGGCCTCAAGTAGCGGAGTCCGCTGCGACGTTGCTAGCAGGTATGGAAATTAGGGGACGATCGAACGGGCAAAGGGGCGGCCAACAGCTTACTCCAAGATGGTGATGTACTAAAATCCTTCTTACGAAGGCTTGGGACAGGATATGCATGCACGCACCTTTCTTTGTGACGATCCGCTTGAAGACAGCGAGAATTTGTACACAACGGTACTAACTTAACAAAGGTACTTAGCATGTAGCTTATACAACCACCCGGAGAACGGCGCACCCCATTAAACAAGTGGGGTTTTAATTGCGGGCACAAATCATCCGATACGTTCACCTAGATTATTCAGGCGAAACTAACTTCAACGGACGCAGCTAAGCGCGTCGTATTCGGGATTGCGTCTTCCAGAAAAATTCACTATGTATCCATCTCCCTTCAACTTACACCACATGTGAGTGCGATGCCGGAAATTGCATCATTCCAACTCAAATTGGCGATTATGCCGGGGAATCCGCGGTCCTCAAAAACATCGGCATGCAAACGCTGGCCGGGTAACCTGATATCGCCTTTGTTCAATTCGAATTCGGCTAAAGACTGAAGGCGGGGCCTATCACGGGATAATTTAGTGTTATCGGGACCTGTACGATGTGGTAACAAGGTTGCAGATTTCGTTCCTATAAGATGAAAATATGGCTTGAGGCAAAACTAGGGCAACAGATATCGTAACCTGCCTTGAAATTAATCACGGGGCCTAAAAGGTCTGAAAATGGGTCCAATTTAGAAAGATTTCGTTTAAGGAAACGAACGTAAACTTAATTTTATTCAATTAACGTCGGGTTTAACAGTTTTGCCAGTCGAATCCTAAACCAATATTGGTTTGTCTTGGTGCTGCTACTCCATGGAAGGTGGCGTTGATGGTAATGTAAATATTACAGTACCTTGACGTTTTTTACTCTTGGGTGGGGTGGAAGCATCTGGGGATATATTTGGCGACATCATGATGGCATTGCGTTGTCTTCCACAACTGTTCTTAGGCACCAAAGATGAAAATAAAAATATTCAGCGAGATTCGAGCCTGGTCACTTATAGGAACGTGGATTAGTATTACAGATAGGTAAGCCGCGTTAATTCCATGCGGCGATTTTGCTGAAATAAGCTTGCAAGTTCTACTAAAACTCGTAGTCAGAAGGTCTTCATTTAAACGCATAAACTCTACTTTTATTGCTTTAGAAGCTCCTCTTAAGGTGGTGCTATTGTCTGAGTAAATGTCAGCTGGGGATCTTTGTATTACAATCATTCCCTTCAAAGCCAAGATAGCTGAATCTGTACCAATGGTTCAGCCAACCCCAAATAGACTGCCCTTCTGCTAATGTACGTGGAAGGGCTTCACATTATTTCTATGTACATCTAACTTAAATGAATTGGATCACTTGAAGTGTGACTCTGAAACCTGGAAGATTAGAAATCATCTTTGGCATGACCGTTAAATTGTTACAAAATTGACAATTGAACGTCTACTTCACTTTGAGCATCCAAAATTTAACACTTCCAGGTAAGGAGGACTAATTCATACTCACGATGACCGAATCAAATGCGCAATTAAATATTACGTCGGTTTAAAAATGATTGGCGGTAGAATCCTTTTAGTCAGATGATAACTGAGTTTGTACGTTTGAGCTTCCTTAAGATAGGATTACTTTGCTTGTGTTACTTTAAGTTCCTTAAGGCTCTCGAGTTGTAATTAGACTTTCTTGTTGCCCGAGTGATAAATCGAAGGATTCTGGCTATAACACGAATAAATCTATTTCATTAAGAGAATTGACTTGGGTCCAATAAGTCACCATGCGTCACATATGAACATGTCTTCATTCACGAAACCTACCAACTTCGTCTGTTGTTCAGTTGCCATTTCAGGTTCCCTTAGCGAAAATAAAGATCCTTCATTTAAAAACTCTGAACCATCTACTCTTGGACCATAGATTATGATCTTTTAAGTCTCAAGGGACCTTCGTCTTGATATTTTCTGGTGCACTCCAATTCTCCACGAAAACTTCGAGCGTGCATTGACCCAAACTCCACGTTGTAGTTCTAGTCGAAGGCGAGATAAGATTTTCGTTTGAGCTACCCTTACTTGGCAGTGATAAACGCCACATCTACTACTTATTCTCATGTAATGATTCTGAGATAGGTAACTGAGTAAAATACCTGCTGACTTGCATCACAGACGACATTATTTGAATGCCGTGTGTTATTTGATTCCACACTCAGTAGCATGAGTGATGACCTTCAAGTATTGAAGACAGTTGTTCCACTTAAGCCACGTGTTTTCTAGGAGCATAACATTCCAGCCGATTCCAGTTCACCAGATGCTGAATCAAGTGGTTGGTTGATATGGTAAACGAAAAAAGAAAAAACGAAGGATCGAAAAGTGGCATGAAAAGCCGATGAACATCTCTTTTGGTTGGACGTCTCTATCCAAGAAGAAGCTTGTCTAGCTCTTTTATCGATTAAGCTCAATTTCTCAAGACGTGAATCTCAATCATGCTGATGGCTATATCCACACTTTTATTAGAATCGAGCCAGTCAATATGGTGGTGATCTGTAATTGCCGCCACTGCCTTTGGGTAAGAGTCCTTCAGCCTTGAGATTATTGCTGTTCCTTACAACTTGAGTTAATAAATCATCATCAGCCTACAATGCAACTTCATGTTCAACAGATCAGTGTATTATTTTAGAAATTGGAAAATTATTGTGCTTCTTCATTAGCTTTGCCATGCACACAGTTATTAACAGTTAGGTTATGATAGATAAGCCTGCTTTAATTTTTAAACATACTGACTCTTCATAACACTCTCAAATCTGCAAATTAAAATTTCGCAACCTAATAACAATCTCGTAAAATCATCATGTTTCCAGAACGACAAAGAATAAAGAGACAGCTAAGTAAGCGATTAAAAAGCACTATTCCAAGCATATCCTAGCAATTCAACATAGAATACAGCTTGCAAACAGGTGACTTTGCAGGTCACAAAATAATAGCAATTAATTAACAATGTAGCTTAGACGTTTAATGGAATTGCCAATTTAGACTGTTAGTTCTCATCCAACATTGATATTATTATCCAAGTCTGTCGTAAAGCACTCCTCGGGCTAAAATATCATTTAATAACGCCTCAGCCCTGGAGATTCGATTCAAGAGACTTGCCTAACCAGTAAAGTTTTACGGCGTCGTCATATTAAACGATTTCTCGAGCTTATTAAGTCCGCCCCAAAAGCCTAATTCGCCTAATTTTATTATGAGCTGAAGCTTGGCTCCACTCGGTTTGGTCCACATTATTTCCATCAATTCCGATAAATAAATACCCAGCGGGCCTGCGAAATCGGTTTTGTTCTTCATATTATTTTACCCCGCCGACAAGAAGGGAATCGGACATTTTTTATCGCTTGCACGAAATCTGGCTCCTATCAATCTGCCTGGAAGTTGTGTTATTGCTAAAAGATAAAAAATTGTTTTATTTACTTTATATAAGAATCGCCTGTTTCCACGAGTGATAGGATTTTCTTGAGCAAATAAAAGTAGAGTTCTTAGCCATCTCGGGAACAAATGAAAGCAATAATTGTGTGTGCCTTAGTAATTCATTACAAATTTTTTTCTGTATTTTATT
Organism: Agriotes lineatus; assembly: GCA_940337035.1. Taxonomy (NCBI): domain Eukaryota; kingdom Metazoa; phylum Arthropoda; class Insecta; order Coleoptera; family Elateridae; genus Agriotes; species Agriotes lineatus. The sequence goes on along the minus strand of OW679200.1, from coordinate 95,936,324 downwards.
CATTAACTGCTATATCTAATTATAGCTATAAGAGTTTTTATATTTTTGTTAATTTAATTTCTACTCAAGATGTCCAAGTACGAGTATTAATATTTACTTCCTCACTATAAAGTTATGCTTTTTGTGTTTCGATTAACCCATTTCCAATACTAGCATATATCATGGGGTAAACATAAAGGATTTCTAAATGAATAAATGATAACTAGCTTGTAATATATACTACCATTTAACAATACATTGTTTGCTGCTCCAGGTACGCCTTATCATATTTTCAAATTAACTGCCTTGTTCGTTTACCTATCCATCTCAGTATGCACGACACTCTTACTTTAACTCAGTTCGTGGCTTTCAACTGTTAATAGCTGCCAGTATTGGAAGCCAGCCTGCAATTCCAGCGTTCTCAGAGCTAAAGCTGCATTAATAGGCATGGACATAAAAAGCCACTTTGTTTAAATAAACAAGCATAGATCTATTGACATTTAAAGTACACACAAGTAACACAATAAAGAAACCAAAAAAATTGGATTGAAACCTAAAATGAGTGACCATTCTTAAACCTCACAGTGTTAAATGAGAATAGCTAAGCTACGTGCCATAGATCGGGGCTACTTGCATTTACATTTAAATAACATTAAACATAAAACGCCAACTGCCCTTTACACGCGAGTATTAAAATGTATGGAAGTTCGGCGTCGAGATTTCGAGAATCAAACTCCGATTTTTATTCTCGTGCTTATTTTATTGTCTGACAAGCGCATTCTTTTGTGCATAAGAATATTTTCTGCAACTTATATCTACTGCTTATTATATAGGCTGCAACCATTTCCTGTAAGTATTGGATTATCTTGTCATGCTCTATTTAAGTTTTTCACTACGGCTTCTTTAGTGATATCAATCCAGCATTTCGGTGAACGTACTCTTTCCCGTTTTCTATCAGGTTTTCCCTGTACAACCAGTCTCTCCATACTATGTCGCTGAGATTAATATGTACAAGAAATAGAAGTATGAGCTAGTAAACAATACTAGAGAGTCTTCTTTCAGATAGTATTTCTTGTAAAATAGAGATATTAGTTTGTTCTGGCCAAGAGAATCTTAACATTCTTCTACAAATCCACATTTCGAAGGCGTTGGTCTATATTTTTGCTGTTATCTTTCCATATATAGTATGACCAAAATTATTTTCATCTAGTATGGCTATTGAATATGAGGGAAACTGCTAAAGTTTGCGAAAAATGTAAAACAAAACACAAATTACGTTATGTAAATCGCTTTATTGCTTCTCAAAATATTCCCCTTTAAAATCTATACATTTATGCATCCGATGAAACCAATCTGAAAAATACTTTTTCCACTCTGAGCGAGGTACCTTCAAAACAAGTGTTTTAAATGCTTTAACGGCCTCTTCAGGGGATGAAAAACGCTCGCCGAGCATTTTATTTTTTATGTATCCGAATAAGAAGAAGTCATTGGGCGCTAAATCAGGCGAATATGGGCAATGAGTCATTAATTGGATGTTGTTACTGGTCAAAAACTCGACAGTTCGTCATGCTGTGTGAGCGCTTGCATTGTTATGATGAACAATGATTCGCCGGTTTATGTTGTTTCTTCTGATTTCAGCGATAACTTTTGGCAAACAAATTGAAGTATACCAGTCAGCATTAACTGTCCTGCAATCCTTTAATGCAACAGTTGCAACATGACCCGTTTTTCCGAAGAAACAAGCAATCATTCTTTTCGAAACGCTGCTTGAACGCACCACTTTTGTTGGTTTATGTTCATCTTGAAACACCCATACAGTCGATTGCTGTTTAGTTTCAGGGTCATATAAATATATCCAAGATTCGTCACCTGTTACGAGGTTATATACAGAATTTAAACGACCACCTTCGAATTTCTTTAGAATTTCCTTGCACCGCTTGACACATGCCTGTTTTTGTTCTTCTTTCAAATTGTGAGGGATCCAACGACTACAAAGCTTCCAGACATGCAAATGATCCTGGAAAATCGCATGTATTTGTTTCGCCGCAATGTCTCTATCTCACTATATGTCACATGCCTTCGCGAAGATCGTGATCAAACGTTGGTCTTCCACGCTTGAATTCTGCGAACCATTTGTAAACCGTAGTTTTTGATGGTGTTTTATTCCCAAATAACGGACTAAGCTTTTTCACACATTGTCGCGGTGTTAAACCGTATCTAAAATTATAAAAGATCATCACTCGAAAATCACGATTCGAAATGTTCATTTTTACACAATTATTACTCTGTTAAATTCTGTTGAAACGAAACTGCTCGGTTTGAAATTGCACTGTCAACTGAATTATAGATTAAAAACGTCACATTTGACGAATAGGACAATTGCAGAACGCTGGTAATACAAAGAGTACTAGATTCCGCGTACTTTCGCTGTATACCGCGCAGTTCCTAATTAATAAGTTCAACTACACGTCACTTAAAAATCCATGTCAAATTTTGACCTTAAGTTTAAATGTAGTTGCATTCATAAATTGGGAACTATGCCATATCCACATTAGACAAAAATAATTTCTTATCATACTTTAATTATTGGTCCATTTTCAGCTGCGCACAGAAGTGGCAGGGTCGGGCAAGGTAACCCGAGCCTGCCATTTGACGATAACACAAGGAAATTATTTCTCAGAATACGATTAGAGTTTACACCCATTCAAATATCCGGAATTTAAAAACGCAAGGGATTCTGAAAACGCTTGCAAACAATTCCTGATAGACGAACGCAAAACTCAATTGCCCTTAACAAGTCTAATATGTATAAAACGATGAAACTATGGAATGAGGGCATTGCCGATGAGCTCCAAAAACGATTTTATTATATAGCACCATACGAATTAGCTTGGAGAGTGAAGAGGCAGCAGCATGTAAGACTCGCTATTTTAAGTTCGAAACAAATTCCCACGGAACCTTAACAAATCGTTTGGAATAAAATACTATATTTTCAAATAAATGATAGGGAAGAGATAGGAAACTTATTGACTGTAGGGTGCCTTGTCAATGTGACGTATTTATCCTTTAACAGGGTACGGACACAAACAGCTTCCTCTTCGTTTCCGTCGCATAATAAATTAATCGTTATCACGTTGGCATTACTTTTCAAATGACATATCCATAAACGTCCTAAAAAATGATTGGAAGGCATTTTATTGTACTATATTAAAGAAAAATATTTCGTATGTACTAGGTTTTAGAATCTACTTAATGAAAAAGTGATAGGCGTTATGGGGTACAAATAAATTAGGCGGAATTGGCATCTTGTTTATTTAATCTATGATAAAAAATTACATACATTACGCCAATGGACACTCATTACTATGACATATAACTTATAATTCAGCAATGTCAGTATTGTAAGAACAATTTCCCCAATCTCGTGCTTTCCGCATTTTAGGTCAAAATTTCACTCCATACGAACATTCTTTCCGCCCATCTCGTGTATTAACGTTTGCAGTTCATTTATATTAGTCGAATTTCAATTATCCGTACGCTTGTCTTACAAAAAGCTTTGTTCTGCCCTCGCATGAGAATCTGCTCTTATCGACTTTTAATAAGTGCTTGACGCCAGCCTGACGGCTGTGATTTACTTAGGAGTCCCGTTTCTAAGCGAAATTTGGTTTCATCTGGCATATTTTTCGCGATACTATGAGTGGAATAAGGATCGATCTTAAGTAGCGGCTGAGCAAATCATTTGACTGCATAAATCCGGCCCGAACTCAGCGGCCGACACGCAAAACGTTCAGAGATGGGGTTCATTGATTCCGGGGAGGCTTCGCCTTCGTCATTAGTCCAAATTGTTGTAAGTAGAAGTGGAGGCACCACTAATTGGATTATGTCAAAGGTCAACGCGAATTAAAATGATTGACCTAATTAATTCCGCGGTTTGACCTGATTAATTTCGCGGTTTGACCCAATTAATTCCGCGTTTTGATCTAATTAATCACATATGAAGTTTGATATGTAATTTACATATGTGCTTCCGATTAGATTACGCGCGGCCATTTTTAATTTGCTTCTGGAATTACGCGGAGGTGCGCATGAATGGATTAACGACATTTCCATTGTCCCTACCTACTATAGGAAATTTGTCTGATTTTTTCGAAGTTCAATTTTTTTGATTTTAAACTTCCCGGGGTGTCGGCCATCTTGGTTTTCTGGCGCGATTGCGTGATTTTATTCAAATTTTTGTTACTTTGGGGGTCAACACATACGTCTTTTCGTAATTTTTGCGTGTTTCTATTCAAATTTATTTTCATTTGTCGTCAACACAGACGTATTTTCGTAAAATTTTACTATTTTTCAATGAAAGTTGTAAAAAAAATATTGTTTTTTGTCGTTTTTACAGAATTTAATGTGACAAGATGCCGATTTTTATAAATTTTCATGGGAGATGCTGTCGATTTTCTAATATTTTGAACGAAATGCTTTGGAAATTGCATGTTTTTATTCAAATATTAGTAATTGCAGCTATTTTTTCACATACAAAGTATCGAAAATTCATATAAATTGAACTACGATTTCATAATTGTGTGATGTACTTTAAAAAATTACGGTTTATTTGTTAAACGTTTGCAAAATTATGCTTAGAAATAACTCTTAAAACTTTTTTACATCATTTTTTCGGTACTATAAAGTCGCTTTGTAAATATTTTCAACGAAATTGTGCGTTTTTATTCAAATTTATTTTAATTTGTCGCCAACACATACGTCTTTTCGTAATTTTTGCGTGTTTTTATTCAAATTTATTTTCATTTGTCGTCAACACAGACGTATTTTCGTAAAATTTTACTATTTTTTCGATGAAAGTTGTATAAAAATATTGTTTTTTGTCGTTTTTGCAGAATTTAATGTGACAAGATGCCGATTTTTATAAATTTTCTACGTATTTTCGTAATTTTGCGTGCTTTTATTCAAATTTATTTTATGTTTAGTTGACAAATGTCATAATTAAAATTAGTCAAGCCTTCTCCAATACTTGCTAATATAAGCCGTTCACGATCTTTTTGGGTCAGGTGAGACTATGACCATCTAGTAATTTTGTTGGCAGTACCTCTGCGGCAACTAAACTCCCTAATGCAAACTGGCACTTTTTCTGTTAGGTTAGGTTGTTTTCAGTTTAAGGTTATATTTTCTGAATAGGTACATTGTTGCCTGATCTCTCTCTAGTCTCGACATCAACTCGTGTTCTTTTAGATCTGGTCTGTCCTTTTTAAACTGCAACTAGCATCGTTTAATGGAAATTTTTTGTTGTAACAAAATTATATTGGGCATTTTGATTTTTCCTTTGACGGAAATTAAAATTACTTTTACACACTTGATAAAGCATTTATTTTCTTACGAATATTAAAATAATAAGTTTGGCAATGTGGTGGCAAGAAAATGTCGAACAGACACTGACAGAAAAAAAGTTGCATCCGCTACATCACCGAATCAGTTAGTCCAACATGAAAAGAAAAATAATAGCCAACTCTGTCCCAAAAAGGTCGTGAACGGATTATATGTTTATCTCTTTCTTACTCAAGCAATACGTATATCTTCTTGTTCATGTTATTGCTGATATATATAATTGTGACGATCGCCCATTTAATTTTAAACTAGCTGTTGTAATTTGTCCTGACAGGCTTTTAGAACAACAGCGGTCAAAATTTATAAAACACGTATAATTATAAACAAGTACAAAGGCGTAAGGGCTATTTTCCCCTTGTATTAGACAAGGCTACAATAAAACATTTTGAATAATTAGCGAATACAGTTACACGATGCAGTATGTTTTCCAGGAAACGATTCGTAAACAAGTGGAATGTGGCTGTTTTGTTAAATACATTTTCTTTTATTAGTATAACATCAACTACGTCCAATTATTTTTTTAAAAATTACAGAACTATAATATTACAAAAGGATACGATCCGGCAACTAAACCTCAATCGAAAATAACATGTAAAATGTATTATAATATGCTTGCTAAGCGAGAGTGACTTTATGATTAATTCCTTACAACCTCGAGCGCTTCGGTAGCTCTGGGATAAGGACTCTGCCCAACAAATACAAAAGTCGTCGGTTCAATTCCGACCAGTGGCCGTAACGAACAGCTTTTTTTAAATTAAATAAATTCGAGCGAGAGAGTACAACAGCGAGAGAGACAGATGTCAACGAGGCGAGTAATCAAATTCAAAAATGGGCGCTAAATTAGAAAATTTGACAATACGCTAGAAGTGCGCGCGCAGAAAACCAAGAAAATCTGAAAATTTAAATTCAAATATACGCGCCAGAAAACCAAGATGGCCGAAATCCCGGGAAGTTTAAAATTCAAAAATTGAACTTAGAAAAAAAATCTGAAAATTTAAATTCAAATATTCGCGCCAGAAAACCAAGATGGCCGACACCCCGGGAAGTTTAAAATCAAACAAATTGAACTTAGAAAAAATCAGACAAATTTCCTATAGGACAATGGAAATCTCGTTAATCCATTCATGCGCACCTCCGCGTAATTCCAGAAGCAAATTAAAAATGGCCGCGCGTAATTTAATCGGAAGCACATATGTAAATTACATATCAAACTTCATATGTGATTAATTAGATCAAAACGCGGAATTAATTGGGTCAAACCGCGAAATTAATCAGGTCAAACCGCGGAATTAATTAGGTCAATCCGCGGATTTAATTCGCGGATTTAATTAGGTCAATCAATTTAATTCGCGTTGACCTTTGACATAATCCAATTAGTGGTGCCTCCACTTCTACTGTTGTAAGTGGGAAAACTACATTTAGGATGTCGTCGAGCCAGTGCGCAGTAATAGTAACGTTTAGCCCAGATTTCCGTGTTGTAAAGCTAGCATCTTCTATACCGCCGTAGTGGGATTTTAAGTGGATATCTCAACCGTGTGTTAAACTTGCCAGTGTAATGGAACCCCGAGTCGTCATACCAAACCTGCTTACCGTAAAGGTGTTACATTTGTACTAAAATGCGGATGTAACGCCGCCCTTCCGCTCGATTATCGCTCCTTCATGTGGTTTCCCAGTGGTTCCTGTTTGCATTTCGTGGCAATGGCTTGGGATGCAATCTGCAGCTGGACAAAAACAACGTAATTTAGAACATCTGACTTCCTATCAGATATTTTTGCTTTCTAGTACATATAACACCGAACACTTTAGAGTGAAGTGATTTTCGACGTGTTGTTTACAAGACCGTCAAGTTTTATGGCCCACCTGTAATTTTGCGCTTGAAGTTCAAGTAAACGTTGTTGTACCACGATTTGAGTCATTGTTACTAATGTTGACAATGCAACGTAGTCCTTTTGTAAAGTATGGAGATATTATTGTTTGGAATGTAGCCTTCCTGTTTGATTGTCGTTTTACCGTTGTATTTAGTTTAAACGTCGCAATTTAACCTAACTAACCCCTTTGGCCTCTTATTTTTAACTGTAACCGGTAAAATTTTTATGCTCATTGTCATGTACACATTTTTATTATTTCAATAGAGCTTATTGTTAGTTATTTATATTTTTCATTGGTGTTTAGATGGATATTTCTGTTTTGCTTTAATGTACAGAAAACCAGATGATTGTAAGCAAGTCCAACAAAAGATAGGTTCAATGCAGCTTTTGCAGTCGCTACCTCAAGCTATGCCAAGGTAGAAGTAAAAAGGTGGAGCACGAGCTACCTCGCATGCACTTAGGCCGCATTAAGTGGGCCCATTGTGCTACCTCCCAGCAGCTCTCTAAGTTGGGTATCACTCAAGCCATCCAATCCTTTGAATGTACTTAAGGACAACCGCAACTGGAGTGTTGCTAATTCTGACCATATCGGGCCAGAAGTCCCCCAACATGGATCCTCTGACTCTTGCGAGAGCTGGACAGTGGCACAGAACGTGTTCTGCTGTCTCGTCATCCTCGTTGCATCCGCGACAGTTCGGGCTGTCCACTAGTCCCATCCAGTGCAGTGTCCAGATAGGATACCCACGACTAATCGAAGGTTTCTCCGGGACAGTTGCAAGCAATATTTGGCTGTCTTTGGCGAGGGCGCTGTAATAGCAGCTCTTGCTTGCCGGCAGCTTTGCATGTTAACCCATCTTCGTATGAAGCTGTTTAAGGTTTCTTGATATAGCATAGAGCTTAATATTGTCAGGGATATAGGGATTACGGGTTCTGGCCCCCAGAGAGGTTGTTCGGAAGCCAGTCTCGCAGTCTCATCAGCCTCCTCATTGCAGTAGTTACCGTCATGTCCTTTCACCCATACAAGGGAAACGACATTATTTTTTGAGATATCTTCGAGAGCTTCACGGCACTGCAGTACCACACCTGAGATAATTTTGCAACTGCCCAGGGCTAGTAAAGCGGCTCTACTGTCACTGAAGATACCAATACATTGATTCTCGATTTTCCTTTGAAGAATTTCTTTTGCACCATGCATTATTCCAATTACTTCCGCTTGGAAGACAGTGGCCATTTTGCCTAGTGGTATGCTTTGGCGGAGGTTCAGATCGTTAGAGAAAATTCCGGCACCCGTTCCATGCTTTGTTTTAGATCCATCAGTAAAGATGGATATATCTATATGCTGGGTAAACCCGGCATTTTCATAGACTTTAAATTGTCTGTTGAAGGCATATTGTAGAGGGAGGTAGTCTACTATAGCGTCCAGAAGAGGGATCTTGTCGACGGCCTCATTCAGGATGCGGGTATGCCTACCTCCCCTGCCTGCTGTGTGCCACAGTCCTTTGTAGCGCAGCCTCAAGGCGGTCCTTACGGCTACTTCCTCCACAAAAAGATCAAGTGGTGGAAGGCATAAAACCACCTCTAAAGCGGCTGTAGTGGTTGAGCGTATAGCACCTATAGAACTAAGACAGGCAAGGCGTTGCACATGTCCTAGTTTACTTGCTGCCGTAGCCTGTCTGACCCTGGGCCACCAGACAAGTGCTCCATAACATAGCATGGGCCTTATCACGGCAGTATACAGCCACAAGGTAATTCGGGGGGAGAGTCCCCAGGATTTACCCAAAGCGCGGCGACACTGCCAGAATGCCATGCATGCTTTTTCAGTTTTAACTTTTAAATTTTTCTCCCAATTCAGCTGTCTGTCAAGAATAACTCCCAAGTATTTTTCATTGTCTGAAAATCTGAGAGAAGTATTGAATAGCAGAGGTCTATGTAAAGGTCCTACCTTCCTTTTTTTTGTGAAAAGTACCATTTCTGTCTTTGAAGGGTTGACAGAGAGGGCCTGTTCATTACACCATGTTTCCGATATTCGAAGAGCTGTCTGCATCAAGTTACAGAGCGTGCCCTCGAACTTGCCAGTAATGAGGATGACGATGTCATCCGCATATCCAGTAGTATAAAATCCAGCATCATTGAGTTTGGTTAGAAGGCTGTCTACCACCGTATTCCACAGTAGTGGAGACAGAACCCCCCCCTTGCGGACAGCCCTTCGTCACAACACCTCTAATGGAGTTATCTCCTACATTAAATTGTACTGCTCTCATCGTAAGCATGTGTTTTATCCACTCACAGAGAGTGGGTGCCACACCATGCCTACGTAAGGCAGAGTTAGTGCTCTCAAAGGAAGCCTTGTCAAAGGCTCCTTCAATATTAATAAAAACTCTCAGAGTGGACATTTTATTGTCTAGCGATCTCTCAATACGGTTCACTACAGCATGTAGCGCCGATTCAGTAGATCTCCCTGAGATATAGGCGTGTTGGTTCGGGTGCAATGGGTGTAAAGCCAGCCCCCTTTCCCGTATTTCTCTGTCACAAAGTCTCTCAAGCCTCTTTAGTAAGAAGGATGTAAGATTAATGGGACGATATGATTTGGCCTGGGTATAATCCGTACGCCCTGGTTTAGGTATAAAAACTACCTTCACTTCTCTCCAGCTCTCCGGTATATATCGAAAGGCGATACATGCCCGGTAGATGCGCACTAAGTGAACAAGCATCAGGTCCAATCCCCATTGTAGCAGGGCTGGAAAGATACCGTCCACTCCTGGCGACTTGAAGGGGAGAAAGGAGTTTATAGCCCAGGTTACCTTGTCACCCCGTACGACCTGGTTTGCCACATTCCAATCCTCCTCTGAGGGAGGTGGGATATTGGGTTTTGGCCATACATTGTCAGGGGTGACAATACAGCCTGGAAAATGTATTTGAATTAGCACTTCCGCTGTCTCTTCGGGTTTGGTTGTAAAAGAATCATCCCCTCGGCTGAGACAGCCTGGCTGTTGGTTTGGATCCTTAGAAAGGATCTTCTTCAACCGAGCCGCGGAGGCAGTGGACTCTATGGAACTACAAAGCGTTTTCCAAGAGTCCCTCTGTCTCTGGCGGATTTCTTTTTTGTATAATCGTTTTTGGTCTCTATAGGCCTCCCAGTCACTAGTAATTCTAGTTCTTTTTGGTTTGTTAAAGAGTTTGCTCAATGTTGATTTCATCCTGTCGAGTTTCGGACACCACCAGAAGGTTGTGGGACTCGCCTTGGATGTTTTCAAGGGGCATGACGATTCGTAAGATTGTATGATCGAGTTCTGCAGGTTATCCACACTGATTTGCCAGTCCTCTACCTGATCAATCTTTTCTGGGAAAACCGAATTCACCAGGTGAGCTTCCAGATCTGTCTTGTAAGATAGTCTGTCAGTCCGCCTAGGATTTCGATATTGTTTTGGTTGAGCTATAGTTCCAGATAATTTGAAACAAAGCCATCTGTGGTCTGACATAGGCACAACAGGTGATACCTGCCAGCCCACAATATTATTGGAAATATCTGAAGACGCCAGAGTGACATCAATCACGGTCTGGCTACGCGTTGTGACAAAAGTTGGTTCACATCCACGGTTCAGTATTTCTAAGTTTGTACTTATTAGGTACTCAAGTAAGAACCTACCTCGGGTGTTAATGCCACTGCTACCCCACGAAACGTGGTGAGAATTTGCATCACAGCTAATAATTAGGTTTTTGTTGTTCCTCTCAGAGTAGTTCACAATTCGATCAACTCCGCGCTAGTTGGAGGGTCAACTGAGTCACTGGAGAGGTATACTGATGCGAAAATGACATCTTCCTTCCCTTCGTTTATACTACAGCTCATCTGTATCGCCGTAATATCACGCGTACAGAGGTGTGACAAAGCAAAGGCTTGTAAATGCTTGGGATAGTAGATGCACGTCCTTGGTTTCTCATGGGTGCTATCTGTAAAAACAGTGCCATTACGATTAATTAATCCACACATCTTAGATTTTACAATCCAAGGCTCTTGTATTAATGCAACAGTGTCCTGCTGGCTGTCGAGCTGTCTGCGACAGTGTTACAGGTTAATTTGTATGATGTTTAGTCCAGGTTGGGAGGACATGAGGTCGACAATAAATTATTCGACCTCGGTGTCCGAACCGGACTCTAAAAGCATACTCATCAGCTCCCTCTCCTCCTAAAGAGTATCCATGGGGGTGGGGAGTTGTGAGGCTTCTACTTCGGATGGCTGCTGTGGTAGCAGCGGCTCTCCTATTGGCGATGGAGGGGTATCCGAGGACGCACCCTGCTCTGCAACAGAAAGGGGTTTAGGGGTATCCGCAGACGCACCCTGCCTTAAGGGGTTGGAGTCTGGAACTGCATCTCCAGGCCTCTGAATTTTAAATTTTAGAGTTGTAAACTGATAGTGCAGTTTACTACCTCTACTTTTGATTGCTGTTTCAGCCTTCTGGTTTAGCCCAAGGTTTGACACTGCCTCTGTTCGCCACTTCAGGGTCTGGTCATCCTCGCAGGTAATTCTAAGAATCTCCCCGGAGTACTGCCAGCCCTTAAAATTGGGTGGAATTTGGCCTTCGGCTAGGGCGAACATGTGATTGTCCAGAGCCACTAGCAATTGAGCTTTTATTAGGTCCGCTTGGACCTGAGTGATCTTACCGAGGGGGGTCCTTAGATTCACGATGGCCTCGCGGAGGTGCCTCATAAGGGCCTCTTTGTAACCACCTGCCCTTTCGGTTACTTTTTGGTCTGGCTTGACCTTCTTTTTCGGATTAGAGGTGGAGGGTGTGCTTCCATCTGTTCTAATCCTTTTGATTGTGGAAGGTGTAGGCCTACCGGAACCAACCGCCTTGGGGCTAGCTCTGGCAGCTCTGGCACTTTAATATTTATCATCTTTTACCTCGCTTTCCGGAGTGCAGCCCTAATTTCAAAAGTCGTCAAAAACCCGCCCTCTCGACTGAGTTCTGGACGGAGCAACCTTTTGTTACCGTAAATCGTAACGGAGTTAGGGTAGCTTATTCTAGGTAAATTTCTCAATTATGTCGTTAACAGTTTTTCATTTAGTTATGTTTACTAGAACTGAACAAAGGCAAAACTATATGTTTGATTCAAAAGTATTTTAGAGTAAGAGACAATACGTCAAGTTCACATCAAGGCACCCTAAGTGCCAGTAAGTGGCTTACTCCAAATTTAGATATTTCCACTATTTGCCCGGTTCGATTATTTAAAAAATGAATTGGGAAACGTACAAAAAAATTAAAACAGATCGATTATTTTTCACACCCAATCTCTCATGGAATAAAGAAAATTCTGGCGGATGGTTTAAAAATATGCCCATAGGCCAAAATAACTGTTTTCAGTGTTTTAATATCCACATTAAAACTTGAAAGTAGATTAATTAGATTTAAAAGTAAAGTAGAGGGATACGATCTAGCAATCGTATTGATGTTAGTGTACTTACTTGATAAAGGGGATATCAGCACCCTTAATTATGATGCAAATAACAGAACGAGTTGCAGTGAACTTGTTGAAATTCATCCGTTAGCTGTAACAGAGAAATTCTAATTAGCAAAGATCATCATAAAAGAGTTAGATCATTATTGTAAATAGAAGACTGGATTAAAATTTTTGTGAAGAACAAGATTTATGATAAATAAATTAAACCATTTAATTCCTAATTAGTAATTTCCTGGAAATGAGTTGAGAGGTAATATCTACATCTGTTATCGAATTAAGTAAACTGTCAACGTTCACATTATATTAAAGCTATATACATAACTGGTATTGAATGTGAACGGAAAAAATTGTTACAAATCTATTACGATTATAAATGCATGTCCTAAGCTGAGTATAAGAGTTTCATGTTTTCAAACAGTATTTATTTATCTAATACCTAATAGCATAATGTATGTCAAGAGCTGAAAGTGCATTCTTGCCGCTTGCGCATGAATATTGCTGGCTGAGGCGAAGCCGTAACCAGCAATCATGCAAAAGCGGCAAGCGCACTTTTAGCTCGAAACATACATACTATTTTTTCGACAACTGAGCATATTATTAAAGGAAAATATCACATTGCATTTTATTGCAAAAATTAATTGACAATCAAGTTAACACTACTCGCGCAGTTTATGACATGTGACGCGATTATTTCCTCAAATGACAGGCGTTATCAAGGTAACATTCGGAAGTGGCTACCTATTTTGTTCACGCGGAGACCCAAAACGCTCAGCGAGCGGCTAAGTGATGAAAACGCACGCTCAGCGGCAAATGTCAACTTTCTGTTGTCAAATGACAGTGAGAATAATCTACTTTCGATGTCAGTCGTCGAAAAAATTACTTAACAAACCATAATTGGCGCACTGGGTAAGCTAATAAAATAACGTTACTGTTACCGTTACGGCGACTGTAAAAGGAGTAAGCAAAGGCAACCGACTACTCAGCCGGAGCTGGTCGTGAGTAAAACAAAAGACTCGAAAACTTTAGCTCAAAAATAAAAATATGGGCCCCAAGTAGCAAGTAACCCAGCACTTTGCTAAACAAAAAGTACACTGCAGAAGGCGCTACTAACTAAACCTGAAAATAAAAAGGTAACGGCAAAGGCACAAATCAGATAGGCAAGCAAAGATGCCAAGACAGTATAATTCCAGCAAACAAAGAATACAAACACAATTAAAATACACACGAAAATATCATACAGCAAAACAAATCAGCATATCACAAAATTCATATCACAGTAATAACTAAGCGTTATATTAAGCTTCACCAATATATTGGCATATAATTTAAATATACATAAAAACGTAGTTGACATAAGGGAGGAATAAAAAATATGCATACGTTGACTTTTGACATGGTCAATTGCACTACTAAATGAAGATGGTCAATAGCTTCATGGCCATGACACAATTATTATAGTTTAAAATTTAGATTGGTTAGTTGAATTCCACCAATTACCCACTATGCAAGGTTTACCTTAATTTACAATAACGCCCACACGGAATTCAAGATCTGGCTTCCTATCATAGCGCTTTAAAAACCGATAGTTGACTAAAGTACTTATCAATCTGCATTAAAATACAGCAAGCGAAATTTACATTGAATTGCTTGCAATTGCGGGACGTATACTGAGGTTGTATTTAACGGAATGTTATGTCACTAACGAATCGTGACGATCAAAAATGAATCAAGGCTATTCATGCAAATGCCGTACAAAAAGCAATACTGTTAACACTCGAACGGGGCGTGAGACACAACCGTTCGAATAATCTAAAAAGCTAATTTGAATGAACTACCGCAATAGTTTCTTTACAATGAAAATCGCATCACTACTTTACATGGGTGGGATACACGCTTAAAATACATATTAAGATAAGTCTAATATTTACTGATTACATCGTAGCAGGATCACAAGATCGAAATAAAATGGATCCCGAAGCTCGAGTGACCAAAAATAATAACACAGAACAACCGACCTTGCGAGGATTTTCCCATGCTGCAGCAAACGTAGAAAATGAGTCCGATGGACTGCAGGGCTGCCGGCTCGACCAAGGGTACAGAACTAACGACCTGCAGATAACGTGTCAAAGAAGGTCACACAGGAGCTTCACCTGCGCTCTTTATTGTAGGCGAGGGGTTCCTACAAGCTCGCCAATATCAAAGCGGCAGCTAGGGGTTATCTTCGTCAATAAGCCAAGGAGAAAATTCGCTCGCACGGGGCGAAATATCCGGCAGCAAAGGGAGGAGCCTTCGGTATCACTTTAAACGCCATCAAACAAAAGTACGTTACCAGAACAATAACGTAGCCCAGCAAAAGGTACGTCACCAAACAGAAAAAGCTGAAAGGGCACCAAACCATAGAATCTAGCTAATTTATTCATCCATAAAACATACCCGCAGGTGTTTACGGCTTCATTTCGCCAACAGAAACATGTGCTTGCCAAGACGAAATCCAAACTAAGTTTTGGACTTGAGAAATTACCAAAATGCAACTCACGGGGCCTACATTAGCACCACCGGAGTATTCCAGACACAACAAAATTAACTCCTCAAGCTAGATGCTTGCGAAATAACCCAATTAAAGTACGTTTCATAACGTAGATCCACAAAAGGCCCTAATCTTTAGCAGCACAACATGGCGAATGGCAAAAATGGTCCCAAAAAGCCTGATAAGAGAACCCACATTTGGAAGGGGCTTTTTAAAAGAAACCTGACATATGCAACCAAAAAAGGAGCTCTCAGGCACTGTAATTCTGATTAAATGCCTTACGTTAGATCAAAATATAACTTGCAGAAGGTCTGAACCCTCAGTTTTATTGCAGGCAACAATTAGAGTTAATGAAAGATAAGGCAAAAAGTTAGCTTTAACAAAAATTAGGGCAATTAATTAAGTGAACAACTGTAAATGACTTTCAGCCCGTAACAGTACATAACTGTACTTTTTTACTTTAAACTAATCTGACATGTCCTAGAGTAAGCATTTGAGTAAGTTTATGTGGATGGTAACATTGAGGTCGGACAAAAATCAAATATATTACATTTACGTATTATACACAGAACGATCATTACAATATATTGGAGAGGTTGATATGTTTAAAATGGCATTATTAGATAATACCTAGTCACCACTTCAGGATTGATAAACTCCTGCTCATACACCACAGATTTCTGTATTAACAAAAATTCCAATAAAGAGTCCATATCGACGGAGCTACGAATAACTCTGCATCCTACAAGCTGAACGCATCGAATTTTTAAAACAGTTTTTTCATTCAAAGGATATTAATAAAAACACGAAAACTGTTTATCCTGAAATGCAACATCTATCTGAAACTGATTATCACTTGTCAACACGTTCAAGCTTTTCACATTTGAAGACTTGCTCTGTATGAAACCCACCGCTTTATTCTGCTAACAATGACCATGTTTTTGTTGCTTACAGCAGAATGTATTTTTAATGTTTGCTTTATTCACTGCTATGACGGCGAATTTACAGTATACTTTTATTTCATTCAGCAAAAGCTGACGAAACAATGCAAAGAAACCGGTTGTTTTAAAATATTAACAACCCACGTAGTTCCCTAATGCGGAATACTGTAAACCTCATATGAAGGTACTCGAAAAAGCGACATTAGCTTTCGAGGGTTGTAAAATGTAAGTGCTTGCGCTTCACAATTTCTAATAAAGAAAACAAAATTAAACCGCCACAGCCAAGTTCGTCAAAACGCGAAACTGGGAAAACAATTTGCTCGTTTTTGCTTGAAATTCGCGGTCACGTACGTGTTTTGGTTGAATTAATGAGCCTCCTGCCTGTTTATTTTTGCACGCCGTTAAACAACGAACTTCCCGTGAAACAACATCCTAAAAAAGTCGTATTTTGAAATGGCAGATACGCATGAATTATTACTTAAAACTGAGGTTTTCGCCTATCTGCTTTATCTGCTTTCACTAACTATGCTGTGAACATGTTTGGCTAAAATCAACTATTAGGTTTTTTTTATCGTGAGCTTGATTTACTCTATACGCTTAAATAGATGAACCGATAGGAGTTGATTTTGGTTGTGGGGTATACAAATCAAATACTAAATATTAGTAATGTGACTAGAAGTATGTTAATTTTATGACGAGTATTGGAAATAACAAAGTAAATTGAAGTGTTAAAATTGTAAATGTACGTAGACGGTCTTACACTTACAGTTAGTGCTATGTATCTGATAAACCGAAAATTCCATCTAATAATTACTAAGCGAAGCATTACCAGTCTAATTATCCAACAAGGAAATTACTGAATAATGACTACAGAGATGAACGTTGCCAGTATCCTCCTCCCCCGCCTTTGGATTTCCCAGTCGGGCATGTGATACGATTCGTGGAAATGATAAAAATTGCACGAAAATGCCTGCAATGAGTTGGTTTTGTTTCTAGGCCAGTTGCTGGGGAGCAAAAAGTAACACAATTCGGAAATAATTTATGATAAAGGTTTTATCGCTTTAATCACTTAAGTTATCTCCCAATATTACTATCCTAGGTTTTCCCCCTCCGCGGAGGTGAGCGTCGGCCACCAGAAGCGAAAACGTGACCTAAAATTGGGCGTTTTTCGGTTTTTCGAAGATAACTCAGTGAAAACACAATAAATTAAAAAAAGTGGTTCATATAAAAGTTGTAGAGCGTTAAATTCTGCGTAAAATGAGTACCAATATCATATATTTTGATTCAGCTATACCTATACGGCTTTTTGTTAAATTTGCAACATTTTGTGAACTCAAAAAATGTTCTTTTGAATAATAACGGATTCGTTTATTGATTCCATAGTTAAAAATTATACCTGCAAAGGGTACTTTTGTTGATTTATGGTTTTTTATATGATATATTTTGTTCCAGCTATACTTGTACGGGTTTTTCTCAAAGTATAACTATTTTGTCAATAAAAAATTATGCAAAAATGGGGTAAGAATGATTTCTGACACAACAAATATTACTACAATGAGAATCAAATAGGTTTATTAGTAAAAATAATAATTTCAAAAATGTTGTGATAATTTTTCTAATTGTCTAAAATTTATAAGACCTTTGTGGCCAAAGGAAGCTTTTCTTCCTCTCTAAAATTCCATTCTCTTATAATGGAATATATGTGACATAAAATGCTGTTAAAAGAAATCAACTATTAATAAAGCGGTGATTTATTGTTTCAAATTAAAAGAAAAATATTTTTTTTAAATAAAATTATTAACGAGTTGAAAAAATGCGCGCTATCTCACAATTGTTTTCTCCTGTAAAATGATTGTACATTGAAAGGTTAAAAATAAATTTCTAAAGAAAAATAAATATTTAGTGGGAGAGATGACTGAAGAGTTTCATTTGATTCTAAGGAAGGGCCATATTTTTTTGTTAGACCACCTGCTTCTATGTGAAGCGAATCAGAACCCCTTCCCCCACTCTCCTTCCTCCCCTTTGTTTACCCCTCTTGTTGCTTCCCTTGCCACGACGAGTTGAGGAAATACTTTGAATTTGAGTTGGCACCCTATTCATTGCCACTTTTTAATGAAACTGGTATTACGAAGTCTCTTAAGTCAGTGTTTTATGATTTGTTCGCTCCAATAACTGACAGTGTCAACTTTATTGGTGCAGCCTATATTATTGATGGAGGATTCCTCCTGCATCGTGTTATTTGGAAGAATGGTGAAACATTTGAAGCAATTATCAACAAATACGTTTACTACCATTATAGCAGCTATTGTTGTTTTTGAAGCGTAACCAAAAGATTTACCTGCGAAAAGCAGCAAGTCAGCAGAACGCCTACGGCGGGCTAAGAGACACACAGCATCAGAGGTCCTGTGCAACAAGTGGATGACTGCGCCAATGATTCAGGAGCAGTTCCTCTCCAACGATCGGAACAAAGGAAGGTTTATAGCCATGCTAAGCGAGAAGTTTGAAGGAGAGGGCTTTTTGGTAAAGCCAGCCAAGGAGGATGCACACCACTTGATCATCACGCCTGCTATAGAAGCTACACAAAAGCATGAATGCACTATTCTTGTCGGCGAAGACACGGATCTCCTTATCATGCTCACAGCATTAGCTTCGCCATAAACCAAGATTTTCTTTATGAAACCTGGAAAAAAGAAGGTACCAATGAGCATATTCTCAGTTAACAGTTTCTGACATTGCGAAAAAATGAAAAAACGTTCTGCTACTCCTTCACGCCTTTGGTGGTTGTGATACCACTTCATCACTTTACAGGCAAGAAAAGAAAAAGTTTGTCAGGCTGACTGTGCAAAATGAACATCTCTCGAAAGTGAGTGATGTCTTTATGTGGCAAAGACGCCAATCCGGAAATTGTTGTTGATGTCGGGCAAAAGTTCTTAGTAGCACTTCATGGAGGTAAGACAGGTGATACCTTGAATGAGTTACGTTCGCACCTATTTGCAAAATATTTAGTAAAAACGAACTTCAATCTGGCTTCCCTACCTCCAACGCTGGAAGCATCCCGCCAACACTGCTTCAGGGTGTACCTGCAGGTACAGATGCGGTTAGCAAACAACCAAGTATGGCCTGGCTACTGTTCTCACTACCTTGGAACCTGCTCCACAGTCACTTTTGTTAAAAACATCGTGCAAATGCATTAAAGGGTGCTAAGCTGCTTATAGAAAATCAGCAATAAAATATTCAGCAATTTATGGAAATTGTAAAGAACATTCATGCACTAATGCTCCTACTACCAAAGTAGATGTGGACGACACTGTTGGAGACGACGATGAGCTCAATGAGCAGATGCTCCTGTTGAAATTGCTACATTTGACAAAATAAAATCTGGAAGGGACAGACAAAACATCGATTTAGCATTCTCTGAGATAATTTCCTCTCTAATAAACTTATGTCAGTCCATTAATTATTTGTATTTAACTCAAAGAATTCGTTTTTGAGATTGGTGTGACAATCTTTATTACGGCGTAAAAGACTCTTCGCCTGTTCCTGTTGTGTGACTATGTTGCTTAATTATTCGTCTAGGGTTTTTGGGTGTTCGTAGAAATAATCCACTATTTTACCGTGTGAAGAACTTGTATATTATTATAAAAAGTGGTTTCAACTATACTAGCCCATAGTAAATAGCCTATACCACTTAAAATTTCGGAAAACAAAGTATAAAGCTTCTTCTTCTTCTTGTGCCATCTCTTATCTATGGAGATTGGCTTCGATGCTGCGTTTCTGAAGAGTTGCAGGGAGGTGCATCCAAACCACTCGTTCAGAATCCCTAACCATGACGTACGCCTTCGGCCCTGTGATCTTCTTTCTACGACCTTTCCTTCTATTAGCAGCCGTAGTATACTGTATCTCTCACAGCGCATAGTATATCCGAAGTATTCCAGTTTTCTGGTTTTAATTAAGTTTGCGAGTTTTTTATCTTGTTTTACGCGGCGTTATACTTCTTCGTTGTTAATCTTTTGTACCCAAGATATTTTTAGTACTCTCGGATAGATCCACATTTTGAATGATTCTAACCTTTTTATTGTGGCTTTACTGAGACCCCAGAACTCCAATCCATATAAGAATTGTTTTTTTTATTACATAACAATTGACCATTCTGAGTCTCGGCTGAAGATTTACGTGTCAGTTGGTGTGCAGTTGTTTCATTATAAAGAAAGCTGTTTTGGTCTCTTCAATTTTACTATTTACCTCTTAGTTCTACTCGTGTTTGTCGTTAGTCCACGTACCCAGATATTTATATTGTGTTACTCTCTCGATCGGTCTTGAATCTAAGTTGGTGTTGGTAGAATTTAAATGTTTTTTTCTTGTTATCATGTATTTGATCATTTTTTAGTTCATTTTAAGTCTGTATTCGTAAATGACTCAATTAATTTCTGATAATAATAATAATAATAATAAAGTCTTTATTCTGAGATGCCAATTATGTATACAGAAAAACAGAAAATAAATACATTATTTAAGCAATGGCACAGCAGAACCTCAAGGCGCAGCTCAACCATGGCTGCTTTTCAGCTGAACCTTGCATATTATAATATAAAATTTTAAAAATGAAGTTAATGCCTATTCATAAAAAACAAAAACAGTAAATTTTAAATTATAATTGAGTATAAATTATTATTAACTGCGTAGAAGACGGAAAGTATGGGCAACGAATCAGCTATCAACAATAAATGAATATATATATATATACCAGATAATATTAACGATATTAAAGGTTATGTTAATAATTATAGTCAAAAACAGGTAAGTGTAGTCATAAAGAGAAACTATTTTGTATGCGAAGCATAATTTGTAATAGATTTTTCTTGAACATTGGGGGTGTTAAAGCTTTAAGTGTTGCGGAGAGGCTGTTGTAGACTTTGCTAATGTTATACTGAAATGACATTTCAAACAGAGCTGTTTTGTGTTGCGGAGGGGTAATTATACCTTTATATCTCAGATTTAAATTATGCACATCCGTTCTGAATTGTATCTTATTATACAGATAAGGAGGTGTTTTTTCAAATATAATTTTGTGATATAAAGAAGCTGTGCTAAGCATACGCTTGTTCTCCATATTAAGCCAGTTTGCTACAGGTAGTTTATATGCAATATGGTCATATTTACGTATGCCATAAATATATCTTAAACAGGAATTTTGAACTCTCTGTATTCTTTTAGATGTGTCTGAGTCAAGACAAGTGGAATATATTTCTGAACAGTATACAAAGTGAGACAGTACAAGTGCTTCGCACAGCATCTTCTTTAGTGGTTGTTCTAAATGCATTCTATGGGGATATAGTATTTTAAGATTCATATAAGCTTTTTGTATACATTTATTAATATGCTCCTTGTACCTAAATGTGTTGTCCAATATCAGACCCAAATTTTTTGCACTACTTTTTACAGGCAATATGTTATCACCAATGGTCACGTTTAACGTATTTTGTATGTTAGAACGATCACCATCTCTCCCAAATAGAAGTACACAAGACTTTGAAGGGTTTAGCACTTTTGCATGTTTAGATGACATCTCGAGCAACCGATTTAAATCATATGTTAGTTCTTGGACAGCTGTATTGTAATAAGATGGGTTAAAAGATTTATATATCTGTGTATCGTCAGCGTACATGTGTATTTTACTGAATAAAATGTAATTATAAAAGTTTGATGTATAAATAGTATATACAACAGAGGCCCTAAAATAGAACCCTGCGGCACTCCTTGTGTTAATTGACGAGAGTTGGAGATTTTATCTTCTATTTTTACACGCTGTGATCTATTACTTTCAATTAATGTTACTGCACTTGATGAAAACCCAATATAATGCAGTATTGAAAACAACAAATCATGGTTGATAGAATCAAACGCTTTGCTGTAATCAAGTAATGTAAGAACGGTTAAATCTCCCTTATCAGTTGCCCGTAAAACGTCATCCGTAATGCTCAGTAGTGCAGTAGTACAGCTATGTGATGAACGAAAGCCTGATTGGCATTCTGGTAATAAGTTAAAAGTATGTAAATGATGTCTTATTTGATTATTCATGATTTTTTCCAACAGTTTTGATAGGACTGGGAGAATACTAATTGGCCTTAGGTCTGAAAACTCTTGTGGATCGTTAATCTTGGGTACGGGAATAACTAATGCATTTTTTCAGCAGTCTGGGAAAATCTTTTCCGCGAGGCAAACATTGACAATGTGTGTTAGATATTTAAGAATTAAAGGCAAACATAAAATAATCATGTTTATATTTAAACCATCGGAACCAAATACGTTAGTTTTTATTTCTAGAATTAGCTTACTAACTGTTTCCTCTGATACGGTTACAAATTTAAAATCATTTTGTTGATTTTCATTATTACGATTTAAATAAAAGTGTTTTAAATCATTATCAATTTGTAATTTTGGTACATTATCAATAAAATAATTGTTTACGTGTTCAGGGTTAGACAAGTGATTGGGTATTTGATGGTTTGATGGTTTGTGGATGTCTAAAATTTTGAGCGCGTTCCAAATTTGTTTAGTATTTTTTCCTTTGGTTTTTTGGCAGTAAAAAGCCTTTTTTTCTTTCAAAATGCAGTTATTTGTTAAGTTTCTTAGTGACTTGTAATATTCCCAATTTGCCGAATTTTTAGACTCTTTAAATTTATTTTTTGCCTTGTTTCTTAATTTAATCATCAATTTAACGTTGTCAGTCAACCAAGGGGCCGGTTTTTTAGTAATTTTAATTGTCTTCCAGGGAGCATGCTTATCAAATAATTTCATTAAATTTGTATTGAATATAGCGATTTTTTTATTTACATCATTTACATAATATAATTGTTGTAAAGGCAAAGTTTGTAAATCAGTTTGAAGAAGTTTAAAGTTTCGAAAGGTTTTTATTAATGGATTTAACTTCGGGGATTTTATATCAATAACACAAAAAACCATATCGTGATCAGATTCAACATTTACTTGAACACCAGAGGTTTTTATTAGAGTAGGATCTGTAGATATTATAACGTCGATAAGTGATGCCCTATCTTGTGAAATTCTAGTGGGGTCTGTGATGTGTTGATGCAAGTTTAGGCATTCAAAAAATTCGGTCAGATATCTGGTACTAGGTTGTGACAAATCAAGCATATCAATATTTATATCACCCAAGAAAATAATTTTATCAGATACACATGTGCACAATGTGAAAGAAATTTCAAGTTCGTCAATAAATGTCTTATAATTAATAGAATGTGGCCTGTACGCAGTACCAAAAACAACTGTGTTCGATTTTAATTTTACTGAAAACCATAACTGTTTAATATTCAAATTTGTTTCAATAATTTTGTAACTTAAGCCATTCCTTACGTAAGCTGCAACACCACCACCACGGCTACCACGATCTTGGCGTATTATACTATAGTTTGGAATAAAAATAGCATTATTGGTTGTATGCGAAGTCAGATATGTTTCTGATAAAAATAATATATCATACTCCGGGACAATGTTTCGAATATAATTTATTTTTGGTAAAAGTGACCAGATATTTAAATGGGCTACTTGAAAAAGATTCGAGTTTTTACTGCTACCCATAAGTTTGCGTCTTCAAAACAGAGACAAAAATACAAATATAAAAAAAAATAGAGAAAAAATAATTTTAAAACCACAATTTCTGTGCGCGCCTTGAACGATAGATAAATACAAGTTCACGGTAAAAGGTCCCCTACATTTAAACATTGTTTGGATTGATGACATTAAGGTCGTTTATTGAATTGATTTTGTGAATGTTGTTATCACACTTAACGAAAATAGTTCCATTATTCGTAAACACATTTCTGTTTCCAAATTTTTTCGTTGCTTGTTTTATAATGAGCATGCGTTTATGGGTGAGGTCCTCTCGGATTATCACTTTGGTCCCCTTCAACAGTTTTTTTGCACGAAATATTTCGTTCTTCACATTGCGCCGACAAAATTTGACGATTATAGGCCTATGCTCCCCTACCTTGTTTTTTAAGCGATGGCTGCAGTCTATGTCATTTTCTGCTATGGTAATCTTAAGATGTTTACGGCATAAGTCCATGATTATATGATCCGTATTTTCATGTAACTGTTCGGGTACTCCAAATATCCGCAGGTTATTTCTCCTGGAATACTGCTCCTGAACTCCAAGTTGCCTTCGGCCGCTACCAATTTGTCTTCAAGTGCAGTTATTTTCTTTTGGTATTCAACAACACGAGCTTCTATAATATCATCAAATCTTTCGGCCATTAGTTTGAAAATCTTATCCATAAAGGCATCGTTAGCTAAGACCTTTTCGACCACTTTTTGGATGATACTTTCGTCCTTATCACTGTTTTGCGATCGAGTTGTACGATCAGAACCGTTACCACCCATTTTCGAGCTTGATGTGGATTTAAAGTCAAAATATAGAACTTATTGATGCAGCGGGCACAACCACGTCTAACCACTACGAGCGCGCATTCAATATATGTCTGAAGATCGCTTGTGTTATCGGCTAAAACCAATGTGTCGTCGACGAATATTGTTTGTTGACTTTCCATTGATGTTAATCGCCTCATTTCAATTCGAAAGAGTTTCTGAATAAACATTAAACAATAAAGGAAACAGGACACATTCCCTGTCTCACTCTGTAACGTTTCGCTCCGGTTTTAAATACAAATTAGTCATAATCAAATATTATGGCATTTAAAAGTTCCCATTTTGCAACAATAGAAAATTTACAGTACGCTCGAGCAGGCAGGATCGCCGTTACGCGCCAGCGGAACGAAGAAGTGTTTGCCGCGCATCCCTACTACAGAGCGCTGTGATGCCCGCAGGAGCGACGACAACGTATAAAATGAAATTTCTCGCCGGCCGGAGCACGAGATTGAATCCGAGAATTGCCCAGGTACCCGACCTGAGCTGCAGCATGGGCATCAGAAATATTAAAGTAAATCTCGAACCAGTTCCCCGAGATACTCAGGTCCGCTTAAATTTCAAATTAGCTTACGACTAAGCAACGGAGTAAACTAATTTGAATAATTTACCTTTCCCGAGGTCCCCAATGACCGTTTAAATCTAATTAGCTTACGACTGAGCAACGGAGTAAACTAACTTGAATAATTTACCATTCCGAGGTCCCCTATGACCGTTTAAATTCAATTATCTTACGACTGAGCAACGGAGTAAACGAATTCGAATAATTTACCATTCCTGAGATCCCCAATAACCGTTAAAATACAATTAGCGAAAGGAGTACGCTGGTTTGAATACCTCCATGTTCACAACACCTCCTGTATCTGAGTGGTCTTAATTAAAAATTAAGAGCCTGGTTCTTTGGCTTCAAAGCTCGGCCAGTATTTCACGGCAAAATTGGCGATTTCCTCAGCCGTAAGAAAACTACGTACTTACACTGTGGAAATCTATTTGCTCATCTTGGAGGTTCACGCGCTCCGAAGCGGATAAGAGCGCACAAGGATTTGACGCACAAGGTCGGAGCTATCGCCGGAGCTTATAAAAACGTGACCCAGACGCCCACGTGCTCGGTTAATATACATATGGTAAAGAGACCGTAGCCTCAAACAATTCTTTGTAATTAAAACGAACCATAATTATTCCGCTTTTTTACAATAGTTCAAGCTGTCAATAATTTGATTATCGTGTTACAGTTCTACCAACGCTAGCCCAATCTCCCCGTTGGTTTCAACGACCGCCCATAACGAAGAGCCCGGACGCACTTCCCGAAAATTGAGGTTGCCTACCTTTTCAGCACAAACCTGGAAATTTGCGTCATATATAATTGTCGTTGTAAATAGCTAGGAATATGATTTATTTTATTATTTTCCAAATGAAGAGTTGATTAAATGTAATTTCGGATATTTGGTATTCTGTAAATCAAGATATAAATAAATCGAACCTAGGCCCAGTCAGAAGCTACCATTTATAAGGGCAGAATTAATTAATGCTAAGATTAAATAAATATACCAGGAAGCATTACAACTCAGCTAACGATGTTTATGTCTTCCGATGTTCTTTTTTTCCGAGGCGATTGCGGCGGTTTGATGCGAATAAAAATATATTATTCTCACATCTTGATCATCTAGTTGGCTCTTTTGCAGCAGTTTAAATAGTTTGTCGTATTTTACCCTGTCAAATGTCTTTTCATAGTCTATAAATTCGAGATAGATATCTTTGTTCATGTTTAGATGTTTTTGAAATATTACTTTTACCGCAAACAGGGGTTCTCTTGTGCCCATCCCGTTTCGGAAACCAAATTGATTTTCACTCATGCCTGCTTCTAACTCTTGTGTGTGCGATTATGTATTATTTTGAAAAATACCTTTAACGTGTGCGACACTAAACTTATTGTGCGATGATCTGCACATTCTCCTGCGTTGCCATTCTTTGGAAACATTATCAAAGCTGATCAAAGCCTATCTGAAGGGATAATTCCTGTACTATACATGGTATTGTATAGATTCACTAATACTTTTAATATAGCGGAATAAAATGTGGTCCGGGCGTCTTTCTTTCCTGGGTGCATTTAATGGCATGCTCGACTTCTTTTTTAGTAATATTTGACACTTTCTGCACTTCTTCTAACTGTATCTCTTCTCTTATATTCTCAAACAGTTCTTTAATATATTCTTGCCACCTTTGAAATTTTTGATCCGCAACTATAATGACATTTCCCTTCTTATCTTTAATTAAGTTGTAGTTCTCCTTATTTCCTGTTCCTGTAACTTCCTTATCATTTTGTGAATTCCAAAACTATCATATTTCCTCTCTATTTCCTTTATTTCTTGACATCTTTCTGTCATATAATTCTCTTTAGCTCTATTATAATGCGTTTTATTTGTATGTCAATACTTTTGTACTTTTGTATGTCAATTGCTTTATACTCTGTTCTTTCTTCCATCATGTCAAAATTATCTTTGGTTATCCATTTTTGTATTCCTGTTCCTTTGTTGACTTTTAAATTTTTTTGACTAACTTCTAATAATGTATCTTCTATTGTCTTCCATTATTCGTCTGCGATATCCTTTGTCCTTTCTACCTTCAGTCTATTGTCATACTCTTTTTTACTTTAATCTGTATTGTTTGATCTTTCCGCAGTTCTGTATTAATTTCAGGGAGTGTTTTCTTCTTTTTTTGTTTTTTAAAACGGACTCTAAATATGGCCACAAGAAAATTGTTATCCGATTTTACGTCCGCTCTTGGATACGTTTAACAGATGTGATAGATTTTCAAATCTTTGATTAATAAGCAGAATAAAGCAGTATAAAACTGAAAATTGGTAAACGTCTAGATTTAAGTACGTTGATGCTGAATATCTAGTGTTGTGTGCTGTGCGGGGGCGGGAAGTTGCGTAAACAAGCAATCGGCGCCGCACGGTGCTTCAAATCCCGAAAACCTGGTTAAAACCTCAGATGAAATTAAATTCGAGCAATAATTGGTATACAGGGGGTTTTTAGATTTCTGATTACAAACACTAAATCAAAATAAATGTGAACAAAACTGCGGATTTAATATGGCGGCCACATATTAAAAAATATCAGGCTTTAATAAAAAATGGAATGCAAAGGGTTTTGAAAATACCGTAAATAAAATGGCGAATCCTCCACTTTATAATTTTCAGTCACAAGACCTGTATTACGCTTTTGTTCTGATTTGTAGTTGGCCATGAATTTAGTTTAGTTTATACTTTTCCTAAATTTTATTTAGAGTAACTCTACTATATCTTGTAATTCTTCTCTGCTTTCACTGAATGAGTTAGTACCTTGCTCGATAAACTAGAAAAAAAAGCTTTGGACTCGATTCTATATCCACAAGCAAGGAATGAAGTAGATTATCTAATAACAAAAATATAATTATAGACACAAGTGTAATCAATACAGCATAGGTATCTGGGTAGCGGTCATCGAATCGTACGGGCAACGGTGTACACGAGCATTGTACAAGAAAGAAGACAACTAGCCACAACTAATCCCCACAAAATGAAAGTAAAATAGCTGAAAATGAAAACTACCGAATACCAGAAAAAACAAGAAAAATATGACATCGGGAAATGGAAAAGATATTCTCGATGATTGTATATCGGCATAATGCAAACATCTCAAATGATAGCAATAAAAGAGACACAACACAACAAAGGAAAACTAATTAAAATACTTTTTTGTTACTGGTGAGTGTAATAACCTACCAACCTTATTTTCAAAATGGCGTCAATTAAAATTTAGCTATCTTCCTATGACATGTGTTTATTTTCAACATGCTGCTGTTGCTATTCATATAGATAAACGCGTACTGTACCTGTCTGGCTGCGTGCGTCACGGATTAATCAACTCGATCGAGTGCATTTCGTCTTCGATCAGCCCAGTTGCCACCGCGTGCTTCACTATGCAACGATAAGCAACTATGTGAGGAAGCGTTCTTTTTCTGAATGGTTAACACGTCCGAGTAGCAATCAGATTGCTCGTGGCCATGGAGCAGAGTCAAATTTGTCAAATTCAGTATTATTAGAAATGCATTTTTTTTAAATTTGCAAATATTTTTGATTATTGTTCAACCTTCATTCAATCTGATAAAAGTTGCTACATTGTTTTCTTATTATCGACGTTAAAAGAAATTCTTTTTGAACCTAACTTGCAATTCAATTTAAAATGCAAACACTATTTGATTAGTGTTAAGGCCATATAGGAGGTGGGCTAAAAATCTAATATCTACCAATTTTTGAGTAATCATTTTATTCTTAATTCAAACAAAAAACGTTCTAAATTATTTTCAATATGACTGCTGCATTCCATCGCACAAGTGCTACAGCACTGCTAGTTCTCATTCGGTAGGGCATAAAGTACAGTCGTATTTATTACCAGCGGATCTCGTAACTTAGTGGTAAGAGTGGCAGACTAGTAATCAGAGCGATAGGTGGTCCCGGGTTCAAACCCCGGGGTAGGCACTAGTCTACGTGATAAAAAAACGTACAAAAAATTAGTCCTTCTCAGGAATAATCAGGAGTTCAT
This sequence comes from Agriotes lineatus, assembly GCA_940337035.1. Taxonomy (NCBI): domain Eukaryota; kingdom Metazoa; phylum Arthropoda; class Insecta; order Coleoptera; family Elateridae; genus Agriotes; species Agriotes lineatus. Next base: position 95,907,130 of record OW679200.1, on the reverse strand, counting down.
TCACCTGAGGACGGGAGTAGATCAGAAACTCCCGAAACGTTGTGTTATAAACACTCGAGACAGTGGAAAAAGTCCGATAAAGCATATCATAATAGACCACTGTCAAAAAATGACATCATTCAGAGAACACCATTAATTACATTAAAATTATAATAATTAAACACCAGCAAAAACCGGGCAAATCAGATTAAGTACATGCTGCAATTATTATAAATAAATTGTAATATAACAACACAATAATCCAGCCACATAATTCCCAGCAATATACTAGTCAAAACTAACGAGTATGTAGTTAATTACAAGCTATATTAAATACATTTCTTAAGAAAACATGCTAATGCATTTCAAAACACTTTGTAAAAGATAGCAAGTTTACAAAGGAGTTTATCTGTCAATGCAGTCAATAAAAAACATACATTTATTTTTGGTAGCTTATTGAAACCGAAGTTTCGCTTCTGTAGAGTTACTACACTATAATATGTTTTATCGGACTTTTACCACTGTCTCGGCTATTTATCACACGACGCTTCGGGAATTTTTATTACACTACTATTTCTAGTTTCGATTATTTTTACTGTAGGCACATCTTTTCGATGCCCCGGGCTAATTTATTTCTTTCCTGGATTCAGATCGGTTCACATGCATAAATTTACAAGAACTGGCGACTTACCAGAAATTCCATAACGCCCCTGCAGCCTGGGTTGTAAATCAGAAACATGATACTAGGGGGTGCAAGGCGAACAGCGAGTCCTTTCATATAGCAGGTGGTCACACACCCCTGACGCGAACACAAGCTCAGCCAATTCCACAATCAGTCATGCAAGCAAAACGACAAATATTCAGCTTTTAGCAGTAATGTGCTCATTACATAATATTTACAGGGGGTTTTATGGCCCCCCGCGTCGTCCCACGTCGCATCTCGAGGAAGACGTCATCAGAGATATCCTTCGGTGCACCTTCGATGATATGTACCTGTAATAATCCTGAAAACACGGATGCTTACCGCATCTAGTATGCCTTAACCGAACGTTAACGGCATCAATGGGTCCAACCCATGTCAATGTAACCCGCAATTACGGTGGCCGCATGGACCGTAAAAGACACAGGTACAAGGCATCTTTGGGAGATGGGCTTCCCTAGCCACCCAATCGCGCTAATTGGGGTCACTGATAAGCACAATGCTTATCAGGTCAAGGATCGTGGGCTACCTCGCCGAATAGCCATTAATCCAGGTACGAGGACGTCCTCTGCGACTAGTTGACCTCTCGCCAACGATAACAATAAACAGCGACCCAATTGACAAAGCTGTCTACAATCAGCAACAGTGCGAAACAATATCGAATGTTCGACTTCGCTATACAATAACTACATTTGCAAGCTACACAAGCATTAGCATTCCTTTTTACAGACCTCATCGTTTCATCCGCTCTCTTATAAGTAATTCAATCACTTCAAAACACATAATCGCGGTAGAATTACACCAGCGGTGGATCAGCTTCCACGTTCACACATGTGCGACCTCTGTTACAGACTGCCCGCTTGTCCACCCCCGAGCCCTCACATTGTACAAAAATGCAACCCCCGGTCGATTTGGGTTCACAATATTTCCATATGGGAATTCTCGGCTAAAGGCTCTTCGATAATTTAAATCTACCTGTTAAAACGCCCCCAATCTTAAAAACAGCCCTCCGCCTGTAAATTGGTTTGGGACTCGTTCCGACTTTGTGCTAAATTTAGAACGTATCATATTTCAGTGGCCGGTTTAGTCAGAAGCTCATAATTATACGAATACAAATTAAATAATAGCATATTTTCCAACAGCCCCAAGAACACAAAAGTAAATATTACAACATTCATATTCGTTTGAGTTTCGACGCCTAAGGTCGTATGCTCAGCGGCTCGATAAGCCAATATGTGGCTGTATGATAGCGCGTCCCTGTTATTTTTAATTTTGGATGAAATTGCTCCTCCGCGAATAGTGAAAAACAAATTTCCGATTTAGAACGCGTGGCCGAAATTGCCAACGCCCCTTACAATAACTACATACGAGTACATCTAGGTCAGTCAAACACAACGTATTATGTCCAAGTGCACTTGCAAAAGTCAAACATGCATTATTGCTCACAACCAATGCCACAAAAGCAACACTAACAACGGGTAGCATATTTAAATCAACCACAAATAATTTCTAACCAAGGGTTACCACCACTTACACTTTCCCGTAGTGAAAACAAAAGCAGAAAGTTCAAAATAATTAAAAATTCTAAAGTTTAGGTATGACAAATAATAAAAAACAAACCGACCATTTGTTAGGTAAGGCAACATTCAGTAGATATGGGGGTTTAGAAAAAAAATTAGGAACACGACTTAACAGACCCAGAAGGAAATACGGAAAAAATCAATGAGCCAAAACTACCGCAATGTTTCTAGCAGGAGCTAAAGATATCCAACCCCTAACAACACGGTTAGACAACGTTACAAAAGAAAATACAGCCTTAATACATTAAACGATCAACCAGTAAAATTCAATTCTTGGAAAGCATCCTTTATCTAATAGACGTGTCTGTCTGGAACGCTGTTTTGTCCGGGACGCTGTTTTGTCCGGGACGCTGTTTCAGCAGCCAAACCGTAAGAGATAGAGAAAAAAGTTATTAAAGTTATATGTTTGGAATGGTTATGTCAGGTCAGGAACCGAATTTCAGTCACGTGACACTTCCGGTTTTCGAGAAATCACAAAAAGACCGTTTTTCAAATAGAACGCGTATTAAATAAAAACTGGTTCGGCCGCCAAACGTAGCTGCGACCCTCTGCGCCTTAAATCCTCGATCGGTTAGGCAACCACTTTAACACCTTCCAGGTCTGGGTGGTTGCCTAACCGATCGAGGTTTGAAGGCGCGTTAAATGAGACATTTGTCTCACTGGACTGCTAGTACTATATAATATTCTTCTAAAAGCTTTAGATAAACCGAAAACACACAATATCAACTTCCCTCGCAAGTGGACGTAGTAACAGTAAACAATTTTAAATATCAAAGGGGAGTAGGGGTAAAAATATACCTAATAATAATACTGAAACGATAAAAGAAAACACATGGTAATACGAATTACAACAACCTTCGAATAAAAAGAACCATAACGGCGGTGAGACTGCGAATGCGATTCAACGCTTGGCAGTAGCCCGCCAGCGACCCGCCCACTTGTGGCATGTGGCCATGCATGACTCTTCGCACTTGAGCGATGGGGCTGCATTAAACACACCACACTTACCGTTGTCTCTTTTAGTCGCTAGTACAACATTAAAAATTGATACCTTAGATAATTTCTGAGGTTTTTACGGCTATTGTCATTAAGTAACAAACGACTTCCGGGATTGGACCGTGTCATGATTGAGATCGAAGAACTTAACGTTTCGCCCACTTTCGTAAGGGGCTTTATCAGGAGGAAAAAGAAAAAGAGCCCGGTAACTCAACGTGTTAACCACGCCAGAGGCGAAACTCTTTGTAAGGGAAGAGACACAAGAGCACGCTAACTCAACGTGTGAACCATGTCAGAGGCGAAACTCGACTGATGAAGCCCCTTACGAAAGTGGACGAAACGTTGAGTTCTTCGATCTCAATCATGACACGGTCCAATACCGGAAGTCGTTTGTTACTTAAATTATTACTTTTATTCATTTCTCAGTCAAAGCAAAAATACATAAAATTTTATATTTTAAACTGCTGAGCCTGCATATGTTGAGTTGAACTTATGCTGTTTTTCGTCAATTTTGTATATCTGAGCTGTGCGCAAAATGTTACTTCCATTTAAATAATAGCGTAAAGTATATAAAAGGTGATCACCTTCAAAAATAACATTTTACCTATTTTTGCTTTAACTTTAGAACTACCGTGAAATCATTTAAAAACGGGACAGAAAGTGCCATGTAATTTCTGTGTTAGATTCGAACTTTGGTTAACAGCCATTTGTCAATTTATTAACCTAACTTCAAAGAAGGCACAAGCTTTATTAAACGTCAAAAATTATAGTAAATGTTCAAAGAGAGTGCTTTGGAGTCTCTGATGAAATTGCTCGTGGTGGGCTGCCATAATAATTAGGAATTATATGAAATATTATGAACACGGCAAATATACTTAAGAACACACACAAGCCACTGCAGTAGAAATAACCCAACAAATCAATACCAGGTCAGAAAGCTGCCCAACATAGCATAATAATAAAAAGAACAATACTTTTAGACCCTTGGTAAGATATGTATCAGGGGAATAAAGCCCAAAATACTCTTTGGGAATTAAGAATAACAACTACTAGAAGGTAATAATTCATTTGTGCTATTTATTAATAGGGCAACCAATACATTGGCCTACCGACTAAAGCAAAATTCCGGATCTTCTTGATTTTTGAGTCATAAAAAGAATCAAGAACAGAAACACTAAAGTTTATCTTTCTTCGAATCATTCGCCAGTGATAGTCACCAACCATGTATACTGATATACAACATATGACAAAAAACCCATTCCTTTGAAATAGAAAAACTAACTGGAGATTGTTTAGAAAAAAATAGACGAACTTCTCAATCCCAACAACTCACTCAAAGCAACATAACAGATAGATGAAGCCATTGACACAGTAATCAAAATTATTCCAAATGCAGCTTGGTTAGTAACTTCGGTCCATCGAGCTTCACAGATAAAAGAAGATTCTTCCATTGTAGTGAAACAAAATATTATGACAAGAGGAAGGTAAGAAAGCGTTCACAATATACAAAAGGTGAAATAGACAAGAAAAAGATTAATAATGTGCTCCAACCCTGTATCCAGAATTCGGGGCAAGTTGAGCATTGTACCGCCAGATGCCAACGCATAAAGCACCAGCCTCTACACCGCAAGGTAAATGAGGTTACAGATTATACATACATACATTTAATGATTACTGGTTAAGCACATAGCGGCTGTACACAGTATGGATGGTACTTAATTTACAGTTATAATAATATAAAACTTAAATGGTAAGATAATGAGTAAATAATAAAATGAAGTTGCTATTCTGAATCACTTGATAGTAGCAGCACGTCTTGGGGTAATCTTGGTTTAAGCCGGGTGGAGATTGACTTGGTTCCGATGTTGTAGTACTCGATTGCTGGCCGACAATGCTGCAAAAAGCCTTAAAATATTAGTTTCTGTCATATTAATTTTTGAACCGTTCTGGTAATTTCCATTGTCATTGCATATAGGGACTTTTTCATTTTTAGGTTAGGATACTTATTGTAATTAATTTTATTCCTAGTGACGCTATCATCAATGACGTACGCTTTTTAACTTGAAAATTTTAATTAATGTGTTTTAAACAGTGTAACGATTTTTATAATGTAGTTTACTGGTTAATTATTTACTTCTCTGTTTAGTTGGTGTATTCAAGCCTTTTTATTCACCTTTGTTCAACTTTCAAATTTGAATCTCATTTTTGACCCTGTGCTGCTTTTAACCCAAGTGTTATTCTTTATTATGAATATCTATGTGTTACGGTCTTAAACTGACTTTACGACACCGCACCGGCTCATACAATAACGAAACGGCCGGCGCGTGCCGTAAGGGACGAAATCGGGACGAAAGTTCTCCTAGGCCGCTACCCAGCCGCAACAAGTTAGGCCGAGCTAGACTTTCAGTGGAGATGGGCGGGTCCTTTAACGAGATTATCTGAGGGTAACGGCCAGAGGGTCGGTAACTAACGGTAAAATAATGAGGGCGCCACCAAGCCTGTCTTAACCCGACTAACCGGGCCTGGGCGGTTAGACGGGGCGAAGCATTCAAGATACTCCGTCGATAGGGTTACTCATGAGTTGCAAGTTCACATAACAATTTCGGGATTGCCTTATGCAAAGATTGTAATTAGGTGCCAAACCGACCGCGACTACGCAGCTGTCACACCCACCTGTACGCTCCAGGCTCCCTCGTCCCGTCGCACAATAATCATTACACTGAAGGGGCGCTTATCTGAAACAGAACATGCACAAGTCGAAACAAAACAATAGTTCCCTTAATTAACAAGTCATATATTGGATCACGGGTTACAATGGGGCAGCGGTGTGCGTCGCCCTATATATGTATGTATTATATCTAAGAAAACACCAGCTGGCGCACGCTCTAAACCTAGCGACAGATATACAGAATAAACAAGGTAGCACTAGGCGCAAGCTCGTGCAAAGATACAACCTAAAATTCGAAATGAATGCGCAGCATGTGGGCGCGAAGCCTTATGCAACATACAGTAATGCAAGCCCTTGTAAAATAGACAATCGGTAATTTGGAAATGAGCGCACAGCATGCGGACGCGAAGCCTTATGCAACATACAGTAATGCAAGCCCTTGTAAAATAGACGGTCTGTAACTTGGAATGAACGCACAGCATGCGGGCGCGAAGCCTTATGCAACATACAGTAATGCAAGCCCTTGTAAAATAGACAGTCTGTAATTTGGAAATGCGGACAAATATGACGACAGTGCCTGTAGGCACAAGAGACGTGACGGGCTCGTTCGCGGCGTTCCAAAACAACTCGCACGCGGGACTTAATGCTCCCCGCGGGACAGAAACACTCGCGTTCACAACGGTAATCAGTTCAAAGACACATACCTTAATACGTAGGCGGTCGGGAAGCCTGGTAGGTACAGTTGAGTTGCGACAGGCTGCAGTCTTAGGTGGCAGGTACATTCGATATTCGGTTATAGTGATGAGTGGGCATCCGCCATACTGGCGACGGGCGACGCGTCAGGACGCGTACAACTTGACGACGAAAAATGGGCCACTTTCGTTCTGCGGGGCAGATCCTCGAATGTCGAGATGAAGGGGACGACCCCTTACTTACGGGAGCAGGAACTGGGCTCAAGATGCACCCACGCTACGCCGAAATAATTCGGAGCACGCACAAACACAACACCTCTCGAAGGTGAAACCATTCTCGCAGCGCTCGCCGCCACAGCTCGAGACGGGCAACGGAAAAGAGGGCCTCCACGGGAACAATACTAAAAGGACAGCGGCAGGCGTCCTCGGGCACCTAAGGGGCCAAAGGACGCCGCCTGGATAACACAACCACCAAACGGACGCTTTCTGCAACGGGCTGCGATCAACTGCCCAGAGGGAAGCGCTGCAACATGACACATCGGTCGCGTCCCCACGTGACTATATCTCGGCAGCCAATCGTGAGGCGATAAGATGAAACAAATAAGTGCCGGTGACGAAGACAGCACGCCTCAACGGCGTGATTTCTAGAAGGTTCGGAATTCTTGCGAGCGATAACACCCGGCTGCCAAAGTACCAGCAAAGGGGTGTTCCAACTGACGAGAAATACTGCGTTTGGGGCCAAATATGTGCAAAATCATTATTATGGAATTAGGCGATGAAGCCAAATAAGTAACTAAAAGGGTTTAGCATACGGGCACGCTGCCCTAAAGCCTAGGTGGCTAATTAAAATACCAAAATGACCTGACATATGTTAATATTATACCTCTGTAGATGAGTTTTATGGCCTGATGATGGAACCAGTCTGATTTCGAAACATTTCACTACGCACAGCATTGTAATAAAATCATGGAGAAAACTAAACGGTTTTATTGCTGCATATTATATAGACTGGGAAATAATAAATGAGCGAATAATGAAAGCAACAATAAAAATTAACAGCATAGATACACGAATATTGTAATAGTTTCTACACCGAATGAAAATGCGAGAGAGAATGAGAAAACCAAATTCTGGTTGCAATAACAAAATACTATTGATAACTACAAAGGTAATGCAAGTAGGTGACTCAAGGGTAGGAGAGAACCATACAAAATGCGAAGGAGCCATTACCAGTACATTTTATGAAAATAAGGAAATACACAAAAAACAAGTGCTGTACCACAACAAAACGAAAAATCAGTTACACATTGGGTAATTTTATATCGAAAGAGACAGAAAAGCAGTTAATGATGTGAGAGTTGAAAGAAGACATCAAATCAGCAGTGATCATTCTTACTGGAAGCCACATTCAAACAGAGGGGGAACGAATCAAGTACAAAAGAAGCTAATAAAATAGATATCAATTAAAGAATCAGAATATATAAGTTAAGGAAACACAGACAAAACAGATGTATATCGAACTAACAGAAAAATAATTTGAGCAACACAGCAGAATAAAAATCTGGTGTGATACACGCACACAACTTCCTTTTACAGTGATCTTATAATTTGCAAAAAATTTGATTTTTAATTTTTAAGCATTTGTCACAAATTTTCAAAAATTACAAATTTTACAAAAACGGTACAAAATAGAGTGTTAGTTCAAGAGACAATTTTTTTCTAGAATTTTAAGCTGAATACAAAAATGTAATAATATACCGGGTGTTCTATTTAAAATAAGAGTTAATAAAAAAATAGAAAAAAAGCAAAAGAAACCCATTTTAGAAGTATTCAACTGGGAAATCACCTATATCACTTCAATACACTTAAAAAAATGTAATAAAAATGTAAAATTTAAAAAATCGTTAGAGCCGTTTTTCAAAAACTCGAAAAAAACTGAAAAATCACAAGAGTAAACACCTACTTCCGGTTATGCGATTTTCTTCAAAAGCTTACTGTCGCATCTACATAGTACACAAAACTTATATATGAAGTTTCAACGCCATACCTGTTTCCGTTTTTGATATATTCTGTTCACAGACACACAGACACACAGACAGATAGACACACAAACAGACAGACAGACAGACACACAGACAGACACACAGACAGACCAATAAAAAATATGTCTTTTGGGATCAGGAGTATCTAAAACGTGAAGATCTGTTGAAAACTCAATTTATAATTTTTGGGGTGAATCCAATACTTGCTTTATTGTAAAAGGAAGTAAAAAGCGGTTTCAACCTATATAAATTAGGAGTAGGTAAAATAAATTATAAAGCAAATTGCAATGAAAGCATGAGGATATCCTAGAATTAATAATTGCAAACAGACTGGTGAACCGAATGCACCGAGAAAGAAGTTAAGTGGTAGAAAAAACTGTGGAAAATGTACGTACAGAATGATCAGCTAACGTATACAGCTTACAAAAATCAAACAAACACGGTTAACATTATAGTGGAAGAAGCAAAACAACAATCTCGGTAAAATGTTGGCACTATATTACAAGAGAGTCGTAAAGACAGTCAAAACTATTCTATAAAATATTGAAGAAAATGAAAAACAATATGGAAATACAATTATTATAGATAAAGGACCAAAATGGAACAATAGCTACCAGTGAAGACGAAACTATAGACAATACTTCAAGAAACTATTAAATGACCAACAAAACAACCAAATAAAATTAAAAAACAAACAACAAACAGGATAAAGATCAAAAGGAGCAGGAGAAAGAAAGATAAGCATGCAGGATTTAGAAGAGGCCCTAGCTAAAATGGAAAGATGAAAAAGCAGCAGGATATGGTGAAATAGCAGAACTGTTCAAACATATAGGACCTAGTCGGAAGGAAGTACTTCGGAAAATGAAGGAGTAAAGATATTCCCAAAGAGTGGAGTACTGCCATAATACAACCCATACATAAGAGTGGCGATACGAAAGGGTGCAGTATCTAGATGGGTATATTTTTACTAATCTTTTTGAACTGCAGCTAGCATATAGAAAAAGTAGATTCCGACCAGCAAATAGTACACAAGGCCACATATTTACCTTGAAAAAATCATTGAAAAAGGCAATAATAAGAGACGAAATCATTTTAAAACTCAAGGTAGAAATTGAAGAAAAAACTATAGAACAAGTTCAAACCTACATATATCTGATCATAATAATAAACAGCAACGGAACACAAGAGGATGAAATAGAGAACAGAATTCAAGAGGCATCGCGAACATTCTATTCAATTAGATGGAGCTTTCTTAATAAGGAGACAACAAAAAGGACCAAAGTGACAGTGTATTGTCGCGAATTCGTCTAAAGTCGGAGTGATTGACAACTCTTTTAGTCATTATACACTTGTACACGAAGACTAAAGCTGCTATTGCGACATAATAAGAACACTTAAATACAAATAATTGCATTTACAGAATAATTTAAGTCTTATAAGGTTACTTATTGACTGCTAAATTCTTAGTTCAGTTTGACCAAGAAAACTAGGTAGGTGTTCTCAAAATTGCTAATAATCTTATCAGAGCATCTCGTACCTTCGAACTTCTAAGTCACTTACATGAACGTGACAATACAAAATGTCTCCAAACTGTTATGTATTCTTGAAAATTGTAGGGTTTACACGCCAAAACTTGTCAAGAGGTCAACACCTCGCAAATAACCTCTAATAAAGTTTACAACTCTATTACTTTAATTTTTATTACCGAGTGGCAAGATTTGTGCTTTTGATCACGTACTATATAAATACTATATAAATTTACCCTTGTGCATCCATGAGATTCGAACACTTCCATCTTCCCAGAGAAAGGCACGTTCTAAATGCCAGTTTTCAGACGCCTGTTGTAATTTTAATATGACAATTTTGCCTACGAAATTCTGCCTTAAAAATACTTACTATACAAATTGCTTGTGGCTAACTAAAGTACAGTCTATTCGTACAACCGCGTATAATTTATTTTAACACAAGAACGCAAATATACGCAAAATGACCAACCTTACCTACGTTTCAAAGAACTGGATATAGTATACAAAAATGAGATACCTAATAAATGTTATAGGAATACATAGAACGGTAAGAAGAAGAAATGAACACATCAGGAAAGAGCCAATCAGGGAACAACTAAAAAAAAAATAATAAAAACTAAAGTGATTTGGACATATGATAAGTCTAGACGACAAAAGATAAACGAAAATGGTCGCGGAAGCAAGAAATTGAAGAAAATCCACAAGAAAAAGCCGAGAAAGTCCTGAAACACAAGATTAGCTGAAAAATGGCAAGAAAAAGGACTACGAACAGGAAAGAATAGCGTAAATTTGTAGTAGCAAAATAATAAACCTGGATGAACATGGTTGATATAGCTTAGGTTATAGATTAGTATTGTTATGTTATACCGGTTAGTCAGAAATTCTTCAGCGGCTTCATAACAGAATACTACGAATTATAGTGAGTGCACCATAGCATATTACCAACATAGTGATTTGTGCGTACCAGCGATTCAGAAATAAATAAAAAAGACAAGTGTTAGGCAATAAAGTGAAAGCACACTTAAATAAACTGGTAGACAATATTATGGATACGTCAGATGAATAAGCAGTAAAACTATTCGAACTAACACCACCGGCCAAACAAATTTGATTAACACCAGATAGTGATAACCTTCGTAATAATTACTGAATAAATATTTAAGTAATATATGTTAATAAATTAATGTAAGTTAAGAATAATAAAGGGAACACTCAGTGAAGTCTTCCCTAGAAGTCAGTTTGTATGTATCCTAATAGGATAGCTTGTACGATATTTTAATTATTAAAATATATTCTACCTTTTTTACTTCCCTAGTCTAAAAGACTGTCATTTAAATCAAAATAATATATTTCACGTGGTTTTTACTCTGGATGAAAAATCACATAATTTGGACCCAACATATACCGGCTGAGCACATTACAAAATAAAATTTTGTTTTGTTTTTTGCTCTAACTGAGAAATAGATTAAAGTAATAATTTTCAGATAGCTTAGGCTTTACACTTGACGAAAATGGGAGCCGAAAGATACAAAATAAATATTATGGGCAAGGAATAAGTGCGTTATGTTTAATGAAGCTACATAGCAGAGATCCGAACGGTTCGCAGAGCAGCGTGCGACAAATGGCCGTGCGTGAAATCGCTTTCAAACGGCATGAAGTTCGAATCCCACCGCCGGTAATGTTTTTTTATTTGAAAATGTATTTAATTTGCATTACCAAGTATTTCCTTCTATCGTTTCAGTATTATTAGAAACGTTCACTTATTTTTTTCCTAGTTCCTTATGATTTTTAAAATTGTTTAGTGCCCACTTGCGAGAAAAGTTTTGAGTAAACCCCTTTACAGATTTTCTTACATGTTCATGTCAAATTAGCAAGACCAGTGCTTGAGATATTTTGACTCGTAGCTAGATGAAGGAGTGATTTACAATTGCAAAGGAGAATCAGGATATTTCACCTCTCATAATGTTTTATTTGCATATACCTGGGTTTAAAGATAAAAATGCATAACCTGCAGATATCGACATGTAAAAGTGTTACTGCTAATTTAAAGGAGATTATGTGTACTGTAGTAGGAAACTTTAAATTCACAAATAACCTTGATTGCTCAATGGGTTTTCGTGTTTAGTGATATATGGGAGGCATCGTTTTACATCTCAATTTGCTTTGATATAGCTTATAACCGCATCCTGTTTTTGTCATTGTTATCCTCATGTGATAACGTATAGTTCTTCCTATGCGATAGCAGCTGCTATAAAATTTCCTAATACGTTAAAGCACGTGCTAGTTATTCACTGCAATTCCAACAGCATTGATCTGGTAATTGTTGCTTTTTTAAATTTAATTGTGATTATATCTAAAATCTAGCATTTTAATGTGGCGAGTCTTCATAAACTTTGAAAAGTAATTTAACACAAATATCGGGCGAGTTATATTACCATGTTAATTACTGTAGATACAAGTAGCCTAACTTAAATACCAATTTTACTTTCGAGCGCGAGGTTATGTAAAACAAATGTTTGCACTTCATTGTTATTCAAATTAGAATGAATTTCGTTCTCAATTTCGCATCGATGCGGGCCCTAATTTCTGCACAGTAATTCGTTGCAAAATCAGGACTCCTCCTGTACTCGTTTGTTGACATGCAACGACTAAACGTCGTAAACTTAACCCGACCCGATTCGCATCTAAATATATCCAAAATAGGGCTTGTTTGATCCATAAACGCTATTTACGTCTATTTTTGTGCGAATTAATTCCAGAAGCTGCCCGCATCCCGAGAAGACAACATGAATTCGCTGCTGGGGCCCCTGTTCCTTGCAAATGTGGTAATTACCCTTAATATTGTGTCAGCTGTTGCGTCAGGAGACATAACAGGTGGGTGAGATTGCCTATTTAAGCCTGCATTTTTGTGATTTACGCGACGCCTGTCGTCATACGTCGTTATTTTCAGATTATTACTGGCGAGAATATACGGGTGCTATACCGAGCGATGCGATCCCTGCGGGTACTGATAAGGCCGGAAAGCCGATATACGTCGGGCAAGGATTCTTCAAAAACATCGGCCTGCTGCCTGCCACCATATATACAGGCTCTAAGACTGTAAGAGTGACAGCACTAGGGCAGATCTACGCTACAGATAAGAATATCAAGGTAAGAATGTAGTTAGCAAATGGGGTTCAATTTATGACATTGACAAAGATAGTACAACGGGTCACTTCAACCTCTTCTAACTTCCTCCTTTAACCTTTATGAGTGAGATTTAATTATTAGATTCACAATTGTGATTAAAGGTAAATACAAACTCAACAGGGCAGTCCCAGGTTCAAGCCGTGCGTATCGGGTACCTACCTGATTGCACTAGTGTCAACTATTTTTCTTTATATTGAATCTACGTACTCGTAATTCTAAATTTATAACCACATATCTGAAAAATACTACAACACTACGAACTTTTAAACATATATTTTCACCATAAGCCAGTGGAATAACTTACTTATTGCTATTGCACTTTACAAAACGTTGTTCATAGGCAGGGAGAAATTATAGTTTTTACCTACAAAGTTCTACATTCAAAAATTAGATCGAAAGTAACGAACTTTGGCATTTGTATATACACATTGGACCAAAAACAGCGGTACAGATGTTATAGCATCATAAGTCATTAATATTTACAAATGAATATTGTATCATCGAAAAGGTCAATGTTTATAGATGGAAGTGAAGCACTTTTACTACAAAGTGACAACGATAATTCGTTAGTGGTTAAACAAAGTTATACAAAAAATTCTATTGAAAATTGGAGTATTTAAATATTGTACCGGTTTTTTTGGCCCACTGTGTATAATTACCTTAATTTTTTAATACAGGAAATAGCATAGGTGAGGTAACAAGTGTCAGGAATTTTCGCAAATATTTTAAAGTACCTTGCCAAACTCAAATGAAAGAAGAATCTTCACGAGTAATATCACTAGAGGTTCAGTTTAGACGGATATCATGTTTTTTGCTTTTCTCGAGAACACGGAGGTTTGTGATATAATTTGACGACAAGTTTGAACAACAAAAGCACGAAAGGTGCCTGTAGTGTTGTCGTATAGTGACTACGAGAGTTGTTACTCCCCTAGTTTTCATCATGGTTTTCAAAATAAAAATTTCAAACTTTTAGGGTAAAATGTACTTATAGGGTAAAATTTTTAAGCGTAAACAAACATTTAAAATCACTTCCGGTTCAACCGGAAGTAGTAGCAACTTTTTTACTTTAAATATAAATCTACCATGTTGATTCAATATTTGAGATATGCAAAAATTTACCTTTTCAATGACGTATCACACATTATCATTTGTTTCAAAAATGGTCTCTTGAGTCACTTTTTAACAAATCTCAAAAATGGCCGTAAATTTAATTTTCTGTCATTTTAACCATAATCACTGACTTATTACACACAATTGAAAAGGTGATGTAATAAGCTACCTGACGGTAATAAATAAAAGATATGTTCCTATTTGAAAAAAAACGAATAATTTCGGTTTATTTCTCTAACAAATTAACTAGACATTATTATACAACCTGACACCAACCATTTAAACGTTTCCATGGCCTACTATCTAACAGTTATGTTGTTTTAACGAATTTACGGCCATCTTTGGGATTTGTTAAAAAGTTACTCAGGAGGCCATTTTTGAAACAAGTGATAATGCGTGATAAGTCATTGAAAAGGTAATTTTTTGCACATTTCAAATATTGAATCAAAAAGGTAGGTTTCTATTTAAAGTTGAAAACGTTGCTACCACTTCCGGTTGAACCGGAAGTGATTTTAAATGTTTGTTTGTGCTAAAAAGTGTCACCCTATAAGTGCATTGTACCCTAAAAGTTTGAAATTTTTATTTTGAAAACCTTGGAAAAAACTAGGGGGGTAACAACTTTCGTGGTCACCCGGTATACAGTGTGTACATAAAGTAAGGAATAAATTCATTATCTAGAAAAGGAAAAGGTTTTCGGAAAAATCCTCGGACATGTCAACCTTTGTTTTAAGATGCGCATCTTTTGACGTTCTAGTCCCATTGGTGACATCATTACTGTTCCGGATATGACGTCATCAACATTTTTTTCAAATAGCAACCTCTATTTTTGACAGCGCCATTTGAAAGAGCATATTTTTCTGCATACAGCACATGAAAATATTTGTCATGTTACATAAGGAAATTTTCGAGAAAATTAATGTTATAACGATTTAATTAATTTTAATTAATTTATTTTATTTAGTTAATTGAACAAACTAATTAATTAAATGGTGAAACTGAAGTCCTTCCTAGCTTTGTAAAGGTCTCTTTCTAAGTCATAAAAAACCACTCCTTTTATTATAGCAAAAAAGACATTTTATCCACAATCACCTTATAATTGAAGTTTTATCCACACTTATGAACCGTCTAAAGTACCACTTTATCCACTAGTGGAATAATGAAATTACTTTATTTCACTAGTTGGATAAAACCATGTCACTTACTACTGCAGTGTTGGTAGCACTGTCAAGCTATGCCAAATTCGAAATTTGTACGTTAAGTTTTGCGTCAATCTGTGTCAAATAACAAACAAAACTTAACCTATTAACCTCTCGAATTTGACATAGACTGACAATACACTTCAGTACTGCCAAACGTATAACATTTGATCTTTCGGTACTTTCCAAATTGTCACTATGACTTTTCATGGCTGTCAATACAAAACGTATGTTTTTTACTTCCTTTTACGATAAAGGAAGTATTGGATTCACCTCAAAAATTACAAATTGAGTTTTCAACAGATCTTCACGTTTTAGAGTCCCCTGAATTAATTAGTTTGTTCAATTAACTGAATAAAATAAATTAATTTTAAATCACTATAACATTAATTTTATCGAAAATTTCTTTATGTAACATGACAAAACTTTTGATGTGTTGTGTGCAGAAAAATATGGTCTTTCAAATGGCGCTGTCAAAAATAAAGGTTGCCATTTGAAAAAAATGTCGATGACGTCATATCCGGAACAGTAATGATGTCACCAATGAGACTAGAACGTCAAAAGATGCGCATCTTAAAACAAAGGTTGACATGTCTGAGGATTTTTCCGAAAAGCTTTCCCTTTTCTAGATAATGAATTTATTCTTTACTTTATGTACACACTGTATGTTTATTGAAAAATGTTTGAGGCAAATTAGTTGTGTTGGAGTTTAAAGAAAAAACATATATTTAACGTGTTTCACTTTTCACCTTCACACCCCTGTATCATTCTTATTTATTTTCTAATCTACTTCAAATTCTGTACAGTTATACTACTCCTTAATAAAGTAGTTTTGAAAGTTTTTAAACCAATTTACCGCAAACCAGTATCTTAAAGCCATCAAAAATAGATGAAAGAAATTTAAAAATCATAGTAGGTCCAGTTTTATCGAACAATTTGATTAGCCATTTGATTAAAATTAGAAAAATAGTTGAAATCCCCATTTTTATGTAAAAAATATATTTTTGTTATTATGAATTCCGACAATAAATGTTTCACTTCTCATATTCACTCCCCCTGTACTCTTTTTATTTATTTCATAAACAATTTAAAATTTTGGTCAGTTACACTACGCTTTAAAGGAGTTGTTCTTATATTACACAGGGTGTTTCGGAGTTGCACGCCACTATTTTAAGGATGTGTTCTCCAGCACTAATTAACAAAAAAGTCCATACAAACATGGGACCTAAACGGCTTTGTTTTCAAGATACCGGATGTTGAAGTTTAAACAAAAATTTATTATTTTTCCAAAATCTGGAAAACGCCTATAGTTATTCTAATGAAAGTTGGTGTAAGTTAGTATTTCATAAAGTGGCATTGTTTGGCCAAAATAAATTTACGAGTAATTTATTTTCAGCAGTAGCGTGCATCGGGGCCACCACAATTACCTTATTTTTGAAAAATCTGGTACGCCACTGTTTTTTGCCTATACAAGTTTTTTAGGTTTATTCATTGAAACTATACAAAAGATATATCTTTTATTTTTTTGTTAGAATAAACCTTTTTCTAAAAAAAAGGAAAAATCTGTAACAGCAATTTCGTTCATTGGACGTTAATGGGACCTAAACGGCTTCGTTTTCCAAATACAGTTTAAAGAAGTTTTTAAAAATATTATTTAATAACAAACAATCTTACAATAGCTACTTTTGCCTAAAAACAGTTGCGTGCCAGATTTTTCTAAAATAAGTTAACTGAAGTCGCTCCGATGCACGCCACTGGTTGAAATAATTTAAATTTATTTTGACCGAACAATGCCACTTTATGAAATACTAACCTACACAAGTTTCATTAGAATACCTCTAGCCGTTTTCCAAATTAAAAAAAAAGTTCAAACTTCAACATCCTGTATCTTGAAAACGAATCCGTTAAAGTCCCATGTGTGGATGAACTTTTTTGTTTATTTCGTGCTGGAGAACACATCCCTAAAACTGTGCCGTGCAATTTCAAAACACCCTGTATAAATAAGTTTAGTGCAAACCAGTAGGCTACTGCGATCACAAATAGACGCAAAGAAATTATCAAAAAAGTTACTAAATCAAGTTGCGCTAACAAAAAAATTGTGTAATTGCCTAAGATTTCTAGTCGATCAGAAAATAAATAAAGAAGATCCATAGGTGGGATAGTCCACAATGAAACATTTATTGTATTAAATCGTAATAATAATAATAATAATAATAATTTAGATTCCGATTTTGATTTCGGCTATTTTTGTGATTCTGAACCCCCTTTTCTACTAAAATTTTTCTAAAAAGCTAGGGCTCTGATTTTGCAATTTTCCCATTTATTTTTGATTACAGCAGGCTAGTGACTTGCAATAAAATTGTTTTAAAATTGTAGGAATAAATCTTTTAAAGGGTAGCATAACTGACCGAAATTTGAAATTGATCAGAAAGGTGAAGGTGCGAAATGAAACATACTGTATATTCAGCTTTACAAAGCCTTTTAGGTCCAACGCTTTGTGATCTTCCATTTTTTTCTATTCTTTACTTTGGCTTTTCAATCCGTTATGCATTTTGCCTTAAGTCTTCTTCTATTGCTTGAAACCCTATCTTACTAGTTTGTCTCTCCATGTGCTCTAACCATTTCAACCTTTGGGTCTTTATGTATTGTGTGATATTCTGCTGCCCATATCATCTTTCTACCTTTTTATTAGTCTTTTTTTCCTATCCTTCCTCACTGCGTTTTCTGCATACATTCTCCTGAAGATTTTGTTTTTCCATACTTCATTCTTCATTGTAAATACATATTCGGCTAAAAATCAAATGTTAACTAATATTTGTTGAGAAAATGCAACGAGTAGATAAGGAAATCATTTTTAAATCAACATTATCGATGTATTTAATGTTATAAAAAAATAAATTAATAAGACAGAAAAAAGAGAAAGTACTTAGTTACCTATCTATGTATTTATAACATTTAAAATGAATAATTACTAAAGACACAAATATTAAATGCAATTTGTTCTGTTGCTATCATAAACAATTTAAGTTATTAAAATATATTGGCCAGTAAATAAATTTTTAGTAACTATTTTTAAAAAAATGTCAAATTTGGCAGATAACGGAAGTCATATTTTTTCCATTTGATGCCAACGCTTTGGCGATCACTGTATATATTTCTGGCTTCATTGCCTACTCAATGTCCTTCTCTACCTTTTTAGGGATTTAGTCTGTAATGGGGTTCTTCTTACTTCATGGTAAAGGTTTATAATTTTTAGTTTATGCATTTTTGTTTTACTATTGCGGTCCTTTTTTCTATAAATAAATTAGCTCTTAGCTTGCGTGCATCTATCCTTGGTTTGTTATCTTTGTATTTTATATTTTGTGTACCTTGTTTTTCTTCTTTGTATTCTATGTACTTCTGCATTTTATTCTTTTTCAGATTTTAAATTTTACTTGTACCAATTTTAATTTATCATTTTTGTAGTTACTACAGCCAAATCATACTTTTCCTTTGGTTTGGCTTTGGTAACATCTCCTCTTCTAATGTTATTATTGAGTCTCTTTTACTACCTACACTACTTCTGCGTCTCTACTGCATTACTATTGACATTCATTTATGGCTTACCATAAAGCAGGTTATAATTTTTGAATGTATTTTATCCAGCACCTTCTAGTTATAAGGCTATTAGTAGATCGATGTTAGACCTCTTGTTACCGTTCAAAAACGACACAACGACATAACAAACCACCCCTCAAGCGTGCACAACAAAATCATACGCTCGAGAGCCGGACTTGTTAGTCGCGAGTCGCGACACGATAAAACGACAAAATCGGGAGGTCGATCGAGAATACAAGGCCCTAACCCCGTTAGATGACGGTAACAGGAAGGGTTGCTCCGACTAAACTCAACCGGGGGGGCGGGTTCTTTTCTACCTTCGAGTTAGGGCTGTACATCGATACAAAAGAGGTTAAAGATGTTAAATAATTGATGCGCCACCATTTTCTTGACAAATCGGAAAAACGTCAATCGCAGCACAAGTGAAATGACTTGAAAATGGAAGTAGGCAATCCACCTGGCTACGTTTAAAACTTGGCAGAGTTTGTTCGGCGAGCTAAATACAGTTTCGACTTACCTTACAACTATAACTCACTAAAGCAGCTGCTAACCTCCTTTTACATCTGTAACAGTACATAAAACAACATGCAAATGCCAAACACAAAAGAAAAACATCAATACTTGACCAAGAACTCTATTAGGATGAAATAAAAATATATAAATAAGTGGCAATAAACATGAAATTGACTAATTAGACTTAAAAGTACTCAAACGTTAGTTGGGTTAGATTGCTCAATACGTTAACTTTAATTACAAAGGGTCCACTTGACGGTAAACACATTAATGTGGCTCAGGGCAAACGAAACGGCCACAACTTACGTTGAACAACAAAAGAATGCATAGGTAAATCGTTAAATTTAGCAAACGGCAAAACACATCATTGACAACAGATGTACTAATCGTTCAACACTCGACGGGGCGTTCACTTTTCGTTATACCCAATAAAACTAGTTTACAATAACTTTTACCTTGAGAAAATTGGCTGGCTGCACAATTACGGGCGATATTGTATGTAGCGTCGCTTCCCAAACAAACTGCCGGAAAGAACGGACGACGGCGAAATCAACGGGCGAAGACGTGGTGCGGACGAGCCTCGGAGATGCTGGCCACAACTAAGGGTGGCATGATGCAATAGAGTCCCCCGAAGGGTAGCGATAACACGGGGTGAACCCCTCGACGTGCGAGTTTCGATAATACGACGGAAAATTCAAATTAGCGTTGGGTTCGATAGAAACAGTTCGTTAGGGTCCGTATAAACGATATCTTCAAGGGTCTCGCAACCCTCGACGATAAGAACTCTTGACCCCACTAATTAATGCTTCACATGCACTTCAAACGGAAAGTTCACCACCACCAACGCCGGAGATTTCTTGCCAAACGAAACAGTTCGAAAACGTTAAATTGGTACAACAAACAACACGATGCGCCCAAAACACACAGCTATTCACAACGAAAATTACGAAAGTTCGAGCAGCGTCCCCCGGCCGCAAGCGATGCGAGCAGGGGGCTGAAGAAGCCAAAAACGTTTGTTCTAGTTCAACAGCCGGTAGCGAAGTAAAGTTCCTGCCAAGCGGCAAGCGTGAAGAATGACATAGCGCGGACGCGGCTTATCTACGTCCTTGTTCCACTCGTTACGTTTAAGAATAAGACGGATCGAAATACTGAAACAACTTTACTTAACCAGGGGATTCACACGTAAAATTACAACCGCCGGTTCGGCGTCAAGAACCACTTAGGACGTGATAGTGGCAAGATGACATCATCCATGCAGAAGGCAAGGGCAGAACAAAGCTGCTTTGATAAGCGGCTTACTAAGAATTTAAAAGAACAAAGGGACTACTGTTTGCAGCAGGGTCAAGGTTTAATAACACGTTAGCAACGAAAAATTAAGTCTCGGTGAATATGCAAGGACTGTAATGCGTTAATTTTTGAAATGAACAACGCGGAAATAAGGTTTAAGGAAACGAATTTTGATCACATTACCACTGAATTACGAATTTTGCTGGCGTGACTCGTGAAAATGCTAGAATTTAGAGCCGAAGTATCACAAGTAACTGCTTTAATAGAATTGTTCTAACACTCTAAAGTGACCCATAACCCACTAGTGAGGTAAACAATTACCAACCATGTCACTCACTACTGTATTGTTGGTAGCACTCTGTCAAATTCGAGATTTTCAGAGTAAGTTCTGCGCAGTCTGTGTCAAATAACAAACAAAATCTAACCTACTAACCTTGAATTTGACATAGATTGACAATACACTTCAGTACTCGAATCACAGGCGATTCTAGCTATACATTTATTTGATCTATCGGTACTTTCCAATTTGCTCGTCATGCCATATAGGTGACGCTGTTATGCCCTAGGTTTTACAAACAACAGTGTGTACGGATTTTATAATCTCTGAGACCTTTTTCTGACGTTTGATTAGCCATCCAGATCCAGTTCTTTGGGCAGTTGGCCACACTACAATTTATATATTATTATATGAGCGATTATGACAGCCATTATTCACGAAGATGACATTTGCGCCACAAGCCGAAGGCGCGTGGCGCAAGTCATCTGAGTGAATAATGGCCATAATCGCCAATATAATACCGTATTTTATCTACTCCTATGCGATAGGAGACTTGTGTTCATATTTCGGAATTTTGACATTTGTGACAGCTGTTAACTTCAAAAGTCATTGAATAATAAGAATGAATTCTGTGATTGGCTACAACCTACTGAATAATGAAAATAGAATTTTCTGATTGGTTGCAGTTTGCAAACTATTGAATAATAAAAATATAATTTTATGATTGGCTGCAAACTGTGAATTATGATTCATAATTAATGGCCATTGTACAGTAGGGGTAGATAATATCTATTTACGACATTAGGCTGGCAGCTAAGCATTTATGGACGAGCTAGTACATCACTGTCTAGCCCGCCAAGCAAAACATGTGAACTAGGAAGGCCATAAACGTGAATGCCGGCCGTGTGTCGTATACATTTTTTTGTATACTGAACAATAACAAGAATCATTTTGATTTTATCAATCTATTTGCCTTAAAAGTTCTATGATTTTTGTTATACGTTTGGCAGTACTGAAGTGTATTATTGGTAACGCTGTTTATGTCAAATTCGAGGTTAGTTTTTGTGTCAGTTTGTGTCAGACTGACAAAAGCTCCTAACCTCGAATTTGGCATCGACTGACAGTGCCAGCCAGCAACAATATTCTTCAGTCCTGCCAAACGTATAACACGAATCACAGGCGTTGTTAAGTGTTAACGGTCTAAGCCATAAAAACCTACCTACTGGACTCGTCGCTAAGCCGGTAGATAGTTGCTACCAGACCAGTATACAAAAAAAATTAAAACACGCACATTTCGGGGACAAATCCACTTCCGTTTTCAATGAATAAATAATTAAATTAAAAATTTTCTATGAATTGAAAATCAACAACTATTCAGCATTTTTATTGAAATGACTTTACTGGAAGTATCCATGTTTTCTTGACGTTAAACGTAAATGTACAATTGGAACAATGATTATTATTGGTATTTAAACCAGGGTTACTATTCCTAGTTAAAGTAAAACTTACATCTATAAATAGTAATTACAACTCGTGCAGAGCGATGCAGTTCCAATCATTGTATTGCTGTATAAAATTATCCAGAACATTTCATGTACAGTCGTGTTCAAATAAATCTGGGACAATATTTTTTTCATATGCAGATTGAATTAAGAATTGAAGAATATCTCCATGGATTTCCTGCTATCAGAAAGAGTTACACTAAACTGGTAATGAAAGTTGTAACTCTTTCTGATAGCAGGAAATCCATGAAAATATTCTTCAATTCTTAACTCAATCTGCATATGAAAAAAAGCATTGTCCCTGATTTATTTGAACATGACTGTACTTCCTTAATCGAAGCACATCGGCGTTGCGTGTCAGACCCTATATTTTAAAAATTTCAGCATTTAGTAACTTTACAAGGTTTTTTAGCAACGACTCGATTCACCTATTTTGCTGCCTGATATGTCATAAAGAACCATACATGGCCAACATTCCTATGTCTCAGATTTCAATACTTTCAAAGTATACTAAGGCAATGAACGTTTTCTTTATTATCATCTATAATAGTAAACATGTTTTGAATTTTGTTCTTAGCATCTAGTATGTTGATCATTGTATAACATTTTTTTTGTCTTGAATTTCGCCCAATATAACTTAAGTAATTATTCTTCCTTGCTACCCCAAATAGCATTATCACCTAGATAATAAAAGTACGGCTATCGCAAACACTTAAAACGTTTTTTTTAATTAAAATGTGTAGGTGGAATACCGACCTTCACTAATACGTTGCTCATTAAGTGCTTCCACTGATTTTTTTAACTTTTTTCTTGGTGAATACATTTTTGGTTTGTAGGTATTATGTTTACTTCCCTCGTGTAATCCTGAACAAATTACCTTTTTCAGATCTTCATGTTTCAGAGTCCCTAGATGATGAAAAACATTTTCTCTCAATTCCGTCTGCTTGTCTGTCTCTCTGTATGTTCGTCTTTCTGCCTCACTCTCCGTCTGTTTGCTCAAAAACTATTTGCTGCTAAGCGTCGTAATCGCTTTCGCATGCCCACCGCCTGCAACTTTTTTTATATGCAAATTAATGTAATTCGCATTACCAATTCTTTCCTTTTATTGTTTCAGTGTTATTAAGTACTTTAAGATATTCGTACCTTTCGTTTTCTTTGATTGCTAAAAATTTTTAGTGTCAACTTCGACTTGAGAGGGAAGTTTGAATAAAGCACTTTACAGATTTTTTTCATTCACAAAGTTCTCAGCTTCAGAAAGCTTGGAAATATCATTGTCACCATTGATCGATAAAGTTGTCCTAAGCATGGAGTATTAACTGCACGTACGTGACGGCCTCTCAAAAATATGCCAGAAGGGCTGTAGTTTCACTTACACTTTTAAGATTCCGTTATACTCATAACACATACCTGAAATGGAAACATAATTTGACTATCTAACCTAGTAATCCTATCGCTGAGAAAAATCTGCTTGATAAGTTTTTTCATTGTTCCATATTTATTCAAACTGCATCAGCAGAAAATAGAAGCCATTTTCAAACTTACCGATTTGCGAAAGCATCCAAAATGTTTCTAAATATTGTAATTGTGTGTTACCTATCTAACTTTTTACTAAATTACCCTATTTCATAATATATATACTTTAAGCGATGTGCAAAATTAAAATACTTTTCTGTTCTTGTAGCGTTTTCTATTTAGAAGTCGACATCAAAAAACTGCATTAACGTAAATAAAAATTATCCAGCCTTCGCATAAAAACACAAACAACGCTTTTATCGAGAGTTCGAGAGATGAAAGTGTCTCATTTCAAAATTTCGTGATGAAAGTGGTTGAAGCTCATGTTTTGAATTTGGTGCTGTTTTTTTTTCACTAAAAGTGAAGTTTTATAATTTAGCGTGTTAAAAGGGAAATCAGCTGTTTACTTTTAGCCCATGTGCTAAAAGTAAACAGCAGGTGTGGAATTTAAAATTTCGAACTGAAAATAAGGTTATAAAGTTATTCTAGTTACTTCTTTCGTTAGAGGTAAAATGTTTTTTAAATAATTATAGCTTTATGTAATTAATAAAGTAAAATGTGTACTATTATAATTACCTTTGATAACTGACTTTGACAGCTACTGGCTGCAGAAACATTCACCTGCACGTCAAGGCCATCTCTGTATTATGCATAAATTGTAACTGTCATAAATGTAAACCTTTGTTAAATCGACATTTATGCATTAATAGCAGTAAATTTAAGGCCGTAGAAAACATATTGTGTGCAAACTCGTGCTAAAAGTGTTATTGCACTCGACATGTTATGAAACTTAGCCTTCGGCTTCGTTTTATAATTTTCATTTCTCGTGCATAAACGTAAACTTTAAGCACTGGTTGCACTAATAGATATTTTCTACGATCGTGTCAAAATGACAACTTTTGCACAGTGTCTAGTGTCAAAAGTGACGTTTGTGGCATTTTTAATATTGGTGCCCAAATTACATCTTTTTTGCACGTTGCCATTGGTGGCCTGTTTTAAAACAGGCTTCGCCGTAAATTTCAATGTCAACATAACCTAGAATATCTAACACAATGTGACGGAAAAGTGTCTCCGAACTAAGTTTTTATATTTCTGTTACGATCGTAGAAAAAATAGAGTATGATACACGTGTATAAGTGCCATTAAAGCACTAGTGACTTTAAAAGCACTCCGCTTTGCGTCGTGCCCTTAAACTCGTCGCACGTGCGTTAAAGGCGTACTTATACAGTCGTATCATAATAACTATACTGTTATGAAAAAAAATTCCACTTGCCAGGGAAGTTCCGTGGCTGAACTATTGGTAACAGAGGAGTAATATTTTTAACCTTGGCCAAAATAAGTATTTTTGGACACAACAGATACAGAATGAACACATTAAAACATTTAATTTCGTCTATTTTTGCTTTTTCTCAAATTTGTTCAACATAAAACACATTTTGCATTAAGATTAAGCTTTGATCCTTGATGTAAAATGTTACACTTTTATCAAATAGATGGAAGGAAAGCAAAAGATACAGGTTGACCATTACCGCAATATTTAAAAGAATGGTATATTCAAAATTTCAATTTGCGAGAGAAGTTCTGTGTAGTTTCGCTTAGACTATTTTAAATGTTGTTTTTACTTATAGCTCTATTAGATCAGAATGGCTTTAAGCAAGGCGGTCCATATTGTTCCAGGCCATTACACTGGCTCTGGTGGCAAATTTTCTGCTAGACCATTCCCGGACACACTAAGGTTTAAAAACTTTCAAATATATTTGGCGTTAATCAACTATTTTGACGAGACAGTTCGCATACATTGCAAAAAATGCATTTTAAGTATTGCTTATCAAGCTGCAAGTCAAAATAACCACCCTTCATCAGTTGCTCCATATATTAGCATGTTCAAGCTTCTGTCAAATGAAACAGTGGCACAAAAATGGTAAGAAGTTTTGAAATGAGAGACCTGGCAGATTGGAAAGATTAGTGTTGTTTGTGAAAAGAAGGGTATATTAAGGTTTATAGGATTAAGAGACTTGTTCCGACTGCAATACCACTGCCTTCCAGGCTAGTCATTCTGAGGAAACTACTGTTTTAGATGAAGTCAAACTTTACTTGCAATGAAGAATTAGCTACCTACCCATAAGGAGTTGTTTTTGAATCGAATATTACGGTGAAGCAACGTGTGTGTTGCTTCACCGTAATATATAGTGTAAATAGCAACGAGGTTAATGATTTTTTTACAACTGACATTTATTAGAATGACAGGGACGGTGCACTGACAGAGTTTTCATTCAGTGACCAAAACTAGTAATTTTTTGTTAAAGGTTGGCGAAACCATTATCTTTTTAAAATGACTCTATGTCATGTTTAATGTCTACTTAAAGCTCATTATCGTAATTCCATTTTTGATATAATGAAAGCAATTACTAATCTGGTTGAAACGACACTTGCTTTGCTCAATCCAGCAACACTTTAATTTTTACACTAAAATAGACGTGTTTAAAAGCTAATTTAAAATACTTTTGCAATTTATAGAATTCGAATTAATACATTTTTAAAATTTCCGTGAATGCATAACTAAATTTAACTCTTAACTGTAATTCTATTATTATATTGTACAGAATAATCCTAAAATATCTTTTACAATATATAGGTGCAGCTAGTTGTAGGAGAAATAGGTATAAAGTGAAACCCATTCTTAAACACCGAAATTATTTTTTTCTAGCGTGGGTGAATCATACCTAGATGTAATCCGTGAGTTGTTAAAAAAATCATTTTTTGTTGCGACAGTTTCCATTATTGACTTTAGCCAATTCATTTGAATTATAAAACTCAGAACTTTTGTAACGTGAAAAGAAATTGATACCTTTTGCAGTGTGTTCGCCTCAGATCGCCAATTTTGGTGATAATAATCGGTATGAGACTCCAAGCACGTATAAGACACCCTTTGATAGTATGATATTGTTCTTTTCAGCAACGATGTTCTTTTAGAGAAGCTATTTAAAAAGAATCATTTATTGGTAATGTTTTAGTATTATTGTAATTGTTGATAAAATTAAACCTGAGCAACTGCACCAGACTTTTTGGGAAAGAGGATGTCATCTAGTTGCTTGTGTTCCTAGACAATAATAACAAAGAGCTGTTTTATAGGAAGTACTATTAGTTACTTTAATGGACGTATAGATAATGCTAAATTTTACCACCTTATTCACAAAAAGGTTTCAGCGTTTATCTTTGTTCTCTAGTGTATGACAAACTTTTCAACCATTTAATAATTCCTCAGAAATAATAGTATATTATGCTACTAGGAGCCAAAGTTATACTTTATGTGGCGTGGCTGGACGGCTGATATGTACAGCCGAGCTACATAAAGATACTTTTACTCCTAATAACATATAGTACTTGTTCTGCAAACGTTTAGAACAAATTATTTACAATGTTGTGGACAAAATCAGAAAAATAATACTTTTTCTAATCACTGTATAGAAAGTCGGCTTTTAGGAAACAAAACTGTCAATTTCCAACCAACCCAACGGGAGCCAATTTTTATTAACTCCCGGCGGAAGCCAATATTTTTTACCTCCATGGATATCACACCAAAGCTTTACAACGTTATGTTGATTTGGAAATTAGAAAAAATGTCACTAGAGAAATCTAAAGTCACTATAATGATCTCCTAAAGCAACATTTTTTGAAGTTCGTGCTATAGAACATGCGTTCGAAGAAAAAACATAACTATACCTTTGCTCCGTAGATATATAAATAGCTATTATATCTTTAGCGGCAGACGAGCTGCAGAGAAACTGTTTAGATGCCATGGCAATGAAGTAACATTTTAGCGTCATCAATCAAGCAGTATAATCGGCGTACATACATCAAACAAGTAGGGACACTCGCTGTCGGTTCCTTTGATGTCAAAATACCGATTTGGATGCCCTTGAACGGCTCCTGGGAAGTACTTTCCGATAGTACTAACAGATCGAGCCACTATTTTGTCACGTATGATTGGTAGCAGAGTTAGTAATTGGCTCTGATTATTAGAATTTTGTGCTGCCATCTGATAGTTAAGCTTAGAAATACCCCCCGAGTTACTGTTCCAGACACTCTAGACAGGTTTAAACATTTGGCATGAGTGTCTCTACTTGTTTGATGTATGTAAGCTGGTATAATGCCACATTTTACTGACGTTTGAAGAAAAAATAAATTACTGTATTTCATTGTGTTTAAATAATGATTCTACCTTTAGGTCAAATGGGCTTTCTGAACATTATAGTTTTACCAGTCCGCTTGCCCTATCAACTATCAATTAAAATATCTAAGATTCTAATTTTATGCTTCCATTATTTCCGAAGAAATGTATGCTACCTGTCTTGCTCTCAGTCATAGGCAGATAATCTTTCTGTCTACTTCAAAAGAGTGGTTAACTATATTAAACTATAACTAGTTTCTACGACCTTTAAAGGTAGCTTATAGCATTCGTAAGGATAATTTGCAACATATGACGACTTACTACGACCTCAACCTTTACGAATGTTAACGTTATATGTTTATTTAGACTATTTAAATTTGTATGTTTGGAGAATTGTGGCTGAGTGTGGACGTACCTATGAAATGCTACTGATATTGCTACATTTCTGATCTATGTACATATTAAACTGTTATTTCGTTGTATTCAATTTTCGTAGGCTCAGCAGTTTCCTATGCTTTTATGTAGTACACGAAATTAAGTAGATGAGCTTATTATTCTAGTATTTGGAGTAAAAGTGTTTATCTAAATGTGTTAAATATACTCTAAATCACCTAATATAACCCAATTCAGTCTCTAAATGCTAATAAGGAAATTCAGTGAGCTACAAATACAGGCAGCAGTAAGAATTACTACAATTGAATAGGAAATCCTCTCAATTAAATAATTTCCTTTTCCTGCAACATAGTTTCTATTACTTATTCTGACCTTAGGGACCACAGTGGAAGCAAATCTAATTTACAAAATCAATTAACTAATCCGGGACATTCCAATTTTAGTTTTTTGCTAGCTTTTTGCTGAGATTGGCTTTACGCACATTAAGCAGGCGTGCCATTAGGTCGTCACGTTAAGATTTTCGCCGAGGGAAAGGAAGCAGGATTTGACATTTTAGGAGACTCACTTAAACCCACATTAATTAGGATTTATTAGGCATTAAAAGTTCTGGCGTTATCGAAGCCGGCGGCTTCTTACCGTAAGAGTTGATACAGGTTTAAATAGAATAATTATGATATAATTACTTTGCTACTAATGCAATTAGCAGCTTAGTGTCGTTAATTTTCTTAAAAGCCTTTTAGGCGTATCGCAATTACTTTGGCACAACACCCAGCCAACACTCACGAATTTAAACTGTAAATCCCTGCAACTGCAGGTATCACAACGCTTCCATGCAACAATAGCGCCGATTATCGAGCAGAAATGACCCGATCGTCCTATTTTGTGGAAATGGGCCACTTCGGGGCCACTCATTGATCCAGCCCGTCATTAAGGACTCCGTTTATATCTGCAACCCTTTCTAGGGGAGCATGTTAAGTGCAATCGTTCGTGATAGATTTATCGATTCAATTAGAGATTGGTTAATATGATTGGTGTTGGCGAACTTATGAAAATGGTGCACTTAGTTTCTCTCCCAGTAATTGTGGAGATGGCCAATCGCCAACAAGGGGTAGATTGGAAATAGAAAAAAACAGGTTGTCTCCAAGTATTAAATGTATAGAATAAAATTTATTGAAGAACAACGACTTGCACAAACTGAAATAAGGCCTTACCGTAATAAGACAGGGTTAAATCGATTTGTTTTAATTCGAGAAATCTGTGACAATATTTTGTGCAGAATAATTTCTGGTTTTTGTGTGCAAATCTGTTTTTGTTCTCTAAATTCTTTGATATATGTTTTTTCTCATCTAGTACTGCTTGCTCGACTTCAGTTCTAACTTTTTTGTAAAAGTTGTAGTTTATCGTGTTCTTGGTCTGGAGGTATTTCTTCCCCCCCCCCCCCCCCCCCATTTTAACCTTTCCTCTTTAAATAGGCGTTTGATGTTCGATTTTTCCTGTTACGAAGTTTGGTTTTTTTCAGGGTTTTCCTAGAATCGCCTGGTAGTTTTCGCATTAGCTAGTTCAAGTGCTTGGATCCCATTTCGCCTCCCTTCTTCACTATATCCATAATTATTTTCCATTTTTGATTCTGAGCAGGCTTTGCATATGCATTTTTTAATGTGTAAAACAGAGTTGATAGTAAGAAATCTGTAAAGCAGTTTACACGAAACTACCCTCGCTCGAATTTGGTCAATACGCAAATTAAATTTTTTTGTAGTAAGCTGGGATTCGATATCCGATCGCCGAGGCTACTATATCGAGCCAGCTTCTTCTCCGCCGCTAAAATAACTGAGCTACGGGCGTGTTCGACGAATTTCTCTTGCGTTATAAAGCACCATACTATTCTGCCACATTTGTCATGTTTACTCTGTAGCTGTTAGGTCTCGTTTTCGCCAATGATAATGCCTGAGCTATTTGGAAATTATTACTTTTATCTTTTGCAAATAAAAAATTTCTTTGTCCTTTAGACGGAGGAAGTAAAAATGTAGTCCGCTGGGATCCGTACCCGAGCTGCTACCAGTGGGCGAGTTTCTGGTGTCAATTTCGCCAATGATAAACAAAATTTTAATTTTTCAGGTGCTCACCCTGTATATATTTCTTCAAAATTTTCTTGGTTTCATGCCAGGTAAACATATAATATGCGTGCAAAATATCGTCGTCCTCCAAGAAATAGTTTTTGAGTTTTACCGCCAACAGAGAGACAGACAGATAGGCAGATGGAATTGAGAAAACCTTTTTTCGTCATCTAGGGACCCTGAAAAGTGAAGATCTGGAGAAATCTGTAAAAGTGATTGTTTCGTGATTACAATACTTCCTTCGCCGTTTAGACGACGGAAGTAAAAATTACTAAAATTAAGGTTAAACTTGACAGATCATTAAGGGCATTAAAGTTTTTTTCTACAGCCGTGATTTTAAACTGTTTCCAAGGGTCATATGCGGCGTGCTTTATGTTGTCTATAAAACACGCCATTCCATTTAAAGCACGGAGTACTTTAAGAGTTTATAAAACCTTATTTGTGAAGATTAAAAGTACAGTTATTATATCGGACCGATTTGTATGCGGAGCCCCTAGTGCCCGATTGGAGAGGGGCGGAGCCCGATGGCCCCCCTGGAGAGGGACGAAGCCCTGAGGGCACCCTTGGAGAGGGGTGGAGCTCCAAGAATCCCCTTGGAGAGGGGCCGAGCCCTGAGGGCCCCCTTGGAGAGGGGCCGAGTCCCGAGGGCCCTCTTGGAGAGGGGCGGAGCCCGATGGCCCCCTTGGAGAGGAGCAAAGCCCCGAGGGCACCCTTGGAGGGGGGTGGAGCTCCAAGAGCCCCCTTGGAGAGGGGCCGAGCCCTGAGGGCCCCCTTGGAGAGGGGCCGAGCCCCGAGGGCCCCCTTGGAGTGGAGCGGAGTCCCGAGGGCCCCCTTGGAGAGGGGTGGAGCCCGAAGGCCGCTTTGGTGAGGGACGAAGCCCCGAGGGCATTTAAGCTAACAAACTCCTCGGCTGTAGAAAAAATATTGAAGCCAACTCGTGTTTTACAGTTTAAAAATCTCGGTCGATCATAAAATTCTCGCTTCGCTCGAATTTTAACATGATCGACCTCGATTTTTAAACCCTCTGTAAAACACTAGTTGCCTTAATAGCTATTATGTCCTACCAGTACATTAATTGAAATTAATGACTCTATTTTAAGGTATCTTAGATACAAAATAACGCTCCAGGGCAATTATTTTCTTCATAAGAACACTAGGGTTATTATGAAAAATTAACAGTATTTGTTTCCATGGATACAACCTTTATTTCAAAAATTATGCACCACTGTCACAATGAAAATTAATGACAGCTCATCTAATGTCACAAATCTAACTTAGATCAGCTAACTAGATCAATCTTAAATACCATAGCATAGTAATTATATGAATTGAATATGAATATGAATTAGGTAAGAAAATTGGTAGGACATAAAACCTTGAAGGCACCACAGGCATTATGAGCTAAGAGCCCGCGATTGTTGTACACGCCTCGGGCCAAAGGCCCTCGGTTAGTACACTAACAATCTTGGGCTCTTATTTTACTCATAATGCCCCTTGGTACCTTAATAACTATTAAAGACAATGCAGGTGATTCCTCCTGTTCAGCAATATATCACAGAAGGGTTTTCTAAAACTCATGGACTTTTCACAAGTTATAAAATCTCAATGTTATTTGGCACTCTTTGTAACAGAATATCTGATACACTGGTAAAAATATATACACCTGTGATCATTGAAAATGAACAGGGTTATGCATTTCAAATTGACTTAACCGACGTTTCTGCAATTGCGTGCAACGTTATTTTATTATTACGATGGGTAGAGAGTTAGAACAACACGATTCTACTTTAGAGACAAGAGGAATTCAGAAAACGTAATCAACTACTGTAATGTTAGTTGCATAGCCCTGTTCATTTTCAATGATTCTTTGTGTACATATATTCAAGGCCTGCTTAAAACCAGAAATGTGTCTAAGCGAGCAAAATTTCTGAATACATTTATTGTTGAATTTTGTGTTTATCATTATTAATTCCACATTTTTTTCTGGAATGGAGATTATATTACACCCACAGCTGGTACAATTTCTTTAAAAAGGTAAATAATTCAGTGGTGCAAAGGCAAAAGGGTATAAGTCAAAAATGATCATTTTACAGGAACATCAAAAAACTATTTTGCTGGAGGTTTGAGATGAACATTTAATTCTTTTCGCTGGTAATCAAAAGAATCAAGTCGATTTATTGACTACAGCTTGCTTTGCTATTGATTCTAAAACTATTTCTACTAGAAATTAAATAAATACCGAACTTATACCTTACTCCATCTCCTTTTATTCATTTTATGAAATAGCAAAAGGGTATAAGTTGGCATATAGCTTTTTGCAATTTCCCGGAATATGTATTTTCTGATAAATAATTACTATGACAAAACAGCATATGTAGACATAAACTAAACCAGAATATGTGTTTTCGAGTTCGAATAATGTGAGGTTATGTGTAAACTTACCAGTTACGTTCTTGTCACAGCACTTCTGCAATACTTTGTACCCACGAGGGCGTGTGTCCATTTTGGTACTTATTCGTTAAACTACACTACTAATAACACTGGAAAACTGGACCGCTAACACACGCTATTGCACCTGCATGGAAATGCACTCGTAGTATAAGTGTACATAAGTTAGTTGTTTCCAACAAAAACGGAAATTTATGAAATGGCAAAAGGGTAGATGTATACATATGCTGTTCTGGCGTTGCAGATAGCTTTACGAAAAGCTTTGACTCGTGGTATTAGTACACGTTTCTATTTGCCATTGACTAAATTTGTTTTTTATCAGTTTTTAGTGAATTTTCAGGGAATAAGTCTACATATCCCATTTAGAAAACTTGCTGTAACAATGCGGTTATGGTATGTAGACTTATATCCTCTTGTATTTAGATGCCCGATATTGCTCTGGACACGGGGCATCAATAAAATAAAAAATGAGATACGTCGACTTATACCTTTATGCCTTTTTGCCACAGAATTACCAATTACCGTCCAATGAAATAATTGAATTACCAGATTTCCAGTTATTCAAATGAAATAGTAATTCAATTATAAATTACATGGTAATAGTAATTATACGACATAAATTGCTTTTTCAATTACTTTCACTCGAAATAGTTATGGTATATTTGTATTTAAAAGGTATTTAGATATCTATGTGCTAGTACATCGTTTTATAGAAGCAAACTGAAATTAATAAATAATTATTAGGAACCAATATTGTATAATGAAGTTATTGGTTGTCAATATTGTTATTAAAAAATTAAATTTTATTTTTACCGTACGTTACTTTGTAATCTGTACTTATAGTAGGCATATTTTTCGCTTCTTACACAATAATTATTAGCAAGCTACGATGCTACATCCTGCACAGGCTACACTACACAAGACACCACTTGCGCATCTCATTTACAAACATACGTGCCTACACCAAATATCTCAAAAATTAAAATTACCACAGATAATTTAAATACTTTAGTCCAATTTAATTGCTAAAAAATAATTGATCAATTCAATGTAGTAATTAATTACTTTCAAAAGTAATTACCAAGTACTTTTTAACAAGAATGGAAATTACCAATTACAACTGCCGTATTTTGAAAAGTAATTCAATTCCAAGGCAAATCAAAAAATAGGTATTTAATTAGTAATAAACTGTTTTCTAAGGTTATGCGACTTAAGCTATTTATAGATAACAAGCTTTTGCCTGCATCGCTGCCCCCGTCAAAGTCGTGTACCTTCTACTTCTAGCCTATTTTGTATGATTTTGAGAATATTGGTCGAATTGAACGATGTACATTTTTTCTCCGACCTCTATAAACGAACATATAGACACACAGGTAGACGTTATATTTTATAGTATACAAGAAAGTCCTAAAAACGTAGCTAACTAATTAGAGAGAGCTAAACAGGACAATATATTTTGATACAACACTTTATTAAAAATAACTTCATAGACTGAGTCATGTACATGAATTCTTAAAATGTAAACAATAAAAGATGCAGTATGATCGAAAACTTAAAAGCCGCGTGACGCAATTGGGTAAGCGCCAGGCTTGCATTAAGGAGGTCCTCGGTTCGAATCCCGTGGGGGTCGAAATTCTTCCCTAGCCTTGGCGATTGGAATCGGGCTCGGTGAGATCATTCACAGTTGGGCACCAAATTAACTGTGCTCTACTCAGAACCACAGACCTAAGAGATAGAGTAACAAGGTTAACACATCACCAAGACACACACCTCACACAATGGTTGCTGCACAAGCACCAGAGGCGCGCTCCTACTCTGTATCCTGAATCCGGAACAAGTTGAGCATTGTACCTTCAGATGCCAGAGCATAAAGCTCCAGCATCTACACCGCAAGGTAAATGAGTTTACAGATAATACATACATACATACATACATAATCGAAAGCTTTAATCTTCTAGAGGGCTGTGGAATTCTTTTGTTAAACATTTATGTTGGCAGACGTGGTAGTAAAAGTCACATTGGCA
Organism: Agriotes lineatus; assembly: GCA_940337035.1. Taxonomy (NCBI): domain Eukaryota; kingdom Metazoa; phylum Arthropoda; class Insecta; order Coleoptera; family Elateridae; genus Agriotes; species Agriotes lineatus. The sequence goes on along the minus strand of OW679200.1, from coordinate 95,871,614 downwards.
TTATATATCTTTCAGTTTAAGGCTTTATCTGTAATGTCATTTTAACAAATACAAGTATTTTTGTTGAATACATAAAAATGTTAATAACAAAAGCAGCTACAGCTGTTCAAAATGATTTCCTCCATATTCCAGCACGACTGTGTTCAGTATTAAAAATGTTGTCAAAGTTGAGTGATTCTGTCAAAATTGTATAGGTCATATTATTAATTACCTTTACTCAACACTGCCAACATAAATTAAATTTTAAAAACAATTTACAGCTCTCTAGAGAATAAAAGTTTTCATCGTACTGTACGTTTATTAATGAAAGTCAGATCACTATTTAGTCCAAAACTTAAAACACTTAAACCAAAAGTCCTTAACGATGGGCTCAAATAATTTAGCTAGAGTATCTTATTAACAATTATCTTTAGAACCTTCCGTATCCTAAAATTAGTCATTTAGTTTTATATACTTAAAATCCTCCTTTTTAATTTTTAATTTTAACTTTCTACCTGCAGTAGTTACTACGTAATAGCGATTTTTAGAAATATAAATGTAGTCTATTTAACTGGTTTGAGGGGATGTATTCCGAACAACGCTGAAAACGGTTTTACCCGGTTTTTGAAAGGAAATAATATTACGAATTTTAACTTCTTAGCTGCAGTAGTTAACGCTTTGTGGCGATCTTTAGAAAAACACATGCACCCCATTTTACCCTTTTGCGGCTGAATTTGACCTGGTTTATAAAAGAAACTCGTTGACCAAATTTCGTCTTCCTTGGTGGTCAGTCAAGCAGATAAAACTGCAGTCAATAAAAAACCATTTAGGCCTTTTTACGCATTGGAGTTGAATTTTCGGAAAACTCGATCTTAATGGGTGTCTAAATAATAAGTCAAGCCAGGAAATGCACACTTTTTAACATTTTTGGTATATTTGAGACCTCTTGCCCCTTTTCACTTTTACCCATATATGGGTAAAATTTTAAGAAACGTTCAAAACGCTTTCTAAACATTTTAAAAAGATATCGCTATACCAAAAAGGAATAATGTTCTAACTTAAGAACCACAGGCGATACGAAAGGTTTTATAATTCACCCCCGAATCCAGATTTGTACCTTTATGGGTTGACTAGGGCAAAATCTTGAATTATGTGTTTATAGATTTGTATGGGTAACCTCTGTAAGCAAAAATCAAATCGATATCTCATCGGGTCTAAGAGACGCTGAGAAATTCCTGAAAATAATTTTATCTCTTTTCACCCTCTTATTGGTCGAATATTGTATAACCTTCTCTTAATGGGTACTTACGTTATGGAAAGAATTTCTTTTTAACCAAGATTTGGGTTAGGCGGTGATTACGCGGTCAAGACACGCTTTTTTATGTGTACGTATTTCAGTTTCAATTACTTCTCAACGGCATAGAGCAGCGGTTCCCAAACTTTTACGGCCATGAAACACTTAAGAAGCGACTTTTATTTGGCGGAACTCCAACTCCTACTCTATATTTTTATTGGCCATTGTGAACGTATCCATATGTGGATACAAAGAGAAGTAGAACTAGGATAGCTTCTTCAGCTACTGACGACTAATCGTCCAAGTCAGACGTTCAGTTGTTAGATTCAAATTTTATTTTTAAAGCTGATGAACTCTCAATTTCAATTAGCTTTTCATAATCGAGCACGAGATTGATTTCGGTTGACAAATGGATTTTGTACCCAGTTGATGTCCGTTGGTGTACAGGAAGTACTTCATGAGATCTATTAAATGATCAAATGTTTTTTCGCACAATTGCTGCTTACAGTTCGTTTCGCTTAGGAATTGGTTTAAAAGAGGAAAACATTGGAAGCTTTTGTCTCTCACATATACGATCAAAAAGTTAAACTTGGGTTTTAATAATGATATTTGTTTCTCACTATGAATGTGGTAGTTGCTTTCTCTTGCAGAAACAAATATTTTGTAATATAAGCTTGTTATATGAGCCATTTCGCATCATGTAAAAATTCGATAAGTCTGACGGATGCAACTGCAGTGTACGACACTTGTAATACTATTACATCGTCTAGATTGTAAAGAACCAGAACCCTTTGCGTTCTCAAAAATGATAACCCTAACTTGTTTTATTTTAATATACATGTATTTTTGGTACACATATGATACAGTATATCATTTCCACTAACTTGAACTAATATAAGATTAGTGGCTAGCTATAACTAACTCACGACTGACATGAGTGTTGAACTGTCTAGAACTTATAAACTTGGGGGCTTGTCCTAATTCTATCCACACGCAACTATATAGACGTGTAAGACAAAGCCAACGGCAGCCTGCCATATTGCATAGTTGGACACTCTATACTTTGTCACACTATCAATAACTGTGAAGTTGCTCTAAACTTAGATCTGTATCAATAAAACATGAGGCAATGTAATAGCTTAGTAATAAATGCCAAATAAATTAGCAAATGTTCGATCTATTTCAATCTTTAGTACAACATAATAATCAATTTTTACAACCTCATTAGGAGATTGCTTTAGTTCGAATTGTATTTTCTTTCCTAAAAGGCATGGTAATGTAAGATGCAGTAACTACTAGTGTATTTTAGCACTTGGTACGGTTTCTTTTAATTTTCCCACCATCGTTGCAGTACCATAGTCGTATTCGTCGAAACACATGTGCTCAAATCTGAAACAATAAAGAAGCCAACCTGCGATCGATTACTAATAATAATCTATGGTAGTATAATCGCAGATCAACCCCCTTATCATTTATACACCACGGTAGCTCAGAAATGTTCTTACTCACCGCAATGACCTAGCTAGCTTCCAATTCGATGGCCTTGGGTCGCAGATTTCTATCATCAGCTGACCTGCTGCAAGCTCTTTTAATAATAGAAAAAATCTGGTGTGATACACTCACACAACTTCCTTTTACAGTGATCTTATAATTAGTCAAAAATTTCATTTTTAATTTTTAAGCATTTGTTAAAAATTTTCAAAAATTACAAATTCTACAAAAACGGTACAAAATCGAGTGTTAGTTGAAGAGACAAATTTTCTCTAGAATTTTAAAGTGAATTCAAAAATGTAATAATATACCGGGTGTTTTATTTAAAATAGGAGTTAATAAAAAAAATAGAAAAAAAAACAAAAGAAACCCACTTTAGAAGTATTCAACTGGAAAATCACCTATCTCACATCAATACACATTAAAAATGTAAGAAAAATGTAAAGTTTAAAAAAAATCGTTAGAGCCGTTTTTGAAAAAATCGAAAAAAACTGAAAAATCACAAGAGTAAACACCTACTTCCGGTTATGCGATTTTCTTCAAAAGCTTGCTGTCTCATCTACATAGTACACAAAACTTATATATGAAGTTTCAATGCCATACCTATTTTCGTTTTTGAGATATTCTGTTCACAGACAGACACACAGACAGACAGACAGACAGACAGACCAATGAAAAAAAATATGTTTTTTGGGATCAGGGGACTCTAAAACGTGAAGATCTGTTGAAAACTCAATTTCGAATTTTTGGGGTGAATCCAATACTTCCTTTATAGTAGTAAAAGGAAGTAAAAAACACAGGGCGCCAGAAATCACAGATTTCGAGAAATAAATAAAATTACAGCAACAATTAGGTTTATTTGGTTAATAAATAATAGTTGCTTGCAACATCGTAATTAGGTCTGTAAATTGTTTATCACAAAGTTTAAATACAGTATATAACTAATTCTGAAAATGCAGCACGCACAAAAAAATATTTGAACCTCTTTTGGGCTCTTGCATTGAATATGATTGCAATTCAATGAAGGAGTAAGCTTACCATTGTCATATGTTTTAACCGTTATCTCGGTAATGATAGTTAAATGGCGTGAGGGCACTTTTTACAAAATTCTTAATACGTATTCATTTAGCAAAACTTTAAACTTGTGAATTGTAAATTTGGGAACAATTAATACATTATGTTTTAAATTTGTAAAACATTGATTTATGAATAATTAATGCATTACGTTTTAAATTTGTAAATTGTAAATCGGAAGCGTTGTTACAATCGATTCAGCCAACAATTCATAGGCGGACGTGGTTGTCAACAAAAGTTGAAACAAGACTAGCCTGGGTGGTGGTAAAAAACGTTGCCGGCAGGCACTGAATTGTCCAGGATTAGCTTAACGTAAGCCGACAGCAATCTCGAACTCGTGGCCGAATTTGATAATGGAATAGACGCTCCTTGTACCACTTGGCAAGCTCAAGGTGACATTCCAGAAATGAGTTGCGGGTCCAAGTTATTGATTAGGGTGTTAATTAGGAAACCCAGATAAAGAGTCGTCTAAAAACGGCATCTAATAATGTCGTTTAAAAGTGACGTTGAAGAATATCGTCAAAGAGCTAATAAAAAAACGGGAAATTGCTAAAATGAATATCAACAAGTAGCGTAAACATACCTGATTTCAGTCATCAGCCCACAAACGAAGTTAATTAAAAATTGGTGCGGTAGCACGCGGGAATGCCTTCGTAGAAGCAAGTTACTTCAACCGAATGCAGAAATAGAATGCCCGCAAAACGATGGAATAGCTGCCCGCTGGCGCAGAGAGATAACAAATGAATTTCGGAAAAACCAAAACCAACACTTTTGCGCAAACAAGATTTGATATCGTTTAAAATACAGCGAATAATAACTCAAGTGAAAATATGCAGGCTGGCCCGGAAGTGACTAAATGGCGAAACAAATAGCAGGAGCTAAAGATTTGTTTCAAATCAAAATAGTGTTAGATCATGTAACAATCAATAATTCTAAAAATGCGTTTTCCTTGGTTTTTAAGATGCGCATAGAAAGAAGTATTCTTAGATATATGGTTCAAAGGTATACTAAAACAAGCAATATTACCAGTCCGGTGATACCTGGAAATGCTCAGCAATGGCCAAGTTTGGCAGGTTCTTTATCTCTAGGTAATTCAAAAGGAATTACATAAATTAGCACACTTGTACGATATATTTTCAACATCATCAAATGAGGAGCTCGGCTGTGTACTGAAAACGGTGGTGGGCACTTAAACACTTTGACTATTTCGATTTTCACATTTGATTTCTAGTTACTATTAACTAGAATGCCTTGTTTGCTTAGTATTCGACCTTAACGTTCTTTCCTATAGTGAACTGTAGTGCAAATTCAAGTACCAAAACTTTGACCGACTTGATATCGTACTACCCAATTTGCTCCCCATTTATATTACCGAAAAACCATAGATTCGTTTGATACACGTCAATTAGTTCGGTTGTACCGACCTTCTTTTAAAATTTTTAACTTAAATATTTTTATTCCATTCACCTGCATTTAAAGCAAGTCAAAGTCCTAAAGTTTAAGACTTATCCTCTATGCTCTATCTTCTTTCTGAAACAGACTATCAAAATATAATCTCTATAGTGCAATTTTAATTGTTTTGATAAAATTTTACGCATTTTCTAAATTCCTTTTGTTCGTTATGGAATATTACGCAGTCACTTATGATAACCCTCGAATCCGCTGAAGAGTTGGCAACGCAGGATGCACTTCGCCCAATGACACTTGGTAGCAGTTGTCTGCAAAGACGTTGAATTACCTGCAGTTACTTTAGCGACTTTCGATGGAAGGCTATCAGAATTCCAGGTATTTATAGACTTATACGATTGCTTATAATAACATGCCTTCGATTCCAATAAATCCTACATGTAAGGCATTGACCTTACCGATCCCAATTTTTAGCAACCACGTGCTATAGGCATACAGGTATCGAACAGATGAAACGTACCTCAGTCATCAGTACAGCCTTCGGGTACATTATTATGAGGAGAGTGTACAAAAGTTTCTTATTAAACAATTCTTTACTATTGGGCTCTTAATGAAGCTTTATCAGAATTGTGACAAACGGAAGGAATTTCACATGCGGCTCAAAAACTTTTTTCTGATGAATCACTTTGCGAATCTATATTTATAAAACACTGAACGCAAATTTTATGGTCACTATACAGTTCAGTTTCCTTTTAAATCAACACCAGCTATCTTTGCTGACCCAAGTTGTGTCGCCATGGGCCGCTTTTTCACCTTAGTACGTCGTTTACTTCGCGATTTTGAGCTTCGTGCGTCCAATATAGCGTTAATGGGAGATTATGCGAACGACTATGCAACCTATCTCAACACTCCCAGAAAATAATGTGTTAGCAATATTCCTCTTCACTGTGTATATTTTATATCGAATGGGTTGTGATATGAAGTTTGGTGTCAGAGTTCTCATATTGAGCGAGCGCCTGTGACGTAACATAACAACTGGAATCAAAATTGCAAACGGAACCGACACTGTGTAATTCAGCAAAACAGTTCTACCAGACATCCACGTGTCCTGCTTGACTCATCCCTTTATTCCCCTCAGGCAACATTGCTTAATCAGCATTTACTGATTGCTGCAGAAAATGATATTATCTCAGTTCTGTTTCGTTTTCGTTCACACACTGTCGTTGTGGATATCAAATAGAGGTATCGACAAATTCTGATTGCGCCCGAGCATCGATATTGTATTGCGCTCGTCCTCTGAAGAACGTATATTAAAGAGTGTCATTTGAATACTGTTACTTATGGTATTACTACTGTGCCTTATCCAATTATTCAGTTAGGTTCAAACGAAGAATGGCGCTACCTTCTTGAATTTTAACACTAGAACCGCGGGCTAATCATCTCAACGTAGCACAGCGGCAGTGCATAAAATAGGAGTTGCTTTGTCTTCTGTGTTATTATTAAAACACACAGCACAAACAGATTTCCGACACGACCTGCAATTATCAGAAGTTTTGTTTCCACATTTTGTAATTTGGCACTGACGATGACGTCTCTTGCGTTTTGATGGTGGTTACTCTCGGTCATGACCATGTTGCAGATCACTTCTTGTTGGTTTGATATTAATTTCTCTTGGCGAATTTCGTCTACTTGTTGCTGGATGATGGCTAATTCGTTTTTTATCACTGCTGTGAACAACATCCTATCGGTGATATCTACCAGGTCCAAGAAATTGTAAAATACCTGTATTGGTCATCGTCGAAATGATGCCTTTACTGAATATTTGCTACTCACCTGATCCAAAACATCCAACGGCAACGGTTTCTCGATTTTTCCAATATCCCCGGTGGGGTAGAGTAACATAAGAAAGATACATTTTTTCTGGGCTTTTCCTTGGTAAGCCGTGGTGGTAGTAATTCCGTTATTCATATTGGTAGTTAAATATAACTGATTACATCAGGGATTCAATGATGGTGAAATTTCTCTTCGCGTACTCCTCATTATTCCAACGATGCTGCTTTTTTACTTTCATTTTTCAGCTAGTTTTGACGAAGAGAAAATGTCATTGGTAGTATTTTTACAGATATTCAGATACGGTTTCAATAGATATGCAGCACTACGTTTTCAGTAAGAGTCTCATCTGCAGGACGAAGATCGTTTTTACCCAGATATGAAAGTTAATCCAAAATATACTTTACAACAACATGATGATGCCAAATTCGTCCGGCTTGTTGGCCGTATTGAACAAATCTGCACTTGGTTTTAGTGGAAGAGAGCTGTTCATCTACGGCAATATTTTGTCCTGGCCTGTAGCAGTTTCAGCAGTTTTCAATGAAACGGTTCCACAATGCTAAAGCAAATTTCACTTTTCAAGCTTTCAGATAGTGTTGATTTTTTGTCAAATCTGTTTTCTGGCACAGTTTCTTTAAAAAAAGCCTGTTTTCAGGTGGCTGCCCACAAGCTATCACACTCAAGTCCTATTCAATTCTGCAGGAAAATGTGATTATGTGTTGTCACCAAGTTGTCTATGAGCTTCAGTTTCAATACAAACTCTTCTATGACGTAGCATAAATTCTTAGTGGACCAATACGTCTGCCTCTTCCCCATCTAGTAGCTGCTTGATGTAAGAGCTGTGCTAAAGCCAAATCCGGCAAGTCCACCGTAGTCTTACCAACACAACCTGCAGGCTCACCATGATCAATTTGGCTTTTGTTGAAAGACACTAGTTTATACTCTTAATCATTGCCTGGGTCTTCGGAATGAACAAGTTGCGTTTTCTATTACTGTACGGTAGTTACTGTAAAACGATTGGAGACAACGCGCCAATTCAGCTGATAATAAACTAAATATTTCGTATAGGCCATAGTGGATAAGTTGGGAGCGGTTGAGATCTAAATAGCAAACATTTTGGCAAATGTTCAACAAGCTAAATAATGAAAACTCATAAAACCACATCACCATAGAGTTGCAATTAAAGTTGTGGTGATGGGAGAATTTTCGTTAACGGTCAAAATGACCGTTACCACGGTTCTAGTGATACAGTTGGCATTAAACATGTTGACGTTAGCTAGTATCCTACTATCAATAACAATATAAGTAAAGGTAAAGGTTTAAGGTAATGACAATGCACCAACTGGGGCGGGTTGCTATAGAGACCTTGCGTCCATCTTCAGCCAAGAACGGGAATATCAGGATGGGGGAGAGAAAGGAGGGGTAGAGAATGGAAGAGTGGCCAGAAAAGGTGGAGAAGTCCTGCCCCGGTATTTGCCTCAGAAAAGGTACTTTTTTGACTCGGGAATACCTAAAAACCTAAATCAGGGCAGACGGTTGCGGGAATCGAACCCACGACCTTCCGAATGCTAAGTCAATAACAATTGATATCCCTTTCTCAATACGGAAAATTCGAATTTCGCAAGTGAGCAAATAACAAGCAGCATTATGTAACCACCATTAGAACGTATAAAGCTCCTTCGACGGCAACGAACATTTTACGACTACCTCATGACTACCTCGTGACAATGCATTTACATATCAACTAAATTTTCACAAACTCTTTGTATGTAGCCATACATATTGTCTGATTTAGCACGAATATTCAATATTTTAAGCTTTTCATTGCCTCTCGTATTTAGCACGAAACACCACATAGAAACACTTTAGACGGTCATCGGCATTATGTATCAGTTTCCTGGGAGAAATCTCTTTGTCTCCAAATTTTTTAATAGATGGTATACTTTGTTCCGAACAATTCAAAACATGCCGAGCTCTTGGTTATTATTTCCGTATCATGTGCGCATCAGGCTGTTTGTCCGACAAGATGCACACTGCTTTTTCGAATATCAACACAAAAGGATTAACCTTTAAAATAAATTATTTTTAAAATGTTTACGCAGTCGAGTTCTACAATCAGTAGTATTGGGCAATATAATGACATGGTAACAGCTTCCTTTCTATGGGATTGGATTTACTGGAGTAGTATCTTGACGAATTTTTTATGTTAATTATTATATCCATTGCCCTAAAAAATGTAAGTGCAATGCCCAAAGCAATTCATTGAGAATTAATTTGAATAGGTGTAGAAATTCTGGAATTAACGTTTTTTAGAATAAGCGGAGAGTAATCTCTAATTTCTAATTCTAACTAAAGTATAGCATTTAGTTTTTAACATTTTATTAATTTGTCCCAATAGTGCCATATTCTAATTGAAATGAGATTAACAAAGTTGACATTCTTTAACGGTTGTTGAAGTTTGAACAAAACTTAATAACTGCTTATTACAACTAAATTCGTTGAAATCCCGTAACCACACCAATATCTAACAACCGCTAAATACGTATTTCGACAGCTAAGCGGTCGTCTTAAGTAGCCTTGAAAAAACTTAACCCGACAAGTTGGCCGAAGACATGCTCTTCACCAAATCAACAGTGAAAGTCAGCACTGCCGCACATTCCGACGCTATTTATACTATCTTACCCGGAGGGCGTGTACTATGCGCCCAATCAGGTTTGAACTTCAACCGAGCGTAAAGATCAGAATGTGGGATGGGACTTCCTCCTTAGTTCAACATTTTATTGTCTTGGTTGTTAAAAATGGTTCTTTCAAAAGAATTCAGCTGCCTTGTTGAGGTTAACGCCCTTACAATTTATAGGTTATTTCCGTAATACTATGACTCGTTTTGTAAATACGCTGGGCAATACTACATTTTTCGAATCTGTTCAACCTAAAAACAACTACATGTTCTTTAAATCTAGTACCTAAACTACGACGTGTTTGCCTAACATATTTAGAATCAGAATGGGAACAGTAAATTCCAGATTTCTTTATAGTCTTAAGTTTGTCTTTTGGATTCCTTAATGATTTTTACTTCCTCATCTAAAAGACGGCGGAAGTATTGTAATCGCGGAAAATAACCTTCCGAGATTTCTTCGTTTCAGAGTGCCTAGATGACGAAAAACAGGTTTTCTCAATTCCGTCTGTCTGTCTGTCTGTGTATCTGTCTGTCTGTTGGCAGTATACCTCAAATAGTATTTGTCGGAGGAAGTCGATGTTTTGCATGCATATTATATATCTACCTCGCATGAAACCGGTACAACTTAATACAAATATGTACAGGGTGAGCACCTTAAAAAAATAGAACTTTGTTTATATTTGCATTAAGTGAGAAATAGATTAAAGTAGTAATTTTCACATAGAGCAGGCCTTACACTTGACGAAAATAAAACCCAGGAAATACAAGATAAGGTCGGGAAAAAATTCAGAAAGTTTCAACAATAACACCGTTCGCTTAAATAGAGCCGCGCGTCACACGCATATCAGCGATCCTGCATGGGGCAATTAAATCTATCTGACTATCGACTATTGTAGCTGCAGGTGATGTAGATCGAATTCCTCCCCGGTACTTTTTAAATTTAATAATTGTTTTAATTTGCATAAACCAGTGTTAGTATATTGTTAGCTTTATTTTCCTTTGATTTTTAGAGCGCGAGCCGCATAAATGCGTAAATCCCAAACCTTGAAATAAACGGGAAACACATATTTTGGCGAGGCATCGATGTATATCGTGACAGCTGTTGCACGTAAATATATACATCCTGCGTGTGATATGTTTAAAAATGAATAAAAAAAAATTGAGTGAAAGAATTATCTGCAACGATAAGAAGAGGACTCCGTAGGGTAGCAAGAAATTTATCGGTGCATTTATTCGCATTCGCAAGCGCCGCGGTTCAAATTCCTCCGCTAACGGATTTTTTTAATTTGAAAATTTATTTAATTTATTAGAAAACTTGAAAGTATTTTTACTCCTAACTTAATTTCATTTTTAAAATTAGTTAGTGCCACAATGTCGACGAGGGAAGTTCTGGGTAAAGCCTTTTAAACCTTTTTTAGATTTTCGTTTGAACTACAGACCACTTTATAGCTTGAATCCTTACAAACTTTTGATATGTTTTTTGTAGGCGGGTGAAACGGAATTTTGATGTACTGTTCGTTGGGTCTCGGGACTTCTAAGGCTGACCAGAGTTGTGGAGTTTCGCACATGAAATTTTGTTTCTAGTTTCCTAATCAAATTGTTCATAAATTTAGAAGCTAAGCCACTGCACACAGCGATGTTTCTGATAGTCTGAAGTTCGGCGTTATACCGATCTTTGTTTAAAGGAAGAGTTAGTGGTCTACGCACTAAGAAATTTAGAGCAGCCATTTTGGGTGCAAAATAATGATTTCAATCTGCTAAAATGAATCTGTCTGCATTGGTTTCTTTTCTATAAAAATCGAATTCCAAGTTCTTTTTTTTCTCTTATTACAAATTCCATTTCCATTTCATATGTGAACTTTGTGCTAGGATATATAAAATTTAACTGATTCAATTAATTATCAATACTACATTTAGATGAATCAAAAACAGCAAAAATGTCGTTCAAATACCTAAACTAAATCATTGGGAAATACTGTGCATTGGTATTAAAATCAATTTCGAATTTAGACTTAAACGGGTTGGCAACGAAAGGGGAAAGGCTGTTCCATTGCTGTTCTTCCCTGCTGTTCATAGAGTTGTCCATCGATTTGAAAGCAATTCTGAGACATGCAATGAAAGTTTGACCATTTTTAAGAATAAAGATAATAACATTTTGAACAAAGACAGAGGTACCATCTCACACTCTGATCTTTACGCTCTGTTGAAGTTGACACCTGATTGGTTGGATAAGACCAGCTCTCCGTGCTAAGTAGTGTAAATAGCGTTAGATGTGATCGAGTGCTGGCTTTTACTGGTGAGTGAGCATATCTTCAGCTAAGTTTGTCGGGTTAGTCTCTCACTTGAAGGCTACTGTAGATGACAGCTTAGCTGTCGAAATAAGTATTTAGCGGTTGTTTAACACTTGTGTGGTTAGGGGTTTTAACCAATTATGTCAGATTCAAACCACAGTCTTCAGCAGTGTTTTATTATTCATTGTCTTTCATATAAAGTTGTTTTTTTTTGGCCTACTGTTAATTTTGGTATTTCTACTGGATCTTCATTCTTTAACTGCTCAAAGAATTTTTTCTTTTTCTAAATACGTCGCAGACTCCATATCTTCAACATTTGCATTTTCTACCTAGTTACCATCCGCGGTTATAGCATGGAATAACTTTTTTGGTCTAGTTAATTGAGTTTATTTTTTTTAAATAAAAATGTCCCTTGTTTAAAGTTCTAAAAATGTCTATGATTATTATTAAATAAAGATTCCATTTTTTCCAAGCATCAATACAATTTCCGAGACGCCCAATATTTTTGAAAATATTAGTAACTTTCCAGATATTTGTGGAAGTCTGAGAAGTTTGGCCGTTTGGGATTTTGTTATAGTTTTTTAGATCTTCGTGTGACGAATAAATGGCATTACAGACTAGTTGGAATTTCTGTCTCCACAAGACATAAAGTTAGCTTAAGAAACATACTGTATTTCAAAAGATAAACTAAAACACGCTTAATTAAAAAAAAAACATTGAAGACTAAAAACCTCAACGACTCAATTTACTTGAATTTGTACCGACCTGTCACCGATATTACATTATAATTGTGATTATAGAGTCAATCTCCATTTTATTATCCTTTATGGCAAACCCTGATGTATTTTTTATTAGAACGCTTTGTATTGATATTTTCCTATCGTTAATTGCGTTTTTAAACGCTATTACCATCATTGCAGTCTATTCATCTATTTTATTTAGATATCTAGTTAAGTTGTCAGCAACAACGCACTTTCACTGTTTCACTAAACTTGTTTACTAAAGAAAATTCCATGCATATTCATTTTCATCAATCAGTGCGTTTGGAAAGAACGTTATCTGTGCAGTCACTGTCGAATCCAGCTAAATTTATGCATTATTTCAGATCCTCTGCAGCCAAAACCCCAAGCGCTATCGTTGGGTCCCGACGAAAAACGAAGATATGCATCTCCTAACGAATTGTCATCTGGTGGTCGGGGGAACGGAATCTGAAACAATCCTAAATATAGGGCGGGTTAATCATGAGATGGAAATACAAATCGGAAAGATCTACCCCAGTTTTTCCCCCTACAAGGGTCTGGCCATACCCCACAACGGCAAGGAAGCCAACTACAAGAGTTACGAAGTATTGACGTACAACTGCAGCACGAGGCAGTTCTGTGAGGATCTTGGACCCGACGTTTATTAAATTTCGTGTACTTCTGGGGAAACCGATCTGGTTTTGTTGCGGTTTTCCTTAGATGAAGGTTTGATTAAACATGACCGCTCTTAGCTTGTTCAAATATTGAACTGAAAACCAAATCCACTTTAAAGCGAAAACTGTGTCAAATGTGTTTTCCATTCATGGCAACTGTAACAATTTGCTGGTTATTCATCGAACACAAAATCTGCACCGTTATCTGTGGTCATAATTAATAATCTTAATAGCTTGGATTCCCCTAACGTCTTTTACAGAATTTGTTTATAAATGCTGTCATAATGCAAATAAAGCGATTTTACTGTTTGTACACTGCCAGTGTTTGCCAAAAGTGTAGATCTGCAATTAATTCTAGCAGCAAAAATGTAGCCTGCATCTTTAAGTTTAACTTATGATGAGTAGGTTCACATACAATGTAGAAGCGGCATAGAAATATCGTAGTATCTTAGTATAGAAATAATCACTAGACTATGTTAATGTTGCTTTTCAAATACAATACTGCTATAAATTCAAATAAATATTTCTAGATAAATATCATCTTATGTGTATCAGTAACTACGTAATAATATATAAATAGACTTATTGTATTAAAGCATATTATAGACTAATAAAGCAAATCACCCGCATTAATTCTATATTAGTATAGTATTTACGGTGATATTTTCTATGAACGCTGGATACCTCTATGAAGGTTGGAAACAGTGTGGTTGGTCTATCTCATACCATCGAGCATTCAGAGTTTATGCTCAAATATACGCAAGCTCTCACCTTAATTATTATACTTTTTAAAGTAAAGTAAATTTTTTTTCTATAATAATTTTCAAGGTCAACTTTCTAGGGGATAAGTTGCATTCCTGCAGGGTCCCCAGTTTTAATAATGTTGGTACATAGATTTTTAGTTCTTTTCTTCCACTAAAAAAATTATTGTCATTTTGACAGATATGCCATAATTTAATATCGCTTGCTTCATTTTTGCATTTAAAGTATTTCTTGGTTTTCTTTTTTATCCGATTTTATTGATGATGATGATGATTCGATGTTAAGAAAGGAAATTTGTCAAGAGTTCAAATTAAGAAACTTTGGCATTCAAAATTGACACATAACCATAATTTCGAAAAAGTTCTACCAACACGAGGTATACAAATTTCCTAGCGTTTTAATCACATATCTAACAACATTGTAACACTTTGACAGTTATTATAGAAAAAAAACGTACTTTATATAGTTTCAAGTGATAAGCAGTGGTGGTTCGTAGATAATTCTGATGTTAGTGTCAACAGAATGTAAAATGCACCTTAAGGCCTCACAAACAATGACAGATTTCGACATTCCAAAATTTAGATATTTCGCATATAGATTAGTGGACTGGCAAAAGATAGCATCAGTGAAAAAAATACTTACTAAGGTAGCTTTAGTATTGTCCTACATAACATAACGAAATTAGCCAAAAACACATAAGTGTTTATTAGCAAGTTGCATGATATATAAAGCCAATTCTACGTTCCGGTTACGTTGCAACTAAGTCATTCACTATTGCGATCATATTTTATAGTTTTAAATTATTCTTGCTATATTTAAGCGTTAGAATGGAAAGATTAACCCTAGAACGCATAGGTGGCGTCATATGAGACACCACCTATTTAACTATCTAGTTTTTAGTGATTTGCTGTTATGTTATCATATTCATATTTTCAGTACCTCTCCAGAAGATTATTGTTGATATCTCCCTTTCATTTTTAATTTCCAAAACTTGTTACAAGCTTTATAATTAGTTTTTTAGTTACTTGGTGTCGCATATGACGCCATCTATGCAATCACGTAACACGTTTTCTCGGTAGGTGTTGGTCGGTAACCACTTGCCATCTGTCAGTTTACGTACATAATTTTCATAGTAACGTAATGCGAAGTGGAATTTGTTAAAATAGCTATGACTACTGTCTTTATAGGATTGCCAGTTAGCTATTATACTTCAGTCGCCGAACAGATAGAGTGGAGCAGGCAACCAAAATAACATATTACAAAGGTAACTCGATAATATATTAACTAATTACTAAAAGGAACAGAGATGTCGACGCTTATAATTAGAACTAATTTCAATTGACATTAAATAACTTTTTGAGGTTATGATGCAAATATCGAGAGATCCAAAAAAAAATGATTCTCTGCGGGCTGTGGAAGTTCAAACGTATGAACAATATGTTGGTGGCACTGTAAGTCTATGCGAAATTCGAGGTTATCTCGACGCAAAACCTAACTTGATAGCCTGCTGTGTAATTTATGTGCTGAACAGAGACTACCGAGTGATTTTTTAAACACTCAATTGCAGCAGGCCCTGGATAGCCTGAATCAGTTGGCAATACTGCAATGTATTGTTGGTGACACTGTAAGTCTATGTCAAATTCGAGGTTAGCAGTTTTGGTTTTGCTTGAGTTTTGACACAGACAGTGTCACCAACAATACACTTCAGTACTGCCAACTGATTCAGGCTATTTAGGGCGTGCTGCAATTGAGTTTTTACAAAATCACACTGTAGTTATTTGTCAAAAGTGTTTAACGTAGATATTAGTACCTGATCGGTTCCTTAGATTTAACAATTCATTTATTCATACTCATAAATAAATATTTTAAGAACTTTAATTTCCGCTTTGCTCTTTAATATGCATCTATGCAGTCAAAATTATCTCCCAGATATTAAAAAAGGCGTATAGAAAATTTAAAGTGCCTCATTAAACAAAAAAAAGGTGTGGTGTCGTATACGACACCACATATGCGTTAATGTAACTTTCTTAGATGTATGCGTTCTAGGGTTAATAAATAATAGCTCCAGAGTGTTCAATATTGGGTAACTTGTATTTAGGTTGTTTAAGCGGGTTGGTTAGTATTGTACAGCTTTCTGGTGTATTTATTATAGATTAGCATTCATTAACTTTGCCCTTAAAAATAGTAGCCTTTTGACTGGGCCAGGTTCGCTATATATTTATACCCCAACTGATTTAAAGAAGGTACTTCAACGTAAATAACATTTATTGTCGACTATGTACAGTTGGAAAATAACTAAATAGGTAATTCATAGATATGTACAAGATAAATTTTATTTTAACATAAATCTCTTCGGTCTGATGTCGGAAAAGTAGGCAACCTCAATTGCCTGCATGGTCGTTCGGGCTCTACGGTATGGTGGGCGCTGGAGCCAACAGGGAATTTTATTAGCGTTGGTAGACCTGTAACACAGTAATCGAATTATTGACAGCTGGCGGTATTGTAAACATACTTGAATAATTATGGTTTGCTTAATTCCCAATAACTAACTGAGGGTTTAATTTCGTTACCATATAATGCTTTCCAAGTGCAGTATACGTTCGTGTGGTGTTCTGATAAGCCCAGGTGATGACTCTGACCTCGTGCCAGGGATCAAATTCTTCCGCTCCGGAATCTATCTAGTCGCGCGTGACAAGCATAACTTCCAGGATGATCAAATGGAATCCTACAAGTACGTAACTCTCTTAGGCCTGGGAGAACTGCATATTTTGCCGGAAAGGCCGAATTTCGGCTAAAAATATTTAGTTGTCGCCGAACGGTGGAAATACATCCAGGCTTGGAATTATTTAAAATAGCGCAATCCGATTTTCAGATTTACATAATCTCCAAACTAAGAAGCTATGACAGTTTTGGGAATTTTAAATTATTCAAAATAGCGTAATCCGATTCTCAGCTTTGCGTTATTCGAAACTAAGAAACTACAAGAGCTTTGGGAATTTTAAGTTATTCAAAATAGAACAATCCGATTCTCAGATTTGCGTTATTTAAAACTAAGAAGCTACAGGAATTTTGGGAATTTGAAGTTATTCAGAATAGCGCAATCCGATCCTCAGATTTGCGTTATTCGAAATTTATTGATCCACAGGACAGACAGCAACTTTCGACAGCAGGACAGGCTATTTAATAGCTGGTTCTTCGGGAATCTGGCTCGAGATTTACTCGAATATTTCTGGTATACCTAATTCTGGAGGCCCGATCGGTGTCGGAGCGCCGGGATAATTTCTCTCTTCGGCTTCGGCGGAACAATTTAGTTTTATACCTTGTTATCAAGTTCCCTCTCTTGCATCAAGGCAGAAATGGAAATACGCAGCGGACGTTTCCTAGTTTCATTCGCGCATAACGGCAAACCTCCAGCTGCCAGCGCTCTGATGTTCTTGTAACGCCAAAAACGCGAAGATTAAGCGCTTCCAATTTCAGATTAAAGTTCAGTACCGCTTAATCAGGAACGAAACGTTACAGTATACCCGGAAGAAATGCCAGCGGTGTAACCTAAAAAGAAATGATTTATGATTAAAAAGTCTGAATTACCGACTTAAATGAAAGAAACACACGAAAATGAAAAGTTACGGCAAAAGTCGAAACAAAATAACCCGATAAACGTCATTGGACAAGTGAGAAAGATAATAGAACTGACATGCAAAACTTAACAGCAATAAAAATCCCAAATCTTATTTAGGTAACCGTTCCCGCCAAAAGTTGTAGATATTAAACGCAGTGTACACACATTTCATTTAATAGTAACTGTCGTTTATTCTGAATAATAATCTATAGATTAGACAAGAAGAGATTCAGCATAGCTGTTTTTACACCTAACTCTGCAAAATATAAATACTTCAATTGGCCAGGAAAAGCATCACAACCAAGTTTAGCCAAATTTATTATAATGGTAATGTGCAATGAACAAGATTACTCCCATGTAAGATGAACGGATAAAAGGTTGACAGAGTAAACGAATTCATAATGATGCGATCGATGTTACCAATGTCTGGCCGGATGTGGGTCTCGAACTCACTACCTGCTTACTGCAAGCGCAACCATTTTATACACGCCACACGCTCTAGCATCATAAATAAAAAGCAAAGGATTTGGAATTTAAAGTTATGAAATACTTGTGATATTGAGGACTCTTTTCGACCAAATTAGGAGAAATCCAAGTATTTAGGAATCAATTGAATCAAAGGAATTGTTGAAAATCACCGCCTTCCGACATGATGCACGCCTCAGCTCTTTATCTCATTATTACAATTACGTGCACAATCAAAACTACCTGCTGTAATAAAAAAAATGGCAGCACTTGGTTCCATTTTTTGTAATATAACAAAAATAGTGCATTTTAAGAAGACAAATTGCAATCGAGGCATTCAAAAACTTTATATCAACTGAAAACAAATCGGTGGAGTCCAAATGGATTATACAATCGTGAAAAGGGGACGAATATACAGTCCAGTGATAGATTTAGCGATGGCTTACCGATACAGGTAGGCTATCGCAGTGAGGAAGTGCTCGCCTTTCAGGTGGCTGTCCCGAGTTCGAATCCCGGTGACTCTAGAGTTTACAAATCGTACGCTTTCTTATTACTACGCTAAAACCTATGGTAGTCGTTAACTCTTCCTCACTTTCGACGGGCAAGGCCTAAAGGCAAAGAAGGCTCATAAAACCAACTTGTGGTTAAAACAGGCCACTGGCCTATAATACGAGGAGGAAGAAGAAGTTTACCGACATAACAAATTGTTCTTGGCTACGCATGTACCCAAACTAAGTTTACAATTAATGTTCATTCCTTCTTATTTTCAAAGGTTAACAAAACTTTTAAAAAATCTCTCCAGTTCAACGCCCTGTATTTCGAAAACGAAGAAGTTGCCACTCAATTTTCTACACGTACTTAGGAAACACCCTGCGCAGTAGTGTAAATCATGTACTTATGTCTATCACAAGTATAAAGAATGTAGTCGCAACTGCAAAACTTGAAAGACCACAATTTTGTGTTTGAAATAAAAATTTCACGTATTGCCTAAACAATGCGCATTTTTTTTCACCGCCCGATATATATACAAGGCCTTCAATTGACCAACAATCAGTGATATACAAATCAGAAACATACATCTAAACTGTTTAAATACTTTAAATATTACATTGCACTGTCTGTTACATTCAGAAGGTCATTGACATTTCCTTGATAGGCTCACAACAGCATTTTCACTGTGTTGGGTGATTTTTCTCTTAGTGTTACAATCAAAACCTAGTTCTAAGGCTTTACCCCATTTCTGCAGCAAAGCCATTCTATTCAGAGTAGACCAGTTTTCGGAGTATATAGAAGCCAAGGAAGCCTTTGGTACAGAGGAAGTATATTCTCTCCCCATTCGTCTGTCCATACCTCCGTGAGGTTAAAATTGGTTGCAAGAAAAGTGGAGACCAAGGTAAGCGGGTGGTTTGTTGAGCGTAGTCTTTCATTTCTTTGTATATCACAGTGCATGGTGAGTTCTTGATTTTTGTAAATTCTCTAAGAGCGTTTTGTCTGCTTATCTAAGGTAGTGCAACATTGCAGAACGAGAGATGCTAGTCAGCGAGCGACAAAAATTGAAGATATAGAACAACATGAGAAGAAATTCACGTAAGCAAACTGTAAGAGGAATCAAACAAAACAGAAACGTTAAAAAACGAGACAAAGACTCTATGCTCTATACAATCGATATTAAAAATTCTAGTTCAACAGTGAATAGTAAACTACCTGAATTAGTTGAGGTAAAGAACCAGGTAAAGCATGGCGATGTATTATCATCTGCGTTACTTAATCTTATACTTAAAACTGATTATATTATTTCCCTCTATTTAAACACATTTTCAAACCTTCAAAAACTCTGCGTATCACTAAAGTTTTCGTAATCTGCGAACTTAAAAGTTATTTAAAACCAAGCAAATTATTGAGCTAACATAGAAAGAAATTGAATGTACTCGTAATAATGCGAGGAGCAGATGTAGTAGCAGATATATACGAGCCCCGTCCAACTTCAGTTGGCCCACACACAAAATGTGTAGTGTTATTGGCATTTATCGCCCAAGGAGCAAAGCCAGTAGCTACAATGTAATATCTAAGACAAAATATGCTATTCAGAAGAATATAGGAGAGATCTGGGTTCAATGGAGCGTGTAAAAAATCGAAAATATAAAAAAAAAGTAGTTTCCTTGCATTCCATTACCTAAGTATTGCTAACGACGGGGATTAAGGTGGATATAGAAACAACGCACGTTTCGACGGAAATGACAGTGACAGATGTTTCGATTGTAAAAAGTTAATTGATAGTGCAATTGTTGTCAATAATGGATAGAGGAAAGGCAAATCACAAATTTCCTTTTTTTTCTTTTTTTAGTCCTAATCAGTTCCAATTGTTGTAATTACTTCCGTTATTTTTGTGCAATATATTTTCAAAATGTTATTTTCAAAATAAAAATGGTTAATTATACCTCTATTAGTTTAAATGATCTTCAATACACGCCAATAACTGAAATTTTATCAGGTGAGCCAACTGAAGCTGGACGGGCGGGGCTCGTAGATGTATAGAATTACATAAATTTGACGAAGGATTTTCGTATTGGAATATAAGATGAACTTACTAATACCGATTTTTGTCAATACCTTTATCACAGTAGGTCAATACATTTTCAATTACTTGTTGAAGTATTCATCTACGTATGTAAGTGAGTTTTACTTCCCTCGTCTGAAAGACGAAAATCACCTTTCGAGATTTTTTCAGATCTTCACGTTTCAAGGCCCTAGATGACGAAAAAGAGGTTTTCTCAATTCCGTCAGTCAGTCTGTCTGTCTGTCTGTCTGTCTGTCCGTCAGTCTGTCTGTCTGTCTGTCTGTCTGTTGGCAGTATAGCTCAAAAACTATTTGTCGGACGAAGACGATATTTTCCATACATGTTATATATCTACCTTGCATGAAACTGGCACAATTTCATACAAATATATACAAGGTGAGCACCTTAAAATAATAAAATTTTGTTTAATTTTCTGTTAATTTTTAAATAAAAGGAAGTAATAACTTTCACACAGGTCAGGCTTTACATTTGCCGAAAATAAGACTGAACCGATATAGGCTAATGTCACAAAAGAGTAAACATGTTTCAACCATTACACCTTGCTCTTCAAGAGAAGCGCGCGCCGGACTTTTCCCGAAGAGACGCGGTAGCGCAGATGGAATTTTGCCGTACTTCTATCATCTGCGGAGATTCGGTTAGGATCGAGAATTCTGCAGAGCTGCAGATGCGGCGGGTTCAAACCCCCAGCGGGATACATTTTTTTAATTTGAAAATGTATTTAATTTATTAGAAACATGAAGATATTTGTACTCCTAACCTAATTTGATTTTTACAATTATTTAGTGCCACAATGTTGACGAGGGAAGTTGTGGGTAAAGCCTTTTACAGATTTTTTCAAGTGGGAATACATTCAATTGCATTCCCGAGTTCTTTAAAATAAACTTTGTCTTTTCTTGATTCTGTAGTAACAAAGAGGATCGTCGAAGTAGACACCATTAATTAGATTAGTTCGAGCCCCTTGCTTTTAAAAGCTTTTGTCAAAGTGCGTCACATCTTTTCATTTGTCTGAAAACAGTGAGCCATGTACTATATATTCGATATTGTTGAATTCTAACGTACAAGCCATTAATACTAGGGAAAGAAGTGTATATATTCTGCTTCATCTATGTAACATAGGATAAGCAAGAATCCAGTCCGTTGCAGAAATGGTCAACTCTGGACTAAATCCATATAAAATTAGTTAGCAGCACCATTTTACATCTCCAATCTGTCCTTCGCAACATTTGTGTGTTTGTTTGCATTTACAGCTGATGAGAACCGTGTGTATTACATTCTCTAATTAAATACACATGCAAAATTTTCTGCTAAATAGAAGTAGCTTCGAACAGGATTAACTAAACTAATGATGTAACCCTGATACGTATTGAGTTGCAGTATTTATAATTTAATCTACTTCACATCAATGACGCAATGAGGTAACTCGGTTGAAAAACCATATATTTTATTGCCAGAATTCACGGCATCGTGTTTCATTATAGTTTTTCGGTTTGTATTACAGTATCTACTATTTGTTTAAAAATAAACGCATAGGGGTTGGCTATGGAAACTATGATTCAATAATGTTTCTGTGTTCTATTGTAAAAACCATATTAATTGTTGCTTAGTTGAAATTTCAACAGCAACTTATGACAATAACAACAGTGGTGACAGTTAATGAATTCTAAAGATTGCTGTTAACATTACATTTATTTTCCATGGCCAACCCTTATGTAATATCCTTTCGAACACATGGTATCGTGTGTTTAAAAAAACTCATTCACAGCATGTCATCATGCAATTGAAGTCTGCCATAACTTTATACATACCCTTTGAAGCAAATGAACTACCATAAGTAAGAGAGAACTAAATTATATCTTGATATTGAACTATTTCACTAAAAATATACAAAACACTTAATAAAAACAATTGACTGGTATGATTAATACACTCATTGTTGTGTAAATGTCATCCTATTTTCCTTTTTGCTTGACACAAGTAAACTTAATGCAGTGTAAATTTTTACCTGCCACAGTGACAAATGTGTTCATAAACAAAATGCAATCTGACATTCACCTACAGACTTAAGTTAAGACATGACTAGATGTTTTTATCTTTTTTTCCAAGGCCTGCCCTAAATAAGTTTTTTTTACTTTTGGAACACAGGATATAATGCAACTCAAGCAACGATAAGAAAACACATTTTTAATTTTGTAAAATGTAAATTAACAAATATTTTTAATTGCACATTGGAAAATTCAATGGTATAAATGGGTATGCAAAAAGTTGATGAAAAATAAAAGGTCTTTAAAATGCTTTTCGACTTTACATATTCTCTACTAAGGGTTATAAGCGGTTTCTTACTATACTTTTTTGGTTAACCTTATTATATTTGCAAATTTGGTGTATAAAACAAACCATAGTTCCTAAAAAGCGACACCTTAAATTAGAAGTGGGGTTAAAGAACCCATGGGATTGTCTCTCCCATATCTCCTGCAGACTTCAATACAAGTATAATTCAGCAATATCACAAATAAAAAAATATAATGAAGTGCAAGTTAGATACAAACGTTTTGAAATATAAAATTTATATATTGACACGTCAGTGTTATAAAGTTGCTAGAAAAATCGTGATGACGAAAGTGGCGGTCTAGAATATACTATTATTTTACAATAACAGGAGTGCATTTTACAAAATAAGAGGAAACACGCATTTTCGGAATGCTACAGAAAATTATTTGTATAGGAGCATATATTATTGTCAAACCGATACAAAATAATTAAAATTTTATAAGTTTGGAATGTACCTGTCGGAGAGTGCCAGCATTATCACTTTGGTGCACATAACTGGTAAAATTTGCTGTTAAGCTGTAGGAGTCCGCCCTTTATATGTTACTTGTCTTTTAAAGTATCCGAGATCTTCATAAGAAGTTTGAGCAGTATTGTATGTTGGAAATCGGATAAATCATCTGGAAACAAAATTATGAAGAAATAAAAAAAGTTATGTAATTTATAATAATTAATCACTTGATAAAAGCTAGTAACTAATATCCAAAGGTGGTGTAGAATTTAAAGGTTAACTAACTTCCAATTCATATTAACTAAATCTACCTTACCGGAAAATTTAAGTTTGATCAGACAAACTCGTTAGAAATTAATTAAACCATACAAATGCATGTCCCAACATATATAAAAGCTCTCATGTTAAATAAAATTATTTATATACTCACATGTCATATCAAAACATCGCCAACCAATACAATGGAACATCCACGGTAGTAAAACAGCTATAAGAGATGTTATATCACCTATAAATGGACCCCACCTTTGCCACTTTGTGCATACGGAGAAGGGTTATCTATTCATTTGTTTCGCAAACATTTCAACCTAGTGGGAATATCAAGCAAATAATGTGATAAGTCTGGCTTGCATCTATCGGAATTATGAATTCTTAATTGTAAACTTATTTTAAACTTGACCAAAGTTTGCTACAATTCGTTTCAAACTAGTTTTCATCGGGCAAAGCTCAAATGTCCATGGGTTCGTTGTACGCAAATGTATAAAATACAGGAATAACACAGTGATGGAATAAATTGTATAATGTGTTTAGATATATACAAAATAAGACGTACTTTAATAAAATTTAATGTACCACCGCGGCAAAAAAAATTGAAACTCCAGCGTTAATCAAGTTAACACTTTTTTATAATTTTACACAGTGTTATTGGGGGTTTACATAATATTAGGTTATATTTTGAAACACTTTTTACTTTTGACAACAACTGACAACTGCATTAAACAATATGATATCAGCAATGTTGATTTAACTTAGGTAATATACCCATTTACACTAGGAAAACAATGATGTTTCCATTTTTTTGTCCGCGATGGTACATAAGTATAGTGAAATAAAATTCCTTCGGCGTTTTGTTTTTTCGGGGACGTTCGGCAATCTACACTGCACCCTGACGTGGCCCGGTTGCTGCCCTAGGAGTCTCTCAAAGAATGTTTAAAGATGATAGGCGTAGGTGTTCTGTAGCTTCGATGCCCTGGAACAGACAGATCTAAAGCAGAGTATATTTAGGCCATCAATAAAATGGCGCTCTTTTGTTATTATTTTACGGGCGGTCAAGTTCTACTGAATTAAAGTGATCTACGGTGTAGGGGATGTTTAGTGGGAGTGCATAAAGCCTGGATGGAAGTGGTAGGTCCGTTGTGATTAAGTTTGGACCACTCGAAATAATATAAACTGAACTTTTTACCTTTTACAGACTCCGGCTCTTTTCTAATAGAATCTCCGGCGAGAGCTGGAGGTCTTTAATCCGGCCTTACGGCAGGCGGAATAACTTGCTTGAAGGGCCCTGGATTATGCTGACCTGGAGATCCCTTCTAGTAGGTAGGTAAGTCGGGTTTAAAGTTAAATTGGTGCAAAGGTTGTGATAATAATAGACTGGGGAACTCGGCTGGCCAGGACAGTTAAACGGAGATTCTAGCAAGATCTGAGCCGACCGGTGCTAGCGAGTCAGGACGAAGATCAGCTGGAGCTGCAATTTAAACGGCGTTTCAAGCAATATTGGTGATCAGGATGGGGTTCAGGTCTGAAGACTCAAGTGAAGTGAAATGACCGCGTTTCATTATTTGTCCCATTTCTAGAGGGGAGTTGCAGACGGAACTGCGTGGTGGTTATCATTACGTCCGCGCATAGCGACTAATATTACGTTATCGCAAATTCAAACACTACAGACATGCGGGCAAAATATTATAACAGGAATTAGCGTCATTCAAATTTCTAGCACACTAATGGCCGGTTGCAGAAAGCAATGTTCAGTCGGGTGTTAGCTAACATCGCGTCAAAGTGAACAAAAACGAATCAAATCTCAAATGCTTATGGTAACTAATACATTAGTAAACAAAATTTGATGCGATTTTGTTCACTTTGACGCGATGTTAGCTAACACCAGACTTAACATTGCTTTCTGCAACCGGCCCTAATTGTGCCTTATTTCAATTTGACGTGGGGCTAACGTTACAACAGAATGAGCGTGTTTTGAAAGTTCTATGCATTGATTTTGGGAACATTCACGGCTCCAAAGACAATTTAAACGTCGTCAGATTTAATAGCTTCTAATACGTGGCCTGTGAATATGAAATTCCATTTTCGTCTCGTTGTTGTGCAGTGGAATTGTATTTCGACTCCAGGTCGGATCTTGAACGAACCACGTATCGTCTCGCCAATGATCTGTAGATCAACATTTAGACCAGCCGCAGCCCTAAAAATACTCGCTAGTCGTTATTTGAACTACCTTTGGCTATTTTTTATTCGGCTAGCCGATGTAGGTCTGGAAACTTACTTTACATCAAAGCACGTTCCGATACTTAAGCTGCGGCTGAAGATTTTCGTTTGGTCAAGCCGAAGCGAAAACCACAGCTACGTTTCTCCAAGCCTGGACGTCTGGCGAATCGACCGCAGCTCTTCAGCTGTTCCCATGTTTTTAAGCGGAAAGGCTGAAAAATCTCAGCCGCTACAGAAGGTCGCATCTTCGCTCAACCGGTGCAACTTGTTTGATTATTGCATCCATTGCCTGTACTTATTGCATCTAGCTAAGTTGGACCGGTTTTATTAGTTAAGTAATGTAATATGCAAATTACCGCCAATTTTGAATATATTAAATAGGTTAACCGACGCATGTAGTAAAATATTTAAGAATTGGCCTCCGCAGTGGACTAAAGTTTTGAATGCACAGCTCGTTGCGGACCAATATGCCGCTGGATTGTCATCGATGCCGCTTTTCGCTATTGAATTGTAGTGCGCATAAACATAATGTCAAATTTCGTTATTTTTTGCAGCTTACGTGACTCCACAACGCGCAGATAATTTTAAAACAGAATTGTGTCAAATCCAAGATGCAGCTGTGATCATCGAGAAACGCATTTCTATAATGGTAGGTTCTTCCGGGTTATACCGTGGTTGTCGATTTAGATTTGACGTTCTGCTGATGACACTGTCAGTTTGTTCAAACGTTTTCTATAGACTGATGTTGAAATCTTATACTCCTGGCTATATGCCGAGGAGTTGCTACGGTTGGCTGTTCATGTAAATCTTGTCTGTCACTGAGACTTCTCGTTAATCGGCTTGGTTGCTCACGTAACAGCTGTATATGTTTTGGTTTGTTCTACAGGGCTACCTTCCATGTGTTACTAAAACTGTATTCGTCTTCTCGATTAAAGTTGTTCCGATTTTGTATAATCTCTAAAGATTCCTGAAAAATGCGATGGTGGTAATTTGTTCTCTTGGCTAGCATGCGTCGTAATTTATACTGTGGTTCTCTGGTATTGATACATGCTCTGCGATAGCAAATTTTTGTGTGTTTACAAATCGTGTGTGTGTTTGTCCGATGTAAGATTTGCCACAAGTACGTTGGAGCTGATAAACGCCTTCTGTATGTAGCCTTTGCAAAGAATATTTATTGAATTGTTTGATGTTTTGCATTGTACCATCATAGCGAACTACAGTGTTGTTATTTTCTAAGGTTTTCTTTTTCTATCTTTTCTCCAACAGTAACAACTGGTCGGTATATAACTGGAAGCATAAGACTCCAACATCAGCTTTTAGAAAATTTCTGAAGATGCTTTGCTGTCAGCGAAACCCCAAACGTACATTGACGACCACGGCATACCCCGGACGAATCTACCACTATGGACAACGGCAGTGAAGGTCTGCATTCAACTAACGCATTTTTAGGTGTACTGCTTTAATATAGTCATTTTATATTTCCTACTCTATAATTTCATTTGTCAGCTAAATGCAGTTAAGCGAATTCTTGATGTAATATAGCTTTGTTCATATTTTGAATCTGAGCAGCTTTCCTGCAACTAAGAAAAAGTCTTCCTGCTAACAGTCCCCCCAATTCAATCTCCGGCAGGGAAATTGGGCAACGCTCACATAAAGCATACGGATTTTTCCCAGTATTTTTAGAGTAAAATTGGTTGTGACTATTGCGAGCGAACCTTTTCTTTCAGCCACCTTTGCCTCCGAGCAAAATCGATCACCTTTTAAGACTCGTTGTGTGACGTAAACCAGGTTATGAGGAAAAACCTTTTAATAGCCCTTAATCAGTTGTTCTAAAAGCCCAAAATACTGTAACCAGATTTTACAATTACGTTTATTACTTCTAAATTGGACATTTAAAAATTATCCTACCCAGCAGTAAGACGATTCTAGAAAGTATCAGGACGCTTATTGTCACTTGTTGTCTCAAAATTCCGAAATCTTGAACAGCATTAAGAGCGTAGATACTAATTTACTCAATATGTGCTAGAATTTAAATCAATTCAACTGTTTGAGATGTGGGTGTTAAAGAAGAAGGAGCGTTGAAATTACATTTTATTCAAATATTTGACAAAGGTCTTTATATTGGCAAAATGGAAATTGGGGCGGTATAATAAATTCTATCTAACGAAGTGAGATAAAGTGTATTATAAAATAGTCTTTTATATCAATTGCTATTGTATTTCTAGATGTAATGTATTCAGTAAAACAGGAGCTCGTATGAAGCAACGTCAGTGTCACAACTTCCTCCGGTTTCCTAGGTCATCTTTCAGTCCATGAGGATGGCCGTTTGACTAAATCTTTACTGAACTTTTAATTGCTCCAGAAAGGTTATTTGACTGCGAAAAATTAAATTATATATGAGAAAATTGTGTCCCATACTGTGTTGCTACTTTTCTTCAAAGCCGAGTATTTAATTTTTCATGTACTTGTCATATCTGATAAATTTCACAATTCGTCACCCGGCAAGGCGCTCGGTGAGGTGAGCAACTTCACACGGTGTGATACATGATTCATTTTAGGATTATTATTTAAATATTTGAATGTAGTAAACGTAATATCTCTATTATCGTTGCGACATTTTCTTAAAACTATTCATTTTATTTTAAAGGGTAGCGTTAACAAAGTACATGTATTATAAAATTTGTATTTTCAATAAACCAGAAAAGATTCACGATTTTCCTGTAATAGATAAATGAACCATTAATCGATCTATTTTTGTTTCATTACGAATTAAAATTATTGAAGGGAACCAGCCAAAAATATATGTTATAAAATTCTCAGCTGTGGCTTTAACAGATTGAAAGGCAAAACAGCTTGCACGTTATCAAGGCTCGTGGATTTTTGATTTATATAGAACTGACTCAGACTGCAGTTACAAATTTCACATATTTTCAGATTGTTACTTGAAAATATAGGGGAGTCGTGCCCAGTGATGCAATTGAAGCCGACTGGCATAAATCAGAAAGGGTCATATATGTCAGATACGGAATTCTGCGAGATATATTGGAAATGCTTGCTGAGAGAACAAGCGGAAAAAAATGCCTAAATTCTAATAAAATATTTCGACGTATACCAAGTAAATGCAAAAGTCAGACAATAGCAGAGCTATGAAAAAATTAATAATAGATTAACTAATTCCTCAATATATTATCAGTTAAGTTTCCATGTAAAGGAACGTTAATTTTCTAAATGAAAAACTAAGTTCTTTAATCTGACGTTAACTTTAATTCGCTGTTGAAACAAACAAAAGCGCATCAAAACCTTGGTGTTCATGACATTTTATGCATTAGTAAACAAATTTTTAAGCGCTTTTGTTTATTTTAACAGCGAATTAATGTTAACGTTACATTAGTAGCCTTGATAAGTCTGGCTGTTAAGAGTATCAAATTAATATGATGTGGTTATAATGTCAGCTTAATATTTTAATACAGTTGCAAACGTAAATTATTGTGGAAATCAGTATTTTACTACAAATAGTGGACTTCTATACCATAATTTTCCACATAAATAACTTTGGGTTTGAAACAATCGTGGCTAACGAGTTGTGTATTCAGTGCCAACTCTGTTTTACATTCCCATTAAATATGCGTTACTATTAAAAGCTATTTTGTAATGCAGCTTATCGTGGCGTTAATTAATAATGTGATAGCATTCAGTGAATGCAACATTAAAGTTGCTCATTACACAAGTTCTACAGAACTCTCTCATGCTTAATTACGCTCGGATTGAATTGTTTCTATCACGATTATATTGACAATGTAACAGTTCAAATGCACCTGTGCTCATTAGAGGGCTTTTAATCATTTACAGCTCTGATGCAGTTTATCCGTGTAAGCAGATTTCCAATATAACAATAACCAAATCCCAGTAGTATTAACTAATTAATGTGCAGTGCTACTACGTAATGGGGAAAATACAAATTCGAATCCTCTTAACAAGTGGTGCTCTGATAGTTTGGTGATTTTCACCGCTTAGCACAAGTTGTATCTCAACACCAATTTGCATATGTAAGATATTCTGTGGCTTTTGAAAAACAGAGATAAATTATCTCCCCTTCTTTTCAATTTGTATAGGGAGCGTATTATGAGACATGTATTAGAGGAGTGAGATGATGGTGTTACAATGAGTGGTGAAAAAATCTGCAATTTGCACTATGTAGCAAAATAATTAACCCATCTTGATAGAAGATATAGCATAGAAGCACTGAAGCACGATTGACTAGCATTCGGAAAGGAACTGAATTGTCTTTCATACACATCGATGAGTGGAAGAAATATTTACAGAAATTATTGGTGGAAAACAGAGATCAATATCAAGCTAATAGAAATTTGCATTTGTGAGAATTTATGGATGAAGTAGAAAACATAGGTCTGAAAGAAATTAGGAAGGTTCTCCAGAAAATTAATAAGAATACAATTTCTCAACCTGGAGAGGTTGAAGTCGGACTAATAAAGTAAGCAATGATAACGCATATTTTTAAATCTATTTTTCAAGTGCTGTACTCCAGCGAAGGTTGGGTCGGCGCCGCTGCTCTAAAGCGTTCAAGCGGCTGCATTTGGACCATTTCATAAAAAAATGAGAGCCACGATATGCTTCTTCTTCTAGGATATATTTTCCCCTTTATCTTGCCTTGATTCTCAGGTGTAGAGGCTTATATCTGTTGCATCTCATAATATAGCTAAAATATTCTTATGTCCCCTTCTTCTTTCTTTACTAATCTTCAAAAATAATAGCAACAGTAATATATGTGGAAACACTGACTTTTCGAAAAGGCGATAAGAAAAGCAGTAACAATTATAAGAAAATTAATGTATTTTTTCTGAATCAGTGTCGTTAATCTACTCTGTTTGAATAGTACAGATAAGAATTGAAGTGGAAGCGATGTTGAATATCAACACAGCTCTAGGAGGGCAAATCATGTATAGACAATATTTCCTATTTGAAACAGCTGATAGCAAAGCACCCTACAACGGAATGTGGAAATACATATGGTTTTTATTCACTTTAAAGGACATACCAGAGAGTACCGCGACATGAACTGTCCCAAATACTGAAAGGCACGAACCTATATCGAAACTATGCAAGAATCATTAATGAATGGTACAGTAATACTACTATGTAGGTTCAGAGAGGAGTAGAAAACCTGTGGTTTAAAAGATAAGCATCAAATAAATAGAATATCTGACTGTAAGGCGGTTAATGAAACGAGTTCAAATACCGTGGATCCGTTTTTAGTAGAAGCCCAAACTGTAAAAGGGAGAAAGAGAACAGGATATATCATAGACGTATAGATATGCAACAACTCAACAGTATACGTATATGGTGGAGGAAGGAAATTATTGACTATAAGGAACAGTATTATACTACTAGCGCTCTGCACCCAAATTGGGCTCGAAATAATTCATTTAATGCAATTTGTACAAGAGTGATCCATGTTGTTTGTCGAGTTAATTTTGAGGTCAGCTATCAACAAACAATCCACATAAAGAAAAGTCACTTATAGAAATCTGAAAACCCTACTACTGGCTTACTTGCGTCACCCTGAGTCGATCGACACCAAAATCAGCCAAT
Source organism: Agriotes lineatus (assembly GCA_940337035.1). NCBI lineage: Eukaryota > Metazoa > Arthropoda > Insecta > Coleoptera > Elateridae > Agriotes > Agriotes lineatus. Next base: position 95,839,854 of record OW679200.1, on the reverse strand, counting down.
TCGGCCTACGGGTTTACTCTCAAAGTGGCGTCAAGCAAGCAAGCAATGAAAATTATTATGTCGGATACAACTGAGAAGTATAGTAGGTCTTGAAAAAGTATAGCTTCAAATTACTAGCCCTAGAAATAAATGGTCTCGGAAGAAACTGTCGTAATCGTATCCTACCGGCAGACGAACAAAAAGACAACTTTGTGGAACGTTGGCTGAAGGTTTGGAAACGGCGGCTGACAATACGGTATTAAAAATATGAAGCAATTATGAATTTGGATAACAGCGAATATTGTAACAAACCGCCTGTTCTGGCGTTTTCCTAGTAGATCAGTGTAAGTTATCTACCAAAAAAGGGTAACTAATTAACTGTTGTTCTGATTCTTAAGTTAACTGTTAAGATGTACCACTTGCATATTTTATTAATATTATCAAACAGTGTTAGTAGTAGTAGTTGTGGAGAGACCGAAGTCTAGCAAGTAGGTCACCATAGGCCCTTTTTGCCAACGCTCTGCCATTCCCTCAACCACCTTCATTATTGTCCTCTTCAATAGGTTCTTCTCCCTGCTTAAACCTTCCTGATTTTCTATTGAAGATAAGGATATCGGCCCAGAATAGGGAATACAACTCTTCCATTCGAAGCGTAGGGCCTCCAAATGTTCTATACCTCAGTCGCTGGTACGCCTCGCATTCTCCCAAGTAGTGAAAGGGCGTTTCCTCATCCCTCCCACATCTTGGGCAAATGGGATCTTCCTCTACTGCTATCAGTGCTAGGTGTCTCTTTAGTTTACAGTGGCCTGTCAGGATCCCTATCAAAAGATGTATGGTTCTTCGGCTTCTTCTCATTAGCCAGACCGATTTCTTTAAATGAAATCCTGCTATGTGGTACTTTTCCTGGCGACAGCCCCTGCATCCTTTCCATTTTTCCTCGCTGGTCTTTTAGGCCCACTCGGTTAGGGCTGCTGAGACTTTCTGCCTTGCTATACCCAGAAGGGGTTCCGGTCCAAAACAAGTTTCCCCGGCTCCGAGTTTGGCTAGTTCGTCAGCCTTCTCGTTGCCTTGGACACATGTGTGTCCCGGGACCCAGAAGAGCTCAACGTCCTTTTCCCTTGCCAATTCAGCTAAAGCATCTCCACATTCCTGGACAAGAGCTGATCTTGTCCTGGCCGAGATGATTACTTTTAGTGCGGCTTGGCTATCAAAGCAAATATAAATTGTTTGCTCTGTAGATGTCCTGACCTCGTTTCTTGTTGCCACCGATAGGATGGCATAAACTTCTGCTTGGAATACCGTGATGAATCTTCCTAAAGCATAACTTTCTTGTACCCCGCCGCCTTTCACATAAATTCCTGCTCCAGCGGATTGCCTTTCCGTCACAAACAGTGTTAGAAACAACTATCATCATTTCATCATAGAACCTCCACTGAACTAATGGTGGGTGGAGGTTGATCTAGCTATTGTTTAAAATTTTCCCCAAACATGTATAAATGTATAAATAATAGAATATAAATAGGAACTCAATGCCATTTTCAATCTTTTCAGCAAGTTCAATTTCTGTTTAAGATCAAATTCTGATTACTTAACGTTATTAATTACTGCCCGCGGGTAGTTCTAGCCAAGGGTTGTCGGCAGCTGGAGTGAAATTCTTCGATTCAAGATTATATAGGTGTTTATTATTTTTAACTATTGTACAAAATAAGCTCTCGGTTTTTAAATAGTTACAGAAAAATAAGCAACAAAATAAAATCCTTCTTGGAGGCCCGGGGGGAGAAGGGTGGTGGTCTTTGGTGACTAGTACGGGTTTTGGCCTGCCTGCAGCCCGAATTACTAGAAACAAACCAAAATTAAGTATTAAAGTTCGAGTCACAGGTTTCGCCAGATTCCAGAAATGACAAAGCTAAAACCGAAATGGTTTTGTGGCAGTTAATATCCACCCCTAGCTTAGCCAACTAGAACACTCGCCGCGCCGGCTAAATGAATTTAAGAGTTTCAGAGCCCGCGCGTCACCTCGGACTGCCGTCTTGCTCGATGCTCGCCGGCAAAATTGGAGTGCCCCGGTGCATGCTAGGTTTTCTTGTTAATGAAATTCAAATTCTAGCGGTCCCACAGATCGCCATAAATTTAAGCCGGTCGTAGTTTTTTGTGGTGGAGCAGAAAGGGAGGGTATATAAACAGGGCTTTTTAGTCAGGATGCAGGATGAAATCCAGTAGCGCCTTGTGCTTATAACAGGAAGGGATGGTCTATGTACAGAGTCGCTTTGAACGCAATTTCACTAACCCAAGCAACAGATATTTCAGTTCAGGTGTAAAAATGGCTCAGGCCCTTCAACCTCTCAAAAAGCTAGGAGTAAAAATTACATGAACTTGGAATGAGAGGTATTTCGAGTATTTCAGGTGCTGGACTAGCAGTGACTGGTGCAGCCCTTGAGTTGCAGGGTGCAAGGCAAATCCTTTTTAAGGCTCAGGTACTGATCTGCTCGATATTTTTCCCCGAAGTTTACTCAGGAACATCTAAGTGGCACTAAACGTTTTCTCGTTTTCCATACCCTCCGCGTGGCCCCAAACCTGTGCGCGTCACGCATTCTTGTGACTGTGAAAGCGCTTACAAATTGATAAAGGCAATTAAAATGCGCTCCATCTGTGCTAAAAGTTCCGTAAAGGTGTCAATGTCTAATGTTGTTAGTGTAGTCGTTTTATGATATACATTACTACAGAAATAGGTTCTAATAATGCATTTTCAATTTACAAAAGTAAATACGCGAACTTAAAATATCCGTTCACTGCAAAAAATTAACTCAGGATGAACTTACACTTTTATTTTGTACTCTAAGAAGTGGTAAATCAATCAATTTTAAAGTTAATCACCCTTTACACTACTAAACATATCGATTCAATATACAATAAATACGCGTCAACTGTTATTTCAGGGTTGTCAATAATTTAAAGTATTCTATTACCTTGTTTAAGTTTTATCAGGTCATATTGCATAAATAAATAGCACACTTTATAACAACATAACAAATACGCTGAAACCGAAATAAAAAAATTACCAATTCGCAACACACTTTTAAACGTTTTACACTAGCAGCTATTCTTCGTAGTTGGTAAATCCGTTATTTGACTTTTCTTGTCTTCCTCATAAATCTAGGCCTTTTTATGGGTGACACCATATCCAAAATTTGCTCGAACCGCAGCCAACTAGGATAATAATCGTTGGCTAGCTGATTTGTCGCTTTCTATGTCCAAACCCCATGGAACAGCCACCCAAATCGAAGGTAAGATTTGTAATTATCCAATTCTAACGCAGAATGTTAATTTCCTCGTACTTTTTTCAAGGTCAATTACTGGTAAGGTTAACCACAAAAAAGTTGGAAATAAAAAGACCATTCGTAATTGAAAATGCTCATTATTTCCACATTAATTTCACAGGTGAGCAATATTTACATAACAATTCTATTATTATAACTTCAGTCCAGGTTTCATTCAATAACAATTCGTACGTCATAAACAAATAATCTACCCTCAAATCGGGTTAGCAAGAAAACGTGGTTTCGCGTAAATAAAAAATTACAGGATTCTTTCCTCAGCCCAAGTTTTTGCTTATATAGGCTATCATAATCAAAAGATAACGCATTCTAAGATTTTTCGATTTGACATTGAACACAGATCTTCAATTGTTTTGATGTCCCTGCGTGACCCCCAGATACACTGTACACTTATTCTAATAACTATTAATTACAACTATCGAACTAGGATTAATTAATCCGGAAAAACTATAGTAACGTAATCCTCGTAAAATTATAAACATTTTGATTCTAAACAGTAAGCGAAACGTGTTAAAATTGTACATTTGGATTAATATTTATTCAATCTGGAAACTTAGAGTAAAATGAACTTTACTATCATTTTCTACACCATTTTTGATTGCCAGTTGGTAATTTTGCCTATATCCTTATTTAACTTCTCACAGACATTTCTCGCCGCAAATTTGACATTTGATTTAAATTTCTAAATTCTCGGCATTCTACACCTATTGCACATTATATTTGACAGGCTTACAAGATGTTTTACATTGCAGAATTTTAAATTTTCTTTTTCAGAATATGGATTTACATTTTGTGAAAATGGGACACAAATTCACCAAAGAACCTCGCACTAACGTGTAAAAAGGCCAGATCGGCTTACCAACCATTTGTCTGGGCAATTACAACCCATTCCAATGCAGTTTGGTTAATTTCTGAATGATCGTAGAAGAAGTTACAAGGTCGGGTATAAAATGTAGTCATATTTATTATTTAATTGGGTAAATATGGCGAAATCCCTAGTAAAACCAATCTATGGTATTATTATATAGTAACTACGTACAGAACCTGGTACACAATTACAGTAAAATACTTAAATTATCTTAAATTTGATTCCACTAACCACATTTTTGTGTTACAAATTTTAGCCTGTTGACATGCTAAGTCGTTTAAATCTAAGCTATTTCAGTTTGTGTTACTATGACTACTCCGACTACATTTATTATAGTCGTAAATAGAAATCAAGTAAAAACTGACCATATCTCAATAGCTTTCAGTGTGACCAGCTCTTTAAATGGTTATGGCCACTCTATTTAATAGGCGAGCAATTGCAACTTTCAAGTTTTAACACGTTGACCGCCGTATAAGTAAAAATTTTTCGAATATCTGGGGCCACAACGTTTTTGCTTATACATGTCAAAAATGTTATAAATAAGGTATAAAATGTCTTAAATTTAGTCTAGAGCCGGGCCAACACATAGGTTTTGTTTCCCAGGCCATACTCCTTAATCTCTCATAAGAATACGACTATAGTGCAGCGCAAATGTGAGCTGCGTGGCCTAGAGTGAAAGTAACATGCGAAACACATATGAGTGGCGTGGCCCATATATTAAGGAGCCATGCGATGCACTCGTGCTTCACATGGCGGTCAACGTGTTAATGTATGTTCATACGAATGCCTTGCAGTAATAGTTAATCTCATAAATTCGTGGTGCGAAATTTGTTTTGCGCTTTTGTCAACGTCTAACCGTAGCAACATATACACATATGTATCTAGTGCACGAATTGGTTACATAGTATCACCACATAACAAATGTATATTTTATCTTCAATCAAAATTTTAGCTAAGCCAAAAATTTTCAATAGTAATATTGCAATTTGTAAAAGTTATTAGCAAAAAAAAAAATTAATTTAATATTAACTTACACAATAAACTAAATCATTTTTATATTCGAGAATGTCTTGGCAATTTGCACTAGTGCAAAAGTGCAAAATTATCGCTGTCATTCGTACGTGAGTAGCTGAAATTTTTGAATTCTAGTTCTTTGCTTGGTCAAAAGCTTTTAAGAGTCATATTTTATTTTTCCAAATGCTAAAATTTATTAAATTAAATCTGTATGCTATATTAACGCAACTACAAAAGGAAGATCACAGAATTACAGAATGGCGTATAAATTGCCTTGTTGGAACGTCGAACTAGTCATGCATATGATTCAGTTCAACTGCGAGGAATGTTTTGTTAATTATTGTTAGTAGCGGGCCAAAATTTGAATTTTAAGTCTTGATATGTGAAATTTTTTAAAAATATTTAAAAAATTTACAAATACATTTTTAGCTAAAGTTTCTGGTCTTGAGATTTTTCAGTTACCTAAAAACAACACACTCTAAACAAATCTCATTAAAAACTTACCTAATTTCCGAAAAATGGCACTTTTTGGATTTTAACAATTTCGAAATAAGTAAAGAGCATTCGTTATATATGATAGAGGCTAAATAAGTTTTTAGACAAGCACACATTATTGACGTAAAAAGTTTTTTTGTCGACTATTTGGCGGACACTGTATATCCTAACGTCCTTGATAGTACTGAGACCATAGAAGGAAACACTTTATATTGCGAATTACATCATTCTTCAAATAAAAACGTTACCGACAATGAAATTCGAACTTCAGTGCCTGCGAATGCGATTTCAACGCTCAACCCACGTGGCCACAAGGATCTTTCCGATGCAGCGCCATTAAACCCACTGCACAGATTAGTTGCTATTTTTGTCTCTTAGAAGATTTATCTTGTATATGTTGCCTCCCATTTACGGAGTGGGTAAAGCCTGAGCTATGTGAAAATTATTACTTTTTATCTATTTTCCAGTTAAAGCTAAAATAAACAATATTTTCTTTTTTTTAATGTGTTAACCTTGTATATGGTGGATCTACAGTATGTCCTTTTTTGTGAATGGTAACAATTTGAGCTATGTGCAAAATACTGTTTCTATTTATGCAATTCTTGAGTTAAAAATATAGGTAGAATTCTATTGTTTTAAGGTGCTTGTATATATTTTAAATACATTTTGTTGGTTTTATGCCAGGAAGACCAGGAATAACAAGGAAATGTGCATAAATTAACAACTCACTTCCAGTTGTAACTTTAAGATATTGGGGTTAAAGCAAATAGAAACATGTTTTACTTCCCTCGAATAAAATGCGAAGGAAGTATTGTAATCGTTAAAAAATCACCTTGTGGGATTTTTTCAGGTCTTCACGGTCCAGAGTCTCTAGATGACGAAACACAAGTTTTTCCCAAATCCGTCTGTCTGTCTGTTGCCAGTAAACCTCAAAAAATATTTGATGGAGGAAGACGATACCTTGCATGCAGATTACATGACTTCCTGATATAAAACTGAAACAATTCGGTACAGTATATACAGGGTGAACAGCTTAAATTAAAATTTCTGCATATTTTTCACTCGAGAGCTATTAATTAAATGAAAGTAATGTTTCGCGCACAGCTCACGTTTTTACCTTTGACGATAAAGGACATATTTTGGGCCCAACACATACAGGATGAGCACCAAAAGAAAAGAATCCGCTGTTTATTTTTGCTTTAATTGAGAAATAGATAAACGTGATAATTTTCGCATGGTTCAGGCTTTAGCTGACCCAACAGATACAGAGTAAATGCTGTAAAGGGGAAAAATAATCAACAATAAATTCCTTGTGCTTAAGGCAGCCAAATCTCACCGATGCGTGAAGTCCTCGGTGGCCGAGTGCTGCGGTCAGTTAACTTGGGGGCTACGGCTATCGGCAAACGTTAAAAGTGCACTCGCAGGCTCGTTCGCAGGTGCTGAAGTTTGAATGTAATGGTTTTTTAAATTTGATGTAATTTGCATTACCAATTATTTTCTTTTATCCTTTCAGTATGGTCACGAATATGAAACTATTTTAATCCTAATTTTCTTTAATTTTTAACATTGTTTAGTGTCGCATCGTCCACTTGCGAGGGAAGTTCTGAGTAAAACCCTTTACAGATTTTTTAAATTATTTGTTATCCAGTAGACCAGTGTTGTCAACGTGGATTACGGAAGATCTGTTGAAGAGCAGCGAGAAATTTGAAAAATGGGCAACCGCAGTAGTCTCGAAGTGCGTCACGATAAGTCTTAAAATAACATTAAGAATATATGTTGTATAGTCACGGTAGTGTGGACGGATCGCTCACCGACAGTGATGCATCATGTGAATTCATTTCGCCTTAAAATAGGGTTTTGTTTCCTACAAAAAGTGTGTAGGACTATGGCCTAGACTAGTAACTAGGGGGTCGGCAGTAGTCTCACGTGCAATTGGGGGCGATGACTAAAAATAGAGGAAGATAAAAGAATAAATCTATTAACTAAAAAATCTGTAAAAGGCTTTACCCAGAACTTCCTTCGTCAACATTGTGACACTAAATAATTTTGAAAATCGAATTAAGTTAGGAGTAACCATATCCTCACGTTTATAATAAATTATATAAATTTTCTAATAAAAATAACGTCACCCGTGGTCAAATTCGAACGGCAGGCGGACCGCGTGTGCAGCCCCAACATTTAGTGGGATATTGTAAGGGACTGGGCAATTTCTACCTGCGCTACGGAGCACCGACCTTTCGAATTTCTGCGTCGCAGCTAATTTGTGCCTTTTTTTTGTATCGCAAAACATTTAGTCTGTATTTATTGGCTTCCATTTTTGGTAAGAATAAAGCCTGCATTATGTATAAATTATGACTTGAATCTATTACTAAATAAAATGAAAAATAAACAAAGTTATATTTTTTAAGGTGCTCACCCTGTATATATTGCGATGATATTAAGCCCTACAAACTCAACTCTGATAGCATTGCCAAACTAATGGACATTTCACTAAAGCTCAAGGTGAGGTATTTTATATAACTGCAAGGCTAAACTTTGAATTTAATAGACTGAATGCTTTGGTAAAGAAATGCCAATTAATAGCATTATAATTAATTAAAGAAAGGTTTAAGCAAAGCTCAATTCTCACAAGGATCTAAGTTGAATGTAAAATAAAATTTAAAATATGAGGTTTGTGCAAAGTAATAGCCGAACTATTAATTACAAAATGGTTTGCAAAGGCAATAAATTGAAGCGAATAATTCAAGTAACGTTCAACAGTGAAATATTTGTCAGGGTTTCAAAAGAAAGGTAGGAAAAGCTAGATAAGCTAATGAACGTTGCAACGAGCAACTAAGAAGGCTGAAATTAAGGCATTTGATGGAAAATTGTAAGAATCAACAAACCAGGGTTAATAAAAAAATTCAAGAATAGGACACAGCAGATGAACTTAAAATTGTGTGGAATAGTAGACAGGTGAAGGAAGTACTTTCATAAAATTAATCAGTGCAGTGACTTATGTGAACAGTTTAAAGCAAATTAACAAACGTGCAGTGACACAAAGACTTGATTAACTAATTATAAATGTGGACCATAATATTAAAATAAGTATTCGTAAATAAGTAGTAGATTTTAGGCAAATTTATATTTATAAGTAAGCATTTTGAACTTGATTTACATCCGTTTTTATTTAAGATTAAAACTACCAATTGTTTATAGCGGATATTACGGAGAACAAATGAAAAAATATTATAATTGACAGGTTGTAAAATGTACTCCTGAATAAAGTAAATTTTCATGTTATAAACCAATTTTTTACAATAAAAATTATACCGGCCAAATCAGTGCAATTTTGTGGTCGTGTGGTGCCCCGAAGCACGAGCACCATAACCTCACATCGGAACCAGCCGTTACGATCTCTGCGTGGAAGCATACGAATCCAGACAGCCCAGAGGGAAAGACAGCAGTGCCTAAAGCAGCTAGTGGAGAACATGCCCGAGGAATTGCAGCAGCATGCGGCCCGTAGCAGCCCGACAACGAGACCATCGTCATCTTCGCGCTCCGATATAAGTTCGGCAACAACATAGGTACTGTCTACCTCTAAAATTAAGTTAAGTGAGCACCGGGAAGTTTATGCATGTGCACCACGAGTCTTACCCAAGGCAATACAAGCCATATTCATTGCCGTAAAGTGAATCCAGGCCGCAAATTAGCCCAACTCCATAATTTGGGGTTATGTGACAGTTAGATCCGGAAAAGACGCCAACTGAAACAATTGGTGCGTGGATCTGGGCCCCGTTTAACAAATTCTAGAAAAACAAATGATATAAATGCCGCGAAACAGCTTAATTCAAATATTTACCGGTGGATATGTGATAAATTTTCACTTTATTGTAAATTCACGATTGCAATTGTCAGAGGAAACCATTTTGATTTAACGTATGACCTACTTTCGAATATTTGCTTGTGCGCAGTAGTACAAAGGAGTACAGATCCGTATTCAGTTAAATTAAGAATTATACAGTCAGCACAACTGAACCTAACCGATAGAAAGGGTAATTCCTTACCGACATTTTTGAGCTAGCCATAATAATTGTTATTACTTGACGATAAATAAAATATCAACGGAGCATATAACCATTTATTTGAACGAGTTAATAAATTACAACTCCTTTTAATCGACTTGGAAATAAAATATCTGCGAGGTGGTTTTTAATTGTTTATTCAATTAATTATATTAAATTAAAAGCTGTCATTACCCATAGCAATATATATCTGAAATTTTCACGGTTCCATGCCAGGTATATATATACATAATGTGTATGCAAAATATCATCTTCCTTCGACAAATAGTTTTTGAGCTATACTGCCAACAGACAGAAAAACAGACAGACAGACGGATAGACAGATATACGGAAAGACAGACAGACAGACAGACGGAATTGAGAAAACCTGTTTTCCGTCATCTAGGGACCCTGAAACGTGAAGATCTGAAGACATCTCGGAAGATGATTTCTTCGTGATTACAGATTTCAGACGAGGGAAGTAAAAAGGAAGACGACTACACACATCTAATCGTGGTGATTTAAGAATGCTGCTGATAAAGATAGAGCTGAACGTTAACAAATTGATAGCAGTGCAGGAGGTTCATCTTTTTCATAAAATTTCTTTCTTCACGTCTGGGAAGAAAACACCGTTTTTAAGATACCAAAATCGTGACAGAAATAATGAATTATTCCTTAGAGGAGAGAAATTTACCTAGGAAGTTTTCATTATTCATTATTCGAATTATTCGAATTTGACATAAATTTACAGTGCCACCAACTTTAAAATTTATAAATGTCAATAAATTACGTTTAAAAAAAACAGGTTTGTAGTTTTAAATCTTCCTTCAACGTGAAAAAAATAGTATATGCAATACGAGGAGACTGTTATTTTGCTTCAGTGCTATGTGACTCTCCGGCTTCGCCTTCGAGTCACAAATTGCACCTCAGCAAAATAACGCATTTCCCTCCTTCATGCATAATCTACTATTAATGTTATCTATTAATTGTTACGTAATTTTTATTTTAATATTATCTTTCGTTATATTAATTTTCTGTGTGTAATGAGAATGTTACTATGGCCAATTTCAGTAAATAATTTTATAACTTTAAGCTTCAACGTGTCTTCTTTGGAACAATATATTTTCTTACTATGTCGTAAAATGGTTACTGCATATTCTGTTGGTTCACTTATTGAAGGTAGATTTTCGGGGCGGAGAGAGGGTTCGGGGCGCTGAGTACTTTTTATCTGAAAAATGGGCAGTAGGCCAAATAAGTTTGGGAATCTATGGCCTAGACCAGTGATTCCCAAAGTGGGCGATATCGCCCCTTGGGGGGCGCTGGAACGATCCAGGGAGGCGATAGTAGCCTCAGGTGCATTTGGGGGGCGGTGAATAAAAATAAGGGGGCGGTGAAAGCTTAAAGAAGGAAGAGAGGATAAGAAGATTTAGAAAAACCATTCGTACATATTTCATTTGTTGTGTAAGATAGTGCAACATTATTTTCCAAATAAACACACAAAATGCAAGTTACAGATTTATTTATTCCATGAAGATTATTTACCATTATTAAATGTTTTTATTCTTCTTCATACCATTTATTACTTTATTTATTCAGTCTGTTTATTCTCCGTTTCTTTAATTTGACTTTATCACACCTTTTATTACACCATCCAGAAAGTAAATACCATTATAATAAAGGGCTTTTATTATTCAAATTTGCTTTTACTCAAAATATAGGTTACAAATTCAGAAAAGATGTTTTTATTTTAAAAGTATCATTTTCTCTAGCAATAATAATTTATACAAAATTTCTATATGGTATATTTTGTTATAACATTTCATAATTGACTTTTTCAAATAATCATTTGAGTTTGGCTTTCACTTTAGTTATTCCGATTGTCCAAACAACTATCTTAACTAAATCAACTTATATGATCGAACCTTTTTAATAAACTATTTGCAATTTAACAGTAACTGTATCTAATGTATCATCCATTAAACAATTCTCAAACATTTATGTTGTACTTTTAATCTATAAATCCTTCCTTGTACTTTTTAATTGCTAATTAATTTATTCTTTCAAAATAATTTCCTAAATATAAATACTCTTATAGATAATTATCAGTCTCAAGAATCTACCACTACTATATCTTGCTGTTTGTTAGCTTAAACAATGTAGATTTCCAGGGGGCGCTGAGTATTTTTTTTTGCTGAAAAGGGGGCGGTAGGCCAAATAAGTTTGGGAACCACTGGCCTAGACGAACGAATAGATAAACCCAAACCTGCACGACCTCAAGCAGCTGTTTGTGCTAAAAGCGTTAGTGCTGTCGAGAAGCTGCTTAAGGATAATCAGAATAATATTCATAGAGAGATTCAACAGGAGGAAGGTAGTGGATTGTCAGCAGCGGAGAATATTTTACACAAAAATCTGGGTGTAAGCTAACATGTGGGCGGATAATACATTTGTTAACCAAAGAACAAAAACAGGCACGGGTGCATTGGTGCAGATAATGTTAGCAAAGTTTATGTACGATCTTCAAAATAAGTGTTTAATATTATTACGGGTGATGAGTCTTGGATCTATAATTACGAGAACAAGCACCAGTTTGGAGGTAAAAGTAAAAAAAAATTGTTTATGTGTTAAGACGGAGTGATCCAGTTGCAGTAATTCTTCCTAATGATCGTAAATGTATCACTTCTGATGGTATACAAAAGTTTTCCTTCCTCAATTCTTGTGTAATGATCACTGAAAATTTCGTTTTCGTTGCATTTTGTTGCACAGAATACATCACCGCATATGGTCGCATAAACTTTAAATTGGTGACTCGTATCTGTTGTCCAATTCTGGTCACCCACACTCCATACAATTCAGATCCACCCCCCAACGATTTCTTTTCGTTTCCAAAAAGCATTCGTGGAAAACGATTTCATAGCGCAAATGCTGCGGTTGCTTAACCGGATTTGTTTTCGAAATCGAAGTTTCTTTGCCGAGATGTGGTTTCAGAGGATGAACAAATGTATTAGGGCTAAGCGGGAAATATTTTAAAAGACAAGAAATTTATATTTTTACAGTTCCGGTATTTCTTATAATTACAATTAGCAGAACAGCCTCGGTAGTAAAACTAATGTTGGTTTAGATCTAAGGCCCTGTAATCAATTATTCTGGAGCTATACACGATGCAGCAGTGTTCGTGAGGTTAATGTTCGCTTGGACAAGTTTCAGCAATTTTGATACCGTCTGATTTGTAGGTAAAGTCTATTCCCGTGCCAACCCTCTTCGTGTACGAACATTAGACTTTTATGATAGGGACAATCGGCTCCGTATCCAAAGGGATCGTAGTAGCCGTAGGCCAGCTAACACGTGTACTTACTCTTCAGCTTCGAGCGCTACTACCCTAACCAAACATGATCCAAAATATTTGCTCTTGATTTCGCCGAAAGAGCTTACGGAAAGGTTTGAATTATCCTCTGGGTATGCTAACGTTAACCATTTCAGTTATCCTTCTCTTTGCCGTATATAGATGGGTGCTAAGGTATGAAATGTTGAATGTAACTACAGTGAAACGATCCGAGATATTATATAGTGTTAAAATATTGGAATGGTTAATACTATATAAAAATTAGGATACTTCATATAAATAATACTGTGAATATGATATATTATTGGAATAAATGAAGTTTTCTGACCAATATTTGAAAAAAAATTATTATACAGAGTCCGACAACTAGGCGTTGTAGATACAAAAATGGTGTGGTTGATTATACAAGATGGTTAAAAAATCTGGTTGATACACGCACACAACTTCATTTTACAGTGATCTTATAATTGGCCAAAAATTTGATTTTAAATTTTTAAGCATTTGTCAAAAATTTAAAAAAATACAAATTCTACAAAAACGGTGCAAAATAGAGCGTTAGGTGAAGAGGACATTTTTTCTATAATTTTAAGCTGAATTCAAAAATGTAATAATATAACGGGTGTTCTATTTAAAATAGGAGTTAATAAAAAAATAGAAGAAAAACAAAAGAAACCCATTTCAGAAGTATTCAATTGGAAAAAACTGAAAAATCACAAGAGTAAATACCTACTTCCGGTTATGCAATTTTCTTCAAAAGCTTGCTGTCACATCTACATAGTACACAAAACTTATATATGAAGTTTCAACCCCGTACCTCTTTTCGTTTTTGATATATTCTGTTCACAGACACACACACAGACACACACACACACACACAGACACACACACAGACAGACCAATGAAAAAAAATATGTATTTTGGGTTCAGGGGAATCTGAAACGTGAAGATCTATAGAAAACTCAATTTCGAATTTTTGGGGTGAATCCAATACTTCCTTTATTGTAAAAGGAAGTAAAAAAGGGATGAATTAAACATACTATTTTTTAATCGGAATGCGCCATATTTTAATAGCTTAAAATATTTCTGTCGAAATACTTAGCATTTTAATATTGTATGGGTCTAATTTTAACTAATTTGAGATATTAATGATGTATGCAAAAAGCTAAACTTCAGGCGGTTGCTGTAAGTAATAGAAAACCGCTGAATGCCATAACATGTTTTTCATGAGTTATGTTTCGAGTGTAAAATGTTGGGTCTGGATATTAATGATTTCGAGGGTGCTTCACATTCGCTAATTTAATAATTCAAAACAATTTAAGCAGCTTAAGATGTCTTATTTTAAGGGGTAACAAGCTAACGCTGTTAAAATAATAAATTAAACATGTTATCTCTCTTAACAAAACCTGCCCGGGCGTAGAAAATAGTAAATCCAGCCATTTTTGATACAAGAAATAATAAACTCGAAAAGCTGGAAACGCATGAGTAAATTAATTTCAACCTCACACGAAATAAAATTAAGAAAAAACAAACAAAGGCGAATACACCAAAATTCTATACACAGCTCGAATATTCTTCCATTTTTTTCTTTGGGTAGTAAAGCTACACAGAAAGTTAATAATTTACAAATTTTTAATTTATATTTTGTTTATATTTTTTAAACGTCGTGTTGTGAAAATCGCCCGTATTTTACCCATTACTGAAACTTTTTAGTTTTGATCTCCCTAACTCAATACGGTAAAAGGCACACTACTAAGATAATATCTTCTTTACAGAATAGGTAGAAAAATATGACATAATCTTGCGATTTTAGCAACAAAAACCGTATACAATACACGTCAGGTCAGGTAAAGACTTACCTTCTTGACTTTAATCTGATATTGCATTTCCTACCCCCTACACTCAACCATTGATTTTTAATTTTTTCCCATCTTTCTGGCTTTTTATTATTCATTATGTCCTGATTCAGCTGTGCTGGATTTTTATTTCCTAAACCTGTTTTCTTGTTGTGCTCAGATAGTTCTAAATTTTAAGATTCGCGTTTTCGAAGAGCTTATTTGTCCCTTAAAATAAAGTACCTCGAAGGGCTTAAATTGTTATAACGTTCAAACACGCATATCTGAAAAACAGTTGAATTTAGAGGTATGAAGTAAACAATTAAAAGTAATCTCATTGAAAGAGCTTTTCAAAAACACAAGAACATACTGGGCTCCCCGAAATAATTAATTACCAACCCTGTATAGCATTTATTCCCAAAACCACCATTTTACACTCGAAAGGTATCTCAAGAAAATCATAATTTCTTTGTAATGTTTTCTTCTATTTAGTAGTCCTATGTTACTTACAGCAGGCGCCTGAAGTTCAACGTGTTTGCATAAAGACTTTAATATATTAAAATAGTTGGCGTTAGGCCCATACAGCTTTATATTGAAATGATTAGCATTTCAACACAAAACTTTTGAGCTACCTAAATATGGAGAATTCCATTAAAAAAAATTTTTTTGCGCCACTTTCTTGAGCCCGTCTATATAATTAAAATATTTAAGTAAGATGTATCACCTTTGTGCCTACAACTTTTATGCGAGCGATTTTTATGTATATCTCATAGTTCTAGAAATATTTTCCACTCTCTCCTTCTTGACGGACCCTGTATATTATGTAAATTACAATTACTTTAAAAAAAGAACAAGAAATACATACAATCTAATTATTGATTTTATGAAGTCAATATTCTAGAAAGTAAAGATATTTCAAATATCCTGAATATTAAACAATTGTGTCTGCAAAAATAAATTGAACAATAGTTATTTATACACTCTTGGGCAAAAGTATGGATACAACTACATATCACCTATACTCTAGAAGAGATTTCTAGGAGATTTAATTTTTTTTCATAGATGACTTGACTGAAGAAACTCCATTCTAATACTCTTAGTAACTCATAGTAATAACTATACTGCTCAACAAATGAGCTGGACCATTTGCATATAATGTTGCAATTATTGAAAATATTTTCCGAAACGACAGTCATGGCATTTCTAGTAACCTTTAAGGTTTGTGTCACTATAAAAAGCATTTCTTTTCATAATTTAGTTTAAATAAAACTAATTCCATTAATAAAATGTTATCATTTGAAAATTTTGAATTTTGCCAAAATATTGATAGCACCTTACATAGAAAGTATGGCAAAAACTCAAAAACTATTTTTATCTTTTTTTGGTCTTCCTCTTATTCTTGTTAAATATTGTTTTTTTGTAATTTTATTAATATGATTTGGTTAATGCTTCAGTTGATATTTGACGATAGTGCAATTAAATATGCTTAATATGAGTTTACTATAAAACAAAGATTTTTAGATAGATATTTTATGACAACGTAACAAATACAACTTGTATGGGTGGTCCAGGTCATTTGTTGAGCAGTATATTTCATCAATTAGATCGATAACAAATCGTTCACTGACGAATAACATTTGTAAAACTTGTTTTTTGAGCTTTTTCAATGGCATATATCAAGGACCATCGTGGCATTAGATATTTATAACCAACCTAACAATATACTGCATGCATTACTTTATATTTATCTAAAACTAATAAACCATTGATTAATACATTTTGAAAGTATCTTTATGTAATGCTTAAGCAAATTTGGCAACACTATCGTATTAAATGTAAAACGTAGATTTTGGAAAAACATAAAATATACGAGGTGATTTATTTAAAAAATAAAAGTTAATGGCTTTTCTGGTGAAACCGGAAGTCAGTCATTTTGATTATATCTGTCTGTCAAACCAAAATTATTCTTGCAACAAGTGTCATACAAATCCGTTGGTGAGTAAAGGAAATAGACATAGCGCTGGATTCATTGTCACTCGATATATGGTTTTTTTTTTGGAACGCATGTTGTCTAAAATTTTGCGTTAGGAGTTCATTAGACTCTGGATTTCTGTGATGACATTTTCTCTAATTTCAAAATCAACACTAATTTGTAAAACTTTTTTGTGGTAGCCATGGTGATATAAGTACAAATGCGGGAGGTATAAGTATTACCTCCAGATGGGAATTTAATTACATTCCACTCTTTATACAGTGAGTAGAATGTATTTATTATTAACTATTTAATCCAATATTCTTCGAGATCATTCTAAGAAGAATGGTTTCGTGCATGAGACATGCTACTGTTGTGAATTATTGATTGCTTGTATTCTTCTCTTAACATACCTTCGCTTCCAATCAAAAATGTTTTAGAAGTGAGTTTTCATTATGAACAATATAGAAACAATGTAAGGACCGTGTAAGACATGTGTGTTAAGATGGTACGCATAATATAAACACAATGCAAAGACTACTAAATATTTCAGTATAATTTCGATTGACTGTAATGCTTTATGAAAATACTTGTTCCTTGTGTTTCTACTCTGGCTCGCACAAAAAAATGCACTGCAGGACAGAACACCATTTTTTTTCTCGGTATATTTATCCCCTTGGGCTTCAAACTTAGACATTGGAAACAATCATGCTTTTCTCTTTCTTGGTGGATGCTATTTTTTTTCTTTACTTGCGGTTATTTTCTTATCAGGAAGCATATGTACGGAGTTCTTAAGGATAATGTCAGATAGAAAAGGGAATTGGCTTTCCAATAGATATACTTACCTGTTTCATTTCCATAAACTAAACTACGTGTTATGTGTAAAATTTTACTTACGATTAGGAGATTAGTTTCTGCTGATTTAATGCACTTTTTTTGGATGGTTTGTTGGGCAGTGGAGGGTTTCTCACCTTTTGTTGAAGAACGAACCGCTGTCAAAGCTATTTTAGAGTGGAATTGTAAGGGTATTAGAGATAGCTACCTTTATTATGGGAATAACTTAAATTTTTCCCCTTACTTTTATGGAATTCCTTATTTTCAGGAGGGATTTGCTTTTGTTCTGAGGATTGGAATGAATTTTACTTTGCTGGTTGTGTGATTTGTGTCTGTAGTGCTGTTTATTAGCGTTGCATATTTTTGTCGTGTGATTGTGGTTGAATGATTGTACAGATGTTGTATTGTGTTAGGGTGTCTAATCTCAAATTAAACAGATTCAATTCTCAATTTAAAATTTGAGAAATGCAAACCAGCAGAGCATGCATTAGTTCGTAAAAGTTCAATGTGTCACAACTGCATGTTTACCAGAAATGCGCATAGCGGCCTTGCTGAACGCTGACTGTATGTTATGAAATATGAAAGCAACCTAGTAAGACAAGCATTCTTGCACTTTGAAATAATGTAATTTTAGTAGGAAGCATATGTAAATGTATATAAAAACTGAGACCTAATAATAAAGATAATTAGCATTAAGTGTTTGATTCATTAGCATCGAGGTACTACCTTTCCAAGCCTAAGAGTTTGGAGTGTGAGGCTGCACTCCAGGTAGTTACCAAACTATAACGTTTTTCTGAGTGGTATGACTACCTTTGCCTTTAAATACGAATTGTAGTCTCAACCGTATGCTCAGAATGACAAGAAACGGACCCAGCGCGAGTAACAGAAAGCTGTCAGTCTCCAGGAAATTCTGTCCATAGGGGTATAGGCCGGTCTTGTCAAGGGTCATGATGCTCAAGCTCAATGCAACATTCTTACTGCCAGTTTTAATATGTTTTTTCTCTTTTACATAAATTTACAGTCCATTTTTTTACTTTTCCATACCTATAGGTATAGGGAAGTCTTGGAATCATGAAAATTTTGGAAATTGAGATTTTCACAGAAATATCCGTTTTGGGCCTCTAGGAACCAAAAAAAGTGGTTTTTAAAAAATGTCTGTCTGTGTGTGGGTGTGTGGGTGGGTGACGCTCCTACAGCCGAAAGTATTGCTCCGATTTTTATGCGGTTTGGAATGCGGGGGTGTATCGAAAATTCATCGACAAAATAAGCTTTTCAAAAAAATCCGAAACCGGAAGCGGAAGTTACGCATGTTTTTTTGGTATCACTGTTTTCGTGATTAAAATTTTGAAAATTTTATCGCGGATAACGATAGAGAGTCATAAAACAAATCTGTTAGTTTTTTGCCGAACTCGCTAGATTTAAAATGAAGGGCGCTATGATTTTTTGAAAATTTTGAGTTTAACGCCCTATTACTCAAAAACGGATGAATCGATTCAATTGATTTTTTTTTCTGAATAGTATATGAAGGCTAACATGAGGTGATATAAAAAGTGTTTTGAAAAATATTAAGGGTCCTAAATTACAAATTTTCAAAATTTTGGAAATTTTCTAAAAATCATTTCTCAAAAACTGCCCACAGGGATTTGTTTAAACTTCATACACTGATAGACCCCGAAAAGGGCTATCGATATGTTTTTTAAAGAGTCTCATGAATTATCTGTGGCGCCCTCTACAAAGCTTTGAAGTTTGAAAATTTAAACCCCTTTAATTAATAAACAAAACAAGATAGGTAGCTGGGGTTTTCACTGAATTGCTCAATGCATAATGGAGCATATGAATATTACACTCGTGGATATATGTAAGCGCACCGGCCCCCTCCCCCCTCTATTTTTGAAAAATATTTTTTTTATTCTAACGGTTGTTATATTTTTGCGTCAAAGAATCTTTTTCCGCGAAAATAAAAAAATCGATTTTGTATTCCCTAGAAAATATAATTTCCAGGTACTTAGAAAATTTCACCTCGGTGCTACAGCCGTTTTGAGGAAAATAATACATAAACTAGCACAGTGGCGGTTTGTCCACTTGGCGCCATCTACAGAAGCTCGGTGGTCACGTTTTGAACTACACATTCTTTTATATTTACCCGCAATTTACGTGAAAGTGTAAACGCTTATCAAAGACGTGAGTCATCGAGTTGAAATTTTGATATGTTGTAAAGACTGTTGAATAAAGACGATATGAACAGTTTCCAGTATGGGAAAGTCCAGGGAGGTAGTCACGTCCACTTTTTTAAATCAGCTGTCAGTGTCAAAATTTTATAAAAAACCAGACTGTGTTACCCTAAATTCTGTACTTACCGACCAACTGTATAACAGTTTCCCTCATGTCAAAATTGAGGTTATGTCTGTCTAACATAATTGAAGTGTCAAACGTGCATGGTTAAACGTTTCAATAAAATGTAAGTTTTTAATAATATAGGTTTATGTTGGATGTAGCTACTTCTATATACAGAGTATTTTGTAGAGCATGTTCTTTCGTACATAACGGTAGGCCAGTACGTATAGATGTAGATCAGGTGAAAGAAGCTGTTATGCAAACAAAATTGAAGAAAGCTTCCGGACCAGGAGGTATCTACCCAGAACTAATAAGGTACGCACCAGAAAAATTAATTACGATGCTGAAAACCCTATATCAACGATGTATTAATCTCATTGAGAAAGAAATAGAAGCAAAGCAACCAGAAGAACAGGCGGGCTTTCGAGCAGGCCGATCCACAATAGATAACTTATTCTCGTTGAAGTTAGTACTGGAAAAAAGAGTACAAAGAAACAGAGAAACACACATAGCTTTAATAGACCTCGAAAAAGCATATGATAGTGTACCAACATCTAGATTGTGGAGAGAGATGAAGGAAGTTGACATATAACCTACGCTTATACAAGCCACCAGGCAGCTATATGAAAGCAATTTAACAAGAATAGAAAACGGGAAAACGTTTACCGAGACAGCCAATAAAATCACATTCATTGTTTGCATATTGATGGAGGTCATCAAGGGTGAAATGTTGTTTTTTTTGCATGCAGGGCATGAAAATGTCTACCCAATTCTTCTTTTATATAATAAAAGGCTGGGTCAGTTTTATAATTAACTTTGGATCGTCATTTTTTTCGGGGTTGATCACATTTTGTCGTTTTAAAGTTTTTACATATCTTGAGTGCAGACGTCCAATGTACGCTGGAAGTTTAGTAAACATGGCTACCTGGTCCGTTAAGCATCCCGTATTCGCGGTAGAACAGTTTTTGCGAAATAACGAGTCCATAGTTGCAGTGACACGTGCCTTTTGCCGGCACTTCTACATTCCAGTGCGCGGTGCGGTTCCATCTCGTAACCCGATATTGGAATGGGTGAAACTTTTTAGCACGACTGGTTCATGTAAGCCACAATTTTAAGGGAGACGAATTACGGTTCGCACACCTGAGAATGTGGAGCGTGTGAGACGAGATGTTATTGCAAGCCCAAAACGCTCAACCAGACGTCGTGCTCCAGCTCTTGGGGTAAGCCCCGTACCATTCAGGAATTGAAGACACCAATCAGGGATAAAGTTGCTGCGATTCCACTTGACATGCTTCAGCGAGCAATGCGGAGCTTTTGTGACCGACTCCAAGAATGCGTCAATCAACAAGGTCGGCATTTAACAGAAGTTATTTTCCATAAATAACCTGTACCACTTTTAAAAAATAAATTTCCATTATCACTCTTAATTTTAAAGTTTATTTGTCCCTTCTATCTTCAATATTGACAATTTAACAGCTATTTGAAATACATCAGATCCCAACGCGCCACCCTGTATTTAGTAAAGTATTTACGGAAATAAATAAAAATTTCGAAAATAGGTATTTAATACAATACATTGAATATATTCGAGGCCTTCTCACAAATCGCCTACTTAGTCAATTCAGGTTTGTCAACTTTCACCTCTTCGCTATACCGAATCAGGGCTATTTTTTCAAGCTGTGAGGGGCTGCCCACTACATTTTTTTCGCGAAGGCATCTTTTAAAATTTTGTGCATTAATTTTTCAACACAAACGCAATGACAGTTATGCGCAATGACAGCGCCGATGACCTTGAACGGCTCGACGCTGCCAACCTACATTGTAAAATACACTATTTACTAGTTTCAACCCCTCATACCAACTTGACAACACTTTGACAGCTGATTTAAAAAAAAAGACTATAGGTTGGTGGTTCGTGTATCCTGGAAATAATCTCGAACTTCCGGCTTTCACTGTCCTCGTCGAAGGCGTAATCGTCAAAACATCAACTTCCAAGATTTCTTCATATCTTCGTGTTTTAGGGTCTCTAGATGAAGTAA
This sequence comes from Agriotes lineatus, assembly GCA_940337035.1. Lineage (NCBI taxonomy): Eukaryota > Metazoa > Arthropoda > Insecta > Coleoptera > Elateridae > Agriotes > Agriotes lineatus. Next base: position 95,817,769 of record OW679200.1, on the reverse strand, counting down.
AAATGGTTACTCAATTTCGACGGTCTGTCTGTTCGTTCGTCTGTTGCCGGTATAGCTCAAAAGGTATTTGTTACAAGACGTCGGTATTTTGTACGGATTAGATGTATATCATCCTCGAAACCGAATATACAGGGTTTGAAGGACCAACTGGAACTAATAAGAAACGCCATCATTCTATCAAGTTTGGCTATTTTTCTTTGAAACCTTCACAAAATATTAACACACATTTTTATTTCAAGACACAAAATCCATTGTTTGATGTAACCACCCTTGGCTTTGCTGATGGCGTTGAGTCTCCTAATGAAAGTATTGCACGTTGCATGAATGTGTGAGCAGGATTCGCTGCAATTCACGGCGAACACATGCATTCAATGAATGTGTCCAAACTTTGATGTTTTTTAGAGAACACCCTTGCCTGTAAAATACTCCAGATGGTGTAATCCAGAAGGTTAGTGACGGTGAAAATGTGGGTAAATGTTTCACCAAAGTGAATACCGAAACGTTCTGATCAAGATATTGTAGATTGTCGCGGACCAGTCTTGCTGGAACGTCCAAGGCCTGGTCCCGAATTGTTTATGTGCCAATGGTTCAATGCTTCCTTTAACACCTTTTCGTGGTATACATTTCTGTTGATTTTAACGTCCTGGTCGAAGGAATTGAGAGAAGAACGACCTTCAGCGATCAAGGAGGCTCAAATCATTAGAGTAGCTAATTTTTAGTTTCTAACCGCAACTCGTTGCTCCAGATTATCGTTGGACTTTTCTTCTCACCAAATGCTGTAGTTTTTTTTTTGTTCACGTATAGTACAACGATGAACATTTCTCATCCCAAATGACGCTGTTTACCAGAGCCTCGCTCGCGTGCACGCGTTCTAGTAGCTGCGATGTTTCCCGTTGTACTACTCTGCGCCCGCGTTAAGTCTTGAACTCTTTTAATATTATAGGGCTTGAGCTGAAGTTTATTTTTCAATATTTGGCGAATGCTTCAGTTTGAGATGTTGAGAGCTCTTACCAATTTTCTTGCTCTGCTTGGGATTTTGCTCAATTCGGGCCATTCTCTTCTAGTAATTTCTCAGGAAGTTGTTTTTCGTTTTGGTCCACCGTGGTTGAGTTTTGTAATGCTGCCAGCAACATTGTAATAATTGGTGGTACAATACTTAAAAATGTTGTTCACGTTAAGACTATAGCTGGCGAACAATAGCAGGTAGGTACAACATTTCTGACCAAATATAGGGGCGTCGCATTGTTGCGTTTAAACTTTACAGCCAATATAATTTTTGTTTTCAACTTCGAAGAAAATTCTTCCCACGAGTTGTAAACAATACATCGAAGTGACATCTAAGTAAAAATGGTTAAAGTAGTAATTTGCATATAGCTCAGTTTTTTTCTCTAGACGAAAATGGGACCAATCAGATACAGAGTGAACATCGTATATATATGGGAATGCAATTTCTACCTCAAGTTGAGATAGTGGATAAAGTGCAGGAATGCTAATCTGATTCACCTATGAGAACGAGTTTAAATCCCACCGCTTCTAATGTTTCTTTTATATTTGCAAAATTTATCTATTTCGTATTGAGAAGTGCTTCGTTTTACTGTTCCAGTAATATTAGCAACGTTCAGATACGTTTTTTACCTATTTCGCACTAGATTTGTGGGCTGTGAGCTTTCTTTTTAAAGACACTAAACTATTTTTCGCATCTGCAAGTTTGGCAGTAACTGTGTATGTTAGGTTATGTTCGGTTGGCTACGTTTCTATATCATTTTTCAGAATGTTGAGAGTCGCTGCTCATAATATAGCTTTGGTATAGCTATTTAAAACTGGTATTTCCTTTTTGAGAAATTTATAGGGGAAATTACGAATTTCCTCTATTCTAACCTTTGGGTTGTTTCTCATGCCGCAGGAAGCACTTTTTAAAACTTCCTCTGGTGCACTCTTTACAAACGGATTTGTCTTCAATGCCGACCGAAATCATATTCAGTACTTTTGTGGTGGTTTTGTGATTTGCTGTAATCTGATAGGTCAATTCAGGTTATTACAGTACCTATGACGTCTCAGGTACGGAATCATGTCGTTTCCTTGCACGTTGTTTGACGTGTTGTTGAATTTATTATAGGCCTTTCGTTACCTTGAAGTTGTTCTGCAAGTTGTCCTCAAATAATTCTTCCAGTTGCCTTCAATAACCTGTCAAGCAATTCTTTAAGTGACATTCGAGTGATCGTGACTAATACTTCATGGATTGTTAATTATCTGCGAATTGTCAAGGCATAGTTAAACAACCGAAGTGTCGGTGTTCTTAATGTTCTTAGTAGCTTTCGCCTGTTCAAGTGCAGCTAACGGTTTCCGAAAGGACCTCTGCCACTGCATTGTACTGAATTTACTTTGCCTCCTGCATCTGCACCGTTGATAGGATCGTACGAGAGAAAGTTCTTTGGCCTCCTGGTAACAGTGATCAGCAGATAGTATAGGTCAGAGATATTTACACTGATCTTATATATTATCGCAGTAAGTGTATACGTATACTACTTTCTCTGAAATAGGCATCGAGTATTCCGCCGAACTCTGTTTTTAATAAATATTACTTACCTACTTACTCCTTGGCCCTGACAGACCATGAAGCTCCATGGCCTTCCTTCCAGAAGTGCGGTGGCTACCTGCACCTCCATAATAAATATTACAATGTCTTATTTGCAGTCAAAGAATAGTTACATATTAACAAATTTTGTTGGTTTTAGTTCCTTTTAATTGATTTATTTTGGCAAGAGCAGCTGTCTTGGTATATTGTCAACTTATTTAATTCTACGTTGAAAAATAGTACTTACACGAATTGTAGGCAACGGCAATACAACTTGTGCCTAACTGTGGAAATTATTGCAGGCGTTCCTTGGCTTTTTGGTTCTTTTTTATTTGTTGATTAAGATGATGTGTCTCCACGTAAAAGAATCGGTAGGTTTTATGTGCTAATTAATATTCCTGACTATTCAATTCACATGCCATCTGTCAAAAAGTAACCAATGAAAATACAGAATTCTGACGTTTCTTGACCAATCAAAAAA
>OW679200.1:95531749-95814613 GCA_940337035.1 Agriotes lineatus | reverse complement strand
TGTCTTTATATTTTGTGATTTGTTGCTTAATGTTACATTAAGTACGGGATGATAATCGTCTTCAGATACCAACACATGTGATTCTCTTGAAATTTCCGCAGGCATGTTACTTAATACTACATCTAAAATACGCCCCATTTTGTTTGTGATTAAGTTATTCTGGGTAATATTCATAAAATCAACAAAATTTATGTACGTTCTAAACAAATTTGAGTAATTGTACAAAGGTTCCACATTTAAGTAGTACCTATTGAGCTAATTCAATTAAATTTAGGTTGCCTAATATTAAAATTTTAGATTCCCATAGAAAATCCAAGTTGCCAATAACATCAAATAAATTCGTGTACTCACGCTGTCCTTGATCCAGAATTATATACACAACCAATACATACAGAGATTGATCATTCACTTTGTTAATGTTAATACACGTACAGTCATTTGGTAGTTTTACCTGGAAAATTTTCCGGGAGTTTTGAAAATGGGTAATTTTATAGATTTCAATGTGCTCTTTCCGAATTTAAACTTTGCCACCTCGTATCTTTGCCGCTCGCGCCGCCATATTGAAAAAATGGCGCCTAAAAGCAGTTTTTTGGCAAAATTTCCTTTCCGACTCATTTCACTATAAAAACATTTATATACAAAATGAAACTAGAGAAAATTTCCTACAATTTATGTAATAATCTTTTTTTTCGTAAAATTAATAGTTTTGGCGTACGAGCGCGGCAAAGTGTAGTTCAACACGAATTTTGGCCAAAAAACTCATTTCCACACCACCTTGAGGTAGAGTAAGCGGCGCGTTTTTTTATCGTGGTATCCCTAGTAGGCCTAATCCACATGCAATTTACTATTCCAAAATTTAGCACGTTCTCCTTCGCTTCACTGTTCTTAATGGACCAGGTGTTGCGAGTTCATTGTCTTTAGTAGGTACCGATCGAAACGTCACAGACCGAAATTTTTTCCACATCATCCGCGATGGGATAATCAGTTTCATGGTAATCCTCTTCGTTCTCGATTTCATCATACGTTTGTTCGAAAATAGTCTCCGTTCCTTCCTCTTCATCGCTATCTTGTAGTGGAACTTGCGAGTTATCACAGGTACCACTACAATTCGTGCATATAACGGAGCACTTTCACCCAGCCTTTCTGCATCCACAGGCTTTCTGACATCTCTTTTTGCATTTGCAAGAAATAAATTTTAACAAGCTTTCCGGAGCTGGAGGCTTGAGTGTGGTGACAGGAATTAGCCCGTTCTTGTTTCTTTTCCATCCTCATTGCTCTGCATTTTGTTCATTCCCATACCACTGCTGAACCTGGTGATAGGTTCGGAACGAATGTTGTCGTGCTGCTGCGTCTGTTGGTGGTAGCGACGCAATATTAAATTTTCTAAGGCACTTTTCACATTATTGTAACTGTATAATTCAAGAAGGAAGCTTTCTCCAGCTTTAGCTATAATCTCTGGATCAGCATTTGGATTTTTGAGTACCTGGATGACCTCGTTTAAATCTGGATTGTTTCGGAATACATTAATAAATTTCATTTTTTCTTGATTATATAATGCGTAGATGTATAATAGTTTGCGGCGCTCGTACGCCAAAACTATTAATTTTACGGAAAAAAAGGTTATTACATAAATTGTAGGAAATTTTCTGTAGTTTCATTTTGTGTATAAATGTTTTTATCGTGAAATGAGTCGGAAAGGAGATATTGTCCAAAAACTGCTTATAGGCGCCATTTTTCCAATATGGCGGCGCGAGCGGCAAAGATACGAGGTGGCAAAGTTGAAATTTGGAAAGAGCACATCGAAATCTATACAATTACCCATTTTGAAAACTCCCGGTAAACTTTCTAGGTAACCTCTTTTTTTAGAACCAAATGACTGTACTATATTAGAAACTAATAAACACTGGAATTGACTTGCATGCGGAAGAGTTTTCTTTATTAGCCTTTTTAAATCAGACAGAGAGCTAATTCAAAATTCCTGCTCTATACCCAGCCAAAGTTTGCCTTTCACTAAATTGTCTTTCTAAAATCTTGTCTATACAGTCAACTGATGGGAGATGTTTCCGTTGGTGTTCTGTAATTTTTACATATCTTTTGTCTATTTTTTTAATTTCATATTTCATTTGGACATTTCGTACAAGAGGAATAAGTTCTCATATCAGACATTCATCAGAAATTTGTGCGGGATACCTATTTGAGGACTATTATCTTAATCGTCGCTGTCATCATGGTCCAATGGAGGGAAAATATAAGCAGGTTCAGGAATATGCATCCAAGGCTTATCATTTTGCATGCTTTTCAATGTTTTCCTGGAATACCTATTCCACATCTTGTATGTGATATTTAACGTTCTTACATGGCATTGGCAGAAAACCAAATGACACAACAGATTTTCTTTGTTGGGTGGAGGAAGAACCAGGTTCATGCGCACTTTGGCCTCTATGGACCTATTGCGCTACCTCAAAGTCATGTGTGTGTAGAAGTTTTGCGTATAGTCTTGATTACCTCATAGACCAGTTTTCAGAAAAGAGAATTGGAAACGAGAACTAGCTTATTGCAATTCTGACACCCTATCGCCTGCGCCACCGAGGTGGTCGACACAATAGTAACTGGCTTAATAATAATAACAGTGTAATGATACCTGCCATAAAAATTATTACTGAAGCTTCTTAATAGTAACCTATAAATATTTTCTGGTAACAACGTTAAAAAATAATTTTAAAGCTTTCTCAAAATTCAGTCACTGAAAAACTATCAGTACCACCTTGAATCAGGTAGATGGGTGATTATAAAGGCTTCTATAAGAATTGCTATTCAACTCATAGTACGAACAGTAACATGTAGTGCCCTGCACGCTTGTTAATATCATCGCACCAACCTACTAAACAGGTCGCTGTAGCAAGCCACAGAAATTCACGAATAATCCCCAAAGTCCAGGTAAGGTGGGGAGACAAACACGGAGGATACGGCGAGCACTACTGGGACTACAACCACGCAGGACACCACGACGGCGACGGTGAAGAGAGCCAGAAGTAGAAAGAGTACGCAGCCTATGAGGGAAGCGAGCAAGTTCCCATCGTGACCAAGACCAGACAGCGAAGAAATCTGCTCGATGGCGACGCCGAGTTCATAAACGAAAGGGCACGCTGCCTGGTGGAGGACAGCGGCGCCAGCAAGTACGGCGGCAACTACCAGCGGGAGCCCTCTGACGGCCGTGTCAAGAGGAAAAGGGAGAACTTCTTCCCCGCGGATCTAGGGATTCAATCAGAGCTCCCCCAGGAGGACGAGCAGAGCCCTTTCAAATTTGTTAGCGACGACTACTAATGCCTGGGATTGATAATTTGTTGTCTTACGGAGCTGCGCCAGGTCTATGCTCACACATGCCCTCAGGCGATAGGCATCCGTAGATTTGATTTTTATATTTTTAAAATGAAACAACTTATACTTTTGTACATAAATGATGTTATTCAAGATCAAGGTTATAGGATTTTATAATGTGCAAGCCAAAATGATTCCATAACTTTAACAGTTCTAACTGTTCTACTTTTACGCTCGTTCTCACATAGAACATGATTTTTCATTGTAAGAGCCTTTACGAGTTTGCTATACTTTAACTGGTCAAAGAGCAACCCCATATTTCCCCATCCTGGACATAGATATAGGAAAATTCCGGAAAATACGAACTGCTCCTTATCGAAACGAAAATTATCACCAACTAGTGAGTGGTATCAAAACTATTTACGTAGCTACAGCAAGCTAGCACCTCTATAAAACACCAGATTTTAAATATATTTCTAGAAAGGAGCCTAAAATGCATCCCATATTTCTGCATAAAGTCAACAATTTACTATAAAGCGACAATAAATTATATTAAAGCTTTGTCATCCAGCGAATTTACTACTAGACAAAGAAATTCAAGTTCACTGAACTCTCAATAAATATTATACAACAATCTTCCTTTTCATACATATTGCAATACCAGCAAAGAAACATTCAATGTATTGCGCGTATAAAATGCCATTTCCCTTAGTTCAGTTAAATAAAAGTAAAGAAGGAAATTGAAATGTTTAGCTACACAAACCAATCCATAGTTTAAGTCCAACTTAGACAAAAAGCAAAAATACTACCTCAGTGCACACGATGTCAGCGATATGGGCATACCAAGAATTTTTTTCCTTCTGCATACACACTGCACTAAACTACCAGAAAATACATGACAGGCGTTAGCACACGGCAGTTTATAATGAATTTCCTTATTATTAAAACATAAAAATAAAAGAATACCAGCAATATTCCTGCCAAGAGCGTTTTGATCCCATCAATTACTCGGAAATGTTCAGGAGCTAATACATCATAGGAACGAGCATTGCCAGTAGTTTAACCTCTAAGTCATAGCTCGAACCTGACAAAAACCAAGCTAACGGTTCACTTATTAACACTATCATCAACAAAATCATTGAATCCATCAAGTAGTTTGCTTTCTGGCTGAACCTATATCTAATGTCATTACTAAATTTTAACCGCAATTGCATTAAGCGACAACAGAACATGTTTACGTTATTTCTAACCATAAGTGGTATACTTCGTATCAGAGAATTTAAAATTTACCAAAAAGACAGAAATGTTGAACACAATCTTGGCCTAGGTGAAATTATTAGGTAAACTATATACCGGTCACTATTTACCCTTCCAAATCTCGCTAGCTACATTAAAGGCTACTCCTATTAAAAGCAGACAAGAGAATGGCGGCTATCTAATGCAGATTTCTGTGTACAAACTACCTCAATTTAAACTAAATATCTATGACGTCTTGTGCCCGTCGAAACACCTTGAACCGTCCGGATATATACCTATTTTAATCACAAAATAGAATAAGGGAAGAAGACTCTGGAATAGAGTAAACGATCAGTACCATAACAAGCTTCAGTCCAATCACCTTTCTCGTCGAGTAAAAAGTGAATTGAACAACGTCAGAATTTGATAGTAGCAACAGTATTTATCTAAAATAAATCCTTCTGGGTAGCTTCTAAGAGAATTTTTTACTTAGTAGCAGACAATGAATCAATAGTTGGGTAAAAACAGTTGAAATTTTAGCTTGGTAATTTATCGTTATTTTTTAGATTCGAGTAAAGGAAATTAAAACCACTAAAATAAATATGACAATTTGAAAACTTCTATTTCTGGCAGAAGAACAAATAATATATTTTCAAATTATATTTTTAGATAAGATCTGCAACGACTAATTTGGCAATATAAATTAGAAAATAAACATTTGCCTTTGGATACCTTACTGACTGAGGCAGGGAAGAATTTGAAATATCAGGGAGGGAAGACTAATTTACATAGAATTTTGAAATTGATGGATTATAGATAACGTGTGAGCAAATAAAAACGAAATCAAGGTTGGATATGAAACAATTAAGTCATGTGGTTTATTACTTCTGATGTTTTTAATTTAAATATAACAGTTATTATAATAGTCGATATCCAACGTAATGGGAATTAATAATCGACATATGTTTCAATTTTCAAAGCCAAACTTGATTTCATTTTCGTTTGCTCAAATTCGTTGACGGACGCAAAATTCTCTGTAAACAGATGCACGTCGTCGTAAAAAAAATAAAAATTTTGAGCAGGTTTTTTCAGCTTCAAAATTCTAACAAAAATGTAACATTATTATGCCTTGAGGAAACGCGTATATATCAAAGTGGATCAAGGGTTCGTCAATAGGTACAGGCATCTGATATTAAGAAGCAATCCAAACGAAATTTAAAATAAAGGGAAACAATTTACAATTTTGCATGTCGGTTGTAATTTAGGATTTTTAGTTGGTTGTGACTTACTATTCGACTTGATGAACAACGACCGAGACTGCCATAAAATAATGGCTAGGAAAATTTTGCAAGATTGGGTGGTTAACCAATTAATTCCTGCTTTGGCTAAATAGCAATGTAAATATCTGGTGGTGATGGACAACGCACCATATCATTCAGTACAATTGAACGACTCATCCTCATTTTCTTACATTAAAAGTCAAATATAGGAATGGTTGATTAAGTATAACGTGGAAATTGAGGGTAAAGGTACTAAAACTTAGTTATTGACATTAATCAAACCTTTTAAATAATAAAAAAAACCTTATGTGAACTTTTGATAGTCAATGGTTATGAAGTGCTTAGATTACCGTCATATCAGTGTCAATATAATCTAATTTTCTAAGCAGTTCTATAATAAGCATATAAATTCACAATATCCATCCAAGCATAACGTATGACTTTTTTAGTTATTACAAAAAATGAAGGCTAGGAAATTCTCTACAAAATTATTATACAAGTTTTTTACGTACAACTAACCATTCAGTAAATAACACCCTGCAGACGGGTTTTACTTCGTTTTACGACAAAGGAACCAAAAGAACATGTTTTTGCTTATTGGTCTGTGTGTCCGTCCGTCCGTCCGTCTGTCTGTCTGTGAACAGAATAACTCAAAAACGAAACGAGGTATGGCGTTGAAACTTCATATACAAGTTTTGCATACTATCTAAATGCGACAGCAAGCTTTTGAAGAAAATCGCATAACCGGAAGTATAATGTTTACTCTTGTGTTTCAAAAACGGCTCTAACGATAATTCTTAAACTTTACATTTTTATTACATTTTGAATGTGTATTGATGTGAGATCGGTGATTTTTCAGTTGAATACCTCTAAAATTCAACTGGAAAATCACCCACTAGCATTTTTTCGGCAGATGCTGCGATTTTCTGTCTAATGTAACTGGACTAAAAAGAGAAAACTAAAGACTACAACCTCCCGTTATATTTAGCCTTCGTCGACTACGAAATTATGAGGCGGTCGAAGAAGCACTGATAAATAATGAGATAGACTCCAGATACAGGAACCTGATACACAGTATTTACCAAAAAGCAATGTACACTTATATGTCGAACTACAAACAAGTCGAATACCCATCAAAAGAGGAGTGAGACAAGGAGACATAATCTCTCCCAAGCTGTTTATCTTAGCCATGGAACATATATTTCCAGCAGCTAATTGGGATAACAAAGGAATCAACATAAACAGTAAACACCTCAACCACCAGACTCATAATATGCAGACTCATAATCTCATCCAGTTGGAAAGAGCTGCAAAGCATGTTATTCGACCTTACTGAAGCGTTAATCCAAAGAGGACTTAAAATTAACCTAAACAAAACAAAAGTCATAACCAATACAAACGAAGACTTTGCTGTAACACTATGTACATCATATATATATTGAAATGGTTTTAAGCTCACAATTTGGTTCTGTTTGCAGTGCGAAATATAAAGCACAGAGTTAAGATATTCTACGTAATTGCAATTTAAACAGTAATAAAAGTATTAAATGCATTGGTAATGAGATGCCAGAAGCAGCAATTAGACGGATAAAAGCATGCATAAGCAAACCATATTTCAGAGGGTTTGAATTTGAAGTTCGAGTCAAGTAATATAATTAAGATGATAGGTTTGTGCATATTTAAAGCCAGACCAAATGAAATTAATTGACACAAAAGGTTTGTTATGTGCATACTAAATGAGCATAGTTATTAATAAAAGTAAGACCGGTGAAAAGGCAAGCAATCTGAAAGGTGGACGAAAGTAAGATAAGGATAAAATAGAAATTGCAAAGAGCAGTCCAGAATTAGGCAACGGAAGAGAAGAAAAGCAAGTGACGTGTAAAAATTCTGAAGTCGAATACCAGTGCATTCATAAGAACAAAGAGCAAAAGCAGAGCACTGATTTCTAAAACTTGTGTGTAACGAGAAAGAACAGTGCTAGCTATAAGCACTAAAGACAATCTATAGAGTTAAAAAAATGTTAATATTAAGAATTATGTAATCAAACTTTATGTGTATTTGTTATCAAAATTAATTTCCATTTAACATTAGCAGATCACGGTATCATAGCAACGTGATGCTGTTTTGTTGTTAATAAGCGGAGAACAATTGAAATTACATTAATGAAGCTTGCGGCAAAATTTGTGCTCCTTTAAATCTATGTTTTAACTAAATAAAAGTATTTTTACCCAAATAAAAAGTTTACCGCTTAATTGTACAAGTGTTCAGCCAGCTGTGGGAGTGTTGGTGTAAAGCTCCACGACGAAAAATTTACATTTTCCCAAAACCGATTCCAAAGAAACATCGGCAGCCGAGCACTTGGAGGTTCCGATCTTCGACTACAGTTCATATAAGCTGCGGATCCCAGAGGTCTGCAGTCCGACACATTAAGGAAGTGTGTAAGAGCATCTAGGAGCAATATTTGCGGCCCGGGGAGCGAGTCCAAGAGGAAAAACTCGTCAGCGTCATCTGAGACCAGCATCGGTTCCAGTTCGACGAGATTTTAAAGAGGTAGGATCCAACTGTAATTTGAGTGTCACAACCTGGGAAAGTAATGTAACTACAAGAATGAACCTTGCTGAAGAGGCATATTGCATATCCAAGGATCCAAATACGGCTCAATCTTCAGAAAATCCACAACGTCCTTTGAATGTTCGGTTTTTTGCAAGAATTCCCAAAGCATCAGAAACAAATGATTTTTAGCGTGGATCTACGTCACTGCTATGAACAAATTCGTGACGGTTTGTTGCCAAGCGCGATAATTAAATCAATTTACCTGAGATTTCCTTGCTTCATTTTACGAGTTAAACTATTCAAATAAACGCTGGTTTGCATTTACAACGTTCTGTGTTAAATGTCAATTTAAGAGTTTGTGAATAATATGAACTAGAATCGAGCATATGAACTACTAATTTATAAATATACTAAAATTCTGAACCTAACCTGAGATTAAGCAGCTTTGTATTTTGCCGAGAGCCATTCTAGATATTATTTCAGTTCAATAAAATATAAAGAGGGGCAATTAACCATTTTATTTGAAGATTAATGAATACATTTCATTTTTAATTAGACTAAAAATTACTGACAGGCAAAGCTAGCACAATATAAAATAACCTAAGAATTGTAGTGATTTGCCCTATTATTAATTTTTAATCTAGATTGACCTTTACAAATCAAGGCATTTATTTTAAAACATATATATATATATATATATATATATATATATATATATATATATATATACAGGGTGTTAATAAAAAAACTTTACACACTTTAGCAGGTGATAGTAGAGATAAAAACAAGAAAAAAATTCTAATACACTTAGGTCCAATACTCCTTGGTTTTCGAGATATGGAATTTTTAAATTTTTATTTACACCTCTTATGAATGCGATATCGCGTTATCTGCGAAAAACGAACAATCGCAGAATACATGTCAATCAACATTTTTTTACAAAAAAAACTGCAACAAACAACGCATTTAGTGCACTCTAAAGTTATCGCAGAAAATGTTCAAACTGTCGTCCTTGCTCTTGTAAACAACGTTGCAGCCGTCGTCGAAGAGACTCACGCACTTGATGGTAAACACCTAGAGTCCTTAGTTGTTGGCAGGCGTCTACAATTCGCTGCCAAAGTTCATCTTCTGTGTTAGACTTGTTACAAAATGTTGATTGACATGTATTCTGCGATTGTTCGTTTTTCGCAGATAACGCGATATCGCATTCATAAGAGGTGTAAATAAAAATTTAAAAATTCCATATCTCGAAAACCAAGGAGTATTGGACCTAAGTGTATTAGAATTTTTTTCTTGTTTTCATCTCTACTATCACCTGCTAAAGTGTGTAAAGTTTTTTTATTAACACCCTGTATATATATATATTGTTATGATACACTATATTTTTTGATAATTTAAATATGAATACTAAAGAAACAGTTTAGTCAAATAAATTTGGAAGTCAGATATAAGCAAATTAATGGATCTAAATACATGTTAAAGTATAATGAAATTAACTTTCTTATTATTGGTTAGTCAAATAATAGCATAATGATTGATTACTCAAACTTAATCTGTAATAAGAAAATTCTGAATAGGAATAAATACCAAGGTTACTACTAAAATGTATCTGTTATGATAATTAAAATAAAATATCTGTTTTGATTATATAAAAAAGTGTAGATAGGAGGCAACAAGAATCGTGTCTAATAGTAATAATTTGTAATTTGTTTAATTAGTTACTAAAACAACTCATAAAAAACAGACATGTAATTTTGAATATAACGAATTTGGAAAATAAAAAACCAGAATTTATGCCTTACTTTATGTAATTATTTGATCAAATACCATTTAAAAAGGCTGTAAACAAATATACTTGGTGGAGGTATAATATTATAAATTGGAACTTATAAAGGAATACAATCGGTGAAGAGATTGAACCAATGCAGTGAATTATAAATAATCAATACAGAAGATTACATTATATGAAGAGAATTGGATTTATTGATACTACATTGGAAATGGAATACAAGACACAAACAAGAGGTTAGTACGTGCAGCGAATTGTTTTTGGGAAACCTGTGGGTATCATTGAAGACGTAGGACCATCTAAAAAAAGAGACAAATTCATATTTGGAACAAGATTTATGCTGACACTTACCAGAGAGGGATCGGAGCCGCAGTAATCCAGTACAGGAGCTAGGAGACTTGAAGTTAACAGCAGCAGGGGACAACGACAGGAATCCAGTATAGGATGTGGAAGTTTTGAAGTGGATGGCAATAAGGTGACGCTGGGAGTTAACATTCATCTTAGGTGATGCAGTTTGGATAAGGACTCAGCAGGTGTTTGAGTGCAGTCGGAGTGAGGATCCAGCTTAGAAGGATTTTGGCAGTATTAACAAGCAAAGTGTTAAATCAGGTTTGTGTTTTAAAAGGTTAAATGAAACATTTAAAAAGCTATAACCAGTAAGAAGGTATAAAAAATATAATTGAATTTCATACTTACAAAATAGATTGGTGAAAGAATTACATATTAGATCTTATTGTAAAAACCTTGATATTCGTTCTGAATTTTGATTAATTTGACGTTAGTTGTCAATTTTTTTGAAAGTCAATCAACTTGCAATTAAACAAAGAGAATTTGACAAATCAATCATTGGGTTACTAGATATTGCGAACCACCTGAGAGAGTTTCATTAAAAATATTGTAAAATACGGATTTGAATTGAAAGTTAAAAATAAAGGGCAAAATAGTAATACGATAATTTAAATAAATTTATCAGCTAGCATAACATAGCAAATTTTATGGCGCCGCAACGAGAGGGCATAGCAAATTGATGTAGCTTGCCAATGTCAGGTAATTGAAAAGTCAAACGTAAGATTAGAAAATACAATCAAACCCGTTTATTTGAATATAGCTGATAAACCAGGTTGATGGTTAATTTGTAATTAACAATCACGAATAAAAGAACAGAATTGTAAAAAGGTAAAAGGGTATCATAACTAAGTTCTTTTGAGCAAAAATAGAGTAACAGAATAGGACATTTAATTTGAGTAACTAAAGTATTGGATAACGGATTCAATTGGTAAATCAAATATAAAGATATACGATTCATTATAAAGGGTTATAATAAAAAATAGGTACATTTAAACAATTTAACTGAAAGATGGCAGATAAAAGGGTAACAAGGAAAGGCAAGAAGGTGGAAGAAGAGAAAGAAGAAGGACCAGAACAGATGGAAGTAGTGGCGAGTAGCGCAGGAGTAGAAGGTGAAGAAGGACAGCTAGAAATGGAAGTACAAGGAGACCAGGTAAGGTTACAGGAAGAACATACAGAAAAAGATGACAGGATGAAACAAATAATGGGAATGATGCAGCAAATGCAAATGCAAATGCAGCAAAGTAATAGGGAAGCTGAGGAAAGGGAAAACAGTTCGAAGAAAGAATTATTACAGTCAATACAGAAGGATACAGCAGAGCTGAGGAAGGATTTTGCGAAGAATGCGGAAGAGTTGAAAAAGGATTTGCAACAGGCAATTGAGGAGCAAAAAGAACAGGCAAAAAGGATGGAAGAATCGATATTGGGATTAAGAGAAGAATTTAATAAGGTGCAAATCGAGAATAAGCAAGAATTGCAAGCACAAATTAATAAGATGAGTGAAACATTAGGAAGTTATAAGGAGGAACTCAAGAATGAGGTGAGAAAAGAAAGACAGGAGGAACGCAAAGAGATAGAAGAAAATTTAACAAAGATAATGGAAACTAAGTCAGTACAGGATAAAGAAGAGTTAGATGGAAAGTTAAAGCACATACAAAGTCAAAGTAACCAGATGCAAGAAGAAATTAAAGATAATAAAAGCAGAGTGAACTCATTAGAAGAAAGTCAGTCGACCAAGTTAAAAGAGGTAGAAGATTCATTGAAGAAAATACAAGAAGGCACGGGAATTCAAAATGGAAGTTTAAGAGGAAATTACATGGGGATACAAGCAGATATGTTGCCCATTTTTGAAGGTAGGATAGGAGAACAGCCGATGACCTACTTAGTGAAATTAGATGATATAATGAAGTCTGTGTTTGATGAACAAAAACGACGATTAAAGGAGGAAGCAAAGAAGTTAAAAGAAAAGCTGAGACAAAATGAAGTACCAAGGTTAGAAGATGAATTAAGAAAATTAAAACAAGCAGCTAAAGAAGACAAGGATGTTCAAAAGACTACTGAAAATACTTTTAAAAGAGTATTAAGATAACAAAAGAAAACTCGGAACTTGTAAATATGTAAATAGTAATTTAAAAATTTTTTTTATGAAGAACCACACGTATTTTAGCATTTAAATAGTTATGAATATTAAATATTAAAAGATAGGTGATGCCATTGCACTACTAAAAAAGAAGACAGTATTTTATTATGAAATATGATCACATCTTTAATAAATGAGGAAGTAATTTTAAATAATTTAGATGTCCTGTACAAGAATATAATTAAAGTAAATAAAATAGATTTGCTATCAGCAACCAAAAGAAAGATATCAACCACAAACCGAGTGTTAAATGTAAAGATAAGTATAAATCAATGGGAAGATTTTGTTAGATTGTTTATAATAAAAGGTCTCACTGTCGATATGGTGTTAGGAATTGATGTAATTCAGCAATTAGGGATTCATATTGATGGAACACAAAAGTGTATTCATTTAAAAGGGGTAAAAAAATCTTGGAATTGTACCAATAGTGTCAGCCGAGAAAATAAGTGTGTTCAATTAGATAGAATTGGAGATACAATGAAGTATAAGGAAGGTATAATAATTAATAATAATGTAATATGTGATATACAGAGTGATAATAATTATAAGGGGGTTTTGCTGAATGATTTGAAAATAGCTGAAAAGAATAAACAATTTGAAGGCTTAATATTAGAAATAATTTATAGAAATAAGGAGGTTATTAATGAAAAGGTAGGACAAGCACAAAAATATATTCATAAATTGCAGGTTGATGAATCAAAAAGTTTTAATAGTAAATCTTACCCTATTCCATTTACATTAAGAGGACAAGTTAGAAATGAAATTAAAAAAATGGTAAAAGATGGAGTAATAGAATCTTCAAAGAGTAATTTTATCAATCCTTTAGTTGTAGTTAAAAAACGTGACGGTTTTTTACGTTTATGTTTGGATGCACGCAGAATTAATCAAATAACAAAGCTACAATACGAATCTCCACAAACGATTGATGGATTGTTAAGCAGAATTTGGGATAAGAAAGTTTTTACAAAATTAGATTTGAAAAATTCGTTTTGGCTGATTCCGCTACATGAAGAATCGAGAAAATATACTGGTTTTAGTATAGATGTGGAGAATTTCATAAACAATGTTCCAAATACAACGACCGAGATTAGTCCAATTACTTTGTGTCAACAAATAATTCCAGATAGACCATGGAGAAGAGAACAATGTGATGTTGAGATAATGCAATTGTTAGATAAAGCTAAAAGCAGATTGAAAATAATTCATGATAGGTACGAAAATAAACAGAATAAGAAAATTAAGAAACGAGTACAATTTAATATAGGGGACTTAGTAATTGTTAAAAAACTTAAAGTAGCTAACCGAAAGGAAAAAATATGTGCAAAGTTATTATACACATATGAGGGACCATATAGGATACAGAAAACTTTTAATAACAATACATATGAATTAATAAATGATACAGATGGACGAATTAGAGGAAGATTTCATATTACAATGATTTACCCATATATATCGAAAACTTAGAAAACATGAAAATCTGTAAATATTGCATTAAATGTTGTTGGTTGGTAAAGTTAATTATTTCGTTTCTATAGTAATTTTAAAATAGATAGATGTAAATAGGTGTTGATTGTTATTAATTTAGATAATAGGATATTTGGTTGGGTTCTACAAAATTTATTAATTAAATAACGAATTAAGAAAATACATTTGAAATAAAACGAGTTTATTAAAAATGTTTTTCTTAATTGAGGAATTATGTTATGATACACTATATTTTTTGATAATTTAAATATGAATACTAAAGAAACAGTTTAGTCAAATAAATTTGGAAGTCAGATATAAGCAAATTAATGGATCTAAATACATGTTAAAGTATAATGAAATTAAGGTTACTACTAAAATGTATCTGTTATGATAATTAAAATAAAATATCTGTTTTGATTATATAAAAAAGTGTAGATAGGAGGCAACAAGAATCGTGTCTAATAGTAATAATTTGTAATTTGTTTAATTAGTTACTAAAACAACTCATAAAAAACAGACATGTAATTTTGAATATAACGAATTTGGAAAATAAAAAACCAGAATTTATGCCTTACTTTATGTAATTATTTGATCAAATACCATTTAAAAAGGCTGTAAACAAATATACTTGGTGGAGGTATAATATTATAAATTGGAACTTATAAAGGAATACAATCGGTGAAGAGATTGAACCAATGCAGTGAATTATAAATAATCAATACAGAAGATTACATTATATGAAGAGAATTGGATTTATTGATACTACATTGGAAATGGAATACAAGACACAAACAAGAGGTTAGTACGTGCAGCGAATTGTTTTTGGGAAACCTGTGGGTATCATTGAAGACGTAGGACCATCTAAAAAAAGAGACAAATTCATATTTGGAACAAGATTTATGCTGACACTTACCAGAGAGGGATCGGAGCCGCAGTAATCCAGTACAGGAGCTAGGAGACTTGAAGTTAACAGCAGCAGGGGACAACGACAGGAATCCAGTATAGGATGTGGAAGTTTTGAAGTGGATGGCAATAAGGTGACGCTGGGAGTTAACATTCATCTTAGGTGATGCAGTTTGGATAAGGACTCAGCAGGTGTTTGAGTGCAGTCGGAGTGAGGATCCAGCTTAGAAGGATTTTGGCAGTATTAACAAGCAAAGTGTTAAATCAGGTTTGTGTTTTAAAAGGTTAAATGAAACATTTAAAAAGCTATAACCAGTAAGAAGGTATAAAAAATATAATTGAATTTCATACTTACAAAATAGATTGGTGAAAGAATTACATATTAGATCTTATTGTAAAAACCTTGATATTCGTTCTGAATTTTGATTAATTTGACGTTAGTTGTCAATTTTTTTGAAAGTCAATCAACTTGCAATTAAACAAAGAGAATTTGACAAATCAATCATTGGGTTACTAGATATTGCGAACCACCTGAGAGAGTTTCATTACAAATATTGTAAAATACGGATTTGAATTGAAAGTTAAAAATAAAGGGCAAAATAGTAATACGATAATTTAAATAAATTTATCAGCTAGCATAACATAGCAATATATATATATATAGCTATCAGAGCAAACAAAGGCAACCAACCTGCCGAAATAACAAGAAGAGTACGAATGGGGTGGGTAACATTTGGTAAGCTATCGTGTGTGCTCAAAAATCAGAATATCCCCATATATTTAAGAACTTGAGTCTTTGATTTATGCATTCTACCGGTCCTTACATAAAGAGCCCAAACAGGGGGTTTAACCAACGCCAATACAGACAAGATTAAAAAACCCAAAGATCCATGGAAGGCAAATACTAGGAATATCGCTTAAAGATAAAAAAGCAATGAATGGGTAAGAAGCAGAACAAAAGCTACTGACGTGATCCAGCCAGTAGCAAGTCTAAAATGGAAATGGGCAAGTCACACTGAGCGGCATAGAAGTAAGACCGAAGGTGGAACACTCAAATCGGCAAATGGCACCCATACGATGGCAGAAGATCAAAGGCAGGCCCCAATGAGATAGAAAGCGACATCGCAAAATATGCAGGCCTGATGTGGCACCGGTTAACTCACGGCAGAGAAAAATTGAATCAGTTGGGGGAGGCCTATATCCAAAGATGAAAGGATAGTTAATAGGCGAGAAAAAGAAGAAGACGAAGGGGAATCTTAGTCGGAGGCTGATAGTGATATCGATTCTAATTTTTTCGATGAAATGATGGAGGTAGGATAGAGGATATCTTAACCGGCATCTAAATTCCTATCCTAAACGATTTTTTTAAACTTGTGACTGTTAATGTGGGATATGTATGAAGTATTATGCAATGAAGTCTACATAAAAACAAGTGTTACGAAGAAATTGCCTAGGTACTTTACTGTAATGTAAACGCTCTCCAAAAACACACAGTACAGTAACATTTACAGTGAGCCATCCAACAGTTCAATAGCGATAGGAATAACTACGGTGCCTTGATGTCAGTTTGACGTATCGTGCTTTAACAGGGTACGGACGCAAAAAGCGTCTTCAGTCCTCATTCGGCTAGAAAGTAAATTATTGTCAAGGTGGCATTACTTTTCAATTGACATATACATAAACCTTCCATGAAAACAATATTAGCAGGCATTCTATTATATTATATTAAAGAAAAGTATTAGTTGTGCTCTACATTTTTGAATTTGCATAATGGAAAAGTTCTGGGCATTACAGTGTACAAATAAATTGGGCGTAATTGTCATCATATTCATTTAATCTTCGATTAAAATAAAATTTCCTATGTTACGCCAATGTACGCACATCATGTTGAAACATAGGATATAATTTACCAGTGTTAAGTAATTAGTTAGTGTTACTAAAATTGAACAAAAAAGAAAAATATACGTCCTATTCCAAAGTACTTCAGAGCGAGAGGGGAGAATGATCTGTCCGTACCGTGGTAAAGTACAAATACGTCAAATTAACATCAAGGCATCCTAGGAATAAACATGGCCTTAGGAGGAAAAAAGAATAGTATATTTTAGATGACTACATATGAAAGTAACATTATCGCGAGAACAGAAAATGTTTTATTCACTAGTGAATTAAAAAAGTTTCAATAAAGAACTCTTCTTCTTCATGTACCATCTCAATTTCGGAGGTTGGCTCCTCATTGTTGACGATTAGTAAATCGGTAATTTACTGTGCATACGCAGATGATATCGTATTATTCAAAGCAAGCAACAGGAATAATGGTATTCAAGACGCACTACAAAACGGTTTAACAGAACTCTCACAAATAGTTGTCATCTATCTAGGATAAATATTGGTAGCCAATGTCGAATAAATATTTGTCACCAATGTAGGATAAATATTGATCACCAATGTAGAATACATATTGGAGTCCAATACAAATACCATATATAAAAGAGTTTCATTCCAATGTTTTGCCAATGTTGGCAGCCAACATGGTTCCAATCAGGCTGTGCTGCTAGGTAAGCTTTAACAGAACGAAATCTTTCGATATCGATAGCTAAAACCAAAGCTATATACTTTCGTAGAAATAGGTCCACTTGTGTTAATGATCCCATATTTAACTTACACGGAAATGAAATAGAAAATGTAAATTCTTTCAAGTATCTAGGAGTATTGTTTGATAAAAATCTTACATGGAAGTCTCATATAGATTACCTGGTCTCTTGCAAGAGAACATTCGATGTCATTAAAAATTTGGCTCACACTAGCTGGGGAGTTGAACGAAACATCCTCCTACTCCTTCATAAAACATTAATACTTTCGAAAATAGATCACGGTTGTGTAACATATGGTTCTGCTAAACCCAGTAGACTAGCGCCACTAAACACCATACACAACCCTGGCATTCGATATGCTACATGAGCATTCTATACCTGCCCAAAGCTGGGCAGTAATTAATTACATTGTAATTAAATTACTAATTGAATTCCTTTTTGTTTATTTGCCTTGGAATTGAATTACTGTTCAAAATGCGGTAAGTGTAATTGGGAATTTGCTATTTTTGTTAAAAAGTACTGGACAATTACTTTTTAAGGTAATTAATTACTACATTCAATTACTCAATTACTTTTGCTTAATGAAATTACTCTAAAGCATATAAATTACTTTACAAGTTTTTGAATTACTCGCGGTATTTGAATTACTAACTGGTAATTCAATTAATGAATTACTGCCCTCAATTGGGTGCTAAATCTCCAGAACGCAAAAAATACGAAAAGGTCTTATTAAGTTACATATTAAGCAAATCTGTGTCCTGCAGTGAAATAATCCATTGATTACAACTTTTTGTAGGCGTCTGGGCCATAGATAAATGACAACCGACGTCAACATAACCTACAACAGTTAGTTAAAATGTTGTAATTTTGCGTTTTCTTGACTAAAAAACAATATACGCCTTGGCACTGGAAGTTCCACATGAGGGATATGTGGTTTATTTGTTTGGCCCTACGTGCCTCGGCTAAACCCACAGCTCAACTTCAGTGACAACTTATGTTGAAATTAATTTAAAAATTAAAAAAAAAATTGAACTTTCAAGTCCCTACGCCTTCTTACTGTACTTACTGTACTTACTTTGTACTAATGTATATTAGGTTTAATCGGTTTATTATAGCCTAAGGAATTTATGTCCTATTGGTGTCCCATTCTTTTTGGGGCACCCTGTATAATTGTTATAATTTACGTTATTTATTTACTTACATCTTACATCAAAACAAACTAAAAACTTTTGATTTTGGTGAACGGTGCATGTAGCTACACGATTTAATTATCAAAGAATCTTGAAAAGTGATAAAGTATATAAGTTACTATAGGTAAGAAAACATAATAATTAAGCAAGGAAGTTCTAATAAATACAACTATATGATAATAATTTCTATTGAAAGTAATTGATGTACAATTACAATTACTAAGTAATTGGTAATTGAATTACTATTTGATGTGAGTAATTGGAATCTCTGGTAATTCAATTACTTCATTTGGCGGTAATTGGTAATTAGTAATTAATTACTTTTTTAAAGTAATTTTCCCAGCTCTGTAATAAACCCGCCCGAGTGCAAGCCTATATGCAGATTCAGCACTAATGCCCTTGAACTTAAGACGCGAGAAAATAATCGCTTGCTATAGAATTAAGCTGCATGCTCATGTTGGATACCCTATCTTATCCCTTTTCTAGAGCGATATATTCTCTGGGCGCTATCAAGAAGAAGATACACGGAATAAATCATCGTCTACCAGTTCAACTACGGTAATGGCTTCGTTATCTCTGCCAGAACAATTTTTACACCTAGCCGAAAAGAAAACAGAACCACCATGGCTTGAGAAAATACCCGAAATCAGATTAGACTTGTTAAATATAAACAAAAAATATATCAACTCAGTGTTACCTACAGTTAATACAAGAATATGAAAGTTTCCAATTTCTCTTTACAGATGGTTCTAAATCAGATAAGGAAACGGGATATGCAGTAGTATATAATAACGAAACTACTAACAGCTCACTACCACTCGACATCAGTATATTTTCTTGCGAATCATTTGCCATACGGACGATCACCAGATCGAACGAGAATATCCATATAGTATCACGCAGGGTGAAAGTTTTGAGCCCGAGCCAGGGGCATGGCCTACGACAGAACTTCAATCCTGGGGAAACTAAGTAGTTTGCTTGTAGATCTGCACGACCTCTTAAAAATTTGTAAAAATTTTTAAAATTGGCTTGCCAGTGCTACTTCTGAATTCTTCCTACTCCCGTAATGAAGCTCCATCCAACTTTCCAACAACAATATGAATTACTAAAGTATTCCATTGATCTACTGGTTCATTTAGTTTTTCCAGTGATTGTAAATGTTTTGAATAAGAATCAACCAATTTTGTAATTTTATCGTAGACTCTTTATAAATTGATTTCAGCTTGAATAAAACTTTAGCATGATTAATGATTAAAGTTCGCTGTTGTTTTGCCTATCATACAAAATATTTCAAGCTATTTGATAACTGTTGCTGGAAAATTACTGCTTCTACTTCGCTGACTGGTCTTGTCACTTTTAGATGCTATAAATATTTATAATTTTAATTTATGAAAACCATATCTGGCTTGAAGGACCATGTTTATTATTAGCTGACTGTATTTATTTTATGTTGGTTCAATTAACTTCTGCTGTTTGATTAACACTTTTAAAATCCTTTCTATTTTGACTCGCAATAAAATACATTTTGAGAACAGATATTGAAAAACATTACATTAAATGGTTACTATCAACAAATGTGTTTTTACAAATGTTTAAATACGAAATCACACAATTGTTATGCCTAAACTTATATATTTATAGTACCTATGTGCCAAATTATGTAATTATTTTTGGTTTTCTTAAGTGTCCTATAAAGGGAGATTTGTCTGTTGGACAATACATTAATATATTATTATATTATAATTATTATGTGGTGTGTTTTGTCTTTTGTTGACTTTTAGCACAAGAATAGGGCGTAGTAATAACACCTTGGTCACAAATTGTAAATATCAGTACCCAAGGTAGTACAAACTGAAGCTGCCATGTGAAAACAATCTTCATAAACCAGTATGGACCAATACGATGATTTATGGATTTCTATGGTTATCACTGATTGCCTCATGTTAGGTTTATCAAATATCAAATTTCATGATACAATATAGTAAAATATTGCCAGAAATTATTTTTAAATTTCTCTCCAAAATGAACTTCCAGGCGCTGACGTTCAATTCTACTTCTGTCTTAGGGACAAGTCATTCTAGACCTGTGGTTTATTATTTCTCTATATGTAACACACCTTGCACTCACACAGTTTGCAGCACGGCCTGCTGAATTGTGTGACAAATGCCACGTGACGTTTGTCAAACAATTCAGCAGGTCGTGGTTTGTACATATACCTCGCTGATTAAATAATATAGTTTTTATTTTTAAAAATAGATACCTGTGAAAAACAAAACTTTAAACTTTAAAAGTCTGAAATACGTCATTTGTCACTTCAAACAATAATTGTATTTGCCTAAGTAGATAATTAATCTACTGTGTATTATACAGAGTGTTAATTAAGTACGTAGACAAACTTTAAGGGGGATTCCTTAATCAATTCTAAGATAAAAAGTTTATACCAACGTGGGACCTAAACGGCTTTGTTTTCAAGAAACAGGGTGTTGAATTTTAAACAAAAAAGTTTTTTTCAAAAATCTGGAAAACGCCAAAAGGTATTCTAATGAAACTTGGTGTATGATAGTATTTCATAAGGTGAGTTTTTTTGGTCAAAATAAATTTAATTTATTTCCACGAGTGGCCTGCATCGGTGCCACCTCAGTTACCTTATTTTAGAAAAATCTTGTACGCCACTGTTGTTAGTCAATACAAGTTTTTTAGCTTCATCCATTTAAACTATACAAAAGATGTATCTTTTATTTGTTTTGATAAAATAAACCTTTTTCGAGAAAAACAGAAAAATCCGTAACAGCAATTTCGTTCATTGGACTTTAATGGGATCTAAATGGCTTCGTTTTCAAAATACAGCTTACAGAAGTTTAAAATAAAAATTATTTAATAACAAACCATCTTACAATAGCTACAAAACTTTTGGCTAAAAAACAGTGGCGTACCAGATTTTTCTAAAATAAGATAACTGAGGGGGCCTCGATGCACGCCACTGGTAGAAATAAATTAAATTTATTTCGACCGAACAATGCGACTTTATGAAATACTGGCTTATACCAAGATTCATTAGAATACCTCCAGCCGTTTTCGAAATGTTTGACAAAAATGGCTATTTATGCAACAAGTGCTAAAAGTCGACGTTTATGCACCAGACATGAAAATTATAAAACGAAGCCGAAGGCCGAAGGCGAAGCATTATCTGTTACTTTATCCCGGTCATTGACGTATAAAATGTAATAAATATAATAATGACATTGAAATAGAAATTAGTTTTAGAATTTAGCAATAGAGTGAGCACTCTGTCTTCTTTCTCTGTTTGCAATTATATCGTTTCCAAAAACGAAAAACAAATAAATCTTGTTCCTTTGGAAAACAATTTAATTTCAGCAGTACTCAATCAGTGGCAGACTTTTTTTAAGACCTTTAAACCGCTGTAACTTTTTTATTATTGGCTTTTCATCAAATGTTTGTTAATAAAAAATGTTTACTTTAGTCCCGTCTATCTACTCTAAAAATCTCTTCCGTACGTTATAAATATGCAATTAGTAAAATAACAAACGCAATAGTAATGCAAGAAATTATTAGTTTTGCTCTAATATGGTCAAAATACGAGCCCCTTCTCATTAAGTTTGGCCCAATCAGTAAAATTTTGTTTAGCTGTAGAAAGATATGCTGGAAGAAATAGACAAAGTAAATTTATTATTGTAATTGAATTAATAACCAATTAATGAAATTACAACAAAAATTGAACAAAATTAATCAAGTGAGAGTTATTTTAGCTGATTTTAAAGTAGAAACTACATTTCAAGCTAAATTAACTAAGATTACAGGATAGCACAAATCCATTTTTCCATTGAGTTACATCACCGTTTCTCTTTAAAAAGCCTCTGTACGTTAGGGTATAATATTATAACCAGGTCCTGACATTCATCTGGAGTAAAAGATCCCAGATATCTTCAAGGCGAAATCGCAATTCTGGTAAAGTTCTGACAGAATCTGCCCTTAATCTTTTTACTTCCTTCCCTTTTACGATAAAGGAAGTGTTGGATTCACCCCAAAAATTCGAAATTGAGTTTTCAACAGATCTTCACGTTTTAGAGTCACCTGAACCCAAAAAACATGTTTTTGTTCATTGGTCTGTCTGTCTGTGTCTCTGTCTGTGAACAGAATATCTCAAAAACGAAAAGAGATATGACGGTGAAACTTCATATATAAGTTTTGCGTACTATTTAGATGAGACAGCAAGCATTTGAAGAAAATCGCATAACCGGAAGTAGGTGTTTACACTGGTGATTTTTCAGTTTTTTCGATTTTTTCAAAAACGGCTTTAGCAATTTTTTTCAAACTTTACAATTTTATTACATTTTTAATGTGTATTGATGTGAGGTAGGTGACTCTCCAGTTGAATACTTCTAAAATGGGTTTATTTTGATTTCTTTTATATTTTTTTATTAACTTCTATCTTAAATAGAACACCCGGTATATTATTACATTTTTGAATTCAGCTTACAATTCTAGAAAAAATTTATCTCTTCAACTAACGCTCTATTTTGTACCGTTTTTGTAGAATTTGTAATTTTTGAAAATTTTTGACAAACGCTTAGAAATTAAAAATGAAATTTTGGCTAATTATAAGATCACTGTAAAAGAAAGTTGTCTGAGTGTATCATACCAGCTTATTTTCATTATATGCCATAATATTTCAGTTGGTGATAGGTGTGGTATATCTTGCAAAATCTTGTAATACTTTTCATACAGTGTTCAAACAGCACAAATACGTCAAATTGACACCAAGACACCTTAGGCAGTATACTTAAAAAATGTTAGAAGTCAGCCTGCTCTGACTCGTGTTGAAAAAAGATGACTGTACCAGTACTCCGGTAAAATGACAGTTGTCACATTGACGTCAAATTATTTTAGCGTGCAAATTCATCAACAGCTGTGAAGCTAATAAACATCAGAGTACGAAGTCAAACATGCCGGACATCAGGGTGAGAGTCATACCATCATTCACATAAGCAAAATGGCTCGAAGGAGCGTAAGCAGCGATAGGAGCTCAGGGGAAAGGAGGTGGTCATTGCCCAGAGCAGGAGTAAGCTAAGCAATTTACGGAATTTTAACAAAAATTGTAGACGTGCATTTTAGCCCACGTCATCGTTTATGCGAAAGGCAAATGTTGACGAAAGATTTGTAAGAGAAGCGGTAAGACAACAAAGAACTAACACATTGCACCATATACATTTATTACTTTGCAGGTTAACCAAACGTTAAGCGAATACATCACTACCGTTTTTGGATCGGGCAAATCTGGGTGTAAAGGAGCAGCAACTGAGTTTCACTCTGTCTAATTTAAATTGTTTTTTAGATGAAAATGTATTCTGCCACATATTACTAAAAAATGGAAAATTATCATTGAGACTGTTGGTTACCTATATAATTTTATATTGGCACATAACAGCAGTGTTAGTTTACAACAGCACCATAAGAGTAATCGATAAAATTATTGTTAGATGCGAAGTGCCAGAATTGGAAAGCCATTTTAATTTTACGTCAATTGTAGATATTTCCGTCAAAAACAAACATTATCGGTTAGTACCTTTAGGTCTAAAATATTTTAAGCAATCCTAATAAAATTAATGCTCTTAGTCGGCGTGTAGTAGTAGAATATTGCAAATACGATGATCGAAACTATACGGCGCTGCTAATTCAAAATTCCTATGACTATGACAGAATTATGGCTTCTATACGTGCAGAGCCTGAGAGCCCCAAACAAAAACCTTGCAATAAATTTAAAGTATTTCATCGAGAAACTGCAAGATTTGGTCGTCTCAAACACCACACCTTAACTAAAGAGATGGAAGAGGTGCGTATTGGTTTACCCTTTTCAGCAGTAGTAATACTTCGAGCAAGATATATAACTAAAAACATACAGATACACATTTTTATAACATTTTTCGAATACTTAATTTTCATATAACCTGCAGATGGGATTATGTTGGTTTCTGTAACGCAAATTTAAGATTCTAACTTATTTTACCCACTCGTTGGCGCGGTGAACAGAAAGTCAGACTTGGAATACCTATGAAAATTCTCGGGTAATTTTTTTTGCAATCCACTGGTTCTGTAATGAACCAGGTCGCCATTCGACGTTGGTATATAATTAATGCCACCTCAGAAAACTGGTCTAATAGATAAAGTAACAAGGAGGTGGCACAACTAGCAGAACTTGCGATCTAGGTGCGTGTAGACATGGTCCGCTTTCGACCCTAAATATCAGCTATTTTGGAAATCCTAAGGGCAAGAAAATATGATATACCTACCTATAAGCCGTTCACGACCTTTTTGGGACAGAGTTGGCTATGATTTTTTCTTTTCATGTTGGACTAACTGATTGGATGATGTAGCGGATGCAACTTTTTTTTCTGTCAGTGTCTGTTCGACATTTTTTTGGCACCACATTGCCAGATTTATTATTTTAATATTCGTAAGAAAACAAATGATTTATCAAAAGTGTAAAAATAATTTTAATTTCCGTCAAAGAAAAAGTCAAAATGCCCAAAATAATTTTGTTACAACAAAACATTTCCATTAAACGATGCTACTTCCAATTTAAAAAGGACAGACCAAATTTAAAAGAACGCAAGTCGATGTGGAGACTAGAGAATATCCGGCAACAATGTACCTATTCAGAAAATATAACCTAAAACTGAAAACAACCTAACCTAACACAAAAAGTGTCAATTTCCATGAGGGAGTTTAGTTGCCACAGAGGTTCTGCCAACAAAATTACTAGATAGTCATAGCCTCACCTGACCCAAAAAGATTGTAAACGGCTTATAATATATCTATATATGAAGAAACAAAAGTAGATAGTACCATCGTAAATTTCCCAAGCTTTTGAGTAATCTTTATGGGTGAACTATATAAAGCTTTCCAAACTGCAGAAGTTTTACTTTTACACTATGGATTTCTATATACGAGTACAATAAATACTGGGGATGCAAAGTTTTCTTTTCCACCTAAAGCGCGACTGTTACAATGACAAATAAGAAAAACTAACAGCTTTGCACTGGTTCTGAGCCAGGGTATAAACTTACATATACTTTGACGGTTATAGACCCCATCCCTTTCTGCCGATCTAAAGCGGTTCTGAAGTATTTTATTAAAGCAGTAAGCTGAAAATTTTTACTTTAGGGTTCATAGTTGGCAGAATCACAACCAATAAATGCAATTATTTTTAATATAATAAGCAATAAAAGCAAACATCGAAAAGCTACAGTGGAAAATGACTTATTTGCTTTATGTAGGGTGGTCGGGAAAATAATGAAAATAAGAAGAAGCAGGGGGGAAGTGGAGGTAGAAAATGCGAAATTATTTAAGCTACTGTATAATAAAGAAGAACCCTAATATAAGGTAAATTTAGATAAATATGAAACAAAGAGGTGGTCATGTGGACAAGACAACCACTTTGACCAAACGTTCTAAAGCTAAAGAATGTTGAGAATACAATAGATATCGTCAAGCCAACGTCTAATGGCCTAATGGCAAAGAGGGCTCATAGGACCACTTATTGGTTAAAACAAGCTATAGTCGGTTCACTAAACATAAAAACACAAAGTGGCCTTTGATTTCTTAAATTTCATGAGTGTACTTCCAAAATTCATCTTTTGTCTAGGAATGTACTTACAGAAAGTTACTAAAACAAATAGGTTAAGAGTGTGACATTTAATTAGCATCTGTCATAACTACTTTTAAGGATGTTAAACAAATACTGTGTTGGATACTATTGATGTAGCATTTATTAATAGGTATTTTTATTACATTTTATAAAAGTTCAGGCAAGAATTTCCAGAATAATATGTACTTTGACATTGCAATAATGACATTTATTAATTGTCATTTATAAATTCAAGTAGCTTTTATGCAGGTGTGGAAACTTTTGCAAAATAAAATACAGAATCCCTAGCACAAAAATTTTACGTATATGCCAACTTCAAGAAAATTTAAATGTTTTTGTGTTTACTGAATGGCCTATACTGACCTAAAATAAGAGAAAGAAGAATACAGTAGATATCCTTACGCCATCCTGTCACGGCCTTTAATAAAATGGTAAAAACTGAAGCAAGGTAGAAAAATTATTTCAAAATTTTACACCATCTTAAGGAAACAGAAATTAGAAAAGAGTTATTTACTATACAAGTGGGATCAGAGCATCATTAATATACGTGTATGTAAGCACACAAGTATATTAATGATGCATTATCACACATCTATTGTACAAAATTTTATCTAAAACTCCCAAAAATTGAGAAAAGTGCATTAAGAGAAATGTCAGATCTGTCATTTTCAAAAATATTTTAGTAGGCAAAAGTCATTATGTCATTCAATTGACACTTGTTAGTTAAGTAATGAAGCCATTACAGTACTCAGTTAGGTAATTAAGCCATGTGTCAAATGAGTGACGTAATGAGTTACTTATCCCACTGAAGTAGATAAACCTATTTTATCTACTAGCAACATGATATTGTACATTTTCGTCATAGAAACAAAATACGAAAAGCTACTCATAACTCCCAAGGGACTTGTCAAATTATTTCTCCCTCAAACTCATGGTAACAATGCAACTACAATTAACGTCTTAGCAACCATACAATGAGGCAATCCTTGATTCAAACATTCAAACATTCGCATTCCATACGAAATGATTATTGTAAATTTAATTAAAACAATTTCACCCCTACAAGCGACAGCTTTTTAACATGTTTGTGCCTACGTCGTTCTAATTAAAATTTTATAATGTAAATGTCTTAGTCGCTAAAAATTTTAACTAAGTTTTAAAGTGTTTCTATTTAAGTTCAAATTTAAACATAATATCACCAACAACTTGCAATAAATGACTCTACAATTAAAACTATTATAATTGTAATAAATACCGTCAACTAATTTTAACAACTGAAGATGCAATCAAAAATTGCGAAACGTATTGATTTGTAATTTAAAATTTTAACCTTCGATAATATACATGTTTTTGACAAATGATTTTTTATTTTTCATTAAAAAAATAATTAAAATCACGCAATGAAGTAACACACAGGATTTTTAAGAATTCTTTTTGACATTACTCATCTCCAAATTAATATTCATAAATCAGAGGCGTACTCAACATTGTAGTATGGCGCATTTCAAAAACAATATTAACAACACACAGAAAAATAGCAACAATAACAGTAGCAATAGCAAAATAACAGAATTAACAAAATCAACAGCAAGAGCAATTTTTACACTTTAAAACGTGGTACGGCTGCCACGAAAATAATTGGTCCCGGATGTCATAATAACATCATGACAGTCGTTAGTGGGGTTGGAAGTCCCCATAAATGTACAGCGACGCTTATAATTGGCCTAACGGCTTTTGGATGAGTACGAAATAAATAAATAAAACACGCAAAGAATCTGTCATATGACATTAGTCACTACGCAAATGAAATCCCTCTACCCCCCGCTACTGATTACTTGTCATTTAAAATGTAATCAAATTTTGTATGTTTGACAATTACTTCTTTCCACATATTGCCAATTCAGTGAAATCAAATATGATCACAGCGTCTTTCATGGCCTACCTTGAGAGTCAATCTAGGTTCTGTAAGCTGTAACCTATCAACGCAGGCGACGATATACAATCTCGTAATTTTAAAAATATCTTCTATCCCCTCATCTTTACCGGGCCCTGTATAACAGCTAAATTATGTTACCCTATCACTATCACGAAATATTAATGTAGCAATTACCTCAGCCACCGTCATTTTAAAACTTGTGTTGCTTTTTTGAGTATTTCTCCTGCAATGGAGGGTACTGCAGGTTGACATTCTGGGATCATTTTTTAATGTATCAGATTTTATCTGAGCATGGCATTCTACTGATGATTCAGCTGTAGTGGATTGTGGATTGAGTATTTAACTTTATGTTTGAACATATTTACGTTATTCGGTAATTGGTAGACCCATCAAGCATGAAGATCAATGAAGGAAAGTTGAATGATTTCATCTACTTATACATGGAGAAATTCTATCAGTGTATATTAATGGCTCAGACATACCATATGTTCAAGGTTCAACCTCCAAGAGATGGTTAGCAATTCGCTTAGATAAAAGATTCAAAATTAAGATGATATATAGCAAAAAACATAGCCAACTGATTTAAAAACAGAATTTTGTTCTTTTTAATTACTAATTCAGCGAGATAACAAGTAGTTATTGACGACAAGCTTATCGAATTGCTAAACAGAACAACTAAGATGAGAACACTAAGTTTAGTTGCAGACAGGGATATATACCAATAAGGAGACATTAACATGAAGGAAAACATGAAGCAAGTAGTATGACTATATTGACTATGTTAGTAAGAGGAAGCAACGAATTAGCCAGAACAGCAATCGAAGCAAAACCAATTCCATTTCCAACCAAGAGCAATGCCCAAAAGTTTGGCTCGATAGATGGCAATCAAAGTTTCAAATGTATTACTACTTAAAAAAAAATCTACTCCTATTAAATGATATCCACATTATAAGGAAATTCTTGAATAATAATAACAGTCATAATTTGCAGTAGTAAATTATGAATAATTCACTGCTTTCAAACAATCATTGAACAGAAAATTCATAATTTGCTGTAGGCCGTGTGAATCATCTACTTGCTGATGTAATACCTCAAATTTTAACACTGAGAAACGTCAAACGGCGTTGAATGAAATAATCTGTCCAGCGTCTAGTTTTTGATAGTAAATTAAACATTACCAATTGAATATGGTTAGTGACAACGATAGTGAAAACTGTACCCCACCAGAAATAATACAAGCAGCGGAAATAACAACGGAAAACTTGTTACCAACAAAATCTGGGAAATAATACGGAGCCGCTTACAAATCTTTTATGGAGTGGCGTGATCGGAAGAACACTAATTTATTTTCCGAAAATGTGTTACTAGCGTACTTTGCAGACATCGCACAAAAATATATATCGTCGTCACTCTGGATCCATTATTCTATGTTACGAAGTACACTTCAAATACATCACAATATTAAATAGGAAAATTACGGAAAATTAGAAGCTTTACTCAAACGCAAGTCTGAGGGCTATCAAGCAAAGAAATCCAAAACATTTACTCCCGAGGAAAGAAATAATTTCATTAAAAATGCCGATAATCAAAAATATCTTGCGACAAAGGTAAAATGTACACCAAACATGTAATTTATTACCAATTGTTCAAGAATCATTTTTGTTTTAGGTGGCATTGATTACAGGCATAATGGGTGCCTGTCGCTGTAATGAAATGAAAAGAATGAATATTGAGGATCTTCAAGATTTTCAAGATCGTCAATCAGCCATGTTAGTGACTGTGCCTAACACAAAAACAAAAGTAGTTCGCAAATTTACCATAACAGGCGAATTTTATAACATAGTAAAAAATTATGTTACTTTGCGCCTATACAATGTTGCATCCTCTTGAACTATCAAAAAGGCAAATGTACTAGTAAAAAAATTGGCATTAATAGATCTGCAGCAATGGGGAAACAAGTAGCCACCTTCTTGAACCTCCCCAAGCCAGAAATGTATACCGGACGTTCTTTCCGAAGATCTTCTGCCACCTTACTTGTGGATGCGGGTGCAGATATCACGGCATTAAAAAGACACGGAGGGTGGAAATCTACCGCGGTAGCAGAAGGTTATATCGATGAATCGATCAAAAATAAAATGGACACAGTGCAAAAACTTGTTCAATCCATACAAACCTGCTCTACTACTGAGACCGCTAGAGAATTTAACAATATTACCACCCCCTCTCTGTACCTCACAAATTTGTACGAATGTTACAGTACATTTTCACGCAGATGGCCCGCTTGATAATCAGCAAAAAAGAAAGAATTACATGTAATACTTTGAGAATATTGTGATTATTGTTATTGTGAATAAATAATATCAACTCAATTTAATAGGAATAGAATAAGCAGAGTATTATATTCGCGATTATGGGGATTATTCACTCATATGAATTGTGTCACTCGCCTTCGGCTCTTAACGCAACCTTCATCTTCGTGCATAATGCCCATCATAATCGCTCATATAATAATATACTATTAACCGTTTGACTATTTTTTTTAACTTAGAATAATTGTTGAAGACCTGCTATTGGTATAACCAGTAAATATACTAGAAATGCTACTCAGAATTAATTTACTATTGCGCGAAACATGAAAATTGTTTGCACGAGTGGTACAAGTACTACCTTTACCTTTTTAGTTAACTGTTCCAAGCAAGATTAATTTTATATGTTCTAGTGTGGATTCTATTGTCAGAATACATTCTGGACCAATGCCTATCCGTTTGTACCGCCACTTGGTATATGCCTATCATCTCTATTACTAGGAGTAGGAGCAGACATGTGAGTTGTCTCGCTAACTAGTAGACATAATATTTTGCGTAATTTTCGCTTTATTTTAGTTTTGGCAGGAAACCTGCTTTTGTGACCGGTGCACTGTTTCACTTGACAGGACTTGTAATGTTATTAAAGTTACACAGTGGGGTCTTTTTGTTTGCTAGATTTCTTGTAGAATTTGGTGTGATCGCCAACTACATTTTGTACATCTTAGGTAAATTGCGATTTTTAAAGTTTGATGTGCATAGTTGATTTATTTTATCCTGTAGCCAATAAATATTCGTCAATTTTAACCCAACATACTAATAATCAAATTAACTGCAAACAGCAGCATACAGCTACCGAAGGGTTAAAATAAAATCCAAATTCATGCCTCTAAATGATTAGTTTTAGAAATGAGCAGTAAGGTGACATTGTTGTGGATGGGTCAATTAATATTTTTTATGGACCCTATATCAGGTTTTATTTCATATGGACTTAACCGCGTTATGGATCAGTGGAGATACCAACTTTTATCAAATATTTCCATGTTTCTAATACTCCCATTTGGAATATGGTGAGCTATAAAATTTCATATGAAAAACCTAATGAAAGGTATCCTACCAAGATTTCATTTATTTTAGGTACCTAAATGAGTCAGCCAGGTGGTTGATGTTTACCGGCAGCCAGACAAAAGCTTGGAAAGTACTTATTGATTCAGAAGCGCCTGTCCCTGATACTTTCCTTAACGAATCTACTGACACATATTCACGGAGAGCCACCTATAAGAAAATATGTTGGTATTTTTCTCAAGCTTTATTCCAAGACCGAGTGATTATGTGCGTTCTGTTGTTCTTCCTGTTTGCAGTAACTAGAAGCATAGAAAGTAAGTTGCAGTCTACTAATTACTGCTGCCTTTTAATTGATAGCATAGTGCAAAGCTAATTTACTAATCCCTAACTCTTAAATATCCAGGCTCTGTTATTCCTGTTGATATTCTAATAACTATGTGAAACTGCAGTAGCTACAGTTTTGCAAAATATGGGATGAAATATGTACGTTACAAGTGTATTATTTGTTGTCAGTACGCCTTGGCGGACGTCTTGTCGCCCATGAGTTTGGTGTTGTATTATGTTGGAGCCTCAGTTTCTTGTACTGATAAACGCTTAGCTCCCCGCTATTCATCGTGGTTGTTTGCTAGACCACACCTTCTCCTCATAATGTCTTTGATAACGTGTTTTTATTTAGGAGGAGATATCTTGTTACACGAAAAAACGTCGTTTACGGCACAAAACAAACAAAATCTACCTGAAGGAAGCAATTGGGGCAGAGGAAATGGAAAATGTTAAGGCTATGGCACTACAAATTCTTAAGTCAACCAAATTTGACCCCTTCAGAATTCGAGACAAGAGATAAACCAAACACTTCTTCAGGGTGATGTAAACCAGCCCTTTGCTAACTGGAACCAACCCTTATTGCTTTTCTCTGCCAACTGCTGTACATTAAAGAAAACAGTAAATAAAGCAAAGATGGTAATTTTAAGAAGCTATCTACTGGATAAATTTAACATGCAAAATGGCATGGACCCACCAATGCTAATACTGACTTCTAGAAGACGTTATCTTGTATGCATGTATTTAAAGTAGTTTTATCCTGTCAATGCCAAAGTATCTAATTATTAAAATGCAAGAACGAAATGCCTGGATGAGGCTAATGATCTGCCTTAAACAAGTGTTCAATGCGTCGTTTTATCAGCTGATCGTAGAGAAAATGTTTGAAACACTCTGTAATTAAATACATTTTTTGCGAAACCTTATATAATTCAAGGAACTGCAACACATCTACCTTGAGCTGGTACCAGGCCGTTCATTATTAACAGCATCACCCTTGCTGGCGTCCGAAGTTGTTCACACGTCTTGACAATTTGGGATAAATCTGGTCTTTAAAGACGTTGTCATGCCAGACCAGCGACCTCGAGTGGGAAGGATCGAAATTGAAGGCTTTGGAAAGGCGGCCAAAAGGCGAAGAAAACTAGCTCTTATTTCCACAAAGTGTAATTTGAAGGGAACTCAATGAACGACACTTGGTACGAAATTCGTCTTTTATTATGCGTAATTATTAGGGAGCCTCAGGACTAATCCGGCATTTAATCGCACGATAAAAAGGCCCCCAATTTTTACGCACCTAACGGACTTGAATGCACCATGCTGCACAACTGGTCTCTCTAATGCCTCAACTTTGAATGTCTGGGAAGCTACAACCCTGCTAATGGGGGCACTAGCGTGCTGGCACCAAAACTGCAACTTGAATAAAAAACTAATTTTGCAACCACAAAGCGTGAATTTTCTTCGCGTGGGGTGTAAAGCGACATCAAGCTATGTCCACGTACATCGCAAGAAATACAATATTTGCGGCCTTGCAAAGTATAACGACAAAAGGAAATTCCGACGAGGAAGAAATTTTTGCTGACTGCACACATTCTCTTCAGTGTAACGTCTTTCTGCTTAATCATCGGTTTGCTCAATTTCATTCAGCCGCGACAGGAGGTACGTTTACAATTGCATCTAAAGGAATGAACAGCGGCGGACTCACCCAAAATGCCCGAGCACAGAAGCATTTATTACAAAAGCGTTAGAAATTAAGAATAAATTAATATTTTCGAGCAATATGAAGGCATTTGTTCAACATACTGCTCAAGAAACTTTAAGCATAGGTCACCATATCCAGAGCTCAAAAGCTTATCCCTATCACACCACAGTCTATTCAGCTCACCTGTAGCAGACCCAGCCAGTGTATACAACAACAAATTTCCATTTGGCTACCGTTCGAGTTGTCAGTCAGTACACTAAATTGGATATTAATAATCACTTCAAGCAGGCTTATTCTACGAACGTTCATGCTGTTCTGATCAATAGTTGAACCATAAATGGAACTGAACTCTTCTAATCTCCTCAGAAGCTCCAGTAGCCTGATCTCATTTGGACATCATATGCGATAAGACACAACTCCGAAGAAAATTTTTTTGCGAAGCCTTATTACAACTGCGGTTTTCTAGTCATCATATACCGGTTTCTAAAACTTTGGAGAAGATCAGATCAAATGATTCATAACAGCCTCTTCAACCAATCTTTAAACCTTCACCGTAAACGCGCATCCACGAGTTTTACAGACTTTAGTTTCATGTCACTTGGACGCAATCGGCCTTTTTTAATTTATGCACTGCCAAGTGTCTTAGTAACCAATTGTTTAGTTTGGATTTACGTGACAACAGTCTTACTTTTTGGACATACTAATGTTGTGCAGATTAATTCACCTGTATATTTTTTCTTTTCAGTGGCAATGTACAGATCGATTTATTTTGATTCCGAAAAATTTGACTTCATAGAAAGCAGTTTTGAAGTGAGTAGATACTTATGACAATGAACAATAGTTAATGTTTAAATAGAGAAAACGAAAAATGATTTTTATTTCAGACAGTTGCACTGGCAGTTGGATATTTTACGACCATAAAGTACGGACGAAAACCAGTAGCGTTTGCAAGCTACTGTTTGCTAATGCTAATTGATTGTTTCATTTTTATGAAAAGTCGTTACCTTCACAGTGAGTACCTATTAACTTTTTCTTATTTCAATATCAAATGTATCGAATTTTTTTAGGTCATATTTTTCATTAATAAAACATCTTTGTTATTGAATTACTAAATATTGTTTGGTGTCTAGATACAAATGCGATCCTAGTTATAGCTGCAATATGAATAGAAAAGGTTTGAAAGATTAAACTTGGACCTAGACATTTTAAATCGATATATTGTTGGTGGTGAAACTAAGGTCGAAATTATTCATTCTTCGTCTATTTTCAAACCAAAATAATAATAATAATAATAATAGCAGAACTTTATTGAGCACCACGGAAAAAAACATCATTAAAAAAGCGTAATAATTATTGGGTGGTAGACCTTCTTTGTTCATCCACCTAAAACTTGACTACTTGTGGAATATTATAGAATATCCTTTGTTATTTTTCTTAACATAGAATTTCGGCTTAGACCGTGTAGTATTTGTAGATGAACACCCAGCATTCTGTGGCCTAATTTGCCTTGCACCTTGTAAAC
Organism: Agriotes lineatus; assembly: GCA_940337035.1. Taxonomy (NCBI): domain Eukaryota; kingdom Metazoa; phylum Arthropoda; class Insecta; order Coleoptera; family Elateridae; genus Agriotes; species Agriotes lineatus. The sequence goes on along the minus strand of OW679200.1, from coordinate 95,779,286 downwards.
TCGAGCAAAAACTTGCTCGATGGCCATGCTCTTTGGTTGCTCGTGTTGTTTGAGTATCTTGAGAACGAGGATACTTAGGCAGATTAGGCCGTTTTGCTGTTTGTGCATCCATATTCTCTAACGTTTCGCAAGGCCTTGCAGCTTGCATCATCAGCGTGAAGGTCGCACTGTGTGCAGTGTTTACTTAACTCTCAAATATCCCTTGCTTTAACTGAAATTACTACTTCAGTTTGTAAAGAATGTTCGTTAATTTATTCAACTTTAACTTGCTGTAACCTTCTTAGTATTGGGTTTTGGTCAAAAGTTTATTAAAAAAAATGCTTTATTTTGGTTTCCTCTAGCTAGCCTTTCAGTCTCTCAGATATTATTTAAAAATAACAAATTCACATTCGTTTTCACATATACATGTGAAAGTAGCTAATGCTTCCATTATATTTCCAGGTCGAAACTTCTTGGTTACGTTGCTGCACTGCCACATGGCTATTGCGAGGGTTATAAAACAAGCGTTAGTGCTCTATATAATAGAACTCTTTCCTACACCATGCAGATCTACCGTACTCGGAATATCGATAGCAGCGTATATCTTCGGAACTTTAATCCACCAAAATGTTTCTGATCTGATTGTAAGTAGACACCCTATTTCAGTACAGTTACGCCTTTGCTGAACCCATCTGTAAATGTCGGCTACTTCAAATGCGACTTTACCATCTACTACGTGTAAAATAGTCTTCCTTAAATGACAGTTTACAGGACTCCCACTCGAAGGCCCTCACATACATGCCTGCCTTTATTTCGAGCGTAACAAGTACCCTGGTAATATGTTTGTTGCCCAAAACTAGAAATGACGGATTGCCTGATACGTCACGGGAAGCACTCTATTTAAAAGATCTTCAATAGTGCAACTTATAATTTTATCAATAGTAATGTGCAAGTAGTATAACCTGTTGTAATATATTACACATAGCCTATATTATGTAAAACATAAATATATACCACATTATGTCGTTTTAATTTTCAACGTATGGAACTTGGGCGGTATGTAAAAACAAAGCATATAACACATAAGCGAATACCTAGGCAGTAATACATAATGGTAACATATTTACCACGGTCACTATTGGACATACTTTATGTAAAATTATTACCGGGGGTAATAACCCACTACAACTTTTGTGAGGGAATGTAGTACAAGGATGTTTTTTTTTTCAATTTAAGGCCTCCATACTATAGAATAAGGTAGCAAAAATTAACTATAGAGGCACATTCTGATAAACACGTTTTATTTTATTTTCCCATTCCCACATACGAAAGTGGCAGTTTCCATACAGTCAAGTAGTCACAAAACGTGACAACATCATTCACCCGGTCGTTATCATAAAATAGTAATTTATTATACAAGACGATAAAGTTAAATTTTATCCACGAGTGAATCGTTTAACGTCGAGACGAAGTCGAGACGTTAATGATTCAAGAGTGGATAGAAATAACTTTATCGTCGTGTATAATACAATATTTTTTTCTATAGCAAGAACTTTAACAATTTCAAAAGAAAATAATGACAGTCAATCACATTTCAAAATGTCAGTAGCTAGTTTGGGTTGCTACGATAATACGAAGCTGTCATGTTTAATTTAAACAAAAGTTAGAAAATTAAATTACTTTATCTATCCTTGATGTTAAAGTGCTACTTTATCTACCCTTGCTGTTAAAGTAAAATTTGACCTTTTGTTTTGAGTTGATAAAAGCACACTTTAACATGTGCTATAGAAAAAAATATGTTTTTGCACTACTAGTCTCAGAACGCACCGTTATTGGCCTATTTTTAAGTCGCAAAGTTGATTTTCTCCACCAAGAGAGAGAAAGTAAAATAAACAATTTTCACCGTGGTAACTAATAAATTGCTAAGTTACCAAATATGACTATTTTAATTTTGACGTTCTAAAGAGCTGTATTGTCAGGTTGACAGTTAAAACATTTTCGAATTTTGTTGGGAATTTAGGTATTAAACCGTTTGGTAGTGCAAAAAATAGTATATACACCACGGTAGCGAATCGTCTTATAACCTTCGCGCTTTAGATACTTCGCGCTGCGCGCTCCGTATCTAATGTGCGCTCAGGTTATAATACTGCGCTTCGCTACCTTGATGTATAATATACTATTATCTACTAGCAACATGATATTGTACATTTTCGTCATAGAAACAAAATATGAAAAGCTACTCATAACTCCCAAGGGACTTGTCAAATTATTTCTCCCTCAAACTCGTGGTAACAATGCAACTAGAACTAACGTCGTAGCAACCATACAATGAGGCAATCCTTGATGTTACTTACATATTCTAATTTTAAATGTCATTATGACATTTTGAAATTTCATACCATTTTTACGAATATGCTAGTAGATAAAATACTGTATGCACCACGGGAGATATTCATGTTCTTTACCTTCGGTTGACTTACAGACCTCGGGCCAGAGGCACATGTCAACCTCAGGGAAAAAACATATTCATATCTCCCTTAATGCATAAATATCTATTTTGCACTTCCGGGACTAAAGTTGATACTTTAGTCCCGGTAAACAGGGACTAAAGTAGCTTATTTAATCCCTAAGGACTAAAGTAAAAATGATACTGTAACTATGGTAAACTTATGTACACACGAGGTTAGTAGGTTAGGTTTTATTTGTCATTTGACACACACTGACGCAAAACTTAATCGGCTAATCTAGAATTTGACATATACTGACAATACACTTCAGTACTGCCAACTGATTCAGGCTATCCACCGTTACAACAACAATCCGGATAGCGTAACTGGTAGAGCGTTAGGCTTGCATTAAACAAGTCCTCGGTTCGAATCCCACGCCGGACGGAATTTTTCCGCAGCCTCGATGACCGATATGGGACCATTCACAGTTGGGTACCAAATTAACTGTGCTCTACTCAGAACCATAGATATAAGAGAGAGTAACAAGATCAATACATCACCAAGACACACATCTGACACAATAGGTGCTTACCCAACCACAAAGGACGCTTTCCAACTTTATAACGGGACAAGCTGATACTAGTGTGCCAAGCACCAGCCTCTACACCGCTAAGGTAACGAGGCTTTAATACAACAAAATTATGACGTGAAATGGTAGGGTCGTGTAAGTAAATAAAAAATGTAGTTGGCGTTCTTTACAAAAAAAAAACAAGAACCCACCATCAACGCCATGACCGCAGATCAAATGAGTCCAAAATGAATTAACTTGAGAGGCTAATAGTTAGTAGAATTTAAAAAATATATATCGAAATGTCTTTAAGCTCACAATTTAGCTCTGTTTGCAGTGCGAAATATTTAACCAAGTCAATAAAGCACAGAGTTACGATATTTTATGTAATTGCAATTTAAACAATAATAAAAGTGTTAAATGCATTGGTAACGAGATGCTAAAATCAATAATTAGACGGATAAAGGCACGCATAAGCAAAGTATATTTCAGAGGATTGGAATTTGAAGTTTGAATAAAGTAATATAATTAAAACGATAGGTTTGTGCATATTTAGAGCCAGACCAAACTAAATTGATTGACATAAAAGGTTTGTTATGTGCATACTAAATGAACGTAGTTATTAATAAAAGCACAGACCGGTGAAAGGTAGATGAAGCAAGATAAAGATAAAATAAAAATTGCAAAGAGCAGTCCAGAATTAGGCAACGGAAGAGAAGAAATGCAAGTGACGTCTAAAAATTATGAACTCGAATACCAGTGCATTAATAAAAACAAAGTGCAAAAGCAGAGCAGTGATTTTAAAACGTGTGTGTAACGAGAAAGAACAATTTTAGCTATAACCAATAAAAACAATTTTTAGATTTAAGAAAATGTTAATATTAAGGATCATGTAATCAAACTTTACTCCGTTTATGTATATTTGTTATCAACATTTCTATTTAACATTAGAAGATCACAGTATCATAGCAACGTGATGCTTTATTGTTAATAAGGAGAGAACAATTCAGATAAATTAGAAGCTTGTTGTCCCAAAATTGTGCTCCATAAAATCTATGTTTTAAATTGATAAAAAGTATCTTTACCAAATAAAAAGTATACACTGTTACTGTCCAAGTGACCGTGCACCTATGGAAGCGTCTGTAGCTAGTTCCACGAGATAAATTTACAATTTTTTTTGCAATCGCTTCCGAGGGAACAACGGCAGCGGACAGCTGGAGTGTCCGAAGATCGATTTCGGTCTATTCAACCAGCGGAACCTAGAGGTTTGCTCTCCATCACATCGAGGGGGTCTGCAAGAGCATCAGGAACAACATTTGCGACCAAGGAAAGCGTCTCCAACGACACAAATCCAACGGAGTCACCTGCGGTCAGCTTCGGCCCAAGTTCGGAGAGAAGTGCCAAGGTACGATGTAGCTATAATTGAGTGTTGAGAGCTCGGGAAAGTTGTTGAACCCCGAGAATAAAGTCTGCAGCCTTCATAAGTTGGATGGCGTCAGTAAATTTTTAGGGTAAATTTGGCGTCATACCTACGTCACGGCTACAACAAAATTGTTTAGTTGTTGCCAAGCGGAAATATTTAAATCAAATGACCTGACGGTTCCTTGTTAATTTCATTTATTAAATATCAAAATACACGCTGTACGCACAAACAATTTTCTGTGTTCATCTGACAGATTGTAAATATTATCTACTAGAAGCGCACATATGAGCTACTTTGGGACAAATAGTCTAAAATTGAGAATAAATTTTGAATATAGTCAAATTCTGAACCTAACCTGAGATTAAGCAGTTTTGTGTTTTGCCGGGAGCTAGTCTAGATACTATTGCAGTTCAATAAAATATAAAGAGGGGCAATTAACCATTTTATTTGAACATTAATTGATGCATTTCATTTTTAATTGGCCTGAATTACTGACAGGCAAAGTTAGCACAATATAAAATAACCTGAGAATTGTGTGGTGATTTGCCGTAATAATCAATTTTCTAATTTAAAACAACTTTTACAAATCAAGGCATTCATTACAATACACGGTGCTCGAAAACTCGTGCGGGTTTTAAAGACCTTGTTATCCACTCATACTTTAATATACTATTCTAAATTTCTACAAGCCTGAATCAGTAATTGTAACGTAATACTAGGCTTGTAGGGATTTACAAACTTTTTTTTTTTTTTGCTAAACCGTTTACCTAACTAAAGTTTTGTAAAAGTGGAAATAGCTTCTAAATGAAATTAACTATTCAGAAAAAAAATTGGTAGTGATTATACAGGGGGTTAAAAATTATTAACTTTTAAAAAAAATTAACCCCCTGTATAATCACTACCAATTTTTATTCTGAATAGTTACTTTAATTCAGAAGCTAGTTTCACTCTTACAAAATTTTAGTTGAGTGAACGGTTTAGCAAAAAAAAAAATTATAGATCCCTGCAAGCCTAGTGTTACGTTACAATTACTGATTCAGGCTTGTAGATATTCAGAAAGTATTTTTGTGGCTAAACTGTTTACCCACCTAAAACTTAGTAAGAAAGTATATAGCTTCTAAATTAAAGTAACTCTTCAGAAGAAAAAACTTGGTGCAAGTTATACTGGGGGTTAAAAAAATATGTATGGATAATTTATTGTGACGAAGTTTTTAAACACCCTCGAATTTTCAAAATTAGGGTTTATTCTTCAAAAAGCTGTGGTTTACTGGTACAAACACATGACCACAAAAATGAATAAAATCTATCAACGCTTTTTCGACTTGTTTGAAAAAATTTTAAAAACTTTATCGTTTTTAAAGCCCCCTAGCGGCTAAACTAAGCAACTTTGTATATAGGTAAGTTCAGTTAATTCGTCATATTTTTGCTCAAGGAATATGTGGTTAACGGATTGACGTCCTTTTCAGGGACAGCCTGCATATTGAACTAAAGCAGGCAACAGAGGTCGTTGGATATACAAAAATCTGGTGTGATACACGCACACAACTTCCTTTTACAGTTATAATTTTTAAGCATTTGTCAAAAATTAAAAAAAATTACAGATTCTATAAAAACGTTACACAATAGAGCGTTAGTTGAAAAAACCAATTAATTTTCTCCAGAATTTTAAGCTGAATTCAAAAATGTAATAACTTACCGGGTGTTCTATTTAAACTAGGAGTTAATAAAAATAAAGAAAAAAAAAAAGAAACTCATTTTAGAAGTATTCAACTGAAAAATCACCTATCTCACATCAATACACATTAAAAATGTAATAAAAATGTGAAGTTTGAAAAAATCGTTAGACTCGTTTTTGAAAAAAATCGAAAAAAGCTGAAAAATTACAAGAGTAAACACCTACTTCCGGTTATGCGATTTTTTTCAAAATGTTGCCGTCGCATCTACATAGTACAGAAAACTTATACAGGGTGAGTTTTTTTTTCATTATCACTATAGGGATCTCAGAAACCGTCAAAGATAGAAAGTTGGTTTAATGGAGAAAGAATTGCAGTTTTATGAGCTTATTCGAGATGTGCTTTTGTTTCTTTGAAAAAATCCAAGGCCTACTAGATACAAGCAAAATATTAAAATTACTTAATTTCTTAAAGTCGGTCTAGCGCCGTTATTATTGAAAATAGACAAAAAATAATAAGAATAAAAGTTTTATCAATTTTTACGGTGTTTATCTTACAATTATTAGTTTTCTTCTAGCTTTCAGAGTTTTTGAGTTATAACATTAAGTTACATTTGTTTAAATAGCAATCATAGTTGGCTTAGACATTTCTAACAAGAGCTCACTTTTCCTCTTAAAATGGCATAAGGTTTGTTAAACCTATTTTGACAAATAATTCTTTTATAATAATTTTCGTAATAAGAAAATGACGAAAACAAAAGCTATGAAAGCTAGAAGGAAATTAATAAGTGTAAGATAAACACCCTAAAAATAGCTAAAACTTTTATTCTTATTATTTTTTTCTATTTTCAATAATAACGGCGCTAGACCGACTTTAAAAGATTAAGTAATTTTAATATTTTGCTTATATCTAGTAGGCCTTGAAATTTTTAAAAGAAACAAAAGCACACTTTGAATAAGCTCATAAAACTGCAATTCTATCTCCATTTAGCAAACGAGATATGCTCTTTTTAGAAATGTCTAAGCCAACTATGATTGCTATTTAAAAAAATGTAACTTAATGTTATAACTCAAAAACTATGAAAGCTAGAAGAAAACTAATAAGTGTAAGATAAACACCGTAAAAATAGCTAAAACTTTTATTCTTCTTATTTTTCTTTTATTTTCAATAATAACGGCGCTAGACCGACTTTAAGAAATTAAGTAATTTTAATATTTTGCTTGTATCTAGTAGGCCTTGGATTTTTTCAAAGAAACAAAAGCACATCTCGAATAAGCTCATAAAACTGCAATTCTTTCTCCATTTAACCAACCTTCTATCTTTGACGGTTTCCGAGATCCCTATAGTGATAATGAAAAAAAACTCACCCTGTATATGAAGTTTTAACGCCATACCTCTGATCTGTTGAAAACTCCATTTCGAATTTTTGGGGTGAATCCAATACATCTTTTATTGTAAAAGGAAGTAAAAATTAATTAGAAGTTAAAAGCTTAGATATATTAATAAAGATCGAGGAGCACATACAGGCTTTAGCAATTCCTATCCCTGGAGTACAGCGATGCCACGCAGAGATGGGTCAGTAGAACGAGCAAAATCTGACCTTGCGTTATTCAAGATGTTGTAGGTTGAACAGCGATGCTGTGGCTGTGGTATCCAGGAGCAGACATTTTCACGAACGCATTATTCTCCACTCGAGCAACGTTAAATAAAAGACTTATACAATGCGATAAACCCTGGTGTATAATAATAACAATAATGCATTTATTTCCGTACAATAAATTATCATACAATAATTAATTATTTCGCAGAAAAATAATAAAGGCAAATTGGAAAATCACAGAGTAGTGCAACACTACCCTTGATCTTCCATTGGTACCCGAATATTTCTATATTGCGTAATGGATATGTTTGCCTAAAGTTATTTACAATTTAAAAAAAATAATGATTGCAAATGTAAAAGATAAATAAAATAAGACATTAGTGTACAGTGAATTTATTTTAACCCGTAATGTGTCATTTCCGTTTCCATAAGGACTTGATTGTTACTAGTGGTTTTTAAGGGTACCTACGCGACCCCATGTGTAAATGCGTTTATTTTAAAATGCAATATATGAACCGTAATTTTATTGAAAAAGAAGCATCAGAAAAAACAACAGGGCATGTGTCACATACTTTCTGTAAACTGAAGTCTTTATACTATTTGATCAACAGAATTCCTCTCCCCGTACAATATATTATGTTTTTACGTACTCAGTAACGTTTCCGTATTGCATTTTAAAATAAACGCATTTACACATATTCCGCGTTATAATAAACTCCCTGTATGTTGTTCTGTGATTGTGCAAATAATTCCAAAATAGTACTTTATGTAACTAGTCCTCAAAGCAAGGCTTTAGGGGACGAGTCGTAATGTTTCCGGACGAGGCGGAGCGAAGCGCAGCCGAGTCCGTAATATAAAGATGAGTCCTCTAAAGCCATTTGAGGACGTGTTGCATACAACGTTTTTTTGTATTAGCTCTCCAAACATTATAATATGAAGTTTCAATTACCATTAACGCGGCATTATATTAGGAGGCCGCGCGAAAATGTATTTTTCGCTCCCCAAACTGGTTACTTTGGAAACTGTCTAGGATCCTCAAAATGGCCATTTAGAGGCCTTGTACTTAAAGTCGTCATGGCAACTAATGTTTGAGTCCGCTAAAATGTTGCCATGACGACTTTAAGTACAAGGCCTCTAAATGGCCATTTTGAGGATCCTAGACAGTTTCCAAAGTAACCAGTTTGGGGAGCGAATACAAAAAATATATGTAATGAATGTTATACCGATGGGGCCATAATTATACACTGCATTCCAATTAAAACGAACCACCCCGTATAATTCCGTTATTTTTATATTTAAAGAAAAATCCTAAAATACGTCAATTTTTGTTTTTAGGAGGACACATTTTTGTGTCAAAATGTACTCGTTCAGAGTTAGCCCCTCCCCACACCAACACAAACGTCACAAAGTTTAAACAGGAAATGGGGTCGAGTGATACCTCATCTTAAAGGGTATCAAATTCTTTCTATATTGCTTTTTAGTTTTTTAAAATCGGTTAAGCAGTTTCCGAGAAAATTCACCCTAAAAATGGTAATCCCCAATAAAGTAATGTTATGGGCTCACACCTTTTATAACTTTCTCACTTGTGAGTACCACACCTTTTTTGCAAGAGAAAAAACTAAAATAAAACCGGTAACAACTAGAAACCCGTAATCTTTACACAAGTTGGCTTTTAATAATGGGGTGGCTCGTTTTAATTGGAATGCACTGTAAATAACAGCAATAAGATAACATGAACAAGAAAATAACTCGTATTGCTTGAGTAAGAAAGAGATAAACGTAGTAGGAAATATTCGAGAAGGCTTGACGCTTAATTTAATTATGACATTTGTCAACTAAACATGCCTACTAAAATATTTTTTTCGTATGGCCATCGCTTCCTTACTCAAGCATTCTATTTTGTTATTCATGTTATCTCATTGCTGTTATATAATAATTATGGCCCCAACCGTATTATAAACGTTAATAAAAGTAAAAATAGCTGTAAGATTTAGTTTGTTTGTAGCTTATATAATTGGTCACGCATGTTATTTCTGAAAGTTGCCGGAGTGCATTCTTTAAATTTCTGTGGAATACTGTTACCTATAGAGTTTATAAATTTGGAATTGAAAAGATCCTTCAAACAAAGCAGTTTTGTGTAACGGTGGTGATATTAGTCATTTGAATCTTAAATTTAAGGAACGCACATCCGTTCTTAGAGAAATTTTCTTCTATAGGTAAGCTGGCTGTTTGGTTCTAATGACTTTATAGCAAAGAGTAGCGAATTGTAAGTAGCTTCTCATATTTAACCAGTGCAAATGTGTTCATTTATAAGATATGTGCTCATACTTTCTTATTCCAAATATTGTGCTTGAACTCTTTGAATTTTACGTGCAGTATCCTGGGTAATAGAGGGGCCATAAATTTCACTGCAATAGGAAACATTTAAAAACAGTAAAGAGTTACAAAGCCCATATTTAGTTTCAGTATATAAGGCATGTCGATGTGGATAAATCAATTTCAGAGCTCGAACACTTTTCCGTATGCAATTATTTATATATTGTTACGTTTTTACGTTCTAGGGCTATTAAAAATTACACGCCGCTTCTTGGTTTAAGTATTTATTTATAGCAATTTATCTTTACTATTTGCAAAACACAAGACTATTAAGGAGGAATACAATTATTTATAAACTAATCAGGAACTATTTCTAACAACTAATACACTTCATTCATTTTCACGCAACTTAAACATTAATTATTTATCTAGCTAGATTTATTTACAACGTGTTATTTATATAGCTAGGTTTTATGTACACCCGGGTTTATTTATGTGGCAGCTTCCGAGTATTTCAAAGCTGGAGTCGGCACTCGGACTTCGTTTTCGCGTATTTGTATCCGCCGGGTGAGTCATTCTAGAAACGTCGAGATACCCTCGATCCTTCCAGCAACGCTGAAGTGTTCGCGTGCATGAGTCACGAAGGTCGTTTCTCGAAGGGTGTGATTCATCCGTCCGCACGTGAACCAGCTTAAGGTCGTGACACTGCCCCCGCCTTAGGTCGTTCTCGCATGATCGAGACGCTGAGTCATATGTCTCCAACGGCCCGGCTCCAAAATCGTTACACTGCCCCCGCCTTAGGTCGTTCCGTCCCAGAACGAGTTGCGTCGGTTGCCTGTCCTCCCGCTCTTGTGGGGGTTTGATGGCGGTATTTGCAAGCGGTGCCCTTCTTGCACATGGATTGGCTGAAGAAACAGCAGTCCACCGTGGGCTCAATGCTTCGCAACGGCTATAACAGCAGACCATGATCTGGATGCCGGTTGTCTCTTGTACTGCCGATCGGTAGGCCATCAGGAACAGGTGAATGCACTGGTACTAGTCACGCGGATGCTTGGAAACCACCTTGGACAGATGCTTCCCCATGGTTCGGTTCATCCTGTCCACCACGCCGTCCTATTGAGGAAGGAGGGCGGTGGTCCGGGTCTTGTGTATCCCCAGTAGCTTGCAGATGTTCTAGAACAGTCCGGACTCGAAATTCCCGCCCTGGTCGGAATGTAACTCCAGGGGGACTCCAAAACGGCTGAAGCACTCCTTCACCAGAACATCAGCTACAGTACCGGCCCCTTGATTCGGAAGGGTTTGCGCTTCGGGCCACTTGGTGAAGTAGCCCATGCAGGCCAAGATGTTTTTATTTGCCGATTCCGTTTCGGGGCATGGTCCGGCGATGTCAATGGCTATCCCCTCGAACGGACCACCGACGTTGTACTGCCATATCGGAGCTCTACGTCTTCCAAAAGGTCGGTTCCTGTAGCGCAGGCTTCGCACCTCCGGCACCACTCTCGGACGTCATCTTTGCAGCTCGCCCAGCAGAACCTTTCTCGAACCTTCTGCAACGTCTTCTTCAATCCGAAGTGGAGGAGCCATCGTGCAGGTGGCGCAGAACCTCGGCCACTCCACTCCATGGAACCATCGATTGTGATCTCGTTGCCCTGCCGTCCTCATCTTCCAAGACTCTGGTCAGGACGTTGTTGTCCAGCTGCAAGGAGTCCCATTGCGCCCAATAAGTCTTCACCGTTGGGTGAACCTCCTGCCAGGTAGGTCGACGGCCATCTCGCTTCCAAGCTATAACTGTGCCTAAGTCGGGGTCGTTCTCCTGGCTGTTCTGCAACTCGTCTAGCCCACACGAGTCGTCGACTACAGTGGTACGATTGATGGGTACAGCAAGACTCTCCAGCTTCGATTAGTGGCCGCAGTCCGCAGGGGAGGGTTTCCTGGATAACGCATCGGCGTTGCGGTGGGCTGTGCCAGGTCGATGATTTATTTCAAAGTCGTACTCTTGTAGGCGCTCGATCCACCTAGCCACCTGTCCTTCGGGGTTCTTGAACTGCAGTAGCTATCTTAGAGCAGCATGGTCGGTCCTCAGCAAAACTCTTCTGCCAAACTCGAATGATTTATGTTTTACTATGTTGGTACGGCCGCTGAGATGATCTCCGCACTCGAAGATGTCTTGGTACCGGGCAACCAGATCTTCGACCTTCCTCCATTCTTGTTGGCTCATGTCCCTTCCCAGGATTGTGTGTCTCCTGACGGTTGCCGCTTCCCTGTTGACGTTCATCATCCTTAGTGGGACCTTAAGCCCAGTCTTTACCAACGTCTTCCCAACCAAGATACCATGAATGACCTCCTTTTCATAATTGAGTTCAATCCTGCGCAAAACGTTGCCCCGGAGATTGCCATCCAGGTATGCATTCACGACCCTCTCGGTTCGTCCCGGCAGAGTAATATCTTCCGCCAATACCACTCGTACTGCTCGCACTCTTGGGTGTAGGGAAAGCTCCTCCCCACCCACGGGCAACACGCCGTGTCCCAAGTGTAAAGTGAACCCACACTTATTCCTAACATCCATGCTCAGGATTGTGTTTCTCCTGACGGTTGCCGGTTCCCTGTTGACGTTAATCATCCCAACCAGGATACCATGAGTGACCTCCTTGTCATAATCGGGTTCAATCCTGCGCACTACGTTGCCCTGGAGATCGCCATCCAGGTATGCATCCACGACCCTCTCGGTTCGTCCCGGCAGAGTAATATCTTCCGCCAATACCACTCGTACTGCGATCTTTTCTTTTGGGTGTAGGGAAAGCTCCTCCCCACCCACGGGCAACACGCCGCGTCCCAGGTCTAAAGTGAACCCACACTCATTCCTAACATCCATTCCCAGGATGAACTCGTCCGCAACGTCAGCAATCAAGGACCCAATACTTCAGGGTTTGATTCCCAATCTTCAATGTCAAATCAATTTCCCCATGTGTGGTCACTGCGCCTTCTGTGGCAGTGCGAAGGCGTGTCCTGGTGGGCAGCAGCTGACCCTCGTCCCGTATTACGTCAGCCCTGGCGATGGACTTCGTCGCTCCAGTATCCAACAGCAGAGACCGAACTCTTCCATTCTCTTCGTCAAGTTCCCCACGTAGTCCTCGCCGGCCGTTTTTTCGCCACGCTTTCAGCTCTTCCTTAAGTAATACTTTATGATCCTCTTGCGCGGCTTTCAGCTCTTTCTTAAGTACTTGTTTAAGATCCTCTTGCTCGGCTTTCAGCTCTTTCTTAAGTACCTCTTGAAGATCATCTTGCGCAGCTTTCAGCTCTTCCTTCGACTTTGACTGTCCTCTTATTTCCTTTTCGCGTATTTATATCCGCCGGGTGAGTCATTCTGGAAACGTCGAGAGAGTCACCAAGGTCGTTTTTCGAAGGGTGTGACTCATCCGTCCGCACGTGAACCGACTCAAGGTCATGACACTGCCCCCGCCTTAGGTCGTTCTCGAATGATCGAGACGCTGAGTCATATGTCTCCAACGGCCCGGCCCCAAGATCGTTACAATATTTTTCATATCTAAATGTATTGTCCATAAGAAGGCCTACATTTTTAACTTCATTTTTAATGGGAATTGGAACCCCATCAATCGCTACGCAGGCGTTAGGAGTTAGAGCGGTGACAACATCTTTATTTCCGAAGCAAATAACAACGGGCTTCTGCTGATTAATAACTAAGGAGTTCTGCCGCGATACAAGACTTATTGTATCAAGATCAGTGTTTATATCACTTACAGCTTCTTCATAGTTATTAGGAGCAAACGAATGTAGTAATTAAGAATCGTCTGCATACATTTTTAGTTTGCAGGTTTTGACATATTTATGGAAGCTACATGTGTAAATTATAAAAAGCAAGAGACAGTATAGAACCCTGAGGGACTCCCTTGGTAACTAGTAGATATTGAGATGTATTATCAGCGATTCTAATACACTGCACGCGGCCTGTCAAGTAACTTTCAAACAGAGAAATGGCGGAAGTAGATAAACTAATGTAGCTAAGAACTGCAGTAAGAAATTTTGGTCAATAGTGTCGAACGCTTTACTATAATCAAGTAGTGTTAAGTGCAGAAATTTTATCTTCTTCTTGACCAGTTAATAGTTCATCCGTGATATATAGTAAGGCTGTCGAACAACCTCTATTGGGTCTAAATCTTGAATATTGTATTTTCGTGTAAGTATTCTCTTAATTGACAATTCATCACTTTTTCGTTTATTTTGGACAAAACGGGCAGTATACTGATCGGCCTTAAGTCTTTAAATTCTTCCAAGGTTCGATTTTTTAGGAATCGGTATTACTACTGATTTTTTCCAACTGCCAGGAAAAGTATTTGTAAGCAGCGAAGAGTTAATAATATGTGTAAAATATGGAAGTAGCACTGGTAGGCAAAATTTAATAATTTAAATATTTAGACCATCGTGTCCAACAGCATACAACTACAAGAAAGAATGAGGATTCACTCTCTGATTAGCGTAAAAACTCCGTAGTAAATGCAGCACTACATGCGATGGCTATTGATTTGAGAAAAAAACCTGCTTTTTATTAAGCTCTTGGCGGCTGCGAACCGCTTTCTTAGAACACGATATATCTGTCATCAAATTAGAAGAGAATGGACGCAGCATTCTACGAGCTACTAAATTAAGCTATCCAAAAAAATTACCAAAATACAGATAGGCAACATGCTCCATACGCTGGCACTTAAAGTGACCTAATTGTAAGAAAAAGCGTAAGTACATAAGAGAGCGCTAAAGGACTTACCGCGTAACCGTAAAAAGAACCAAATTGAGTCGTACCAATAATCAATTTAGTGTCTTACTGTACTATACCGTCCAGTGGAACTTTAATGCTTCTTGGAGAAAAGTGGATGACGCCCGAATGCGTAGATGTAACAACAAAGCTGCGACGAAGCATGAACATGGTTGATATCTGTTTGTATTTATATTTCAGTAGAAAGTGTTATTTTCTTTAGGAATTAAACCATTGTAAAGCTTTATTCTATATATATTCAATAGTGAGCGTAATATGGCTTTTATCATCCGAGGGCCTATAAAGTTGTTAAGCAGTATAACAAACACCAACAAAGTAGTATGGTAATGCCAACAATCTACATAGAAACCATAGCATGACAACAATTCACAGCGTCAGCACAACGATAATGTAGTAGTCTGTAGATAAAATACTGAATGCGTGAATTTTGCACAGTTGGAGAATCAAAATAAAATAAATCGTTTTATATACCACGTGCATAATTTCAATCATAGCCAGAAAATTTAAAGCTCTTCGCATGGCGTTTCGCTTTAAACGTTCTCTCGTGCATTGATTATGACTTTAATCCATAAATAACTATTATAATTTTATTCTTATGTTTTACTCCCTATAAAATAATGTTTCAAATCCAGAACAAAGACAGCTATTTGTTCAACTAGGAACAAAGATAGTAAATATACTGTCACAGCTGTAGTTCTATAATTAAGGCAAAATATATTATTACTTGTTGCTGCTATGTAGATATTAATCAAGTATTACATAGAAACCTATCACTATATAGCGATTCTTTTGTCTGAGCTAACCAAAATCATAAAAATCCAAGTAGGGATACATCTATATATACGTGACAGTTAAATCTACCCTTCATAATGATATGTCGGAACCTAGCAGTTCCAAGAATCCAGAATTAACACCAGAACCCGCAGTAAGTTAACCAATTTGCCTTTTCAACAAATGCAGTACAAGTTTGTTCCAGCCGTCGCCTCCACTAGACGCAGTACGTTCCGGGGACCTGGTGTTAATTTTAACAGGAATTGTAAGCAGGTTAACAACATTAAATGTTATAGGTTTACCGAGTACTGACTGAATACGTTGCCATCGCTTTTGGAGATGACAAAACTGCATGTGAGTGTAGCCAATCTTATGTCAAAGCGCTAATACATATAACTGGAAGTTCTATGTTCGTTTCGTAAAGATTTTAATTTTTCAGCTGAAATATATTTTGTAAATGCTGTACTACAAACAGGAAAACTTTCCTTGCGGTTAATGGTATATTTCCTTTTTTTAATGTGGTACACATGCGCAGTATCGGTGCAATGCCGTGACACAGGTACTGTTGATACAATTTTAGTTCGATGCGAAGTTCCAGAATTGGAAAATTATTTTAATGATACAGCAGTTTTAGATATATCCCAGAAGAATAGGAAACCGTATGTACATATTTTTTTAATGTTTATTTTCATCGGTATTGTTATAGACTATCTACCAAATTTGAGTATCGTTAAGAGCTTTATTACTGCACTCTTTATTTACAAAACAAAACATTTATGGATGAACATACAATATTGAACCATACACGTTTGCTTATGGCACTTAACGTAACGAATTTCGTTAAGATCCTCGTGATCAAACTTGTGTCGTTAATATCTATCACTTAACATTACTCAACACTTGATTATGTTATCAGCCCAGATGAAATTGCGGAGTACTGTACGTATGATGATCGAAACTATACAGAGTTGGTTAAAAAATTCAAGTACGACTACGTCACCATAATGAACTCGATAAGACAGGAAAGAAATAATCCCAGACAAATACCTTGCAAGCGCTTTAGGGTTAACTATCTGGATGTCCGAATGCCCACATCTGCCCGAATCCACTCGATAATAAACGACGTACGTACATACCATTCTAACTTTATAAATATTTGAGCTCTGTCGATTATTTCGTAAAATAACTAGAGTATTGGTGGTTTTTCTTTTATAAATAGAAGGCGAATCGCCCTTAAATCGCGTACAATCCTAACGAGATACCAACCTTCTGTGCATTCTTCTTATCGTTGTAAAAACGTCTGTTTTCTGAATAACTACTTTTTTCTAAGAACGTGTCAAAATGACAATTTTTTGCACTGTTTCTAGTGTCAAAAGCGACGTTTGTAGCATTCTTAATATTGGCGCCCGAAATACGTCTTATTCGCACGTTGCCATTGGTGGCATGTTTTAATACTAAATTAAAACACGCTCTGCCGTAAATTTTAATGTCAACATAACCTAGAATATCTAACACAATGTGACGGAAAAAGTGTCACCGAACTAAGTTTTTATATTTCTGTTACGATCGTAGAAAAAATAGCGTATAATACACGTGAGCCATTAAAGCACTAGCGGCGTTAAAAGCACTCCGTGTCGTGCTCTTAAACTCGTCGCACGTGCTTTAAAGGCGTGCTTATACACGTGTATCATAATATACTATTTGTAAAAGTGGTGATAAAGATGATAGTGATTACAAATTTACTTAACACGATCTCGCATCACCATTGCAGCAGAAGCAGAGTTGTAAACTCAGACATTTCTCCACTAGACGTACGAAATTTGACACTAATTATACATGTATCTGTAGAAATGTATAGAGTCTTTATACGAGTTTGCCCAAGTGTTTCCTAGCATGCTGATTATATTATAAAATTGAGGGCAAATTAAAAATTTCGCCGAAAAGAAAGCAACATTCAATGAACATGAACTTGCAGAAGTACAAGGGAGATAACGTATAACTCCTTGAAGTTGGTGAGATATGATCAATTTTTCGTTTATTAGGGATTGGCTACCAGTGGTGTAAAATCTAAATGTGATTGAACTCAATATTTATTCCGGGATGCGTCTTCACTCCATGAAAGCGATGTTTGCGTCTTTTACTGATCGGTAAGGAATCGATTTGATTTATTGCAATATGATCTGTATTATGTTCTTGGGATTGTCATGTCTAGAGATGTTTAAGGGGTAGTTTAAATCAACTGACTGCTTTCGTCACTTCTTCCTGACAGAAACTTAAAATCTTGTCACCTTTCCTACAATGTCTCCAACGCCACCTTTGCCAGCTTTGGCTTTCGAGTCCAATATCAGAACTTCCTTCTTTTTTATAGATTTATAGAATAAACTAGAAGTATGTTTACGTTAACAGGATATCACTTGAACTATAAAGTTGCTGTTCTGTTCGAGTTTGGAACGAAACTTCTTACTGATTTGTCGAGCTTTACTTTTACTATACAGCGTACTTCGTCGTAATGGGTGGGGGGGGGGGTTATTTGCAGAATAATATAAAGTTGCTTTGTCTCTTGTGTATCTTCCAGTCCCAGACCTTCTTATTTTGCTGATACCCGTCGTTTCAACCCAGTGATCGTGCTCTCCAGTTTGCCAGCATTGTATGAACTCTGCACACTCCACGTATCACTTGCAAGGCTTTTTGTACTATTATTTTCCACTTTCGAGTTTTGTGTAAAGTGAAGGTTATTGTTCTGTTAAAACTGAGAAGATTTGCCAATAAACGGAAAGTTTGAGTCGTATTCGATAAAATTTTCCTTTGAAAAAGAAGAAAATGCCCAAAATAGTAATTTGTACTAATTTTGAAAGTCAAACTTTGTTACATTATAAATTGCCGATATTGAATCGGAACATGCACTCGTACTAACTCAGTGGAAAGGCGTAAGTAACTTACCTTCAAAACTAATAGATGTAAATTATAGAGGTGCCAAATGATTCAGGCCCATGTTTTCTTGTTCATTTGAGCGAACGAAATAGTAAATTGCTCAAAGGTAACAACACAATACAATCAATGAAACCCACAGTTCGAAAAATCGTATAATTATTCAAATAAGTAATTGATCAACAATAAGGGAGAATAAAATCGATTTGTAATTACTGGCATCAACGAACAATAAACATTACTATATCACACAATTAATACTATATCACATATTTAGTTCAAAATCACAATTTTAATAATTCAAACCTGAGATAGTGTGCAGCTTGGAGAACGCAGCCCTCGCTGAGTAAATAAGTATATGTTAATTTTTCAAACTGGTGTAATTTAAATGTCAAAATAGCCAAAGCAATTAATTTTGAAGCAATCCGTAGACTGAACGAATGTTAATACGTTACTGCGTTCCATACTTAGTGATTTTAATTTCATATCGCGAATAATCTCACAATCAGATATCTGCATGTTATCCGGTACACACTATGATATGCTGAGATCGCTTTTCACAGCCAACAAATTTGATATGGCCATATTTATAGGGAACAGACGTAAGTGGTGTAATCATTCACTCAGCTAATTTTTAGCATACGGGGCGACGTTATCTATTCCTGAATTAAACTCAGCTGGAAGCCGGCGCTGATTTTACACACACATAAAAATACAATTTGATAACGAACGGTGAAGCCCTTAGGAATGGATCCGATTGCATATGAATTTACAGATCAAATAAATTGAAAGCCGTTAGGCTCAAACCCCAATCTGGACATAATCTGCGCATGCAGCACGAGGTAGAGGCGACGCTAAAACCAGCTGCTTCTGCCTGTACGGAGGGAGGATACTGCAGGCTATTTGGGCAATGCCCGTTCCATTCAGGGCGGCGAGGTTAATTCCACTCGGAAGTTGCGAGCCCACCAGCGACTTTGAATACTTTCCACTCTAATCGAACAGCTTAGCCCGTAGAGTGAATGCTATATGTATATATTTCAAATTAGAAAATTAAACAGCAAAGAATAGAATGCCTTACCAGAACAACTGGCTATTCACACAACCTCAAAAAATGTGCTCACTTAACAATTCATCTCTGCATGTTTTTGGGTCCAAAATATGCCTAAATCGATTGCCCTGCATTAGCCTGACATAGCTAGCAATCCCACAAGCTCAACAACCTATCTCAGGAAGGCTTAAAACGGCCGATGGTAAAAGATCCGGCACAAAACAGACACGAACACGCCTTTGTGAAACTTTAGGCGGACAGGAAAGGACGCCAAACTATATCGCCATCTCGCGACAACTATTACTGCACTCGGCGGAAAAAACTGCAGCTTGCAGGAAACTGTATTAAGCAGAAGACTGCATTCGATAAAATAGACTTTTGCAGAACCAGTTGCCTATTCACTAGGCGTTTCGCTCTCAGTGGAGATTGCTAAATTTACGAAATGGAAAATAAATTAGTCTCAATTTTTTTTTTCATGAATTTTTATTTTGCCCGAGGGCGAAGCCCGAGTTAATCAAGCAAATGAATGAACGAATGCACGTAGTTTTTTTGCATAGTGTTCTCTTGCTCGAAATTTAGTCGAAAAGGATTTCGGATTTGACAACTGTCAAATTGACATTTCCAATAAAATAGTTTAAAAAAGTGTACTCTTTTTTACGATTTTTGCCTTAAAAAAAGTGGAACTTTCAATACGATTATTCGTTAAAAAATACGATCTAAACGATCACTATGCAAATAAAAAATTTATTAAATTTTGCCTTATAAACTCTCGTCTTTTTACGTCAAATCACACCATTAAAACGGTTGTTTATTTTGTTTAGTTAAACAACGTATTAAAATTTTATAAGCAGTGGATTAATTATTTATTAGATACAATATTTTTTAGAAATTACATGAAATTACAATCAAAATTGTTATCGCATTAGACTACGTATATTTACTATCGGTGTTTGAGAAACAATTGAAATCTTGCAGTTTTTTACGCTCCCCCATTCAAAGTTCACACTCCATAGCTGGGTGTTGAAACAGGACTTGCACTAGGGGCAACACGTGACTTAGGTTCAATAGTTAGGTTAAGAGTAGGCAGGGCTGAAATAAAGCTTCTTTCGGCAGTCGTGATGGTACTGCTTGCACTAGATGCGGATGATTTCCATTCTATTTTTGCTTTAACAGGGGGTGGGGCTGATGTAGGGCTTGTTCCGAAAATCTTTTCGCAGGTTTGAATCTTTTTACCGACGGAATCCATGATATAATTCTCAGCCACCGTACTCGAGGACCACTCACCATGTCTCTTAAGCTCCAAGAAGTCCGCGCCACCATCCACCAGAAGTGAAGCGAAGGGCGGAGGTACGCCGGAAGGCGTGGGCAGTAAATAATTCGGTTCTGAAATTCCCAGAATTGTCGCAATAACACTAGGGATTTTTCGAATTTTTTTTACCCGACGGGTTTAACGTGCATTTTCCATTCTGATAATTTATAAGAAACCACCGTAGCTTCATATACTGTCTATAGACGTCCAGGGAATTCATAACTGGCTCATTAATGATGTAAATGTAAATATTCGGGGTTTATTGGTTTTCGTATCTGGCAATGTAACAACTAGATCATTTTCTCTGTCGTCGACGTCTTCAGTTTTTATTTTGACCAGTTCTCCAATGCGACAACCGCCAGCAATACCCATAATAAGTATAGTCTGTAATGTAATTTTACAATCAAAGAAAAAAAAATATCAATAATGGTAACCTTTGCAGATAAATACTCTTCGTCCGGTGAAGTACGAATAAACTTCAAAGTTTCGACGCGGCTAAGAACTTTCGACTTCTTGGGCTTAAAGCCTCTTGCGTTTTGCTTTAGGAGGGCTTTCACTTTCGGAAACTTATATTAAAAATAGATAACCGTTATTATATCGATTCTATACACAACATTCCCACTTACCTTTCAATGACAATATTCTCAGATGCAGTCAGGTAGGCTTTTAGCATAGAGCAATAACTCCATACCGACGATAGTTTGATTGTCTTAGATTGCTCCGAAGTATAATTTAGTATCACCGTTTCCGTAACTTTATCTCCTTTTTTCTTCCCTCGCCAGTCGCAAAAATTTCTGGTACAAACTAGGGATGGGCGCGTGACGTAAAAATAGTCGGGTCACGCCGGGTCACGGCGGGTCCAGTTGTGAACGTGAGTAATATTTGAAAATCGGACCGTGAACGTGAGTGAAAATTTCCAAGGTGTGATTCACGTTTCACGTTAATTTCACATTAAATATTTAGTAACAAATAAAATACTGCATTGCTCCTCTGCCCGACATGTAGAAGATCTAGAGATGGAGGCCATTGTACTTCTATGTGGCAGCCTGCAGTGACGGAGCTTCGCACTTGTGTTGTTTTGTGAATGTTGTGTCTACAGTCAATCGCGTGTCTGCATCTATTGGAGACCAAGTAGAACTTACTTTTAGTTTCTCGACTGTAAAAATACTTTTAAACCCAGCATTTAGAAGTGTTGCCTAGCAACAAATACTTTCTTTAACTCGTATCAGTAGGGAAACGGCCTTTCCAATAACAGCTTTTCGTATTAAAAGTACTGTCTTTGAAGACGGTTGCAAGAAACGTTTTTGCGAGAAATCAGTATTTATCCCTTGTTGTAAGCTATTGTAGACAATTTTCATTTATATATTTTTGTGTCTACTTTTCTAATTGCAACATATCACGTAAACTATTTGACATACAATCCATTTTATTTTAGAGTTTTTAGTTTTGTTGCTGCTCCTTTATAGGTTTTAAATTTGAACATTCTGTTCTATCTGAATTTGAATTTTTAAATAAAAGCTGCGGGTTACGTCGTGAGTGGCGGGTCACGCCGTAAACGTGAGTGACGTGAGTGAATACTCACTCACGCGCCCATCTCTGGTACAAACCCTTCGATTTTCGAGGAAGCAGTTGTTCCATTATATCCCCTCCCGGATCAGAAAAAACCACATAATTCATTTCTTTGCACAAATTATCCATTTCTTTTGCAGAAAACACTTCGACGCACGGTAGAATACCTTTTTTTCAATTTGTTTATAAAAAGCTTGTTGTTGCCAAGGTCACGGCACAGGAGTCGTGATAATCATAAAATTCGCAAAATATCTTTTTAACTATGAGGCTTAGCGCAAACTTTATTTTATACAAAATTAATCTAGGTTTAATTTAAAATAAAAATAGTTTTATGCATTTTTGCGCTCCAGTAAAGGATTACGGAGATATGGAGGGGGTTAAAATGTAACTTTTTCTGTTTGGCCAGAAAAAGCATGAACGCCTATCTACTCGTAATATTCGCTCCAAGTGTATTATATAAAGGGTTCAGAGAAATGGGGAGGCCAGATGGTTATGGTGAAAAACCCAACACAAAAGACGAACAACTTTTGCGCAAATCATCTACTACTACACATGTTGAAGTGAAATTGGAAGATACAATTAATGGCACTCTTGGAGAAGCAGAACTTTTTACTAATAGTAATAACAAGATGCAACTGATTGCTCTTCTCACTGTACGCTTACAGCAAGCTGGCTGCAAAGAGATTCAGGCAGAACGTGATGCTAACACCAAGATCGGTTTTACTGCAATTGACAAATCAGAAAAGGAAAAAGAGGCTATCGTGATTGGCAATAACACCGAATTATCGGTCTTGTTGGTTGTTCATGCTTCAGCCAACAAACAGTTGAAGATGGTTGTACCGAAGAAAGGTACCAAGAAGAAAAAGTTTGCTGCATTGGAGACATTTAGCGTGGTATCGAGGAAATGAAGGATGTTCTCTTTCTTCGATTTATAGGTATAATTTCCCCGACACCACGCTGAATGTCTTCAATGCAGTAAACTTCGATACAGCCATCTTCCACTGTTTGTTGGCTGGAGCAACAACCAACAAGACCAATAAATCGGCGTCATTGCCAATCACGATAGCCTCTTTTTCCTTTTTTGATTCGTCAATTGCAGTAAAAACAATCTTGGTGTCAGCATCACCTTCTGCCTGAATTACTTTGAAGTCTGCTTACTGTAGGTGTACCGGGATAAGAGCAATCAGGTGCATCTTGTTCTTGCTATTAGTTAGAAATTCTGCTTGTCCAAGAGTGACATTAATTGCATCTTCCAATTTCACTTCAACATGTGTAGAAGTGGATGATCTGGGCAGATGTTGTTCGTTTTTTGTGCTGGGTTCTTTACCATAACCATCCGACCTCCCCACATTCCTGAACCCTTTACATAATACACTTGGAGTAAATATTCCGAGTTGATAGGCGTTCATGCTTTTTTGCCAAACAGAAAAAGTTACATCTTTAGCCTTCCATATCTTCGTAATCCTTTACTGGAGTGCAAAAATATAAAAGACCATTTTTATTGTAAATTAAATTTAGATTAATTTTGTATAAAATAAAGTTTGCGCTAAACCTCATAGTTAACGAGATATCTTCGAAAAACTGTTAAAACTTACCATTTTACCACTTTTTCACCCCCTTCCCGCCTAAACCCGACGCGCAAAGTCGTGCAACTTTTTACCACTTACTAAGAGGAGAACACTAAACAGTTTTCTGCTACGTAGAACCTTTTTTTATGGTTGGGTTAAACCCTAGTTTTACTGTACTATACAGGGGATACTCAGTAGACAGAGCGCGAACAAAAGCAAATAAGATAATAGCTCTAGATTATTGGAACGCAAGAATTCGAAATGACCATACACAAGGGCTAGAAACTTTTTTCATCAAATAAGATGTGCCACCCTTATACGAAAGGCGCTCACAGCCCTGGCTAGCTAAAACCCTTAGCAGTGAATGGCGTGGATTAGGAGTAAGTGGCGGGTGTTTAGATTAAAGATTAAAGATTAAAGAAATAATAATAATTTGAAAAAACAAGGGGTCGCCAGTCGTTCGTCATGAAAGAAACAGATCTAACTAACAACAGTTTAGTCCAAACCGCACTTACCCTTTGTGGTTTCACGCTTAACAATCATAAACTCATACAGGCAAGCTTGTTTAGAATGAACAAAGCATATATGGTAATGGTATGATGCTTACAGCAATTCTAGTTGCATTGCTAACCTACGAAGGTTAATGAAAGATTCAAATAGGCCCAGAATTGGTATTGTATGTATTGCAACAGTAAGAGTCACTAATAAAAACTGATAATTATATAAAACATGATTAGCAATAACTGTAATTAATTAACAGAAGTTAGTAATTGTATAAAACATTATCGTCAGGGTTGCAATCTGCTTGTATTCAGATTTGTGTTCAATATGGAAAATGTACCTAAGTTTATGATAACTGACAGATTAATTGTGTAACGTCAGGACACGATTATGAATTCGCTTTAGTACAAAAGTGTTTCGAGGCTTTACAAAGGTTTAATACAGCGTTTGCTATCATATCGAAATGCCAAAAATCGTTGACGTAGCTAAAGGGTTATAAAGAAGTGTAAGAAGGCACAAATTAATGCAGACAGTATATTAGAAGCAACCTGAGAATTACTGAAGACTACAAGAATGTGCTAGTAGCTTGTGAATCAGTGTTTATTAACTAAAAGTAGAACTCAAGTAAAACTGCGTTCAATTGTGAGGTTAGAGTTTCCTGAATGACGTTTACAAAAAAAAAATTAAAATTGAGATCAAAGAATGTACACTTACAGATAAACAATTGTAAATCATATTGCTATGGTTACCTGAGGAGTCGTTTGTTAATGTTTGTTGGGGAAGTCAAGCCGAATGCTTGTGTGTAAGTTGGCGTCCCAATTTTGATAAGTTTTGTTGAGAAAAGTAAATATTTTGTGTCCAGTTTTGCGTTTTATCTATCTTCCTATGTGTGGAGGCCAGCTGTGGTTAAATTGACAGTGTTCCGGAGCGCAGTTTCAGAGTAAATTAGACCTGGAGCTTAACCTGTGTGCGATCATCTTCGAAGCTGAGATTCAACAAGGTTGGGAGCTGCGAGAAGTAGACAGCAAGGTGCAGGACCTAGAGGAATTCTAGTCCGTAATCCAGAGGCAGGCAGCAGCAGCTGAAATATCACCAGGAAGCAGATACGGCATTGGCGTTCTTTCCAACAGCTTCAACAAGATTTGGAGCTGCGGAAAGCGGACAGCAAGGTGCAGGCCCTAGAGGAATTCTAGTCCGTAATCCAGAGGCAGGCAGCAGCAGCTGAAAGAATTCCTTTTAGGAGGTCTTTTACTCTAAGCGTTTTCATTTCTGGCTATTCTAACAAGTCCATTTGTGTCTATCCCAATAACGTAACCGTTTCAGTATTTTGTTAATTTATTTGATAATTTTATCCTATCAGCTCCCACTTTACTTTGCTAATCGAATGCCATAATTTTTAATGCCATACAGAGTTTTATCGCGTATTGATCAAAATATTTTCAATTCCGATGTGGTTGTTTTGTTCTTGCCCAAACCTAATCAGCAAGAAAGCTTCATTAAAGCCTTCAAATATTTAATACAAGCGGATCTATTGCACTGTTTTTATCACAAAAAACTCTTTGCATAGAACTATTTATAGAAATTAAATATGTCAAAAAAGAATGTTCAATATTAAAAAGCCTGTGAATGTTATAGACCAAGAGCCCATAACACTAAAATTACTAGTCATAGCGGCAAGCTCGGTAGGTAGTAAACCTTTTTATATTGCTCAAGTAGGTGTCAAAAACGCAAGTATGGCAGCTGAACTGCGATTAGAAATATTAACGGCGGCTTTGGAAAATTAAATTTAAATATATTTTTTTAAAGCGGCAAGGCTAATTTTCATTGTAATCGATAGACAAGGTCTCTAAACCCAGACGTAAATTATGTGCCATGCTGATAAGAAGCGTATAAAGGGCCGCCATACTAGGTCAAACTGGTAATTTTTTCATTGCGAAAAAAAATTATTGCGGTAAGCTTCAATTTTTTTTTACTACTTCATTTAAACACCAATTATCCAAAAATATAATTGCCATGCCGCTCGGATGGTTATGTGGGCACCCATACTGGTACAAAAAGGTTTACTACCTACCGAGCTTGCCGCTATGACTAGTAATTCAGGTGTTATGGGCTCTTGGACTATTAGGGCTAATTATTTCACAATTACGAATTACCTCAAGTCTTCGCTGAAATCGTCAACTCGACTAAAATGAACTGCTTATTTTTACAATCGAAAACCTTACAAGTGTTGAATTTTCTTGTGAAGCTTTCAAAAACGTTTTAACTCTAAAAATCAAGTATTACTATACAGTATTTACTAGGCTTTCGAAAAGATAATCCGAAACCGTGGTCTGCCGAATGTATGCAGCTCCTCAAACATTATCTTACAGATTTTTCTGATGATATGTATTATTCTGGTTGTATTTTCGGATACATTACTACTTATACGTTACTACTATTCACACTAATTTGTAGGCCATAGGTAAATTCAACTAACAAAATTTGATATTCTTTCAGTTCAGAATTTACTGCAACAACAGCTATTTGAGCAGCATTTACTGGGCATCAAAACCAGTTGGTCTGATGGTCTCAAACATATTCATTGGCGTAGCTGCAGACATGTTAGTCAAATTAGTTCACTACAGAAAGCCACCACCTTACTCCACTTTTTCAGATTTGGTCGGAAAACTACCTTCATAGTAGCATCACTATTACATGTGTTCGGATTGGTAGTTACATTTGTGCCATACATCTGGAGTCTTGCCTTAGCAAATTTTTTTGTATGCTTTGGTACAATCTCTCACAAAATTCTATACATACTACGTAAGTTACAACTAATTTTAAAAATAGCAAGTTAATTTAAGCTTATAAGTATTATATAGAGTAAATATAGATGCTGAAACTGCATACTGCTGATAAAAGCGAAAATTTATTTCCTCTTAGATGCCTGTACAAATTAAAATTGGAAGAAAGTTAAACTAAATATGATCATCTTTTCTCGTTAAATTAAAAATGTTTAGCTATTGTGGTAAACCTAATACTTAAACGTATATACAAAAGTTATCAGTATGCTTTTCCACGGCATTCTTAAGCCTTGCAACCTTCTTGTTAGTAACAGGAAGATGAAATCTAAGTTTTAGAAATGTGCAGCAACTCGACCTTGTTGTGGATGGGTTTTATGTTTTTCTTCTCAGCCCCCTTAACTTACTTTCTCCACGTTGCACTGATGTATTGTATAGAAGAGTGGAAATACGAGCACCTGGCCAATAGTGCCATGATGTTAGCTCTGCCTTTCGGAATGTGGTAAAAAGAGAGAGACAAATACCTACCTTTATTTGAATTTTGCAACAATTATTAAGTGCTAATGCTTTACAGGTATATAAATGAATCGCCCAGGTGGCTTATGTTTGTAGGATATAAGGCAAAAGCTTGGAGAGTATTGAAGGACTTGGGAAGCCCAGCTGTGCCAAACCATCATGATTCATACATTTCTGTCAATAAAAGGACGATTATAAGAGGACTGCTGAAGTATTTCAAGAATCCTGTATTCTACGACAGAATCCTTATTTGCAGCTTGTTGTTTTTCCTCAGCTCCGTGACGGTTTACGTTGAAGGTACCGTTTAAAGTCTTTATAACCTAGCTAGAAAAGCTTAGCCTGAGGAATATATTAAAATGTTGTCATTACGTGAAAGACCATATTGTCCAATTGATATAGTATTTTAGTTTTTTCATTAACTACAAAACTGAGTATATATTATTCTATACTAATAGTAATTTGTACTACTGGTTTTGAAAGTCATACTTTTTTATGAATTTTAATTAAACAAATGAATGAAAAGAAAAAGAAAAAGTTGACTAACGTGCTGTCCAGACGGGGGAATTTTGGCTTTGCGGAATCGCACATTTCCCGTAGTGAATGTGTGAAGATTCTTCCGCTTTCCGCCAGAAGTAATGCACCGCTTGTGTACATTTCCTGGCCCTCATTTACAATTTGCTTAATTTGTTTGTTAATGGACAAGGTCTAGGCATACAGAGTACCACGTACCTTAGACACCGACTGCTTTGGTCATATGACCATATGGTCAAGGTCCTACTTAGAATTTTGGCGAGACTAAGGAGTTCCAACCCTAGCAAGGGATCTTTTACATGCTACACATGGTAGTAACATGGGACTCACGGATTTACATCACTTCCGAATGATGGCATTCTGTAGAACCTTTCATCTGCATTTTTTAATTTTTTAAAACCTCACCGAGACCAGAAATCGAACTCGCAACCCTTAGATCAGTAGTCAGGATGCTTACCAATGAGCTACTGACCCCGGCCATTTACAATTTATTAATGTCATTAAAACCAACCACCTAACGTGGCTTAGTTGGTAGAGTGCTAGGCGTGCAATAAGCAAGTTCTCAGTTCAATTACACGAATAGGCTGGATGATCATTCGTTATTGGGATACCATTAATCTCGCTTTCTTCTGAACACTGGTGTATGAGGTAGAACAACAAGACTACACATAACACATATACACACACGTGACTTGGAAGTAGCAAAAAGGCCTCAGGGTATAAGTCGTAGTCTTCAGATGCACTAGGACTACTGTCAGGTTCAAAATTTTCATCTTCCAGTCAATTTTCCTATAAGCATTTATCCAACTCGACATCCACTAAATATTTCCGCGTCATCACAGTAAAAGTTACAATCCCATAAGCTCAAAAACTGTCCGCAAACACGGATAAAGAGTGACTAAATACTCTCACAGTGCCGCATAAACAGCAACTTTAAATCCCCGCCACCTGCTTTAATATCAACCTATGTTAACCAATCTTTTTTGTGGTCAGAACAGATGTATAGGGATGCAAATGCAACGGTTTTCCCGTTTCCCGTAGCGAATGCAATAGAAAGCCTCGCGTCATAATACGTCTCCCACGTATTTGGCAGTCAGCGATTTTTGCGGAATATTCCGGCTCCCGTAGCGAAAGGGCTAATAATGATCGCTTTCATTCGTATATAAAATCCAAATCAATTTGATAATAACAGCAACCTTAAAGTTGAGAATTAGAACTAGTTATTAGGTCAGTTTAAATAGTGGATGCCGTAGCTACTTCTTATGCACGTACAGCGAGGCAATGCGTTTCACCTTTCCACTTGGACGAATGCAAATGCTGTGCTATACTGCCTGAAGAAGTCAGAAATTATCCTTCCCAATTGGTATCGTACAATTGCCGCCGGCAACACTAATATATGTGAAATGCGGGGTGCGACCATTCGAGTGAAACAGTGTTAAGGTCATTTTTGTGCGTGTAGTTAAGAAATCTTTTTTAACGTCAGATTTGGGTATTATCGTTGCAAACAATGTAAATGAACTTTACAAACGTCGGACAACAGTTCTCTAAACAGCAGGCATTCCATATCAACACAGCATGACTTCCATCTACTCTTTTGCGTAATGGAACAGAAGCTATTGCAGAAAAGCATAAAATACTTGGTTCTGCATCATTTTGGAAACCAAAAGCAGCTACATACATTATATCTCGGTAATGTTGAGGACTATCTTGTAACGAGCCGATCGTCACCGGAGGTATTTTAATACTCAACCTGCTAGATTTAAGCTGACCTGTATCCTTTATATTGTTGAATTTACGTTGCAATGTCTGAGTAGTTTACAATTAATTTATTCGTGAATCAGTGCTGGGCAAGCAGCTGAGTGCGTGTATTAATAGAATAAAAGGACAGAGTGACGCGAACTGGTGTTGTCCAAGCAAGACAATGCCGCGCGAGGGGTACAAAAGTGAAATTGTGAGTTTATGTGTTGGTGTGCTTTCATAGCAGCCGACTCTTAGTTATTATTTAGTTTAAATATAGCTTCGGAAGCATAGAAGCACCTTGGAAGCAACATTGAGATACCGATAATTCTCAATATCACTAAGCAGCTATTTTAGCTTCAGAGAAGCCAATCGATCTTCTCCATGTACGAGGCTATTTTCAAGCAACTACCAACAGCCAACGTAGCTGATCTTTTGTACACCTTGTTACGAAATAAAGGCAAGGTTAGTTAGTATAAGCAAATCCTACGATCGAATGAATGATCCATAAAACTGTGGAAATCAGAATCGTAATAGCGAACTACGAAATAATGGAATAGATTGGGCAATCCTTTCGCCACGGAGTCGTGTCGCCAAATAAAACGTGCTCGTTCCGGCTGACTCAAGGAATAGCTTCCGGCCTGGTTAATGAATACACAAGATTGTATTTAAGTGAAATAGTGTTGCGAGTGGTACATATTTTGCGGGCGCTCCTGAAATCGTTTGTACGTAATATTCCATTCTCTCTATTATGCATAAGTTGCAAATGGGCGCAGAAATGACCAAGTCGCTCGTAGTGAGTTAATTTCACTATATTTTAATGTTGACAACGTATAACCTATATGTGCATCCTTTTTATGTTTTAAGTGTATGTATATCTTATTCTAGAGTACATAATTTTCAATTAAACTGTCTGACTTTTATTCCTAGCAGGGTTTACATGTTTGATTTCAGGATTATGAGTGAAACAGACAGGCTCGTAGCAAGCTATTTTGAGCTTCTCTTAGCTACACTGAGGTAAGAGCGGGTCGTGCGCTTCTACGACTGGGTTAACTAGCATACAAAGGGCAATTTAAGTTCATAGTAAAGTAGAATATAAGGGCACAATAAAAGTCCACATTACAGCCTTACATTTTTTCTCGCAATGACTCCATCACATTCGCGTGACAGGAATTTATATATTCGAAGACGAAATTCCAATATTAAACCACTTGCTTTCGAGATATTTTTCAAGTTATGACTGCTCAGTAAATAATGTGAGACAAACCAAAAAGTACTTCCGTTATCAGGTTTTATTAGATGTGTATTGTAGATTGTATTAGATTAGACTTTATTGAAAGTTTAAATAATCTTTATGATAATATTCAGCACTAAATAGACATCTTTTGTAGGTGGCATTATCGCATGTAAAGATGTAGGTCCGGAAAAGCACCTCGTTATATCAGACAGTCTGTTGGTTAGTACAATTTGAAGGCACATGTGGCAACTTCATTTAAATGGCATACTTCACAGATTATCACCATGATCTGCGCATGTGTTGTCGGTATAAGATGTGGAAGAAAGATAGCTTGTGGCTGTGGATTCGTTTTACTGTTGCTTGTGGATGGAATTGTTTTTACAAAAAGTCCCGACTTAGAAAGTAAGCACAATGGTATTGTTGGTGATACTATTTACTAGTTTTTTATTTATATATTACAGTCTGTGAAGTATTGTTTATCTTGCTGCATTTACATATGGCTATTGTTACAACCACCTCTCATGTATTAACTTTCTACGTAATCGAACTGTTTCCCACGCCGTGCAGGGCAACCATGCTTGGATTTTGTATGGGGGCACACGAGGCAGGAATTATTATTCAGCAGCAAGTTAGAATCTTCTTAGTAAGTTTTGCAGTTTGCAAGATAAATATTCTGAAGAAGCACTGTTAACTCAATTCACATTAGACATGGACAAAACAGAAATAAAAGTTTTGTTTCTACTGCCTAAAACAAAATTGACCATTTTGGTCAAATGCTTTTGATGAATAGTTATAACGGTTTGCTTTATCCGTAGATAGAGAATGATCAGTTAACTAGTAATGATTTTTGAAATTTAGACTTTTCGCAGTAATTTAATTACTGAATATGTTCCTTAAACGTAGCATAGTTATATGATAATTACAAACAACACAGGCGATAAGGCAGCAAAAATGCATTCTTAGTTTTCACAATACCCACGACTTTCTCCATAAGTAATCAGAGGTATACAAGTTGTTGGGTTGTTAAAAATAATGTTGCATGTTCAATGTGGACTCGGAACCTTTATCTAGTTTAGGATGGTACATGAATACCTAAATGTTTTATATTTTTACAGCTTTCTAATAAACCAAAACCTGTAATGTACATGCCTGCTTTTGTTGTATCAGTAACCAGCACAATGTTGATATGCTTACTTCCCAGAAGCAAAAATGAGGGACTGCCTGACATACCAAGAGAAGCACATTATATGTTATCTTCGAAATAGTACATCAGTTACACTCGCTGTAAAATGAAGTGATAAATAGAAATATTTAAAAAATGTGCATCGTTAATTGAGTCTGAATTCTGAAAAACGAAGAAATTACAGTGCTTTGAATTAACTTGCCATGGTGGTATTTTCATCTTGTGTTTTATTTGTAGCATAAATCATTGAATGCTATCGTTATGTTTAAATTTTTCTTTAGAATTTAATTTGGTGTTTTAACTAATTTTGATTATGAAGCCAAAATGTACAGTCGTGTTCAAACAAATCTGGGGCAGTGTTTTTTTTTCACATGCCGGTTGAGTTGAAGAATATTTTCATGAATTTTCTCTTATCAAAAAGAGTTACAGAAATCATTACCTGTTAAAGTTTAATGTAACTCTTTCTGATAGCAGGAAATCCATGGAGATATTCTTCAATTCTTAACTGAACCTACGTATGAAAAAACATTGCCCCAGATTTATTTCAACACGACTGTTCATTAAAATGAAAAAATGGGGGCCTTTGACTTATATGTCGAAAAAGGTTCACAACTAACATATGAATCGAGTTTGCGATATCTAGACTTGTCTTTCCCCTTTAAGAGGTTGAAAGTACCAGAAAAATGACATACGGATGGGGCCATAATTATATATAACAGCAATGAAATAACATGAATAACAAAATAGAATGCTTGAGTAAGAAAGAGATGACCATACGAAATTTTTTTAGTAGACAGAATTAATTGACATAAATATGTCATAATTAAAATGAGCGTCAAGCCTACTCTAATATTTGCTACTATGTTTATATCTTTCTTACTCCAGCAATAAGTGTAATTTTCGTGTTCATGTTAACTCATTACCATAATATATAATTTTGGCCCAATTAGTATATTTAACTATCTCAGAAGCTGTAACTCTTAGCGTAATATAATGGGACTATATTCTGTAGCTTATTAGATTCCCCTTAAAACAGGTTGATTTTTGTCTCTCTATGACGAAAAATAGCAAAGTTACGATAGTTTAAAATTGTTTTTATTTTATGAGCACACAGGAGTTACAGGTAAGTAAATTATCTATAATATGATTTATCTGTGTACTTTCTAGAATGAAATTATTCAATTTAGGGACATTAACGTCTTCAATATTGCTATTTTATTATTTATATTATAACTTTATATTATAACGTACATTATCAAATTTATATTTTTTTTACCAAAAGAGGTACTTTCCCCCAATGCCCAAATTTTGTCCAGATGAAAAAAAGTGTAGTTAGTACAGTCGTCCATTGTAATAATTTGTTTAGGTAAGCAAAATTAATTACGACTATTCAACTCACTTGTCATCTATCAAAACTGACCCATAAAAATACAAGATTTGACGTCTTTGAGCCAATAAAAATGAACTATATTGACAATTTTCACTAGTGAAAATAATCGACAATTTTCACTAGTGATATAGTGAATATTTTTTGACAATTTTCGCTAGTGAAAATAATCGATAATTTTCACAAGTAGTATAGTGAATATTTTAAACAAATGTAATTTTTATTAGAAAAAGTCAATATTAGTGTTCTGTTACTATAGAAACTGCGTAGTTTGACGCTAGATTTACTGAAAACTAATTTGAAAAAGTAGATTGGTTCATTGAATAGTCCCTCGAATGCCATTCTTAGTCAAAGTTAAGTAGAATATTTATGCGGTGGTTATCACTCATGTCCATTGCGAATCTAAGCGCAATGAACATTCGTTGTACCACAGCAAAAATATTCGACATAACTTTGGCTACTCATGGTATGATAAGTGACTATTCAACACTATAACATATAAGCCAATGACATTGCAGACATTTGCTTTTTCAACCAATAACAGCAGTATATCACTGAATATTGGGCACCATGCAAAATATTCACAAAACAATGTACGTACTCAAAAAATAAATATAGTTGTTGCGAAGTATCGCTTAGCAACGATGTTCTGTCCTAAGTGATATCGCTAGGTTACGTAACACTAAACCCCAACAAACGGTGTGGCTTGTTTTAAAATTTTTAAAATGCTGTGTTTTGGAAGTATTCCGCTGAATTTAATTGACAATGAATAATTATATAATTGTTGGAATATTTTTCAATAAATTTAATCGTTATGTATTAATATTGTTAAATAGTCGTCCCAAATACCACTCGAAGTGGATATATATTTTTTTAAATATTTTGCAATTTCCATAAAAATAATTGCAAATTTCACTCAACAAAATCACATTTAAATGTCACTCGCCTTCGGCTCGTGATATTTTTGATGTGATTTTGTATCGTGAAATTTAAAAGCAAAAATTTACATGGAAACGACAAAATATTTGTCAAAAATATATCCACTGCTTGTGGTATTACCTTTTACTATTTCCTTCATACCCATAATAATGCGTAATCACCATGGTTTCTGTCAGTTTAATAATGAGAACAATTCAAATGTCAAAATTTAACCGCGGTTAAATATGTGTCAAAATTTAATCACTTGTGCATAATTTTAACATGATTATTAAAGGTGCTTCGCCAACTAAATTTTATCTATTTATTCGGGAAATAATCACTTATAATACCATGAGTAGTCAAAGTTATGTCGACTATTTTTGCGGTGGTGTCACGAATGTCCATTGCGCTTTGGTACGATTAGGACGAGTGCTGGCGCACTCGTCCTAATCGTACCAAAGCGCAATGGACATGAGTAGTGATACCACCGCAAAAATAATCTACTTAACTTTGACTAAGAATGGTATTCGAGGGACTATTTAATGAACCAAACTACTTTTTCAAATTAGTTTTCAGTAAATCTAGCAACAAACTACGCTATTTCTATAGTAACAGAACACTAATATTGACTTTTTCTAATAAAAATCGCATTTGTTAAAAATAGTCACTTGAATACCTTCTAGGAAGATATATCCACTGATATTTTTTTGATTGGTCAAGAAACGTCAGAATTCTAAATTTTCATTGGTCACTTTTTGACAGATGACGGGTGAATTGAATAGTCATAAATATTTGACAGAAGTGTTTGTTCCGTTCACTTAATATTAGTTTAAAAATTTACCTAGCCATGATTACATTCTATCTTTGTCCTGCTACTCATTTTGTTTACGTCTTCCTTGTCGCAGTCATTAATTTCCTATGTTCAAAACGGATTTCGAACAATCTGTATAATGGCAAGCGTTCCATTATCTTCATACTTCAAAAAATGGAGGCTGTGTGCAAACCTCGACAAAACAGAAGCTACAACGTTCCATTTAAATAACAGAGAAGCAACGAGAGAGCTTTCTATTATGCTTAACGGAACAAAGGTGAAACACAACTTCAAACCAAAATATCTGGGTATAACTTTGGACAGATCACTGACTTTCAAACATCACCTAGAGGGAACTGCTGCTAAGATTAGTACGCGGAATAACATCATGTAATTGGATAAAGAAAAATCTCCTCATTTAGACAACTGTAAAAGAACATTTACACGGTTTTTGTAACAGTAATTCATTAAAAGGGCTAGGTTAAAGTTGCTAGAAGCAATTTAAATAGATAATAATTAGAATTGAAAAATATTTCTCCTAAAACGCACTTTCCATAACAAACGAAAATATTATGCAAACATACTACTTTTCGGTAAATAATAAAAAATTCAAAGGAGTAATTAATATTTTATATTATTTTTCCCAATTACAAATGTTTAAAGTGTCACATAAAAAAATTTGAGCTTTAATATTAAGTCTTTGTATGTGAAATTTTGAAAAATATTTTAAAAATTGAAAAATTCATTTTTAGCTAAAGTTAAAAAATAGGTGTTTTCTGGCCTTGATATTGTTCAGTTAGCTAAAAATAACACTAAAAAATCGCATTAAAGTCTTATCTTATTTGCGAAAAATAGCTCTTTTTGGATTTTGACAATTTAGAAAAATAGTCACTGTAATCAGCTACTAGCAAATAGTCAGTGTAAGTTTGATGCTACTAGCAAATAGTCAGTGTAATTTTGATGCTATTGGTCGATTTGTAACTGTGGTCTCATTGTGTATGAATTAGTCGGCCTATTTCCACAGTTTATATTATTGTAGCGCGACGCTTCGGAAGCTAATTCTGCTTCCGTCATCAGGCGTAGTCTTGAGAAGGACTGATTTCGCACTTGGAGTTGGTTTTTAACTGCACAAGTACTTGACAAACTATGTTTACACGTAAATGTCAAAATTTGACATTTGATTTTGAATGATATCCAACCTGAAACCTTTCCATTTGTAAGTCGGATGCCTTACCATTACCACTGAGTCCCCGGGGGATCTGATATATGTAGTTTAGAACTTATATATATATGCTTCCCTTTTTGATTGTGAGTTGCGCTACAATAATATAAACTGTGGAAATAGGCCTACTAATTCATACACAGTAGACCTTTTGTCGAATAAAAATAAACTTACAGCTAATAAAGTGAAATTGGTATTTAACAACAGTTTTAATACTACCGCATTTGAAATTGGCATGTGCAAGTTACAAGCGTTTGTCTTCAACAGGCCATTTCAGAAAATGTTTTATTTTTTTACTAACATTTTTATTTACTCTAAGTACATCCATATTCCGTTACTCATATAGTAGCTAAGTACGTTCAACTTCGGATCGGTCCTAAAACCCTCAGGCAATTCTATTCTTTGTCTGAGGTAAAACCCGAAACTACAGCCCCCACAGCCTCTAAACCTGCACATTTATTTTGCATAGCTAAATTCTTAGAATCGCCAACGATCGCCGCGCCAACTATAGTTTGGTAGTTAAAAATGGAATAATATTTGCTTTATTTGCTAGCACTACTAGCTCTGCCCTCTATGAAGGCCAGCTGCAGTTCATAGCGGAGTCTTGAATCAGAGATTTATCCCCGCCACTCAAGGCACGCTCTTAAAAGCTCGCCTGCACTACATGGGGTGCTTCAACTAATTCCCTAAGAACAGCTGGACTTGCGCTGGCATACTCAGCAGCAGAATATTGCTGTCCAATCTGGTTAAACAGCGCTCACGTAAACAAAGTAGATATACAGTTAAATAACACAATGAGAATAGTGACGGGGACCGTTAGATCTACTCCTAAGGAATGGTTACGTATTTTAAGTAATATACCCCCAGCGCAGCTACGACGAGCGAAAGCACTACAAAATTTAAATGAGAAGCTTCAAGCCAATAATACGCTTCCAATTCATAATGACCTAAGAAATATCCCTGCAGCAAGATTAAAGTCAAGAAGATCCCCATTATCGTCTCCTGTAAAAGATTTCAACGTGCAAGAACTATGGGGAGAACAATGGCGAGAGAACCCTCTTGGAATAAATGTAGCACTCATACCACCTCCTGGCTTCGACCTTCCTCGGCACCTCTGGACCAAATTAAATAGGATACGTACGGACATGGCAGATGTAAAAGCCTGATGTACAAATGGGGCTACGCCGAAGTGCGAAATGCGAATGCAGTGCGGAGGAGCAAACCTTGGCCCATATTATAACTGAATGCCCAATTTATCGATATGATGGGAACCCTGAGATATCTATACCTTAACTCCAAAGGCAATGGAATGGCTTACTAACCTAAAGATTGAACTCTAATAATTAATATAGATTCATAGTTAATTTTAATTTAGTTTTTATTTATAAATATCTTACTAAGGTTAGTGGAATAATTCATTTTTAATTTAGTTGTAATTCAAAGAATATCTCACTAAGTTTATACACTGTAAAGTCTCACACGAAATATATATATATCTTCAATTTCCCGAAATTTTTTACCGTCATATGTCGCATAAGCTCCTGCATAGAATATACAGTAATTTCATATTGTTTGAAATATTCTACGATAAAGTTGTTTCTTATTTTGTGCATCCCCGTCGTTGTCGTACACCTTCTTGCTTATTAAAGCCCAAAAATCCTTGATAGGTCTTGCCTCGAGAATATTTTGAGGTTCTCGGGTTTTAGTATAAATGGAAAATTGTGCTGATTCAGTCAATCTCTCGTGGCGCTAACATAATGGCATGGAGCTCAGTCTGTCCAAAATATTATTTCATCATTAGCATATGAATTTTGAGTATTTACGTCTTTTGCGATATTTTAAAACATTACGATGCAATTCGCAATGCGCAGTCATGTGTGAAACATGACTACGTCGACTTAACCTCCGAACTATGTCCTTACCCTGTCTTTAGCTTCTCTTACTTTTACTTTTAGGTAAATTTACACAAGGTATTCTTTGTTCGCATTCTCTTATAATTCGATATATTATTGAAACTAACATATTGTGGTTTCTGAAGGTGTTGACAATATCGCGCTTAAGCATTCATGCAACCAACCAACTGATAAATACTTATTTTGATTTCTAGTTTCCAGTTAGATATCCACCGATTGTTTGCTTTCAATTGCGACCTAATAATGCATCGTTTAATTATATTCTTTTAGCTTCAAAAACATTTATAAAGTTTTTGTTACACACATTAGAAGTACAATCGTGTTCAAATAAACTGGGACATATTCTTCAATTCTTAACTTAACCTACATATAAAAAAACATTGTCCCAGATTTATTTGAACACGACGGTACTACTACCTGCTGCAATAAACAATAATATATTATGTTATTAGGAGTAAAAGTGATACTTTGCGTGGCGAGACCAGACCCGTTTGACTCACGAGCGTAAGTGAGTCAGACAAGTCCGGGCGAGGCACATAAAGTCACTTCTAGTTCGAATAGCATATGCTATTTTATTTTCAACAACTATAATATCCAGAGCCTGTTATTACTACACTGAGCGCTTTATAAGTTATCTTCGCCCGCGAACTGGGTAGGTATCTAGTCTAACCATTGATAGAAAGAATTCCCTTCTGAAGAAGTCACGACCACCAAAGCTGTTGACATGATGGCCGGAGAGCGGGGCTCGAACCCACTACCTGCCGACTGCAAACGCAAACGCTTTACCATCAGGCTACATGCTCTCTAAAATTCTTTGTTAGCGGTTTTAATATCTAACTTTTTATTTTAAACTATTTTTTATAATTTATGAAATAATTCGATTAGTTTAAAAACTAGATACGTGAGCAAAGTGGATGCTTAAAGT
Organism: Agriotes lineatus; assembly: GCA_940337035.1. NCBI lineage: Eukaryota > Metazoa > Arthropoda > Insecta > Coleoptera > Elateridae > Agriotes > Agriotes lineatus. The sequence goes on along the minus strand of OW679200.1, from coordinate 95,739,637 downwards.
TTCTACTATTTCTTCCTTTCAATTAACTTTTTGTTGGTTGATTGTTAATAAGAGTATATTAAAATATAAATGTTTACCCTGTATGTTATTCAGTTTCTTGCAGGCCTGCTTTAAATCTGTTGTGCAATTTAAATATTTCACGTATTTCTTCCAGGATGTTGGTTTTTTCTTCGTTTATCGCATTTCTCAATACTACTCTCGCCTCCTTGAATTTTTATGAATTTTTCGATTGCACCCTTTTTTTCCAATACCTATTGAAAGCTGTCCTTTTCTACGAATTGCTTCCTTACATTTTCCGTTTTAGATTTTGCTTGTTCTGCAGCGTTTAGGATTTTTCGGTGAGATATTTGGTCTATTCTTGTACGGTATGTATACTAAGCGATTTATTATCGCTCAATCCATTTAGGATTTGTTTCTATTTTAGAAGAATTTTATTTCGCATTTAGAGAGAGGAAAGAGAGGATAATGATCACTGCCAAATGATTCAAAGTGAGGATTCCATAATATCGCTGGCTTACATTTTGGGTTATGACGTGAAAGGTCTATTGCAGTAAAAGCATTTGTTTCAGAGTCGTGGCCGTTTTTTACTTCCTTTTAAAATAAAGGAAATATTGGATCCACCCCAAAAATTCGAAATTGAGTTTTCAACAGATCTTTACGTTTTAGAGTCCCCAGAACCCAAAAAATATTTATTTTTCATTGGTCTGTCTGTCTGTCTGCCTGTCTGTCTGCCTGTCTGTCTGTCTGTCTGTCTGTCTGTCTGTCTGTCTGTCTGTCTGTCTGTCTGTCTGTCTGTCTGTGTGTCTGTCTGTCTGGGTGTGTCTGTGTGTGAACAGAATATTTCAAAAACGAAAAGAGGTATGGCATTGAAACTTTATGTATAAGTTTTGTGTACTATGTAGATGCGACAGCAGACTTCTGAAGAAAATCGAATAACCGGAAGTAGGTGTTTACTCTTGTGATTTTTCAGTTTTTTCGATTTTTTCAAAAACGATTCGAACTATTTTTGTCAAACTTCACATTTTCATTACATTTTTAATGTGTATTGATGTGAAATTTTGAATTTAGCTTAAAATTCTAGAGAAAATTTGTCTCTTCAACTAACGCTCTATTTTGTACCATTTTTGTAAAATTTGTAATTTTTGAAAACTTTTGACAAATGCATAAAAATTCAAAATCAAATTTTTTGCTAATTATAAGATCACTGTAAAAGGAAGTTGTGTGAGTGTATCACACCAGATTTTTAATAAAGCGAGGTCGTTGTTATTTATTACTTTTCTATGAATTTATTTTTTCATAGGTTTGTTTTGAACCCCAGTGATCTTCCAGTTTATGGGCCTGCGGAGTATAAATGTTACAAAATAGTTACCTTCTCAGGCATATAAATATATTTGCACCGCAACCTCCTCGAAACTAGATATCAGTGGAAAACTTTCTGTTGGTATGTTTTCGCCTACCAGTATGGCAACTGCTCCCCCCATCTGTCACTGGGTTCGCGGTTTTTGAAATATATTTGAAAATATATAAGTTTTGGGACACTTTTGTCTTTGAAATGGATTTTTGTAGACAGATTACATTGGGTTGAATTTCTAAAATCATTATTTGTAATTCACTGTATCGGTTGTTATATCTATTAAGGTGCTTTTTGTGTCAAAACCATTTTTAATATGTTGACTACGTGCTACTTACGATAAAATAATCGTTGTCTATGCCATCCATGCGCAGACTTTTCTCAATATTTGACATTCGAGTAAATCCGTATTGTATTCCTTTTCTTTAGAAATTGTCTTAAGTTTTTCAGTGTCCTCATAAATGTTGGCACGTTTTTGGTGTATTTCAAAGTCATTATCAGAGGATTTTGGGCAAAGTAAATTTGTGTACTCTCTCAAGTTTTCATATGTTTGGTAGTCATCTGGTCGTGTCTGTAATATATCTTGTAGCGAGGCCAATATTTGCTCCAAATCTTTCCTTATAATAGCTTGTTTGGGATTTGTTTTTTAATTAAGTAACAAACGACGTCCGGGATTGGACCGAGTCACTATTGAGGTCGAAGAACTCAACGTCATGCCCACTTTCGTCACTGCCTTCATTAGGAGGAAAAGTAAAAGAGCACAATAACGTGTTTCAGGCGTTTCAGAAGAGCTTCTGATCTGGCGTGTACTCCTCGCCGATAAGTCTTTCAAATAATTATAAGCCAACAGCTTTTCAGTACTTCGACAGCTTTATTTTTTTGTATTATCAGTAGGTGGACGAGTAATCTGCCGCCTCTTTCTGAAGACCCGCTTCTTCCGTACCTTTCCTTGGGTGAAGAATGGGTAGTAATGTTCTATCTGTGACTGATTTAGTTGCAAATTCGTTTTTCAAACAGCGTCTTCGATATTCGTGATTAGGCTTTGAACTGCTTCACCAATCTCTTCATCGTCCTTTAGTGAACTTTGTTGGTGTAATTACTGCGGTTTGGGCTTTTAGGTACGTTGAGTATTGACAGTAACTAGGATGGAGGATAGATTAAAGCAGGATTGGACTAGAAGGAAAGTATGTGGAATGCCTGGTTGGACTTCTGCGTTGCGAAAGGTAACTGAATGTAAGAAACAGTTACTTTATAAAGCAATAGTTATAAACTCTAATGGGCTCTTTAATTAAAATGGGATTGTTAGAAGAGAAATCTTTATTGTAAATTGGCAACAGAAATAGGTACCCAAGATGACAAGTAAAAGAAACATATAAGCTAGCAGGCAGGGGTGTAAACAATACAAAGAGAACGATTATTAAATACAGCGAACGTTAGAGATATTTACAACAAATCAGAAGATACATATCGATTATCCTACAAATTCAGTTCGCAGCAACGTAAATTATCCATTTAAAAATATATTATGAACTCATAGCATCTATAATATTTTACAATGATGAAAAGAACTAAAATTTAAGGATTAAGGTGCATTTGCAGCTCATTTTCATCCATAAAGGTTAATGAAAGTCTATAGATGTATAGTAGCTCGATTGGCTTCGCCCAGTCATCTGAATGAGAGGTACTTGATACCCTGGATGTTTACTAATAGTCATTTGATACTTAGACGATGCTAGCCTATTAAAAAATATTTTACATGCTGCACAACGTAATCCCATATTTTCCTAAATATGGTATAGCTGCAAAGGTTCCTTCGCATTTTTTTTAAGTCGTGGGACTGGTGACTGAATTCGGGACCATTGGGTCTGCATGCTTAGCCGTAAATTTATCCCAAGGGACATGGGTAATCTTTGTTATTATTCCTTTGACTTAATGGATCACAGTTAGTACACGTCAGTTCGACAGTGTCAATACAATGTGCTGGAGTATGTCACAAAGTTGTCGTTGAAATGCCACTACCTCGTAGATCAGGGCTAGGGCGCTCTAGGCTGATAAGTGTAATATCAAATGTAAGGTAAACACCAATGTCTTCTGAACACTATACAGTTACATTTTAGCTATCTGATCAAGGACATGCACTTATAGAAAATGACCGTCTTCTTAGGGTAACCGACAGCAAGTAACGAAATATGTGAAAATTTTCTATTACAGTTTTTCGTAGCTTCAACGATTAGAGAAAGCGGCGCGTGAATGTGGTCCGCCAAAAACACCATGTAAGTGACCATGTTTTATGGTAGTAACTTATTGCTCAATCCAAATATTTTTTTCTTCAACCCAAACACTACATTGCATATACGTAGAGCCATAAACGTGCAAAGCAAATAAAATGGAAGTATTAAACCGACATAAATGTAGCTGCTGGAAGGTCTTCAATATTACCAGTATGTAGCTCTGGGTTAACAAGAAGATGATACACTGTCTCTCTTTGTTAACATTTACTGTACAGTAGTTAGGGCTTTATAGCATTACCATTTGCTACAACCTAATTTAGAGAAGTCCCGCTTTAGTATGCAGTTGATTGAGACTTTCTATATAGACCAGTGCGTGTTGGCACCTGGTGTTGCAATCAACAACAATCTCTTCGGATATTGTATAACCGTGATAAAACTTCTGGTAAAACGCAACGGAAATATTTCCAAAACTTGCAGAAGAAGAAAAGGAAGATAACCATCGCACTTTGGAACAAATGTCAAATGACAGCTTTATACTTTCTGGTGTTATAATATACATGACTTCAAAATTCCAAAGGCACCCTTGATGAACTTTCTTTTGGTTCGTGCGATGTTATCTTTGTTGATATTGTTCCTTTTGTTGTAGTATTTCCGTTTTTTGTATTTGATACTATAGGCAAAAGCAATAAGCATTTTTGCCTAGAAAAAAAATTAAGAAATTTTGCAAATTGGCAATTTAGCACTGTTTCAATTCTTGAATAACATACTAAATTTACACCAACATGGATAGATATCGTCCAAAATCATCGTTTTAATAGTACCTTATTTTCAATGTCTCCTCGAAAAAAAAATAGTTATTATATAGGTAAATTGTCGAGGATCAAATTCTCTACAAGTTTCGTCTAAAATATTTTGTTGTGAATTAAGTAGTTTGAAAGTTAATCTTATGTGCATTAAAGTGCATTTCTTAAAATTTTTTATTTATACTAATTTCTGAGGTATCGACGCAGTCAAATATATACAGTACAAGCAAAGATACTACTTTTCGAATGCAATAGTCGCATAACGAGTCAATTTCTATTCAACGAAGGAAATAAGAGGTGCCTCTTCCCATGGCCAAGAAGAAATTCAAGGAATCTAATTTTTCCGTTCAACAGGCAACAGAAGAGCCTGACTCGTTGACCATAAGGACAACGGTCAAATGTCATCTTTTAGTTGTTTTTATTGTAGAAGAGTATATCGACCTACTTGTTCTTTTAGTAGCACTGGCAACATTTTACTATTTCCTGAAACCAGACAAAGGAAAAAGCTACAAGTAAAGTTCACCCTTTATAAAGTGTACAGATTGAGCAAACAATGACAGATAACATATTGTTTTTGCACACTTTCAGCGGCTGTGGCAGGACGTCTGCAATCTCCGGTCAAAGAAAGAACAAAACCTTGAAGATGTTTTAAAATTCGAAGGAGTTAAACCAAACTGTAAAAATGTTGAAAAAGAGAAATTGTAGATTCCGTCACCATTGTAACATAAGAACAATTCTTAACTACACTATAAAAAAAATCGATCAGCAGATCGGTCAAAAAACGTGAATTTTGCTTCAGTTCTATCCACAGCAGCAACAGCACAACAGCAGTTGCTCCAAATCTACCATCAAGTTCAGACTTCGTACAGTCCTTACAAGAGCCAATAGGGTTTGCAGGGAAGTAAGAATAGACTTACTCCTGTCAGAATTACTAAAGATCCTGCTTCTGGACTTCTGCTTAAATTCATCCACTGTCAATGCAAAAAGGATGCGGCTCAGAAGGCTAGTTTAAGTACGCTTTCATTTACATTTACTGCAACGTATAGTCCTGCGAAAACGTTGCTGAAATTTTGACCGACTTTGAGGAAGATGACCAAATAGAAACTGTCATTAACAAACCTTCGGTACCTATACAAAGATGCTAAGAAATAGGATTCCGAAGATGAAAGTACAGAAGAGGACGACGACACTCAACCAAGCACTGAATCAAAACAAAGAAAAGTAAAGAGTGTTTGTTTGAATTTTTGTCCTACAGAATTTCACCAAAACCATTGATGTGGAATACTGTCGAAACTACAATAAAGAAACGTACTATTTATTCGAAATTATGATGCTATGCAAACGAGTATATTGATAATTAATTAATAATTAAACAGTAACAAGTACAATTTTGCGTGATGAGGGCGCATATGCAATTTTACGAGGTTCACATCAGTTTAATTCTAAAACTATTTACCTTACAAAAATTTGTTTCAGAAGAAACTAGTAGAGAATTTTATTCTGCACTATATTTATAATAACTATTTTTTGTTGAAATTTAGTATGTTATTTAGGATAATTATAAAACTGTGGGTAACTGCCAATTTGAAAAACTTCGTAATTTTTTTCCCAACAAGTCCGGTTGCTTGGTCTACTACTTCATCACCTCTTGTTATTACCCTTAAGAAAAGTGTTTGTGTTTAATCAACACTATTAAAAAACATAAACACTGTACGGACATTTTTAGTTTGTATGAAAGTACAGCTAATTAGCATTATTTTCTCGATCCCGAAATTACGATTCCGCCTGCATATGGGTATTTCGAATTATTCGTTTGCAAGCAGCAGTTTTAAAGGCACTCATTCTGTGTTATCGCTGTTTCGGCACGTGTTTCGTATCGACCCGTCTGGCGACATCAATTTGTTGTAGAAGCGCTTTCGTTCTGAGCAAGAATAAAGACAGTTGCGGTGCGTTAAAGAGAGCGAGTACGAGGTTTTTCCCCGCCACTTACGATTGCAAAGCTCTTCGCGCTTTTTTCCAGACAGACTTGACCCGGCGTTGCAAGGAGCAGCGTGATTTGAAGTTGTTTCACCAGCCCGCGCCGTCTCTGCGCAAGCGTGGGAGAGGTTTTGGCGTTTGTTTAATTTGTGTTTAACGGCTACCGGTTATACAGGTTACAGATTCTAGATTGAAGCGTGGTAAAAATCGAAACTAATGTTAGAATCTAGTAATTTCCAAGTTTTGTATTGGTAGCAACTTTGACATTTATCATATTGACATTAAATTGTTAACCTTATTTAAGCTAAATGACACAATAAATTAGAGGCGTATTCAATATTGTGGTGTGGTGCATTTCATAACAGAATTAACAACACACACAAAAATAGCAACAATAACAATAGCAATAACAAAATAACAGAATTAACAAAATCAAGAGCAACAGCAATTTTCACACTTTAAAACACAAAGAATCTGTCATATGACGTTAGTCACTGTGCAAACGAAATCCCTCTACCAACCGCTACTGAATACTTGTCATTTAAAATATAACTAAACTTTGTATGTTTGACAACCTTCCACATATTGCCAATTCATCAAATATCATCACAGCGCCTTTCATGACCTACATTGAGAGTCAATCTAGTTGCTGTAACCTGTACCTTGGTGTGCGTGTGTGCCGTATGTTTTGATCCCGCTATTCGAATTGCTGTCTATGTGCCGCAATTTTTGTTTTGCGCCTTTATGGACTTGTTCCACTGACGTGGTTGTTGGTGGCGATCGAACTTGGTTTTGTGGTTGTTTACCGATGTAGGCCTTTGAGATTTCGTTTATCGTGGGGTGTCAGGCCCCTTAACACGTCGTTTGGCGGATTCTCCGTGAGATCTCAGTGTCAGCTTATTCATGTATTCCAAAGCTCGCGCTTGTCGTTTTATACCTTTCTGCCAAATTACCTTGCGGACTTTGATTTCGCCCTCATCAGCGAATTATTCCAGGTTCTGTTCCGTCGGCCAGCAGCTTCCCGTTGATTTGTTGCAGTCCCCTTATGTGTATTTCGCAGTGTCTGAAATCGCAGCCTTTTGCAGCAACATAGAATGTCGATTGCCGCTAAGCCAAGCCTTTTAAATGTACCGTAATATTGTAGTAGCTTTACAGTGAGAATTTTAATTGTACCAAGTGTCTTGCCGAAGTGCCAGTCTTTTGTGTGACGTTGCGGTCGTTGTAACATTCACTGTTTATATCCTTGAGCTAGTTAAACCTTTTAGAGTTGCTTACCTGTCAGTTTAATTCATTACCGTCACATTACATGATCCTCTTCAAATTTACGTAGTGGCAGATGAAGTATGTGTAGCATTTGTACCTTTTTTAGTTGACTACCGTCTTTTATTCATGTTAATTGAGTCAGTGTTTTGAATATTCTAATGTTAATACTGTTCACCAGTCAGTATTTGATGTCAAGTTTACTAGATTAAGACGTTACGCAATTTAAGTAGTTAACCTTTACTAACCCATTTCGCATTTTTATGTAACTTTTATCCATTTCAATATTTTTGCCAATACATTTCATGTTTGTTTAACTGTGGGTTTCTTCTGACATTGTGCATGCGATTTGGGTATGTATTTTTCAGTTGTAAAATGAGTTTGGCCAGCTGTTCAAGTGAGTTCTCGTAAGATAGGTCCAATGATGTTGCACTTTGCTTGCTGACCAGGACACTGCCAAGGTTATAGTTGAAAGGTGAATCCATTAGGCTTCCACTTTTCCTCGGTGGGTTCACCTATGCATTTTCCCTTGTAGGAATTATGGTGGCGCTCTAGCAATTAAGATCTGATTTTAGTTGATTTAGCCGTTAGCCTGTGCGATCTCGTGTTAGACCCCCCTAGCTCCACTGAAGTTAGTCAACGACTTTTTTGTTACGGGAACAGGTAGCAGTCCTATATAGTCCATTTCTGATTTTTCGTTAACTTACGTGCTAGTCGTTTAGCTTTGTTTGGGCCTGTCGTAAATACCGATTCGTACCGTTAGAAACTGGCGCGTTCTCGTAATATTGAATTTAGCCTATTACAACACTTTTAAACAATGTATGCAACACGATGCCTACTTCTGAATTTTCTGCGTGCAAACGCATTTGAAAAAATTATTTGATATCCGATATCTTGTAGCAGAAACTGAGTTTGTCAGAGTGCTTAAAATAAATGGTCAGTTCTCTCTGGAATTGGTGATAGCTTGTGTTTTTACGATGTGGTATGCGGGTACCATTCTTATACACCTGCATTCTTTTGATTTGGATTTTATGGTCGCTGTCAGATGTCAAGTTCCCCCGCTGGAAAAACACTTCGATTTTGATCAAATAGTAAATATATCCATTAAAAACCATGCATTGCGCACGGCCGGGTGAGTACCGATTACCTTCCGTCACTACTACAATGTTACGGTAACCACTAAAACATGCTTCTAGGGTTCGAAATGAATACTGCAACTACGACCTTCGTAATTACACTGATTTGGTAGAAAGACACAAATATAATTATACAGCAATTATGGACGAAATCAACAACGAAACCGCTAACCCTAAACAGATACCGTGTCATAAACATGTTGTAAAAGGTGTACCACTTTTTTTCGAAGGTGGTAACCACAGGCTACGTAAACATTGTATACGAAAGGAGGTGAGTAACGTCATGAAATAGAAACGTGTATTACAGATTGCTGCTGTTGCAGTTCAAACTCTTCTGTACTGGCAGAAAATGGTATATTCTCATTTCGGACGCTCCCACAGTTGCTCTGATTGTATCATCTATTGTAGTAGGATTCGCTTCCGACATGTAGGTAAAATAGTTGCAGCAATAAACGTGAAAACATGTTGTTTTTTAGATACGGCCGAAAACCTACCTTTGTGGTCACTTCACTTCTGCAGCTACTTTCTTATGCAGTTATATTGTTGCCATCCAAATGGTGCCTGCTACTAGGAAGAATTATCTGTGGTTGTGCAGAACCTTCTGATCTCGTTATATTCACATTGTGTACGACATGCATTAAGTAGAATCACAGGGTACTGTGACAGTATATTGTACAGGTATTTAAATGGACAACCGATTAGTTCATATTGAAGTTATTGACATAACAAGAGCATATGAAAATCGGCTACCGAAATCACGGCTGCGGAAATATGGAAGCAAGAGTCGTCGAAGACAGGATACCCACTACACACACTACGTCGTTAAAGAAGTGCTTGATGACAGGGTTTCTAAGAAATCGTCGGCGGCTCTAACGCTCCACGTCTCAGGCCAAACTTTTACATGGAATGCAGCTCTCCGAATTTTACTTTTTTGTAAAAAATTCTACTGTAAGAAATAGAGCGGAGATGCTTCCATAAGTCAGAAATTTGAAATGTAATTAACTAAAATAATTGCGTAGTGGCAATTGTAATCCGTTATCCATTTAAATGCGTCATGTATTATACGTAGAAGCACCCAGAAAATTAAGAGATTTATATACGAGTACATAGGATTGGAGATGCACTGTTTCTCATTATCTTCGTTTTTCCATTTTAGTTATAGAAAAATGTAACAAAACCACCAGGGTGTGCATGGCAAATTTATTATTGATCGTGTTCCCCATAGCACATGGCATCGCATATCTACTGTGCGAACTCATATATTACTGGAGAGCTGTGCTTTTAGCGAACATGTCCATGCTGCTTGTACTCCCTTTTGGGCTTTGGTGAGTTATTATATGTCACTATGGTACTGATACTAGACAAATGTTTAATTTACATACAATGCAACAATAATACTCATATACTTACTAATACCAGATATAACCATACACCACACGGTATTTCCCGCTATTTTGCTACGTTGTGTAGGGCAACCATTATTTTACTATTTCGTTTATAACGCCGAATGTGGGAAAATTTGGATTCGATGGAAAATGTGTGTGCTCATTATGGTTAAGGGTCCTCCAGTGTCCGCATTAAATATACAAAATTTTCTGGATAAAAATAGACGGTTATAAATAATTCAAAGTATACTTTGTCATACATCAAAGTATTCGTCATTGAATGAGGAATGGTGTTATTATATTTTCTTTTTAAATTTCGAATTAATAACGCAATTATTAATAAAAAACTAGTAAAATTAACGTATTTGAAAACTCTGGATAATAATATGCATTTATTTATTAACCGATTTCAATAAACTAAACGTCAGTAGATGCGTAATTTAATGTATGAGGGTGCTATTATAATAAAATTGGATAAAATTATTTTTTAAATTGTGTTACATCCAAAAAACCAAATGAGTTCATAACTGTTGCAAAACTGATTGTAAGTCAACAAACCTTGCAGGAAATGGTAATACGGTACGTTACCAATTTTCTGGAAAACATCCACCTTGCAAATAATATTAAATAGAGACACAAATGGATCTCTTGAATTAGAAAATTTAGTCAAATTGGGTTCAGTAGTTCAGAGTTTTGCCACCTTTACAACTTTACAAGTTGGCGCTGCTAGTTTCAACAGTGCTTGCAGTATTTTGGGATAATCCGATTATGAGGGTTCAACTGCAGGTACCTAGTATGTAAGCAATCATTGCCAAGAGTAATTTAAATGTTTGGCATTGCTTCAAACTGTTTTTGTACATTTATTTATTACTGAAATGAATTTCTAACTGTTGTAAAAACACTTATTGCAACAATTAGTGGTGCCAGTTCGATATGCGGTCTACCACTGAGTATCTGGTTCGATATGCGGTCTACCATGTATAATGCTAATGTATAATGATATACAGGTCCACATATAGGCGAAGTATGTGGTTCAATAAATAAACCCAAAATTGTTTGTTAATTATACGTAGTTAATTATTCATTGTTTCCCTATAACCCCGTTGTTAAGGAAAGCAATAAACTAATTGCCAATCTGATAATTAAGTACTTTCACTGCTCATTATTCGGCAATTTGGTTGTTTTTGAAATTATTTATTAATTATGGTTAATTATTCATACTTAAGAATACCTACTTAAAAACACAGACGATAAGTTTATTGCTTTTCGGAACGATGTTAGAGATGTATATGTATAAATACTTATAATTTAACCATTTTTACTGTATGCACATGTAGTTAATTAAACATAATAAATATTTTTGACGATAGATCGCTTATTGAACCACAAGACTTTATCTATGTTGGTCTGCATATTATGTAGACCGCATATTGAACCAGCTACTTTATGGTAGACCGTATTATACATGGTAGACCGCATATCGAACTGGCACCCAATTAGTTTTGTATGAAATAGTAGTTTAGAACACTATATTTTTTTTAAATTTGTTTACAGTAGGTACTAAATATTATAGATTACATTAGCTGTTTAAAAAGTGTATTTATTTGTATTATTACATATTTATATATATAGCTACATAAAAGTTATTATTATTTCAACTTGAGATATAAATCCCGCATAGGCAAATTCCTAAGTCGACGAGGATCTATAATTTCTGGAAGCAAGGAACTCATATAGAATTTCTCTAATTTTTTAGACATCTCTTCCCAGAATACTTTATCCCTTGCAATTTCTTCAACGCTAACGCCTTTAGGGGTCCAAACGACAAAATAGCATACGTCCTTATTTGCTATATGTAGCTGGCCTTGCACTTGATACATATATTTATGCGTCTTTTTTAATTTTAGATTCGCCCCTTCTAAAGTACAAAATTTAATTTTTTTCATTGAAACCCCCTCTTGTGGTGTAAAATTTTTACAAGTCGCTGGACATTTGATTTCTAGTATGGCATTATCATTATCTGTAAGTCGATCTGGACTTGCAGCTAAGTACGGCTTTTCTGTATCAATACAAAGTCCTATAATTTTTGTTTTAATGCCGTACATGGCCTCAAATGCAGCGACAGCATTTTTTTCATTTTCTTGGCCATATGCAGTGTATTCATTTCCAAAAAATTTAGAATACAATAAAGCTTCTACAGCTTTTGCGGTTGATGTCGTTGGACGCATACAACAAATTCTACCAAAATTGGATGCAGTAAGACGTAGTTTGCGCTCTCGTTTCCATAATTCTGACAGGGCTTGCTCACGAGTATCAATTTCCAGTTGTTTTGGGTCCATTTTGTACATTTTCTCCAAAAACATTTTTTTTTCGTTTTTATACGTTGCTTGGTTCATATCCGGATAGTCGTCGACACTAACGCCGTAGTTCGCATCAGGCCCAGCAACTTCATGACGTTTTTTCCTAAAAACTATTAGTTTCTAAAAAAAGAGGTAATAATAAAATAAAATAACTCACCTTTTCTTTTGCTGTTATTAATTTTTCTTTTTCTGATCTTTTGGCAATAATCTGCTGTGAATTTTCCAGGTCCGAATTTATTTATTCGGCGTTGAACAATTTCGTTGTAGTTTCCTTCACTATTAAAAGATAGAGCAGCACCAGTGCACCGAGTTTTATATGACCCTTTTAAGGAAAAATTAATTCGCTTGCCGCCTACAAATTTAGCGACTATGGAATTGTACGATTCGGCGAGGTTATTGTCCATATTGTGTAGTAAGCTCCAAGAGTTGTTTGCGATTCTCCCAGTTCTTTTCATTATTTTTTCATAAATATTAGTTTCTTTCAAATATGGGATTTGATTTTCCTAAATAGAAACAATAAGTAAGTAACAGAAAGTAATTAAAACACTTTTGTATACGTGTAATATGAACATACCTCGCCAGTTTCTGTTTTTGCTTTCCTTTTTTCTTCATCGCAAAAATAGTCCCGACACATGCCATGATCGCCAAAGACGTGATGCGGACCATTTAATATGTCACTCTTTAAATTTATAATTTTTTCTTTGAAGTCTGCTTCACTCTTGCACCAGTAGTGGACTGTCCCAGAGACTGCTAAACGTAATTTTTCAATTTTTTCCAAAACCATTTTTCTTGCCCGTATGTTGTATGCTGTATTAGATTTTAAATCTGACAATTTGGACATATAATTTCTCAGTAAATGGTTTTTGCATTCTACTTTTCCTATGTGGAAAGCTGGTCCATATGGAGATGCACTAAGTAATTTACTGTAAACATTACTATCCCCGTCGCCAATTAATCGTCCATAAATTAAGCCGTGCATGTCAATAGAACATTTAAATGCTTCTAATAAAATATCAGATTCCATAGCTGTCGAACTACTGGTCCAATTTTTATAGCATACGTGGTCAGGCACTTTGTTTTTATAATATGCCTCTTTCGCACAAACCGTACAATATTTATTGCGTATGCCCAAAAACAATATTTTTTTGGTTTTAGCTCCAATTACACACGCCTGAAAATGGTTTGAAACAAAAAGTATTATTATTTATAACCACATTTACTAATAGTAATACTTACAACCCCAGATGCTGCGTTGTAATTTGTCCTGTAGGACCGCTTGCTCCAGGCACCATCTGCAACAACAGTAATAATTGGAATGCCATCTTCATTTACTTCTCCTGCAGCTTTTGCCAGTTCAGCTTCTTCTTTCGCAGCAGCATCTATTTTTTCCCACGCAGCACTTTTTATTTCGGTGGATAACTTTTCAAAATATTTTTGGTATGTAGTATCCGCCATACAGGGAATATACATTGCAGAAAAAAGTTCGTTTGTTTGGCTATATCCGATTCCTACAGACAAGGCTCCCGACACAGCTAGCATGTTCACATTTGATCCTGCATTTGGATTCTCGGTTGATACTTTTTCCACAATACCACACATTTTACACTTTAATGTTAAAATGCTTCGTAATCCCAATCTACTTTCACTAATTATGTCCAAATTTGTTACATTGCAATCTAATCCTGGGTGCGAAATTGCTTGCACTTGCTGAAACAAATACTGTATGTCGACAATTCTTCGCCCAGAAAGAGTGAAGGAATTGTTTTCTGTTGGTACATGTGTTTCTATGTACAATTCTTCAACTAATTCCATTCCCATTTCTTCGTCAGCATCAGAAACCGTTTCTTTTCTATTTTCCTCGGCAAAACGACTCTTAATTTCAGTATCAATTGAAATATCCATCCATTCGTTCGATAAAACTTGTTCATCGGGTGGTTTTGAAATGGGAGCAACGGAGCTAAAAAGAAACATTGCGTACACACTATTAAAACATGTATTTTCAGTAACAAGTTTTAAATTATTTTGACAGTTTAATGAAACATTTCAATGCTTGATTAATTTTTGATTGCTGTTTTTTCAAGTTCTTTTTTGCAGATCTTTTTACGTAGATTTCAGTGAGACAGTCATTTTTTTATATTCGCCGTCAACGTAAACTTGTGTTTTACTTTCTCATACCATCGGTATAGGACTTGCTTCAATAAACTAAAAAAAGCGATATTCTCGTCGTCTTTATTAGGACTATTAATTATAATTTGAGATTTAGAGTTTTCAACGGATTTTCAAATTATAATCTATTATTTATTTATTTTTAACAATTCATGGCACACTATATTACCGAAATTATACAATTTTTTAGTGATAACTTGGTTATTTCCAAAAATAAGTGTAGTGAAGTATACATATTTTGAAAGCCTGAAAAACATCATTTTTAATAAAGTCAACGCCTACTACGTTTTCTATTTAAAAACACAAGTTTATGTTATAACTCAAAATTGACGGCGAACATAAAAAATACTATCGCTCTCAAATCTATGTAAAAAGGTCTAAAAACCCTAATAAAATCTAGCAAATTTGAGTTTTCACGTATGACTCGAAAAAACTGAAAAAAACTGAAAATTCGTTTTCGCCATTGCATTTTTCTTGAAAAGTTGGTTCATAAGTGTATTTATAATTTGTTTATATTTTTTAGCTTTCTTCCAACCCTGCATACAACAGAAAAAACAACTTACCGAGCTTCCCAGATGCGTTTCATTAGTAACCGTCTACTTTTCTTAGCACCACTGAGTTTGCGTTTCTTTTTCATAATATTTCGTCCCATTTTGATTTTCACAAATACAGCACTATTATCACGATAACTACTAAAGCAATATGCACACAGTAGCACTGGGCACACTTCGGGGTACTGAGAAAGTTTTGATTTGGTTTTCTCAAATAAGTCATTAAGTAGGCTATAAAAGTTAAGCGGCTTATAGATAAGGGTAATGGTTGGAAACGTCAGTGAGGATTTAGAAAGCTATAGCAACCCTTCCTTGTTTAATAGAAGCATGTTGGGTTGTATACCTAACTTAGAATTTCCAATTTACCAAAGCGCTGGACTAGCCTTAATGATTCGTATGTAGGTGGATTGTGCTGGGACATCACCTAGACGGTGGAGTTCAATGACGTCTGCAATGTCTGTTTGGTCTACACCTCTGGATTACCCGTTTAATAGTCGTTCAATATTTTGAGGCTTTTTGTAGATGGTGGATATTAGATTTTATGGATGTTCTTTAATGTCAAGGTTTTTTGTGTATAGTTGAGTCTTGTTCTGGATAGTATTTTAAGATTTGGTTCCTTGTTGGTGAAGTCTTCGGTATTTGAGAAGTGTCTTGGTTTGGAACGACATTGGAGGTTACAGATACGCTAGTGCTATATTATCATGTTTTTAAACAGTTGACCTCAATTAAGGTTATACGAAAAATCAAGCCATTGAGATGGTCAGTGAGGCACTAATATTGCTCAATATAAATTTTCTACGTACCCCAATTTGGAATCTCTATCCTTATCAATTTACTGTGAGCGCATTATGATCATGCCACAAGTTTGCTATGTACTTGTAACATCCTTAAACAAGGGGCGAGCATAACCATCGCTAGATCTAACTCTCAGTAGAATATGGCTTGAAGAAGGACCAGGCAGCGGTTCTTACGGTTACAAAAAACGCAGTAGTTACAAACAAGGGCGCCAGTCGGTATTCAAACACAAAATGAAATCTAGCTATCAAAACGAAGCACCACCTATCTTGAAACCCCTCTACGTTAACCTAAATCGCAAAAATTACACGAGCAGGTTCATGCGGGGTCGTAGTATAAATAACAAAGAAATACAGTACTTCAACCGGCTTGAAAATTGTATAAATTAAAATTAGTGCAAGCCGAGTGCCCAAGGACACACTGCGTGTTTTTTTACAGGGTACATACACAATTTTAGCTATCCCTATGTGAAATCGGTACGAACTTTGATAAAACTACGTATTACACTGACACGTGCGGTTTTTGATATTCAAAGGCTTTTGCATCAAAGCACGCAATACTGTAGCGGTAATCGTTCTTATAGAACAATCAGTCGCTGAAATTCAAATTTCATGTACCTACTGGTATATAAAATGTTTCTACAAACACACTCGGAAGCGATATCTCGGGCGAAGATTTCTGAAGGACCCCGGAGTCTTGCACGGTTGCACTAGAAAAATATCTCACCAAAGATGGAAATCGGACTCACGTTAGGTTTTCGAAAGAACGCCTCTTGGGCGGCTAGAAGACTGCCTACTTGGACAAACCATTTAAATCCCTCAGGAGTCTTGAAATTGTGAGGAGATTACAGCCGCCTCGACGAGTGCTTGCAATCGAAAAAAGCCACTCGCAAAAATTTCGTTCCAGGCACTTTTCTTATCGAAGGTGGGGCGCTTTTACGGAAAACCCAATTTACTTCTCTCCGAGCTCACCCAAAGGGGATGTATAAATGTATCGGTACAATAAACTGCCACTTTCGCCTTCGAAACTAGTACATCTATAATATAATTTTCCTTAATGTGTGTTTGTTTGTCTGTGGCGCAAAATAAAATCTCAAGTTCCGGCTTCACAGATGTTTATATTTGTTTAGGTTTTGTTTTTCTTATCTTAGCGCTCGGCTCGGAGCGTGACCTTTCGCGTATCCTATTTCACGTGCGCGTAGCGCGCAATTTGCTTGTGTTATAATAATATACCCAATTTCAATTGTGTCGCATTTATGTCACGTTTTCGCCTTAAATGGTACAGCTTATCAGTTCGTTTTCATTCCATAAAGGCATCAACTGTTGAGATTTCATCTTAATTGCAAGTTAACGATACTCAAAATATCAGCAAATTTTACAGTTTAGAATTGTCAATTGTTTGATTATTTAATTTGGTGGCTTCTGCATTTAGTTATATTCAGTTTAGTGTTAACCCACGTTTTACTGCCGGAGATTAGTTCGAGCGGCCCGTTGAACACAATGGTCACGCGACCATTTTTGGGTAATCACAGTTCGCAGTTTGAAGTGTGGTATGATGGTCATCGGTTTAGTTTGGTCCTATTAATTGTTAGAGCCTTAAAGGATACAAGAATTTCATTGCGTTTTTCGTTTAACCAACAACTTATTCAAAGTTAACGAAAATTTTTTTCTTCTGTCTGTCTGTGCACTACAGTGGAACTAACTAAGCTAATAAAATAAGAGGGTGGTATATGTTTTTCAAAGATTTCTATATCTTCACCAAGAATTTTAAAGCCAAAATGTAAACCCCTTGTACCATCTCCATTATTTTATCAGTAAAATCAGAATTTTCTGAATCTTATTCAGATTCATCTATTAAAATAATAAACGGGGAACAATTCTTCGGATGTAAAAGCATACATTTTTTCCCTTCAGTTCTAGTTTTGGATTAACTTTGATTTGTGCATCAGTTAGCGAACCATGAATCCATTTTAATGGTAACATGTTACATACACGAGTATTAGATTTTGAGCAGAACTTTTCACCTGACTAATTAGCGATGTCTCTTGAAGTATTGTAGAGAAAGAGGATTTTTAGTCATCAGACACAGAGTTAAATAACGTGATGCGCTTGAAAACTGAGATTTACTGTGTATTTGTTTTTAAAATTTAAATGATTCTGAATGCATTTTAAATGAAGGCTGATAGAGATGTTTAGCAATTCAGGGGTTCGTCGGCTTTTATTTAATCCAGTGTTGTGCATTATACCATATTACTTTAGGTATACCGTAGAATCGCCAAGGTGGTTAATGTTCACGGGAAGAAGAGCCGCGGCTTGGAAAGCGTTACAAGAGTATGGAGCTGATGTTGTACCAAATGTTGGTCATCTAGCCGAAGCACCACCCCCCAAGCCTACTATAAGAAGCGTAATACGATATTTCTCCCTAAGCGTCTACACAAGGAGAATTAAAGTGTGCGTCGTAATTTTTACGCTCTCTGGAATTGTCGTAGATATTAGTGGTTAGCATTTAATGCACTTTAAAATTTATTTCTAATAATCTTAGTCAATTTGTAACTTAAGTTTCATAATTATTATACTGCTGCTACTGTTATCCTCTGCTTAAAGTAGTATCAACAAACTGTGTTCAGCATATGGTGACTACTAGTCTTCTGTTTCAGCGCGATTCAGCAAACCATTTCAGCATTTATTTGGGTGGCCCTATTACCTTTCATATGTTATGCTTCAGGTATGTAAATAATCAACTTTAATATTTAATTTTGCTGTTTTACGCATGGTTTCTTGCGCAGATCGTCGTTTCGATGGTGGGATATTTGCTAACTATAAAAGCTGGTACGCAGAAAACTCTTTTTTTATTTTGCATGACCTTAGGGGTTGTTGACGTTATACTGTTGGTGGAGAGGCTAGAATTCAACGGTTAAAATTCTCTGATTCAATCGTTCGCCGTTTATAATTACGATTTATTATTTACAGATAGGTTTGGCATCCTTGGATTGGTGCTGTTCCACAGAACATTAGGAAAAGTTATATACTGCTTAATTATGTACTACGTGAATGAGTTATTTCCAACGCCCTGCAGAGTAACAGCAGTTGGCCTCGGCATGTCGTTATATTGGTTAGGCAGGATAGTAGAAGGATATATTATCGCACCTCTAGTAAGTCTTACTGTAGTAGTGAATTTTGTGTCTTTTATGAAGATACGATGATTAGATAAGCAAATAAATCACTTAATAGGGGCATTGTACATCAGTAAATCCATAGTATCCAGTTTTAATGTAAATACAATTTGATAACACAATCATGAGAAAGGAGTCTTCACAGTATTTTTAATCCTATGTACTTTATCTAGAAACAGTTTTTAAATTTAGTGAAAAGTTATTGCTCAATTTTCATAACGCTATGAGCCAGCTATGATCAGCTTGTAAATTTTTTAAAAAGCGTGAGCCATTACAACGCCGTTTTAAGAAGATAAAGCTGAAATTTTAATATATCAATTTTGTGCATCTGTTTGTGCCATCCTATATCCCTCCGATTTATTATATAAAAAGATTGACATATGTAAAGCCCCCAAGTTTAACTAAATCATTACTTTATTATTTTAAAAGCAGGCAAGCATTTTGTTACGATTAGATTGCGCCTTATAACTTTGCAGTTAGTAGAGAGGCCAAACTAAATTAACTCGTCAAATAACGATTTTCATGGGACTGAGAAGTTTTATACCGACAAGTGGTATCTTCTTATTTGGTGGTGTTTCCTGAGTATAAAAAATCATGTTGTCGCCTTGTCAGCATGTGGAGTGACGAACTATGACGTCACAAAGTTGACCATTATTGGTTCCAGGTTTTAGTACAGAAAAACTAGGATTTAACCCAAATATCCAAAACAGAAAATTCTACCCAACGGCAAACTGTTTAGTACCCTCCTCTTAGGAAGTGGTAAAAAATTTCAAGAAATTGCGCTTCGGATTTAGGCGGGAGAGGGTTGGAAAGGTGGTAAAATGGTAGGTTTCAACAGTTTTTCGCAAATATCTCTTTACTGTGAGGTTAACTGTAAACTTATATACCTTATACAAAATTAATCCACATTTAATTTACAATAAAAATAATTTTATGCATTTTTGCACTGCAGTAAAGGATTACGGAGATATGTAAGGGGTAAAAATGTAACTTTACTTGTTTGGCAAAAAAGCAAAAATGGCGCCTCTAAACTCCTACTGTTAACGAAACTACTTTCGAATGGCAGTCTGTACTTCCAGACTGGGTACTTCGTTTTCGTGTACCGTTGCATTAAAAAGGTCATAGAAATGATTTGTGAGGCATCATTAAATGCAGTTTAATTATTTTAGGATATTTTCCTTCTAGATACAACATAGATACAATGCCTTTACGTTAAGTCTAGGTTATTTTCATTTAATTTAAATGTTGACAAACAGTCCTTCCAATTACAACAAATTGACGTGTCCATAAGTACCACAACAATTGCATCTTCGACACCATTTTGGAAGTTTTAGAATCCATACGTATACGAGAAAAGCGCAAAAATTTCCCGGCCTGATATAGATCCAGGTAGCGCAGCCTGTCAAAATTTTGGTAACACATTGGTTAAGTCTTATTAATCTTGGAAAAAACAAAAATGGATTTTATGTCAATTAGTTTTCTTATAACTGACACTCGTTCATCACGATGTCGGAAGTCACGAAAATTGAGTATCGAGCTGTTATCAAATTCCTTACCCGAGAAGGTATTTCTCCTCAACGCATCAAAGATCGGCTGGATGGGGTGTACGGGGTAAATTTCGCGTCCTATTCTGTAGCAAAATATTGGTCAAAACGGTTTTGAATGGGGCAGGAATCCTTGGAAGATGACGCAAGAACAGGTAGGACGATGAAAGTGGTGACAGACGACAAGATTGCCCTTGTTGAAGATCTCGTATTAAGCGATCGACTCTTGAAGGTGAAATAAATATAAAAAATGTCGAGGCTTTCAGATACAAGCGTTCGCCGAATCCTCCGCGATCATTTAGGGATGAATAAAGTTAGTGCAAGGTGGGTCCCCAAACATCTCTCAGCAGTTCAGCGCCAGTGTCGTGTTGAATGTGCTCGATCCTTTTTGGAGCTCTGTGGAGAAAACCCTGTGGACGTGTTAAAGACAATTGTCACAGGGGATGAAACTATGGTTTTTTACTATGATCTGTTGTCCAAAAGAGAGTCGATGGAATAGAGACGAAAAGGAGAAGCACCGCCGAGAAAGTTCAGGGTCCATCAGTCGACAAAAAAGGTGATGGCTACGATTTTTTGGAATTGGGAGGGCATTCTTTTCATAGACTTTAAAGAACGCAATACCACAGTCAACGGGGCATATTATGCAGCACTCCTGCACATTATTACGACAAAACATTCGGGAAAAAAGACGTGGGAAAATAACCAGAGGCATGCGTTTGCCTCACGATAATGCATCAGTACACACTGCTGGAATTCCGCAAGCCGCAATTCCTGACTGCGGTTTCGAACAAATCGATCACCCTCCGTATAGTCCAGATATGGCCCCCAGTGACTATTACCTGTTTGGAGATTTGAAAAAGAACCTTCGCGGGCGCCATTTCAGTGACGATAAAGAGATGAAGGCTGCAGATTGTGCACATTTTGAGGACAAACCAAAGGAATATTTTTTAAGGGTATTGAATTGTTGCTGAAACGATGTAATAATTGCATTGATGTCAGGGGGGAATATATTGAAAAATAAAATTTAATTGTGAGTCTACCTCGTTTCTTTCATAGTCAGGCCGGGAAATTTTGGCGCTTCCCTCGTATGTAGTTCCCCATGTCGCGACGTGTCGTTTTAAATATATTTCTATTTGATGTTTAATCAACTATGCCATCTCTATGCAGCTACACTTAAAGTACATAACTTCAAAACTTGTTAAATAACAGACGGTATGTAATGAAACAGACAGCCGTAATTGATGTTTACATAAGCTAATAAAAACTAGAAGGGCTTGAGAAGCCCATGTCGAGAGCATTGCTACTTTGTTTGGTCAAGTTACATTATAATAGCCCACACTCAGCGACACTCCCAAAGACTAAAATAGTATATTACCTTGATACCAACAGTGACTCGATGCATGACCGCAGCTGTTGACAGAACCTTCCACAGAGGGCACAAAGAAAAAGCACCACAATGTTGGCAGACGTTCAGCAGGCGACGAAAATGAAAAGAAAGTACACGCGGCTCTACGAGAAGTGATTTTATATAAAAAAATCACTGTAAAATATCAATGTATTAGAAAAATATGAAAATTTTACGAACGTTAGAACTGCTGCCAAAGCAAAAGAGCGTGTATAAATGACCATGTTACTTACTCCATAGGCAAAAGTAGGGGTAAAAAGGGAGAGCTTTCCGATTTCCGACTCAGCGCTAATCTAATCAGTCATCCCGACATAGAATTAATTTTCTAAAAACGTTGTCTTCAAACCCAATCCACATAATAATGAGTGCAAACAAATCTATCAAGATACACGAAGCTCATAAAGAGATGCCAATGAAACGACGACTCAGGGCAACTTAACTCTGTAATAATCGTAAAGCGAATAACCACGAAATTGATTGACTCCGTCTACACGTGAGATTTCTTAATAGAAACAAATATTATGTAATTACTGTTGAAAACAAAGGTATGAAAATCGCGAACATACATGGATTTTTAAATGTATTCAAAGTGGCAACCGATGTAGAACCTGAAGAACAGCGAAGAAATATAATAGATGTGAGCTCTAAAGACATATCTTCTATAAGTAAAGATGAGATCGAAGCCGCCTTAAAACAAATAAAGTATGGAAACTCCGCAGGAGAGAATGAAATTGCAAGCGAAATGTTAAAAGAGGGTCGTGAAGTCTTAGCCTTAATAGCAAAACTAGAGAAACTATTTAATAGAAGTTTCAGAAAAAAATTAGCACGACAGAACACTTACAAACAATGAAAACCCTGGTGAAAACGGTAACCAAGTACAACATACCAGTCTGGATAGCTTTAGTTGATTATAGAAAAGCCTTCGACAGAATAGAAATGTCGGCGATACTGTAAGCACTTAAAAACGCCAGAATATTGAAGATATTCAAACTTAATTTAAAAAAATATGCAAACAAGCTATATTACATGTACGTATAACTTCATAAGTTCACCGAAAAGATTAAAAATACAAAGGGGAGTGAGACAGGGCGATAATAGGTCGCTCAAGTTATTTACAGTAGTGCTGGAATGCCTTCGAACGTACCGATTGGAGAAACAAAAGGTTAAACATCACAGGTAAACCTTTACATCACATAAGATTTGCTGATAACGTTGTAATCATATCGAAGTCAAAGGAAGAACTGGCAAGTATGCTGAAGGGTGTTCATACAGCTAGCTTCAGAGAGAGCAAGCTTAGAATTAAACTACATGACAAATATAGATAAAATTGAGAGTGATGAAGAGCCAATCAAAATGAAGTGCGAATAGGCAGAGTTGTAGATAAGTGGAGTGGAAAATTAATTAGATGGAGATCATGGTAAGAAAGGCGAAAAGTAAGTAAATACCGGTTGGATGGAGCGACGATGTGAAAAAAGTAGGAGGACTAAACTGGTATGAAGTCGCACAAAATCATGATAACTGGAAAAGCATGAGGGAGGCGTATAGCTAGGGGATAGCAAATGTACAACTATAAAGAAAGACCCAAAACGAGAAACGGAAAATAAAAAAATTAAGATTGAATTAAATGCACAAAACATACGAATTGAAATAATACAAAAGGAGATACGCAAGAAGAAAACTATAATACAAGGAGTGGAAGGCAAATCAAACCAACCAGAGTTAGAATTAAAAGAAAAAGTGTGGGTAAGCTTCAAAGAAATGGAAGTCAAAATAGACATGGAAAAACAAGTCCAAGGAATTAGAAGACTAGGAAGGAACAAAGAGGAAAAACAGAGGAACAGACCAATACTCAGCGAGCTAGAACAGTGAATAAGAAGCAGGAGATAATGAAAGCCGCAAGAAACCTAAAAGAAAACAATATCTGGATAAACGAAGACTACCAAAGCAAATCCAAGAGGAAAGGAAAAACCTAATAAAATATTTGAAAAACGCGAGAAGCAAGGGATGCAAGGCAAATCTCCGATATAATAAACTACAAGTCAATAATGAAGTAAATACGCTGGAGCAACTAAAGACGTGGGAAGTAACACCGGAGGCAATCAGATAAGAGGCAAGAGGAAACCAAAAGACAGCTAAGCAGGAGGAACACGATTATAAAAAAATATTTATAGAGGAAGAAAGATAAGTCAAAGATCATCCCAAGACAAGGGGGAGATGGAATTAGAAAGCATATGAGGCCAATCACTTACACTGGAATACGTATAGAAAACTAGATAATAAAAATAACAAGACTGCTAATAAATTAAACAACCGCTATGAGAATGGAAAGACAAAAGAGGTGGCAAAGGGCAAGAAAATTATTAATAAGTGGAAAGGAAGTAAAAATAAAGTAGTAGATATATTAGATAAACTTAAATAAATTGGAATAAGAAAAACATAAGAATAGGGATATGGAATATAAACACCCTGAATAGAAAGGAAATTGAGATAGTGGATGACATGAAGGAATACAATCTACAGATTCTGGAGATAAAAGAGACAAAACAGGAGAGGGAAATATAAATATAACAGATGAATATACACTATACTACTCAAGGGTACAAAGAAGATATAGAGCCAAAGAAGGAGTAGGTATCATACTAAACAAAGAAATAAACAGCAGGCTAATAAAATTTGAAGCAATAAACCCAAGATTAATAAAAATAAGCATACTGCTAGAAGAAATAGTGAATATAATACAAATCTATGCACCAGTAGAAACAGAAGAAGAAGATTTAATAAAGGAATTCTACGAAGAAATACAATAGACAATAGACCAGCTGAGAGAAAAAAATGAGAAAATTGTAATTATGGGAGATTGGAATTCCAGAATAGGAAATGACAAAGAAAGAGGCCCGAGCTGTATGGGAGAATACGGCGAAGAAATACAAAATAGAAATGAAAAAAATGATAGAGTTCTGCATAGAAAATAAACTGATAATCGGAAATACTTTCTGGAAACAACAAATAGAAGACAGATATGTAAATTAAAAGATAAAGAAACCAGCAAAGCGTACTAAATAGAGACAAATAGATGACGAAAGGAGATAGAAAAGACAAGAAAAAAATTGAATGTGGATAAAAGATGGGAAAAGCTGAAACAAACCTTATACCAAAAAGCGGAGATAATATGACCAAAGAGGAAAAGAAACTTCAGCCAAAACAAACAAATTGGTGGACAATAGAGTTAAAGGAAAAAGTCAAAAGAACAAGGAAGCGTGGAAAAATACACTAAAACAAAAGAGGCACAAGACAAGACAGAGTATACAAAATTAAGAGATGGGGTGAATATATCAGTTAAGGAAGAAAAAAGAAGAAGCTGAGAGAAATTTGTGACAGAGCTAA
The DNA here is from genome assembly GCA_940337035.1 of Agriotes lineatus. Lineage (NCBI taxonomy): Eukaryota > Metazoa > Arthropoda > Insecta > Coleoptera > Elateridae > Agriotes > Agriotes lineatus. Next base: position 95,714,117 of record OW679200.1, on the reverse strand, counting down.
ATGAGGAATTCAAAAATAGTCATAGGAAATTCTGGAATAAAATGAAAAATATGAGAGGGATAAAGAAAAAAGAAATAAGAGGAATGGAGAATAAAGAAAATGAGATATCGATTAAAAAACAAGAAATATGGAAAAATCGCTATACCCATAAATTTGAACAAAGACCAAATGAGGGGAATACAAGAAACGAAGAAATAGAAAAGGAGGAAAGAAACCAACAAATAGAAGAAATTAAGATGGACGAGATAGAAGAAACACTAAGAAATATTAAAACAGGAAAAGCAGGTGGAGCAGACAACATAGAACCAGAGATGATAAGGTGGATGGGCGAAAAAGGAAAGAGCTAGTTGTCTCAAATATGTAATGAAGCCTGTGAAAAGGAAAGGATTTCTAAGGACTGGGAGAACAATTTAATACCTTATTACCAATCCACAAAAAGGGCGACCATACAATCTGCGAAAATTACAGAGCTATCTGCCTATCATCAGCAGGTTTTAAAGTTTGTACAAGAATGGTAAAGAAGATATTTAAAAAACAAGTAGAAAAAGAATTGGAAGACGAGCAAGCGGCATTTAGAGCGAACAAACAGACAAATGACAATATTAGAAAAGTGATAAATCCTATAAAAAGAGCAATGGATAGTAAAGAACAACTATATCTGACTTTCATAGATTTAAGAACCGCATTTGATATGATAAACAGAGAAGTAATATGAAAATTGGCAGAAAATTAATACAAGTATTAAAAAGCATATACGTATAAAAATTTAATAGCAAAAGTACAAATAAATGGACAAAGGTCAGAAAACTTTGAAATGAAAAAAGGGGTGAAGCAATGGGATAGCTTAAGCCCACTACTATTCATTATAGTAATGGATAGGTTAATAAGAAATACAAAAGGAAAAGTAAAACAAACGACAATAGGGTATAGAAACATCATCCCCACAAAACTAGATAGCCTACTCTACGCGGATAATATTGTACTAATAGCCAACACACAAAGAAAAATGCAATCCATGGTAGATGTACGGTTACAAGAAATTGAAAACCTAAAAATGGAGATTAATACAAATAAAAGCAAAGTAATGATAATAAATGGCAAACATAGAACAGAAGAGAAAATAGTAATATTATGCAAACAAAATACACTGAAAGAAGTAGCAGTCTACGAATACTTGGGAAGTGTGGTAGCTAATGACGGAAATCTATCCTGGAAATAGCGAAGGCAAGGCAAAAGGCAACGAATATAATACCATGCAGTAAATAAGCCTATACTACAGAAAAACGAAATAGACATGATCACAAAGATGAGGATGTATAATGTAGTTGCCGTACCAACGATACTATACGCTAGCGAATCATGGGTGCCACTGAAAAACACGAATTCCTAATAAATGCTCTTGAAATGAAATACCTGCGGAAAATAGCGAAAAAGAGAAAATTTTATAGAGTAAGGAACTCACAAATAAGGAGTACAACGAAACAAGAACCTATCATGACAAAATTGGAGAAAACACAATTGAACTGGTATGGTCACATAACAAGAATGGACTCAGAAAGAATAGTCAATAAAGTGATAGAGATAGGAAAAAAAGGAAATGAAAAAGAGACAGACTGAGGAAACCCTGGATGAACAAGATAGAGAAAGTGGGAGCAAGCAGAGGAAAAACCGAAAACCTTGGCACGGGACCGAAAAGAAGGGAAGAAGTGGGTAATGGAAACGGGGAATATAGAACCAAATCCCACTCCCTAAAGAGCAAAAACATATAAAAAGAAGAAGAAAAAAGAAAGAAAAAGAACTTATTAACCAAAAATATTAATATGAGTGGTAGTGTTCTGAACATTAGAAATATTTATGGACGATGGAACACATTCAGATGCTGGATCTTGAACATCATTCAAAGGGATTAATTCCTTAATACTTTAGTGTCCTTTAAGTATTCTTGATACTGTATCTGTTTAGCAATTGTTTTACTTAGTAAATATTCTTTTACGTATCCTTTGCGATACTCCCAGATCGCCACCCCATGCCTCTTAAGTGTAGTTATGTCACCACCGCCATCCACTAGTAAAGTCCCTGAGGTACGCTGTAAACAGCAACCTGTATACAGTTCTGGTTAAGAAAGACATCGGTGCGATGCTATTTTTGCAGAAGTATGTAGACCTATCTGTTGAACTGAACATTGCTCACCACTGTAGTACGGAAATAAACGTCGATGATGGTAGTAAATCCACATACTTCTTAAATAGGGAAATGTCGATTCCATTATTTCCTTCAATCACTACAAAGCTCCTCGATCTGAATGTTCTAGTATTGGGAATTTTGAGTAAAATGTGTCACAAAAAAAGAGCCAACCTGCGTCTCGGCTAAGGTTATAAATCTGTAACCGCCAAAGCGCAGATTGACTGATCCTTTATGAGCTAACCACACTTACCGTGCGAGCCGAACTAGCTCTTTTCGGCTCTTTTTAGGTCGTGGATACGGAAATCGGCGGTGCAACCTGCAAGCAGCTACAACACAGTAGGGCGCCAGGAATCAAAGCGATTCCAAAAGAAATAAATCAACAACGGTTGACTAGAATTATTGAGTATAAAATGTTATTTGAATCCAAAAATGGTATAATTAAATGGTTTATCAAATTATTTAGAATACACAAAAATATTGCAAAGTTTTACGGAAGGTTTCCAGACGCATGATCTTAATAAACCCTTTTGTGGGTTTTTTATAACATTGAAATCGTCGGATTAATCGAGAGATGTGCACATCGCTGTCAGTAAAAAACCTTAATACCAAGTCATCGATAACCCAAGCGTGAATGCGCTTTTTACAATCGATTAAAACATGTAATGTGACACAATTCCACACACTAACCTCTGGATCTTGGTGGGTAATTAAAATGAGATGCGGGCTGTGAGCGGCCATACACAGGCATTCTGAAACCGGCGGCTTGCTACACGCGGTGCCTTTTGTGCTGCTGGAAAATGTGGAAAACAACTGGGTTCTGTTCGCACAGGAGCACAGAAGACTCGTGGAGAGGTATTCCTTCGTAGGGTAATTATTTAGACAAAAAGTCCTACTCCAAAGGATACTATAAGAGAGCGACTAATTAATATAGGAATTATAAAACTTGAAAGTCCATCATACCTGATTTATTCGCAGCTCCCAAAATATAATGCTTAATTAAGCAAACGATTTCTCGTTCAGCGAGCCGCTAGGCCGAGTTCCAAAAAAAGAATGCGCGTAGTTCAAATTGCAAGACGCTGGAAAAGAAGGGATAACAAAAGCGCTGCACTCGGCAAATAGTGGGCGGGGATTTAGGCAGGTATACAAATGGACGAAACTGGGAAATTGAACAATTCGAAATGCAAACTGATTACTACTTGAATTAAATATACAGGTTAAGCCTGAAATAATTGTGTAAATGGAGGAAACAATTAAGCGGCGCGAAAAATGGTTTCAAATGTCACCTTTGTCATTAATGTCATTCAAGCATAATTTTAGTCAATTCATCACAGCGAAATCCTCGTGCTAAATCCATAATTAAAGCAACCTAGAAATTAAAGAACACATTTAACCTGTTATTTTACTTTCACCTTCTAATAAAGACTTGTCAACTTCGTCTCTTGAAAATACTTTCGATTTTTTAGACTGAAAACCTAAATTTGTCTTATTTAGAAAGCAATCAGTTTGGAGAATTAATCAATGTTGAATGTTTCGTAATTATGATGGATTTCAACATTAAAAGACACTCTAAAGACTTGATGTCTATAAGTTTTAGCTTGTTCCCCAAAATATGCCAAAAGCACGTATTCTGTTAGTTTATTCTTAATGTTCTTTACCTTGTACCAATCAATGAAAACTTCATACGCTTTTTCATATCTTCACCGTTATTTTGTTAGTGATAAATCTTAAACTGCAGCATTTGCAGCCTCGGCTACGTCATAAGCAGAACTATATTTCTCTTCAAACATGTTGCAGTGATATTTTTATCAATGCAGAAAATTAATTAGCTATATAAACCCATCTGTTTATTTGTATTTATTAACAAACACCATGACAACATCATGGATACATAAACTTAATTTTCTTTAGCAGACCTGATCACTAGTTTTCTAAACGATTGTCAAAATGACGTTTTAAAAATCTCAAGGTTGTGAATCGGTTTTATGCTTTAATTCGACTTTATTAGGGATTTCAGGTAAAATTTTATACGTAAAATGTCATGAAAGTTATTCTACTAGACTCGGGCGCTTAAAAGTACTCGCCTATACAGGCTCGTACTTTCAATATGCTACTTCGGCCAGTGAAAGATAACTTTCATGACTTGATGTGTAAATAACTATTATATAAAAAACGTAGTGCGGTCACTAACCTAATATTTTACGTAAGGTGGAAAACTTAATTTTTTCTAGTGCAGATAAATAAATGATAAAACTAAATTATCAATAAACTTTATATTTCATTCTCTATTTCAACCGGTATGTTAACAACCACAATTGCTACGTGGCAGAAAGATGCTATCGTTCAGTTACAGATATACAACTTTAATATTGTAGACGAAAACAGTGATTCTCCGCGGTTTCAAAATAGCCTTCTGCAGTTCATTGGATAAAATACATAAAAATTCAGATTCAATCTCCGCTTTATACATTACGTAATTTTGCTTACTAGACAAATATGACACTGTATTCAATATTATATACTATGCAACGAGTCAAAGATTAACGCACATGATTTATGTTCAAATTATTATTATGATTTTATTAGAAGTTCTTCGTATCATATCTACTAAAACTCATGAAGCTGAATAGTAGAATATTAATATTTCAGACAGAACATTCGCTATATCTGAACCATCTGCCTTCTGTAATCGCTGCTGTAAGCTGTGCTTTGGCAGCATCTTTGTTACCAGATACTCAAACGCAACTCTTGGAAGACAAACCATATGACACATTGCGCACACGAATCGAAGTAAGTATAGAAAAACTAGCACTCCGCTATTGATGTATATTAAAGTTATTCTTCTTTGTTACGCAAATTAATAAAACTATTTTTGCAGAGTTAGCAATGAGGGATCGACAATTTCTTACCCGAAAAATTAATAGTTTAGCTGGGGTGAACTTTGGAGAAATAAATCAAGATACAGAGATTTATCCGTTGATTAAAGTTAAGAACTTCAAAACCAGCACGTCAAAATTTTAAGATAAACTCCATATGTCGAGTTCTTATTCATGCTCCATTTGCAAAGTAAATCGGCAGAAATGATTGTACAAGCTTCAGCATCTTGTCAAATATGTATTTTTTTTTAAATAAAAGTAGTATAACTTGCAATTTACTGGTCGATGAACACTTGTTTAGTAGCAATAGTTGTCATAAAAGTGTCACATTTAATTCATTCCACGATTCTGATTCATCCTACATCACGAAAATGTTGAAAAACAAAGCACTGCTTCTGAAATCACTAGATATAGACCTTGTAACATTCGAACATTACCTACTTGAATTAAATTGTGCACCTACTCTCAGTGTTGGTGCTACCTGTCATTTTATTTTCGAATTTTTAATAATGAGAAAACACACGGTTGGCAAGTCATGACCATATTAAGTTATAGTTCCTAATATTATACCTGTGGCAATGAAACCTGTATTTACTTAATTCTAGACTAACTTTCATTCTAATCAGTTTCTGGAGTTACTTTCCTATTCATACTATATTCAACAATCAAAATTTAACCGTAGATGTATCAGTAGTTAATGGAGTTAACATAGGAAGTGACCACGGAATAGCAAGAGATAAAGCCTGTATCAAAATGGATATCGATAGAATAACACTGGATTTAAAAGGACGGAACATAGTAGACATAGAACAACTGAGGCAGCACAGTAAGGAATATTCACAAAAACTTAGCTATTACATTGTAGTGTCCTGACCTTTACGGTATTTTGAACTTCCCAAACGAATGATCACTTATAATTTTGACAAAACTTAAAAGCTAGATTACTTGCCCTTTTTAAATGGTAGCTGCAGTGGGTCAGGGTGCGTTCAAACATTCGAGTAAACACAAATAAACAAGAGAGAAAACATAAAATAATTCTATTATTCTGTTAAATTCATAAATTAAAATTCTGTCAACGTTGTACAATTAATTTACAAGATTCCTTAATAAATCTCTTCTTCGGTCGTGGCAGGTAGGCAACCAATTTGACGGCACTGTCACGGTGGTCGCCAGCCGCTGGTTTGGCGATTTCTAGAGGGCGGATGGATCTACTTTATCGGGTTCGTGGCGGAAGAAAGCAAAACTGTATTATTTGGCATATTTAGTTTATAAACAATTCGGTGCAATTTTTAAACATTCCACCACAACCCCAAGGTGAACTATAAACATTTCAAGGGTTGGTGCTAATACTTGAAACTGCAGGGCACCTGCTGCATGATCCGGCCATTGTAGGAGAGGAATATTGCTTTGCAGTCCGATAGCCGGGAAGGAAGAGAGGGTACAGTCGATACAGAATACAACATCGACAACGCACCCAGGGGTGAAAACTTCGTGACAGAGTGCTGTCTAACAAAGTTTTCCGTCAAGGTTTTGACAGGTAAGAAATCGTTGCGATCCGGAGTTGGAAAATAAGTCCTAACAGTGGGACGGTGGAGGTCTGAGAAAGCGTGAGTTTGCTCCCCCAGGTACTGGAGGTCTAAAGCGCTCAGGCCGGGTAGAGTTCTGCTTCAAAGCTTGGAATCTAAGCTTTGTTTAGTGGAGAAACTGTTTGTATTTATACTCGGCGTTATCGTGCAGGTTGACGTTAAAGGGGAGATAAAAAGTCTTGAACGCCGTGCATATCAGCATTATTATACATGAATGCTGCCATGACATTAAGGTTATCAAGGATTTTGCATTACTGTGAAAGGTTATCAACAAGGTGTTCTTTGAAGACACCAAAAGTGACATAAAATTAGCTATCAGCAAATATTAAACGCATTAATTGCGTTTCTTAATTAGATATGGGCCAGGATGACGTCATTACATTTAACAAGGCACAGTAAACGATAACGAATACATGAATATGCTGAAACGCTGTAACAATTAATCTGTGAACAGAAAAAACCATAGCAACGAAAAAACCAAATATAGTAATAAGAAAAGTACTACCAGGAAAAAAGCAGTGGCAGTTTAGTATAAGTAAAAGGTAAGTTCACCAAAAGTGCCTTACAAATTTTGAAATCATGTGTACTATCTGTAACACCAAAAAATATAAAGCCCCATTTTTGTTTTGTTATTACTCATATATTTTTGTGTGCCAGTCAAGTCATTTTTTAACAATTTATTTAAAAGTGTTACAATAACATAACATGTATATAACAGAAATATATAATTGGAATGGCGATTATGAGTACTTATCACATGCTTGTTTAAACGAATTCAAGGAAGAGTTTGCCGATGTTGCCATATTACCGAAGAATTTTTCATCAGTACTGTAGTCACTTCCAGAAAAACAGATAAGGTATCAAACAGACGAAGGACAAATGACAATCCAAGAAATTGATTGCAAGGCGAACTTAGAAAATCGGTCTGAAGGCTTGCTCAAGAGATGGACTTGAGGTATGGTAATTATCCTACAATTTTAAATAAATATCTAAATATGTGCCTCTCCGTTAAAAAAGTATCAAACCCTGTTACCCCGAACTACAATAACAAAATTTTGTATTATAACTGTTGTTAGAACATTTAAGTGATGGTAACGTCTTCACATGACATTCTCTTTCGATGAATCTATGAGGCTATGGCCCTTACGGTTAATAAATACACACTGAAGCTAATGACAAAAAGGCGCTGGTCATCTACCACGAACACAAATAAAATCAGTAAAGGGCTTTACTCAAAACTTCCCTCGCAAGTAGAAGTTATGAGACTAGACCTTTTTTAAAATCTCAAAAGACTGAACAGAATTTTAATATTTTAAAGTGCATTTTGAGTCCAAAATACGCCTGTTTTCACCAATAGTAAAAACTTGAGCTTTATGCAAAATATTACCTATATTTAAATACATAGTTCGCGAATAAAAGCAAAAATAGACATTTTATTTGTGTACGTGCTCATCCTGTATGCCGGGTGTTACAAGACAAAATCTCGAGAACCGTTTTAAACATGTCCATAAAATTTTGGTGAGGTAATAGGAATATGAGTGGACATATTTAAACATATTTTTGACATTTACCGCCTCTTTGTGTTTTTAGGGGAGGGGGATAACTTTGGAATTTTAAATAGGGTGAGGTACTTTTGTTTCGAAAATTCGAATCTACGTAAAAAACTACACATGTGTACAAAATACTTTTAGATTTGCTGTTTCGGTTACGGAATTATGATTGATTAGGTTACAAAATTTAAAAAATGTGAAATAATCGTTAAAACGTCAACGTTCTCAAGTAACTTAAGTAGCACTAACGTATTTCTATGGAAACGAATAATAATGCTGAAATAAGTGAACTTGATTTATTAGTAAAATTTAAAATTTTATCAATACTTAGTTAATCATAATCCCGTAATCGAAAAAGCAAATCAAAGTATCTTTTGCACATATACCTAACTTTTTTACGTAGATTATAATTTTAGAAACGAAAACACATCATCTTATTTAAAATTCCAAAGTTACCCCCCTCCACTCAAAACAGAGAGTCGGGCAAAATGTAACAAAGATGGTTAAATATGTCCCACCATATCCCAATTACCTGACCAAAATGTCATGAAAATATTTAAAACCGTTCTCGAGATATTTCCTTGTAACACTTTAAAGAACTTATTCGGTATATTGGGATGGTACGTCTCTAATTTGGGTGTTTATGATCTGTTAATAATTTAATAAAGGTACCACCCAAATATATTTTTGTATTCGTTTTATCAAATCTCAGGTTGATTAAAAGTGACTTGTAAAGGGATAGCTAAAATAAATAGTTGTATGCCCTTTATAATATCTTATTTATCTGCAACTAATCAAATAAAAAACGCTAGCTCAAATTTCGATAAAGCAAGGCTCGTCTCGGTTAAGTTCCCCCTGAATGCATAATTTATTGAAATTCGTTAACTACGGATCTGTTCTCCGCTTTAGCTTAACGGGCACAATCGAAAACTCTGAAATTATTTCAAGTGTTAATCAAGATGGATGCCGTTTACAAGATTGCGTTTAATTGAATGATAAATATTGTGAAATCGGTCAACGTGTTATCGGTAATTATTTGAATTAGACTGTTTTCCCGGCATTAATTTGTCTTCTGTTTCAGATCTTGAGGGAACGCTATTTCATTTTATTTTATTGCGTCGGTTTTGGGAAAAACATAACCTCAACTTAGATTACTGCAATATCCGGATCTCTGGCTGTTAATGGATGTTTAATATGCCTGGGATCGGCTTTCTCAGGTCGTACTCTTGCTTTATGGTGAGTTTCAGGCTCCTAGCGCCAATATTTTCTTGTAAAAACTAACCTGCGATTTCTGCAGCGGCAACCTCCTCGGATGAACTGAAGTGCCCAGATCTTCTCCTGGGGTGCTGGGATTGACGTGCCGGACTCCTATACGCTGGAGGGACGTGTAGCAGTTGAAACCCCGGGCTCAGGAAACCTCTTTCTGCCTGTAGCTCAGGATCGCAGGCTGGGATGGATCTGGCGAAGCCCTCGGAGACTTTAACGGTGGAAATTTATTTTCATATGAGGAAAATCGAAACCCACACTTCCCCTTGTACCCCGGTAAATTGCTAATACATTGGTGTACTTTTTATTATTAAATTCAATTGGTTTCTATTTAAAAAGTTAATTTATTTGGAGACACAAAAACTGGCTGTCATAAAATAATTTATTCATATGTCTACCTCCATTAATTTGTTATAAACAAAAGCTAGTTACCTCAAATAAATTTCGGATATTAACATGGTTCAAATACTAACTTTTAACAATAATTCTACTTAAAACTATGATTTTGTACACTAATACCTACTATATCTAAAATGATTACTGCGTTCATTAATTAATTATTCTGCAATTACTGGCATCTCATTACAAATGTATTCATTCTGGCAAATTCAAATGTTAGCTTTCCAGTTATGTAAAATATCTCACTCTGAGCATTCATGAAATGTCCATTAATTTGGCAATGCTAACAGAGTTGATTTATAAGGCTTAAAACCATAACAATATTTGACCGGAGGTATAGTCGGTTTCATGCCAGGTAGACATCTAAGCAGTTTTTGAGCTACACCGTCAGGAGACTGACAGATGACGAACATAGAAACTGAATATAAAATTTTATTCACTAGCTCTGGCAGAACAATTGACTCCAAATCAAGTTAGGTTAAACATTTATATCCTTTGTACGCTGTGTCTAGGTGCACTCTAATTTTTAGTATTGGTTGCACTCCCAGTCGTGATGGACATTAATTTGACATCAACTCATATAGTGTTTTAATCTATTGTCGATGTAGAGTATTACAACAACAATGACTGCAAATAACTTAACAAGTTCGACGGGAATAAGCTGCTTTGCAATGGGTAGGCGATGGAAGAGCGAATTTAAGTTCGTAATTTTTACCGACAGTGTTTCAGCGGCTCTAAACTATTTCTCCTGATATAAATTAGTGGATAATTTATTCGAATTCTGATCCAAGATTTTACATTTGGAGTGTACCCAATACTTCAAATTGCCTGCACTTTGGAGTCCACCTAGACACATTGTTCTAATTGTATTCAATGGCTTTAGATTTAATAGGAATATAACCCAATTTGAAATAAAGCTATTTTCAATTCAAGTAATAACCTCAAACATGCCAACACAATATTTTTACGATAAATCACACCTTCAATATTGTTTAAATAGGTAAGTACCCTTTTTACATCACTTAATAGATTTGTTTTATTACCGTCAAAAGTGCTTGGTCTCGCTGTTGTAACCTTCTTTTTCATGTCAACTGGAATTGATATACCGACCATGGTACTCTGGTGGAATATTGTCGCTTGAAAACAGTTTAAGGAAGCTGTTTTTATTTTTCTCAGTTATGAGCTAAGGACCTTTATGCAATGGCAACATATTCTCTGGAATATCGTCTGGTCTGGCTCGACATAAATTCTAAGCACCTTGTATTCTAGTTCGCAGTAGTTGTACTTAAAAAATAATGCAGTATAGTTTAGATCTTTTGTAAGGCATAGCCACGATACCTTGTCTTTTATGGTCTTTTTTCTATTTCAAAAAATCTGGTGTGATACACCCACACAACTTCCTTTTACAGTGATCTTATAATTAGCCAAAAATTGGATTTTAAATTTTTAAGCATTGGTCAAACATTTTCAAAAATTACAAATTCTACAAAACCGGTACAAAATAGAGCGTCAGTTCAAGAGACAAATTTTTTTTAGAATTTTAAGCTGAATTCAAAAATGTAATAATATACCGGGTGTTCTATTTAAAATAGAAGTTAATAAAAAAAATAGAAAAAACAACAAAAGAAACCCATTTTAGAAGTATTCAACTGGAAAATCACCTATCTCACATCAATACACATTAAAAATGTAATAAAAATGTAAAGTTTAAAAAAAATCGTTAGAGCCGTTTTTGAAAAAATCGAAAAAAACTTAAAAATCACAAGAGTAAACACCTACTTCCGGTTACGCGATTTTCTTCAAAAGCTTGGAGTCGCATCTACATAGTACACAAAACTTATATATGAAGTTTCAACGCCATACCTCTTTCCGTTGTTGAGATATGCTGTTCACAGGCAGACACACAGACAGACAGACAGACAGACACACAGACAGACAGACCAATGAAAAAAAATATGTTTTTTGGGATCAGGGGACTCTAAAACGTGAAGATCTGTTGAAAACTCAATTTCGAATTTTTGGGGTGAATCCAATACTTCCTTTATTGTAAAAGGAAGTAAAAAGTGATGCTAAAGATTTCAAATCCAAAACAATCTGAAAATCGTAATTCAGCAACATAGTAGAGGGTACTCTTTGACAGGGCAAGTTTGAACATATTCAATAAATAATTCATTGTATAAATGGCAACATTCCTCTTAGTAGTCTCGATAGCACCGTGTATCGAATCCACCTCTATGTAAGAGTGCGCCTGAATAAACTTCAGCTTTACCACATAAAGTATCACTTTTACTCCTAATAACATAATCTACTATTATCTTCGTTCGTCAGCGGAGATAATAACTTTATCTGCCGCGGGAGGAAATGTTTATTTCTGAGATAGAGGTACCTGGGTTACGCTCTTCGAATTAAGCTCGTGGCACAGGCGGCTATGCGAGCAGAGTTAATAAAGACTATGCATCCCTCCTGCATTTTTACTTCCTTTTACTATAAAGGAAGTATTGGATTCACCCCAAAAATTCGAAATTGAGTTTTCAACGGATCTTCACGTTTTAGAGTCCCCTGATCCCAAAAAACATTTTTTTTCATTGGTCTGTCTGTCTGTGTGTCTGTCTGTCTGTCTGTCTGTGTGTCTGTCTGTGAACAGCATATCTCAACATCGGAAAGAGGTATGGCGTTGAAACTTCATATATAAGTTTTGTGTACTATGTAGATGCGACTGCAAGCTTTTGAAGAAAATCGCGTAACCGGAAGTAGGTATTGATGTGAGATAGGTGATTTTCCAATTGAATACTTCTAAAGTGGGTTTCTTTTGTTTTTTTTTCTATTTTTTTTATTAACTCCTATTTTAAATAAAACACCCGGTATATTATTAAATTTTTGAATTCACCTTAAAATTCTAGAGAAAATTTGTCTCTTCAACTAACACTCGATTTTGTACCGTTTTTGTAGAATTTGTAATTTTTGAAAATTTTTAACAAATGGTTAAAAATTAAAAATGAAATTTCTGACTAATTATAAGATCACTGTAAAAGGAAGTTGTGTGAGCGTATCACACCAGATTTTTGTTACCTGCAAACCATTGCGGTGTACGCTTTAAACGGCATCGCTGGTAAATTACTAGGGACGCATTCCAAATAAGGGTGAGCAATTTCCTTGTTATTTATTATTTATACTAATTAACTGTTGAATAAGGCTTTATCTTCCGGCTCAATATTCTGCCGTTAATTGTTCCCTGAAATTTGTCCACTGGCGCACAGTCGAGCACGTGCTCTTAGCCAAGGTCGTTCCTCAAATAATTTCAATCAGAAATACTGCTTATCACAAGATGCCTTCACACCTGGTGACTGCTTCCAAGAACACTCTGATGGAGTGTTCCATTTAACAGTCAATGCCTACTACTTTGCTCTTTAGCATGTTACCTATAAATTCAGTAGTTTTATCAAACGCTATTTTGCTATCACATATGAAATCAGCTGAAAGTACGCAGTGTGTACACCAAGTATGAGGCACCCAAGGTAGGTGGTGATTTGATTTGGTAGCTAGATTTGTGTTGATGTTGTGTATAATAACTGGTGCCCGTTTGTATAAAATGTATGAAGTTTTTTTTTGTAACATTAAAAACCGCTGCCTGGTGCTTATTCACACCATATCCTGCCTAAGGTTAGAGCTAGCTAAGGTTGTGCTACCCTCATTTAAGGATGGTACAATTTTCATATGGAAAACGTTAAATCAGTCTACTTTTTTTCAAACAATTGACAGATTGTCACATTATTTATAAAATGTTAAAATTCAAAGTAAAGAGCAAAGTAAAGATAATGTATTATACACGTTTACTAGGAAGCGTGGCAGCACGTGTTTCATTGCAGCAATCGTGCTGTAATAAGCCCTCCTATTAGACTATACTATGCTGTTTTATTGCTACGTAGTCCAGGGAAATTAGACAAAATAAAAGCAAAACTTCGGAAAAATTCCCGGAAAGCTGGATTTTTGTATGAGCCTTGCTATTGTGGTTCTAAATAAAATGTCAAAAGTCCTCATCGATCCGAGTGCCGCTAAAAATTTTAAGGGGGGGCAAAGGTAACCAAAAACGGTATTTCGTGAATATCTCGTTAACGGTCACTTTTACAGAAAAAATATTGATTATCAAATTTGTAGCTTATGAAATTTATAACAATAAAGGTATCATAACTTTTATTCGTAAAAATAACCGTTTTGGAGATAATTCGATTTACAGAGTTGTAACTAATAGATGCACTCCTCAATGGCATGTATATCTCATTGGAGTTGCGACTTGAAATATTCCAGAATTTCCTTGTTTCAGAGCCCATAAAAATAGAAAGAAACACATATATAGTACACTGTAGTCTAGATAGAGAAGGAATGTGCTCCGAAGAGTTCCCCTCCGTTGTCATAAAACCTCAAGGGACATCTGCTTGCTATTCGTGTAGGAGCATAATAGTATATTATGTTATTAGGAGCAAAAATTATACTTTATTTGGCGTGGCTGGACTGTTTATCTGCCGAGCTTGCGAGGCAGATAATTATAGCCGAGCCACATAAAGATACTTTTGTTCCGAATAACATATAGTATTTTTTTTTAAACGTTTATAACAAATTATTTAAGACATTTTAAGAAACTTGGAATTATTTTAAGGTAGAGGATTGGATAGACTCATAAATGTAGGGTAATTTGGAGAGCGTCACTATGACTACACTATAAACAACGTTGTGAACAAAATCCGAAAAAAAAACTTTATCTCGTCAGTCTTGCTTAAATGTAACACCCGATATAAATGACGTCGATACTTGCGACTCCACTGAAGATGTAGATCCATCACGTTTCCTGACTGAATCTATGGAAATGAAGAAGACAGCAGAAGAACAAGAAGAAGAAGAAGATGATGAAGAGGAAAGCATACTGATTGAAATAGAATCTGAAGATGAATATTAATAACTCCTGTTTTGAATCCAAAATTGACTAATGAACAAGTTCATAATATTTTTTTTAAAATAAACATTTTTCAAACAAAAATAAACGTGGAATATGCCTACTGGGAACACCACATGAAAAAAAAACGCACCTTGTACACTACCTCGAAGGTGGTGTGGAAAAGAGTGCACGTTTCAACTCTGTAAATCGAATTATCTCATGATATCTTTATTGTTAGAAATTTCATAAGCTACAAATTTGATGATCAATATTTTTTCTGTAAAAAATGACCGTTAACGAGATATTCACGAAATACCGTTTTTGGTGACCTTTGCCCCCCCCTTAAAATTTTTAGCGGCACTCGGATCGATGAGGACTTTTGACATTTTGTTTAGAACCACAATATCAAGGCTCATACCAAAATCCAGCTTTCCGGGAATTTTTCCGAAGAGCAATGTCTAATTTCTCTGGACTATACGGACAAAGTTATGCAGCCTAACATTATGTTGCCAATGTAACCTAGATACAACAATTTTATTTCTAAAGATTACAATCCACAAGGTCTATGACAAAATATGTACCATGAAGTTAGGTGATTTTATGTGTCAATTCGAATAATGTCATAGATTTGTTTGTTAATTATAAACTAAGGAAACAAAACGAAGTTATGTTTTATGACTATTTCGATATTTATGTTCCCCCAAATCTCATAAATTTATGCGGTTAATGACAAGTTGACGCTGTCAAGCTGAACTTACGTTAGGAACTTTGATTCATAAAATTTAATTTAAAAAATGTTATCTAGTTGATTAGCATAATTGGACAATGGGTTGCAGAACTTTGTCCGCGGCATTAACAATATAGTAAGTATAATAATATACTATGTATTGCATGTATGTATAATCGTTAACCTCTTGTTACCTTAGCGGTGTAGAACCTGGTGCTTTGTATGCCAGCATCTGGTGGTGTAGTGCTCAACTTTCCCCTAGTTGAAAGATACAAAGTTGGAGCGCGCCGTTCATGCTTGTGTAGCAACCATTGTGTGTTAGTTGAGTGTCTTGGTGATGTATTGACCTTGTTACTATATCTGTTAGATCTGTGGTTCTGAGTAGAGCACAGATAATTTGGTGCCCAACTATGAATGGTCTCCGAACCCGATTCCAATCGCCAAGGCTGCGGCAAAATTCCGGCCCCCGCGGGATTTGAACGAGGACTTGCTTAATGCAAGCCTAGCGCTTTCCCAACCGCGCTACCCGGAATTTTCTTTCTTTATTAATTATTAAACTTGGCTATATATTTAAAATTTATCAACGGGTATTTACCTTCAGAAGTTTTTATAATGATACAACATGTTTTAACACAATAATTTATTTACATGCCAAAGTAATTATTGCAAAATTATTGAAAGTTATGCTACTTTATTCAACCTAAATAAGTATTAGATTGCACTTTCATCAACAAGTAAATATTAAGTTATACTGCCTTTATTTAAAAAAAAATACATTTTTGGAAACGTGCTGGAGCTTGTACAATAATAGCTTGATTTAGTTACCAAATGGAGTTTCAACAAAAGCTTGACACCTAAAGTTGATCTTAAACTCTTGACGTGCTGGTTTTGAAGTGTTTAATTGCAGTTCACAGATTTATCTTTGTATCGTAATTTATTTTACCCAAAATCCACACTGGCCAAACAATCAATTTTTGCAGCTAATAAATTGTCGATAATTAATACCCATAAGTCGATCGTCCATTGCTAACTCTGCAATCACAGTTTTAATTTGCAAGCAAAAATATCTTTAATATAGAATAATACCAGAGTACTAGTTTTTCTATACTTACATCGATTCGTGCGTATAAAGTGTCAGAAGGCTTATCTGCCAGGACTTCGGTTTGGGTATTTGGTAAAAAGGATACTGACAAAGCACAGCTTACAGTAGCGACTAGAGCTGGCAAATGGTTTAGATATGGTGAATGTTCAGTCTGGAATATTTAATATTGAGCCTCACAGGTTAAAGTAATATGAACAATTTCTGTTTAAACGATGATGATAATTATTTGAGAAGAAATCGTGTGCGTTACTCTTCAATTCGTTTAAGGTTGCGTAGTACATCCCATTAAATACATTGCCACATTTTCTTCATATAGGCAAAATTAGATAATGTATAAGACAGGTATCGAATCTGAATTCTATTTTTATGTTCTTTATCCTAGTTAACTGCAGAAAACTATTTTCAAACCTTAAATAACAACCGTTCTTTTCATCAATATTTCAGTTAAACAGATGTGTATTTCAGTTTATATCTTCTATAAAGATTCGTTATATAAAGTTACTATACTAGAATCATTTAATTTAATTTTTAAAAAACATAGTTCGCTACATCAAAAATTTAAATTATTGTGGAGGTGGAGAGGGGCTGAGGGTCCTTAGATATCAATTACGTTATACATATTATCTCTTTAGTACAAAATTAAAAGTTTGCTATATTTGCTTTTGAAACTGGTCACCCAGTATACTTGGACCTTATGTAAAGGAATTTGTACACAATTTTGTATCTAGAGGAAAAAACATCGTAAGAGGTATTTACATATAGAAGGCCGGAAGAGTAAGATTACGCCCGCTGCCAAAATTTGAGGGCCGACGAAAGAGGCCCTTTATCTGGCTAAGGGCGTAGAGTTTTTTAACGCCAAAAATTTCCTTCACATTTAAGGTGCCGGACGGTAAAGTAATTTTCGGCCCGGTTGTGCGTGAAATATAAAACTGCAACACACCTTTATTGTACCCCATAATTGCTCAAGGAACCCATAATTGCCATTGCGCTAGATGGGTTAATAAGGACAAATGCCACTACTCAAGGAAAGGTATTATAACCCTATCATGCAGGATGGCAAAATGTTACATAAGATTTTCACGAGGAAAAGTAAGACTTATAGGAATGTTTTCCGGAAACTACAGACAAGATGGTCCTAGTTGGCGACCCAGCATCTGAAGGATGCAACGGAGAACGAGAAGGAAGAGAATACCCTGTGTAAATGTATATGTAAATGAGGTATTAGCTCAAAGGGTGCTGCTATGGGTGTAGCATAATAAACCCACTTTGAAGCTTAAGTGCAAATGGATCTTGTTTCCCTCAAAAATATTAAAAAGAATCTTAGCCAAAGATTAACTTCTAGCTATATATTGTAGTTGTATGATGCTTACAGCAATAATTCTGGTTGCATAACTAACTTAACAAAGATAATGAAAGATTGAAATAGGTCCAGATTTGGTATTTTATTTATTGCAGCAATAAGAGTCACTATTAAACATTGATAATTACGTAACACATGATCAGCAATAACTGTATTTAATTAACAAAGGTTAGTAATTGTATAGAACGATATCGTAAGGGCTGCGGTTAGCTTGTATTCAAATTGGTGCTCAATATGGCAAATGTAGCTAATTTTATGATGACTGACTGATTAATTGTGTACCGTCATGACACGATAATAAAATCGCTTAAGAATAAAGGCGTTTCTAGGCTCTACAGAGGTTTAATGCAGCGTTTTCAGTTATATCGAAATGCCAACAATCGATGACGCAGCTAAAGGAATTATAAAGCATTGCAAGAACGCACAGATGAATGCAAACAGCAATCTGAAAATTAATGAAGACTACAAAAATGTGCTAGTGGTGTGAATCAGGGTTTGTTAACTAAAAGTGGATAAGTACAACCAATTGATAGGTTAGAGTTTCCTGAATAACATTTACAAAAACAATTATAAATTAAGATCAAAGATTATACACTTACAAAAAACAATTGTAAATCATGTTGCTATGGTGACCTAGAGTGTCGTTTATCAGACAAGCCAAGCCAAAAGCTTGTGTGTTGTTTGGCTTTTCGATTTTGATAAATTTTCTTGATAAAAGTATATAATTTGTGCCCAGTTGTTGCGTTTTATTTATTGCCGCTGTGCGGAGGCCAGCTGTGGCTAAATTGGCAGTATTGCAGAATGCAGTTCCAGAGTAAATTGGATCTGGAACTTCGCCTGTATGTGATCGTGTTTCGAGCAAGATCCAATAAGACTGGGAGGCTTGGTTCGTCATTATGCAGTTGAAAAACAAACTCCAGGTTAGCCAAACGTACTTGATTATTAGATATGCATTGTTATAATTTACCTGAGGTGAACCGATTGATTGTTGGTTAATTTGTGTTCAAAATGCCCTGAATTTTCTGTTTCGAATAGATGTGTATGGGATTAATATTTTGAGGTTAGGATCGAACATTTGCCATACAATGGATAACTTTATCTAAAGTGTGACAATGTAACCCTGTAAATAAGACTCTCAATTGCTACCCGGCGCCAACGTTTTGAAAGTTGCAAAAGAACAAAATATAGAAGGCAACACACCTGTACTAAAGTAAACAATAAATTAAACAACCATATTTTTTATTAGCCACAAGACATGGGAAATATAAAATTCAAAATAAGCTATGTTGCGAAGGTACTCAATTATTTATTTAGTTATCATAAAAATATAAATAATAAGCACTGTATAAATAATAGGCTAATCAACATAATATTTAAGTAAATATAATTCTATTATGATTTGTTCCAACCGGATTGCCTTTAATGCTTAGCAAATAATAACTATCTAACATTTCAGTAAAAATGCTAACCTGGTTTTAAGACAATAGAGTAGCAATTAAGTTAAATTTGGATGTTTGATATATTCCAATCGTTTTATGTAATGAATAAAAAAATATAAAATAGAACAAACAGATGCACGAAATAGATGATGTGTTAAAATGTCAATTTTGTCTTCTAAATACGCCATTGAATTTGTGCATTCATTTTGAAATATTGACGAGTTGATCGAAGCTGGAATTATAAAAGCAGAGCAATAAATTTTCAGTGAATCCAAAAACTGTTTCTGCAGTTACCTGGACAAAATACGTAAAATTAAAATACCAACAGACACCGTTTTACATATATTTTATTTATACTAAAACTAGATACTATTGATGTACGATGCCCCTATAGAGTGCTTTATTTGCTTATCCAATGATCGTATTATTTATAAAGGAGACAAAATACAGTTCTACAGTAACACTTACTAGAGGTGCGATAATTCGTCCTTCTACTACCCTGCCTAACCAATATAACGACATGCCAACGCCTACTGCTGTTACTCGGCAAGGCGTTGGAAACAGCTCATTCACGTAATACATAACTAAGCAGTATACAACGTGCCCCAATGTTTTATGGAACAGTACTAGTCCAAAGAAGCTAAACTTATCTGGAAATTATTAAAGAGTGTTATAAACGGCGAACGATCGAACTAGAGAATTTTAACCGTCAAATTCGATCCTCTCCAAAAACAGTAAAACGTCAACAACCCCTAGTGTCAAACAAAATAGAAATAGAGTTTTCTGCGTACCAGCTTTTATACTTAACAAGTATCCCACCATCGAAACGATGATCTGCACAAAAAGCCATGCATTAAGACAGCGAAATTAAATATGACAGTGGATTATTTACATACCTGAAGCATAACGTATAAAAGGTAATAGCGCCACCCAAATAAGTGCTGAAATGGTTTGTTGAGTCGAGCTGAAACAGAAAATTAGTAGCCATCCTATGCTCACCAGAGTTTGTTGATATTGCAATCCCAAGCAAAGGATAAAGATAGCAATAGTATAATAATAATTATGATACTTAAGTTATAAAATTGGTTGAGGTTGTTATAAATAGATTTTGAACTGGATTAAATGCTTACCGCTAATATCATTAAATATTCCAGAAAGCGTAAAAAGTACGGCGCACGCTTTAACTCTCGTTGTGTAAACTGATAGGGAAAAATATCGTATTACACTTCTTATAGTGGGCTTGGAAGGCGCTGCTTCGGCCATGTGACTAGCATTTGGTTCAACATCTGCTCCGTACTCTTGTAACGCTTTCCAAGCCGCGGCTCTTCTTTTTGTGAACATTAACCACCTTGGTGATTCCACGGTATACCTAAAATAATATGTTGTAATACACAAAATTGGAATAAAAGCCCATAGACCCCAATCCTAGCACCGAGAACTAAGAAGAACACCTTCGATAGCTAAATATCTAAATTAGCTTTCGTTTAAAATGCATAGCAATTCAGAATTATTTACATTTTAACAACATAAACATTTTAGTTCTTCATTTTAAAGACTTTGGTGACTCGTTAGGTGCAAAATTCCGCCAAAAAACTTACATTCTTGTATTTATTCGAAACATGGGTTCATAGAAATGTATCCACGGTCTGTCAATAGGTGCAAAAATAAGGTTTAAAAAGAAATCCATACAAGGGAAAAAGCTTTACACCTTTACAGCCTGTGTGTTGTTTTCCTTTTATTATTTCATTAGAGAAATTTGAATCAGAATCAGAGAATGGTAGTGATTCCGATTTTACTGATGAAGTATTGGAGGATTTACATTTTGGCTAAATATAAAGAACTATTTGAAAAACTCTTAGGTGAATTTATCGTGCTAACGCAATTAGACATAAAATTCCGATTACAGAAAGGCATAAACGTAGTAGGGTCAGCCCTGGATTTTTGCCTCTGGGCACGATCTCGCTAATTTAGCTTTTATATTGTGTGGCAACTGCTGTTTTAATGTAGAAAGTCATCGATCCTTCCGTTTTCTCCAGTATGACCTGGTAAATGACGCACTTGCGGATTAATGGCTAGCTGCATCCGTGGAAGTTGTCGTTATCATGGGTGCGACGATATGAATATCAACTATGGATGCATTTGTTCTGCCAGTTCTTGGAACCTTGGGGTCACAAGCATAGTATTGAATGGTGCAATTAGCGCACACGTGCGGAAAGGCTTAGTCAGCTCAGCTATGGAAGCGACCGACGCGTTGGAAATTCCTGTTAATCATCGTTAGTCTCTCTGCGGGGCCCCACCAATCAAATGGAGTCAAGCGAGTAACATGTGATAGGGCTCCAATTAAAGTCTAATCACCTGATCACCCTTACTCTTCCTACTCGAAATTAGATGGAGCGTCAGTCTTCGAGTGCAGTTTTTACAGTTTAGCATTTATAAGAGCATCTGAAACATGGATAACGGATTCGTAGCCCTGGATGCGGATCCATTGCTTTCGGGGCAGCATTCATACCAGTTTGAGCCGTTCCCTCGGCTCTTCGGAGCACAACAAGTAGTTAGAAGAGAACACCACATAACACCATCATTCAGTCATAAACTTTAATTATTGGCAAAAAGTAAATAATTTTGTGAAGACCTATGACATACATTAAATTCAATATAACTAGAATAAATTAATAATTAATAAAGGAATTTTAGCGGCTGCAAGGAATTAATCACAAGTTAAGTCTTGGAGGCAAAAGCTGGGCTGTCGCACACAAACCATGTCAACAGGCCAACGCTTTGTCCTCCTTTTCAACTTCACGAGGCCGTTCTTTTTAGGAAGAACCTAAGTCGGTGACGTCCATTTTATACCATTTTATTTAAGCTACCAAGTCATCGAATTGAACCTCCACCTTCTCGACGAGTTAACCTTTCAAAATTTTGATACATGAACATTGACACTAGCATTTTACCAATTTGCTACCACACAATTGTCGAATTAAAGTTGTAGCCGGCTCTTCTCCCATAATTCCCGTCTACCGCGTAATAAAAGCTGGATGGATTTAAAAAAAAGTTGTTAATGTTGGTGGCACTGTAAGTCTGTCAAATTCAGTTTTGACACTAACTGACGCAAAACCTAATTTGCTAACCTCGAATTTGACATAGACCTACAGTACCACTAACATAAACAGTGCCAACCTAAGAAAAAAAATCACAACCATTTGTGGTCACCCGGTACCATTAATGTCAAAACACGTGTCAAATTCTTTTGATGGAATAAAATTAGATTTTGTCGATTATTAACCGCTCTCATTAACATACTTGTTTGTTGAATAACTATTTCATTATGTTAAATAATTTTCACACAATAGAAGTTCTGAAGCATTTGTTCTCCAAACTTCCATTAGCCAGGTGTTCAATCAGCCACTGTTTCAGAAATTACTCAAACACACAAGCGCGCAGCAGCGCAGCCTAGCTACCTCGATAAAGTACACTCCTTGCTTAAGGCTCAGTGCTTTATGTCCCCAAACGACCAGCTGATGCCTTATAAATCAGTCACAACGGTCGTTAGACCATTAAAAATACAGTAAAAGTAACTTCAAGATTGGTATATGAGCCTTAGAACACACACGTTAAACATATAATTTTAATATATCAATTAAAACACTCGCTAGCCCATTAGTAAGGTTATATAAATAATTTCAAGATTGATACATGAGCCATAAAACACACGTGTTGAGCGGTAGCCTCTTCTCCTAAGCTTGGCCAAAACTCGGTCACGCTATCTCTTATTTCTGTAGCGATTCAGCCAATCAAATTGCCGAATTAAGGGCCTGCTCCGGTTTCAAATAATGGTGGCAAATGTCTTATTATTGCCGGCCACAATCAGCTTTACGACCTTTTAAAAGGGTCCCGCATAGTTCTACGCATTCAAGCAAGTTGTGTAGTTGGTGCCGAGTGTCTTTACGTGTTTTGACCACGACGGTTCCAATTTCCTGAGTTATCTTCTCAATCTACGGAACCGATCGATCTAAGTCACTTAATAAGAAATGCGTACCGGAGTTTTGTATCGTCTAGTGGCACTCCCATATTGTCTTGCACAAGGGACTAGACACATAGACCAAATTCTTGCACGGCAGCATCGCTTGCCATTCCGTGGTGTCAATTTTTCTCCCGGATTCTCGGGCAGTTACGCCGGCCTCTCTTGGCATCGCAATCTATCGAGCTTTCCGGATTCTTCTGCAGCACTGCAACGACACGTTCAAGCGCGATTCCGGAAGGGACATCAAGCAACACAAATCGCAGCGGGGATCTTAGAAAGGTAACGGTAAAATTTATACTAATGTAGATGCCTAGAATTTTCGCTAAGTGAAATAATGTCGCGGAAACAAATTAAAGTGACACACGTTTAAAACACCCCTTATAGCGGCAAAATAGTCATTATCATTTCACGAATTCATAATCCTGTAAATAGTTAAATTAAGATTACCGAACGAAAGTATTTAGCAGCTTGTAAAACACGATGATGTAATGTAAAATTTTGGATTTAGTAATTAAGTATTTTGTGATCATTGTACATAGTAATTTTGATGTTTTGACATTAATTTACTGAATTTTTATTTTTCTTTTTGCTTAGATTTGAAGGTTGTTGCAGGAGCCCTTCCCTGTATTTAAGTGTCAAATGTTCTAGCTGTAAGAAATCGCTTAATGTAACTTCCATTCGGAACAGCGCAAGAAGGCCGTCGCTGCAGCATTACCAATAACACACCTACGAGTGATTTTCTCGTTCCACTTTTACGAAATCGCTGAGTATTATTATTAAAAAAGTGGTGGCGCTCAGGCATTTCATCCCCTTTTAAGTTATCGAGCTCTTGCCCGGTGTAACGGACAATTCCGAAATAACCTACGCTTTTTTATTATTACCACTCCGGGCGAACTAGGCCTGTAATCACCCAATACTGTCGTAATCGCGTTTTATCGGGTAATAATAAATAGTTATTTAAATGACAAGAGAACAAAATACAACGTTACTAGCGAAGTAGAAAGGTTACAGCTCCCGAATACAGCAACCGCAAACTATAAAATCAGCCGCAATTCTATGACGTAAGCTGTTAAAGCCATGAGCGGGTTACGGGGGTCTCGAAAGGCGCTTTATAATATTTACAATAAAATAAGCTAAACGGTTTTGAGAAGATTCTAAACTGTTTAGCCCTAGAGCATTTTCATTAGTGTCCCAATCTCTTAAGCATATCCAAAAATGGAAACTACCACACCTTTTGCAGGGAGGAACTACCTTGCACTGTTTATGTCAGTATGACTTTTGCATTGTAAGTTATAAATTTGTCAAATACCGATACCCTAGTCACATAAAACAACTCACCAAAGTCCAAACGGGAGTACAAGCAGCATAGAAATGTTCGCTAAAAGCACATGTCTCCAGAAATACATGAGTTGGCATAATATATATGCGGTGCAATGTGCAATAGGGAACAAGATCAATATTAAATTTGCCATGCACACCCTGGTAGTTTTGCTACATTTTTCTATAACTAAAATAGAAAAACGTATATAATGACGTATAGTTCATCTCCAAAGCTAATGTATATAAATTTAATTTTCTGGTGCTCCTAAAATGCATGACATATTTAAATGGACAAGGGATTAGAATGGCCAACGCGCATTTATTTGAATTAATAAATTTCGAATTCTTCACCTGTGGAAAGCATCTCTGTTCTATATTTCACAATTTGTCACGGAGATGTAAGAGTTTGGCATTGTGCTCTGAGAGATAGAGCAGCCGATGACATCTTTGGAAACGCAGTCATCCAGTACGTCTTTAACGGCGTACTGTGTGATGTGGTTAGCATCCTACCTTCGATTACTATCTTTATTCCAGATTATATGTGACATAACTCTTTGGACAGAATTTACATCAATTTCATAATATTTTAAAACATTCTGCCACGTAGTGGTTTTGTGCACCCCGGCCGTTGTTGTACAACTTTTTATTTGGTAGATCTTAAAACTCGGTGATAGGTTTTGCCTGAGGAATATTGGGTGGGTTGCCACGTTTTGGTATAAATGGAACATTGTGCTGAGTCTGGCCAAAATGTTATTTCATCATCAGCATATGTATTTCAGATGTGTAAGGACAATTTGTACATTTAGAACTTTCCCGCCTTTTCTCCCATTTTTAGTTTTTTTCGCGGATTACTTGCGCCCAAATTAAAAGTTCAGCAAGGTTTAAAAACTTATTTCCTTTCGTTTAGAATATTAGCTCCTTGCAGCTTATTTACGTTCGTCGATATTTAAATCCAAATTTAGCTTTGTCCTCACATGCGTGATTCAATGTGATTTTATCACATTTTTAATGAGTTCTCGACGCTAGAGAGGCGATACTTTGTTTACTGGTAATTCCCCTTTGTAAGCGGAAAGATGTTGCACAACTAGACGTCATTCTATGATTTCATAAACAGAGTACAAAATTTAGTAACGCCTGCGCGTAGTCATTTTGGTTTTAGGATTTTGGCCCGGATTATTCATTCAGCGGCCGGCATTAAGACCGTCCACAAATGTTGGTCGCTGTTTCCGCGGCGGCGGCTCTGTCGGCCCCGCGCCGCTTAAGTCGAAATATGTGAGAAGTGTTGGAAACCAGATAGGTGTCGTTTGTCAAGCCCCGTGTTAAAAGCATGGAGTAAGAAAGAAGCAGACCGATCGCCATGCTACAGGATCTGCAATGATATTTACGGCTCTTTAACAGTACAGTATCTACCACTCGTAGCGCTGGTGTTCCCGCCGGATCTTCGATTTGTCACGTGATCATTACATACGACCGCTGCGGCAAATCAAAAAGTAAACCAGACGTAAACAAACCCCACCCTGCCGCCAACTAACCCGGCGCGGAACATTCGCACCGCGAGTGGCAGACTACGGTACTACTACCATGCGGCTCATGGGGATCGGTCTCCTTACCTCTTACTTCATGGTTAAAAGTGACGTGTTGATAAATGTTTAGCCGAGAGATCTGTATCGTGGAGCAGGCACCTCCAGTTACGCTTGAAGCGGATTTTAAATGGAAACCTCGTGTGTGAACTAAACTGTCATTGTAATGAGGCCACGAGTTTCGTACCGTAACTCTGCCTATCGTATTTTCTTCATTCTTACTCTTACTAGGGATATAACGCTGTTCAGACCTGCTTGAGCCGGCCTGCAGTTGGTTGGACAACGTCACTAAAGCAGGTGAATTCCTTCAAAGCTGTTGTGTCAGTTCATAAGGATGTAACAAACTGACACTTTGGTTGTAAAGAGCGTTTCGTGTTGTAATAATTTGGCGCCCTTGTCGTAAAGTAGTTTTTATGCTATAACAGATTACGCAATTCTCGACGCACGGTCGTGTGTGAAACATGAAAATGTCGATCTAATACTCGAACTGAGGTTTTTACTTCGTATTCAGCTCTTCTTAACATTTGGTCGACAACCGTGCAGACAACCTTGGGGAGTTCAGTTTTAACTAAATTTACACAAGATATTCCTTGTTTGCATTCTCTTCAAGTTCGATAAATTATTAAACTAACATATTTTGGTCTCTAAAGACAATGACAATATTGCGTTTAAGTAGTCGTCCAACCAATTGATAAATACTCATTGGGACTTCAAATTTCTAAGGCATTTCGAATAACAGCCAAAACATACATAACACAAAGATTTTAGCTAAAGAAGCGATATCAACTAGACTTAAAATTAAAGAAACTGTATATATTTTAGAGCAAAACCGAATGCGTGTCCCCACATTTAGCTGATTTAAATAGTAGAACTTCAGCAAAATAAGCAATGTCTCATCGTTAATTTTTAATTTAATTAGTCAGTTGTTGGAAATAGAAATATGTTTGGTTTTGGAAACCTCCGTGTTCTAATATTTTTCATTTTGAAATGTGGTAAAATACTTTCTGATTGTAGAAGTTCAATCTGAAAGATGCGTAAGGAAAAACTTTTTATATTGAATGCTCAATGACCATGCATTATATTAGTTAATAAGTAAGAGTAGGTGAACATGGTATTGATATGAAAAAACAAATTATATTTTTTATTTTATAAAAAAATATCAATACTACTTCCAAAGATCGTAGTACGTTCTAATTGTAATTTCATTAAAAAAAGTATAGTGAGTCTTGCCAACACTGTCAATATGCTCTAATTCGTTGTCCTTTTAAATGCCTGCACAATATACTGTCACAGTACCCTGTGATTCTACTTAATGCATGTCATACACAACGTGAAAATAACGAAATCAGAAGGTTCTCCACAACCAAAAATGATTCTTCCCAGTAACAAACACCACTTGGATGGCAACAGTATGACTGCGTAAGAAAGCAGCTGCAGAAGTGAAGTGACCACAAAGGTAGGTTTTCGGCCGTATCTAGAAAAAGGAAGGGTTTTAGCGCCTATTATTGTAACCATTTTACCTACATGTCGGAAGCAAATCCTACTATTGTACATGATATAATCAAGGTAATCATGCGCACATCCCCTATAAGAACATACCATTTTCTTTCAATACAGAAGAACTTAAACTACAACAGCAGCAATCAGTAATACATGTTTCTATTGCATCACGTTACTCACCTCCTCCCGTAAACAATATTTAGGTAGCCTGTGTTTGCTATCTGTGAAAACAGGTGGCGGACCTTTTACAACATATTTATAACAAGGTATCTGTTTAGGGTTAGTAGTTTCGTTGTTGATTTCATCCATAATTGCTGTGTAATTATATTTGTGTCTTTCTACCAAATCAGTGTAATTACGAAGGTCGTAGTCGCAGTATTCATTTCGAACCCTAGAAACATGTTTTAGTTGTCACCGTAACATTGCAGTATTGACGGAAGGTAATCGGTACTCACCCAGCAGTGCGCAATATATGGTTATTAACAGATATATCTACTATTTGTTCAAAATCGAAGTGTTTTTCCAGCGGGGGTACTTGACATCTGACAGCGACCACAAAATCCGAATTAAAAGAAGTTAGGTGTATAAGAATGGTACCCGAATACCACATCATAAAAACACACGCTATCACCAATTCCAGAGAGAACTGACCATTTATTTTAAGTACTCTGACAAATTCAGTTTCTGCTACAAGATATCGGATATTAAATAGCTTTTTCGAAAATATTCACAAGCAGAAAAGTAGAGATTGTGTTGCGTGTATTTCTTAGGAGTGTTTGTTTTTTCATACCACTGATTGAATGCAAAAGGTTTTACTAAGAGGAGGAGCAAAAGCTGATGCAAAAAGTATATTAAATAGAAAAAGCTGAAATGTCAACAAGGATTATAGTAAGAGCTAGGGCACAACATTACAAAAAAAAACTAAATAGCAGGCAATAAAATAATCAGCACAAGTAAAAATGTGCCTTTAAGTAAATGTTTCTATAAGTAATAAAAAATATACAACTAATTAAAGAACTTGATAACATAGCGATAAAATGTAGCTTGGAAAGGAAAAACGTCGCGATAAAACAATAAACAATTTAACAAATAAGTTTAAAGAGCGACCCAAAAAATTATAAGAAAATAGTAATTGTACACGTGACCTCATAAAACAAAAACATATAAGTTTTACCAAAAGAAATGACGTAGGAGGCGAGTAGTCCCAGATTTTACCAGAAATGATCATCTACACAAATTTGGCATTTGGAAAGCTAAGAAACACCTTATAATGAGTCTATAACCAGAGCTGGGCAGTAATGAATTACTTTGTAATTAAATTACTAATTAAATCCCTTTTTGTTGGTTTGTCTTGGGTTTGAATTACTTTACAAAATACGGATATTGTAATTGGTAATTGCCATTTAAGTTAAAAAGTGTTTAATGACTACTTTTTGAAAGTAGTTAATTACTACATTTAATCACTCAATTACTTCGAAGCAATGAAATTACACTGAAATTACTTGGAGTAATTGGAATTACTAACGATAATTGAATTATTTTCTTAATACAATTACTAAATTACTAACTTCGATATAGTATTAAATTTCCAACACGTAAAAAATAAGATAACGGCTTAATGTGCTACATGTTAAGTAAATCTCAACTGGATATTCCTGGACCAATATACATATGATTGATGATTTTCCATGACTACTCGGATAAAATATAATTTTTTGCAACATTTGTAATTCCATCGATGTGTGCACGAGCAAAGAAGAAAATATTTGGTGCAGATGCGTATGTTTTTAGATGGGATGTGCATATATTGTATTTTGTGTAGCTTGCTAATAATTATTGTGTAAGAGGCCAAAAATATGTCTGCGGTAAGTACTACAGGTTACAAAACACAGTACGGTAAAAATATAATTTATTCATTTCCATGAAGTTAACGACTAGCTTGATCAGATCTACCTAAATGCAAAGATACGACCATTTATATTGAAAGTAATTGAAATTGTTATTTAAGTAGTGCAATTACAATTGGACCACTAGTAACTACGAGTAATAATTGAATAATTACTATTTGACTTATTGGAATCCCTGGTAATTCAACTACGTTATTCGGCGGTAATTGGTAATTAGTAATTATTTCTTAAAGGTAATCATCCCAGCCCTATTTTCCAGTTGATAGATAAAAGACCTAATACATGAAAAGGAAAACCAACATCAAAGACGTAAATGAATAGGTAGAATGCTTCAAGTGGAAATGTGTATGACTCCTATGACCGAGAACAGGACGTAATGTTAATTAGCAAGGTAACGGTTTGGCGACATAAACCGGCAAGAGAAATAGAGGAATTCTACGTGTAGCATTGAAAGATGACTTAGCACAAACTGCCGGACCACACTGAACGAGCACAACAGGAATGGGAAAACCTGAGGGAAGGGTGTATCCAAAGATAGAGTAGTAAATATTGAAGTCTCTCTGGTGATCTTATGATAAAATCTTGGAAAAGCTACATTCATGTTAAATTATTTGTTTTGCAAATCTTAAATTCAAACTATTATTATTATTATTATGTAACTTTTAACTGCTAAGTAGATTCAGTCAACTTAGATTTATCAATCCCTAGCTTTCATTAGACATAACATCTGCGAGCTGTTTTTCTACCTGATTCTTCCTGACTTCCACTTCACCATCCAAGAGACTCCTCTGACAGAAAAAGCTTGTTCTGTAATGCTTGGTACAACTATGTAATTTTTTATTTTCACAATAGTTTAACTGCCAACAATTAACACCTGACAATTTCCTCAAATAGGCCAGCTTCACTGACAGCTACAGTATCTGTTGTGGAGATTGCAACGTTGCTTATTACCCATTCTTAAGTCTGCTCTTCCTGCATACATGCAGAAAATTTCAAGTGAAAAGAATTCTGGTGTTCTGTCTCTACAATAGTTTGAATCATTAAAACATTCTAAGTCGCCTTTCTTGGTTTTTACAATATACCATAGTTTAAAGTATCTCAATATTGCTGTTACACTCACAAAATCAACATTATTTAAATGGTCTAACGTTTTCGAAGTGCTACTGGTCAAAAATATAGAAGCACCGACTGTTTCTCTATATGGAAACATAATCGCTTTCATTATTCTTTTCCTTTTGGTTCCTGATTCAGCATCATTTTTAACGATAGGCGTTGTAACGGCCCGATTCGTGCCACCGCCACCGTAGTGTTTTAATAACTCTGGTATTTAACCTTTATTCTGCCAGTAACCAACTAAACTGTACCTTTTATAATGTATCAATTCGTTTAAAACGCATTGTGCACTTAAAACATACGAATTTCAGGCTCCAGACTGTGTACGGGCAAATAAGCTGGATAGCGTTGGGTGTAGTTATAAATAGAACAAAGCAAGCGGTCCGTGACGGGAGAAAAGCGGAGAGTCAGTCGCTCGTCAGTAAGCGACCAGTGTGTGTCGCCCAAGAAACAAGTGACTAAACGCGAAGCCTTGCGGTTGCAATTGTAGGAAATCTGCTTCGAGACGTAGCAGCTCGTAGCGGAAGCCAATATTCCGACTGTAATTCAAACGTCGCAGAAAGCAATTAGAATCAGTCTTTAACCTGTAGATATTTAAAACAAAAATAATCCGCTGTTGATAACGTATAGCCTTTATACACATTGTGTGCAGGTACTAGGTACACACGGCAACTAGATACAGAGACGGTTTAAAATTTTAAGAAAAACAAGCCGTCTGTTTGTCTAGTTACCGTGTGTACCTAGTACCGTGAGACCATTTAAAAGCGGGACAGAGAGTGCCATGGAATTTCTGTTTTAGATTCGAACTTTGGTTAACAGCCATTTGTCAATTTATTAAATTAACCTCAAACAAGACAGAAGCTTTATTAAACGTCAAAAACAAACATTCCAAAGCACTCTCTTTGAACATGTATTGTAATATTTAATTATGTCTTGTTTGAGGTTAATTTAATAAATCGACAAATGGCTGTTGCCCAAAGTTCAAATCTAAAACGGAAATTCCATGGCACTCTCTGTCCCGCTTTTAAATGATCTCACGGTACCTGCAGACAATGTGTATATTATTCTTTTTTGGACTGCCACTGTGTAGTTTTTTTATGTCTTGATATGAATGTATAACCTCTTCTAAATTATATGTATGTTCATATAAACTGTTTGGTTTTAATTTTTGGCAGTGTTTGCATGCATAATCAGTATCCTAGGTGACAACGAGCAGCTGACCAGAGCAATATTGACAAATCCCGTAGCTGCATTGAGGGTAAGAGCGGTCTTGTGTTTCGACGACTGATTAACCTAGCATACAAAAGGAAATATAAATTCAGAGTACACTAGAGTACGTGAAAAATCCACATAACAGTTACGGTGCCCAACGTAAAGGCTAAACAAAGAACCATTACAGCTTAGAAATAGGTTTGAAATCTTGCATGCCAAACCTTACTTTTATTGAACCATCTTCTAAGTTTTATATTTCTACTTCCAGGAAGTATTAACCAGTTTTATGATATTTTGGATTTTTTCAAAATCTCTTAAAAAATTCTGTTTCACGTTTTCACTGTTGAAGGCTGAAAATCGTCATGAACATATATTATTAGGATTAAAGCCGTGCAGCCTTTCTTAATACACAAACAGAGATCAGCATCACATCTTCTAAAACTGAGTCCTTCATGAGGTGTCCGATTCGCTTGTTACAACATTTAGGAGCTTGTTTCAAACCATGAACACTCTTTATAGGTAGAAGACTCGATCTGTACCGTTTTTGAAACTGTCTGCCTGTTTCTTGAAGCATCTTCATGAAGTTCTCGATACAGGAATGCCGTAGAAATTTACGTACATCAAATAGCGTAATTTTCACTTTCTCACTACAAGTCTGGTCGTAACCTTCATCATTCTTTTGTAAATATCTTTTTATGACAGGTTTTATACTAGCGTAACAGTCATTTTCTCACTAGCAGCTGCACTTGGTAGAGAAAGTGTGGTTGTAACCTTCATGTGTCTTTTGAAATATCCCTTTATGACAGATTTTATACTTTTCTACAGAGCCATCTGGGGTAATTTTAATTTTATAATTCCATTTGCAAGGAATTGCTTCTTTTCCAATTTGAAATTTCTTTAAAATCCAGGTTACGTTTGCACTATTGACTGATTTTCTTTCATGGCTAAAAACCACTTCTCTTGTCTTTGCTTTCAAGAGCTTTTTGGTAATTTGCCGGTTCTTTTATTTTTAATATATTCACAGCAACTGACGTAATGGAATCTGCTAGTTTAATTGATTTTCGTCAGCCTGCTCTGTTCCTCATTTCTCTTGTTGTACTTGTATATTCTCCATTTTCTTTATCAGTTTCATTATTTTCTAATCTCAACTCTTCTATATTGAACACATTTTCTATGTTTTAATTGATAGTATCTTTCGTTCGTGTATTTTTCTGTCATTTTGATTGTTTTTCCTTGTTCACTGTTATGTTGATTGTTAGTCTCATGGAGAGGTTCGAAAAGAATCAATGTCTGAGAATTACAATATAAAGTGGTCTCATCGAAAATGCAATTTCGGTATAAAATTAACATTCAAGTGTCTTCACACTAGCAATATTCTCTTTACAGTCTTCTTATTTATCTTCTTTCTGTTTACTTCGGACTAGTGTACATGACAAGTAGTTTCTACAATTCAGAAATGTTTTATACACAGCTTTATTTAATGCCATACTTCGTACAGTACACCCGTACTGTTAAATATATACGTATTTGTGTCAATCATTTGTATCCACAAGGTACTCACAGTTTTTACGACTGCTAATTTTTTTTCTTTCAGAGCAACAGTTTTGCTGAGGTATGTTGAGCAATATTAACAGCTCTTGAATATAATCCTTGGCAAGAATCTTCTGAACTTTAGTATTACGATATTCGCTGCTATTGTCTGACACGGCAGCAGCTACTAACAAAGACCCATAATGCATTCCAAGGAATTCATACTGAACCTCTTAATTAGGCAAAACGTCAAAATGCTGAAAGGATGCGAGCCACTGCATCTGCCCGACCGATTCAGTTAATTAATGCAATCAGCTAATTTTCTTCAATATAGACGTACCTTAGTAGATTCAATGTTGTTATTAGTTAATGATGTACAGTCAATGAACCTTGCCGAGTTATAACCGACTGCCTAAGCCCAATACTCCCAGATCAATAAAATTTGTGCTACTGCCACACCCTACGTTAGACACTCTGTGGAGAGATTGAATAGTCGAATTATAAAAATGGGTGACCCATGACGGTCAGTCATCATTCAACCAAACTGATGCTCGATGTACACTGAAGAAAATCTTTCTCAGTAACATTCAAATAACATCAGGTTGCCTTCACAATATCGGAAAAGAAATATGGAAAAGGACATTGCCTCCTTACGACCATTTCTGATCCGAACACCGCGTGCCAACGTAAACTCGTCTATATGGAACAGTGGTCTCGATCAACTACATACTGACGAGGGCAGCTATAAATCAGCACTTAGCAGATAATAATGCTATAGAAGCCCTGAGCTTTGTAAATATGGACAACAACAGTGAATCAGCTTCTCGTATTATGACCCCAGCTACATGATATTTGCAGTATTGAAGACCATGCAAGGGCTACAACATAAGCCATTGAATGCGCTCGATTTATTTTGGAATATCCAAAATCAGTCGTATACCTTTTTTTGTTTAATTCTAACTTCTATTTTATATATTTAGCATGTTTATGGTTATGCATATATGTATATTCCTTGTAAATAGATTTAGGTTGACGAAAATATAAAGTTTGAATAAGCAATAAGTTGCTACCATAAAACATGATCACTTACATGGTGTTTTTGGCGGACCACATGCACGCGCCGCTTTCTCTAATCGTTGAAGCTACGAAAAGCTGTAATAGAGAAATTCCACCTAGTTCATTACTTACAGTGGCTTACCCTAAGAATACGGTCATTTTCTATAAGAGCATGTCCTTGGGCTGATATCTAAAATACAACTGTATAGTGTTCAGCAAAAATTGGTTTTTATTTTACATTTGATATTACACTGATCAGTCTAGAGGTCCCTAGCCCTGATCTACGAGGTCTTGGCATTTCGGCGACAACTTTTTGACATACTCCAGCACATTGGATTGATACTGTCGAACTGACGTGTACTGGCTGTGATCCATTAGGTCCAAAAAATAATGATAGAAGCCACCTGTGTCCCTTTGAATAAATAACCGGAGAGCCAGTGGCAATTCGAGCAACGGACGTTCTGTAAGGCTAAAAATTTTTTTGGTGATGAGTCATAGCATGCCAAGTACATATACAACGACCTGGCAGACATCAGCCCTGCACGTCATCATCCCTTATATTTTTGAAATTGTCAATAAAATTTAAAAAAAAACTTGTCGCTGTAAGCTTCAAATTTTAATATGTTTTAGTTCATGCATTGTGAAGTAGGAAAAAAAATTGACAGGCGATTTCGATTAGCACTAGTACCTGACAGGTGAGTCGAAAGATGTGCAATTTTTACACATGTTTAAGTGAGCGATTTAGAAAACGTGTGTACAATGCCAGGCGGTTCTGGTTAGCATATGTATTTGACAGGCGACGGAGAAGATGCTATGTGAGCGCGAGTGAGAGACGTAATGTCAACTCAATGGCGCGAGTGAGACAGTTTGTCTAACGGAAAGTTTGAAAGGCTATATACCTGCTTCCATAAATAAACAGATTTTAAAAGAAAAATTTAGGCAGTTGCAATTCATTCTTGTAAACTGTACAGTCGTGTTTTGCTTTATTACTACGAATTACTGCGTTCCATGTTATATATTATTTTTAATTTTGTAATTTAAACTAGATATTAATATTAATTGTGAAGTTTAGTTTGTGCACATCAAGTAGATATTAATATTTAAAAAAATAGTGTGCAGGATGGAATCCGAAGACGTTGTTTGTGTGATTTGTAACCAAAAGCTAATGACAAAACAGTACAATTTAGAGTGACTACTTTGGATAAAAGCAAGTCCATATTAAAAATAAGAAAAGAACATAATTTAAAATTCACTAACATTTATTTGCCAGAGGCGGTTGATGCTTATCATGTGAAGTGTTATAAAAACTTTCTGGCTGTGATGAAAAAATATCGCCCGAGTTAACCATCAACTTTATCGAATGTACCAGCATCATCATCAGGTATTTTTCTATTGACCTATATATTCTTTATTAGGTTTGATCTTTTAATTAAGCATATTTTTCATTCGGTTACTTGACAGAAATTCAATCACTACTAAATATATATTAGCAATTATTAATTTCAAAATTGTAATAAGTAATATAACAATAATTTTGAAATTAATGTGAAAATCTATGATTGAAGCGAATAATTCATAATAATAATTATTTTCATAAATAAATTATTTTGTGTTACAAGATAATTAATTATCGCATGATAATACTTTTTATTATTATTATGCCAACTATTGAATATACTTTTAAATTTATTTTATTTCTTGCAATATGAATAATTTAGTATCATATCTTTTCTTACAGAAATGTCAAATATCGAAACTGAGGAGATCACACCTTCAATAGTTACTGAGCAAAGCCTCGTTTGATAAACTGTTCTCTCGTTTGCAGAAAATGCTACTTTCGTCACTCGTTAAACAATATACTATTTTCATTCATATACTTATGTAAATATTATTCAGAATTATTACAAACAGTACTTGAAGAAAATGTTATGTCATTTGTACCATTGACTTATATACTGCACATCTTTCGACTCTTTCTTCTCTCACTCGGGGTCACATAGCATCTTCTCCGTCGCCTGTCAAAGACATATGCTAACCAGAACCGCCTGGCATTGTACACACGTTTTCTAAATCGCTCACTTAAACATGTGTAAAAATTTCAAATGTACAGAACAAAGTTTATTTTAACCCTATATACTGCACATCTTTCGACTCACCTGTCAGGTACTAGTGCTCATCGAAATCGCCTGTCAATTTTTTTTTCTACTTCACAATGCATGAACTAAAACATATTAAAATTTGAAGTTTACAGCGACAAGTTTTTTTTTTAAATTTTATTGACAATTTCAAAAATATAAGGGATGATGACGTGCAGGGCTGATGTCTGCCAGGTCGTTGTATATGTACTTGGCATGCTATGACTCATCACCAAAAAAATTTTTAGCCTTACAGAACGTCCGTTGCTCGAATTGCCACTGGCTCTTGGGCTAAAATTTACGGTTAAGCATGCAGACTGAATGGTCCCGGCTTCAATCCTAGTAGTAGTCTACGCGCCGGAGACAAAATATCTACAAAAGATGACATTAAAACCCGAGTTGAAGAAATTTTGCACATAAGTAGTTTTTTGGTTGAACTTTAAGAAAAAAAATGTTTTGCACTCGAGCGACTATGGAAAAGGTGGAAAATGCACGGAGACAATCGGAAAATTGAAATTTCGCGAATATCTTGGAACAGAGTGAATATTTGTAGATAGTATGTATAACCAATCTTTAATTTACAATAGCAAAGTTATCTTTAGAGATAACTATGGCAAGCGGCATGTCGCTGAATTCTACTTGAAAATACCTTTCAAACGGTATGCGATTTGACCCCCTTCCTATTAAAAAAAATCAAGTTGGCTGTGCAGCTCCCGACCTTGTCAGTTAAAAAAAAAATAACAAAACTGTGGAAATAATAGAAGGCTTTGTAAACAGCGTGCATATTAAATTTTATCGATTTAGCTTGAATAGCTTTGAAATAACAAAGCCGGTTCCATACATTTGGCTGAAGCATTCCTAAACGGCTGGACCGATTTTGATGAAATTGTTTGTGTGTGAATAGATGGGTCCCTGGATGGTTTAGATTCACAATTGGACCCGATAGGTGGCGCTGCAATCAGATTCTAGGATTTTTTTAAAATCTTTTTTACGATCTTTTTTTCACTTTTTTAAGATTTCTCTCTTATCAGAACATATAACCCTAAAATTTCACCCCCATCACCCCCCAATAGTTTTTAATATGAAAAAAATCGAAATTTCGAATATCGAAAAAACGTTTACTAAACCCGCTAATAACAGACAAACCAACGTTCGGGCACGACAACGTCTGTCGGATCCGCTAGTACTTTTATAAAAATCTGTGTTTGACGAGTGCGCACCCTACTGCGCAAGACGTTATTCACGAATACGACTCTCGGGGCCCTTTAATGAAAATGTCGAAAAAAGTCACGACTTTAAGTTGGATCTCAAAATAACCTGAGACATTTAGGTAAAAAATAAATACCACCGGGAGAAACAGCAGATTCTCAACTACAGTTCCCTACATTAACAGCAGTTGATTCGCCTGTGGAAACTTATGTGACTGATTAAAAGATTTTTTTTTATTATACCTGCATCAGAATCACCGTTTAAAGCACGCCTGAGCGTGCGAATACAGGCGATTAAAGCTCGCCGAGCTTTAAAGGTTGTCAAGGAAACGACTGAATGCAACAACGGACATGGACGCGACAAAAACGTAAATAATTCTCGTAACTATAGTAGCAATATTATTATGCCCTCTCGATTTATCACGACAAAAATTATTTCTAAGTTTTTAGTGCGTAATTTATTTCCAGTATTGGAGGTATAATAAAAAATAGCGTAAAGTATTCGTGGATAACTGGTCTTTAAAACACTTGCTCTATTTCGAGCACTCCGACTACGCCGTCGTGCTCGAAAACTCGCGCGTGTTTTAAAGACCTTGTTATCCACTCATACTTTAATATACTATTTTATTATACCTGCATCAGAATGGCCGTTTAAAACACGCCTGAGCGTGCAAAAACAGACGATTAAAGCTCGCCGAGCTTTAAAGGTTGTCAAGGAAATGACTGAATGCAACAACGGACGTGGACTCGACAAAAATGTAAGCAATTCTCGTAACTATAGTAGCAATATTATTATGCCTTTTCGATTTATCAAGACAAAAAGTATTTCTAAGTTTTTAATGCGTAATTTATTTCCAGTATTGTAGGTATAATAAAAAATAGGGTAAAGTATTCGTGGATAACTGGTCTTTAAAACACTTGCTCTATTTCGAGCACTCCGGCTCGAAAACTCGCGCGTGTTTTAAAGACCTTGTTATCCACTCATACTTTAATATACTATTTTCGACGACTGACATCGAAAGTAGAGTTTTCTCACTGTCATTTGACAACAGAAAGTTGACATTTGCCGCTGAGCGTGCGTTTTCATCACTTTGCCGCTCGCCGAGCGTTTTTATTTGCGGAAATAATCGCGTCCCATGTCATAGACTGCCCGTGTAATGTTAACTTGATTGTCAATTAATTTTTGCGATAAAATGAAATTTGATATTTTCCTTTAATAATATGCTCAGTCGTCAAAAAGATAGTATGTATGTTTCGAGGTAAAATTGCGCTTGCTGCTTTTGCATGATTGCTGGTTTCGTCTTCGCCTCAACCAGCTATATTCATGCATCAGCGTCAAAAATGCACTTTCAGCTCTTAACATACAATATACTATTATCTACGACAGTGTGTAAAATTGCCTTTTAGTTGGCAGTTCTAAGTTTGTAAAACGACTGTTTAATAACATGTCTTCATTAGCTTACGTCGTTAATAGCAGCGTGCTTAAAAAATTTCATTAGGCACGTAGTTAGTGGCAACGTGTTTTAACATTTTTAAAACACTCAAAATTAGGACCGGTTGCTAGTAATTCTAATTTACAAGTAAAATAGTTTTTATATTTATCGCATTTTTTAGATTCTATCGTAGATAAAATATTGTACGATACACATGCGTAAAGCATCTTTAGTCACTCTCGGGGCTTAAAACGCTGGCTCACTCGCGTTTTAACTCTACCCCACTCGTGCCTAAAGAGTAGCTTACTATTACGATAGAAATGCGTAAAGCTACTCTTTAGGCACGAGTGGGGTAGAATTAAAACGCGGGTGAGGGAGCGTTTTAAACCCTGCTAGTGACTAAAGATGCTTTACGCATGTGTATCGTACAATATTTTATATACGATAGAATCTAAAAAACACTGTAAATATAAAAAAAAATTAAATGTAAATTAGGATTACCAACAACCGGTAGTAATTTTGCGTGTTTTAAAAATTTTAAAACACGTTGCTACTGACAACGTGCCTAATGAAATTTTTTAAGCACGTAACTACTGACGACGAAAACTAATGAAAACATGTTATTAAACAGTCGTTTAACAAACTTAAAACTGCCAACTAAAAGGTAATTTTACACACTGTCGTAGATAAATTACTATTATGCCCTTTCCGAATTTTTCGAAAAATATAGAAAATGACCAATAAAAACATTAACGAATAAGGTTTTTAGGCACATATTCTGAAAGTACAGGTTCTTGGGAAATAATATATTTGATAGATTTATGTCGGCTGGAAACACAAGTACCGTGAAAAACGCGAGAGCCTAAAAATGGACACATGTAAACTTGGTTCAATTTGGCCCAAGATAGTTTGAAAAAAAATGCTATTCGTAGTTTGGTCTTATTTGGCCTACTTAATCTCTAGCCCATTTCAGTGTCCATAAACGTCCACTTTTTATTTAGCTACATTAATGCTTTCTATAATTTGATTATACATACTATGTAGAAATTTTCACTGTTCCAAGATATTCGCGAAGTTCCAATTTTCCGATTTTCTCCGTGCATTTTCCACCTTTTCCATATTCGCTTGAATGCAGAGTACAACCAAAAAACTACTTATGTGCAAAATTTCATGAACTTGGTTTTTTTTGTCATGTCAAAATCCTTGGCGTCTGGGCTATAGTCCACTGCATTTAGTCAAAAATAGTGTGAAACTACGGAATAATTCATATACAAGCAAATAAGATCTTATCAGGTGCGCTTCGTTGTCCTTAATAAAAGTAGCAAAAGTCTCGAGAATGGGGTTGTACGTTTAAAATTTGGCAACGCTGTAATGGACTGAAATTGGCTCAAAAATCATTTTTCACAAATATCTCGGTATTTATCGACCATCCATCAGACCAAAAATAGAGGTAAGCAAATTGTCTAAAAACAAGATAGGAAGATATTTTTTCGTATAGGCGATCGTTTGTGTCAAAAAATCAAGCAAAAAGTCATACCTGAAGAAAATATTTCATTTATAGCCGTTTCAACACGGACACATAGATGACGAAAGAAATGAACAATTGAAACTTAATCTCGAATTTATTCGAAGATGTTGAAGCATCGAACGGCATCAAAAAAGAAAAATGGTTATTTGTTCAAAAAATTTCTGAAATAAAAAAAACAGAGGGCCCACTGTACAACTGTGGGTGCAATACTTCGAAATGATTACCATCGCAAAAGAATTCTTACGAGTGGAAAGGATGGGAAAGTGGGAGAAACATTTGGCCTGTGTAAAACAAATGATTCCGTATTTTCATGCGGTTGAACACTTTCTTTACGCAAAATCTGCACTTTTATATGTGCAAGAGATGGAAGGTCTAGAAAATTCAATGAACAATGCAGGTTTTCAGAAGTTCACCAACGATTTCTTCACAGTTAAACGCTCTGATAAATATTTCTGTGGAACATCTACTGATATGATAACTGAGCAATATTTCATGAAATCGTCGAAATCATAAGGAGGTTTCACACGTGGAAGGAGTACAAATGAA
Source organism: Agriotes lineatus (assembly GCA_940337035.1). Lineage (NCBI taxonomy): Eukaryota > Metazoa > Arthropoda > Insecta > Coleoptera > Elateridae > Agriotes > Agriotes lineatus. The sequence goes on along the minus strand of OW679200.1, from coordinate 95,672,612 downwards.
AATGTAGTCAATAAATGGGTGTTCGGTTTACTGACTGTTAGTAACATCAGCGAAGGGCTCGCTAACTTTTGTGGGCTTTCTTTTCACTCTGGAGAACAGCATGTTGATGCTCGTTAATCTCGTATAAAGCGAGACATTGAGAATATTCAAAAACTAACAAATTGGTTCATCATCATCATCACAATCCTTCCCCAATTTTACAAGAAGTTATGTCGATTGCAACAGGGGTTACTGGTGAAGAAAAAAATAACTGTCACAATGCTTATAAGATTGGAACTACTGCAATGGAGAAAAAAATTGGAAACAATTTCTATAATATTAAATTCTCACGTGCCGACAAAGTGCTTCCATTATTAACCCCCAAGAGCAATCTCAAAGTCCATGATACAACAGTGCCGATTGATCCACTCTTATTGTTCCAGAGAATCAGTGTCATGAAAAGAACAAATGAAGAGCTTGGAGTAGGAATTTCCAGCCATTAGAACTTGAACCAGATTTGGATAATGTTACTTATGTCATCGATGGGGGAGTTCTTTTGCACCGCGTTATATGGCATCAGAATTAAACTTATGGTGCTATTTGCAAAGCATATGTTAATTATGTACAAAAGCACTTTGGGTCAAACTCTATTATTGTTTTCGATGGTTATGAAAATACAGGGAATAGTGTGAAGACTATGGAGCAACTACGCCGGTCGTCAAAATCTTCATCTGTTGATATCTACTTTGATGAGCAGATGGTTGCAACTGTAAACCAAGAGAAGCTTCTTTCAAATAATCGAAATAAAATCAGATTGATTTCGATGCTGAGAGAAAAGTTTGAAGCTAATAGTTTCATTGTTGAACATACTGAAGATAATGCTGACATTTTGATAATTGAAACAGCACTCAAGGAGTCATATAAAAATACCACAGTTGTTGTTGGGGAAGATGTGGATCTTCTCATTCTTCATGAAACTTCGATCAGCACAACGAGATTCGAAATAACGTATTATTTTTGCACGCATTCTTTGGATGTGATACGACATCTGCTCTTTCTAATAAAGGCAAGACTGCAGCTCTGGAACTATTGAAAAAACGTATTGTTTGAGGCTTTCGCGGTTACTCGAATTATTCTCCTTGGCATAGAATTTCGGCTTAGACCGCGTAGTATTTGTATATGAACACCCAGCATTTTCTGGCTTAATGTGCCTTGCTGGGTGTTCATATACAAATACTACGCGGTCTAAGCCGAAATTCTATGCTAAGGAGAATATTGAAAAAACGGCAAGACTTGAAAACTGCAGTTGAGATTTTCAATGAAAATGATACTTCTCGTGACTTGAGTTCTGCAAACTAAATCAAATTTTTCCTCGTAATGTATAGTGCTCCCGCTAAAGAAGTATCTATCAATAACTATCGCTATTCTGACTTCATTAAAGCTGTGAGCAGAAGCAGGACACTAAAATTGAATTTATATAACCACCCACTCTTGACGCAGCTCAACAGCATCTATTTCGTGTTTACTTCCAAGTTCAGAAATGGTTAGGTAATGAATTTAATCCTGAAGAGTGGGGGTGGATGTCAAATGAAAATATATTGTGGCCAAGAACAACATGCCAACCTCCTGCGCCTGATTGCCTTTTGTGGAGCATTATGTGGCTATCGAAGGTTCCCAATGTGCACAGACACGTTGGAATAACGTTGAAAGATAACCTTGGACCAAGCGTTATATTAACGTCGAAGTGTCGCGAAAATCAACAAGTTTTTCAACGTTATGTGGTTGATTCAACGTCAGTCCATAACGACCTTTTAACGTTGAACTCGTCACCAAAAAAAAAAAAACGTTATCTATGGTCGTCGTATTTAAGATCCAAAACACCTTAGTTTTCAACGCTATTTCCGACTATTTGACGTGTTTTCTACGTTTGGTTGCCAAGCCGACGTCTATTGAGGGTTATTTTATTGCACAATATTAAAGTATATGTTAACGTTGTAATGTCGTTGCCTTTTTAACCGAAAATGTAGGTGTTTTATATGTCAAAACTACGTTTTTTAAAGCCATTTTTAGTTAAATGCTAATGTTATAAACACGTTACGTTTTAACCACAACTTTAACTTTTTTTGACTCTAAAGCGACGTTTTATTTGAAACAAAATTGACGTTTTATTAGGGAGGTTTTGCACAACGTTACGTTAAAATAACGTTACGTTAAAATTGAAACATTCGATTTGGATTGGCTGTATCGTTGACGTCGCTAGATAACATAGGCTTTAACGGACCGTTATTTCCACGGAACGTTATGCAAACACCCCTATTTACGTAGATTATTACGACAAAAAGGCGTTACTTTTGAATCCAAACATCCAGGTATTTTTTTACGTTAAAGTTATGTTTTATTTTAGACTAAATACTTTGCAGCGTTACCTTTTTGGTAAATGCAAAGTTATAACACAAATTTTCACAAACTTTTTACCAGAAAATTTGACTTTGAAGGAAATAGACCAGGTAGCCTATTGCAAAATTTTCTAAATCATCGGAATCTAAGAAATACAAATTACATGTCGAATAGATTTTAGCAATATTTATACTAACCTGTGATAATGCATCTCACAAAGCTCCAGTTCACATATTGAATTTTTAATTAACAAGCAAATTAATATGTAATACACTTGCACAGCAGTTTGTAAATCTAAGCACTGAACTAATTAACGATATATAATGATTATCTGTATGTGGAAACGAGCATGAAAAATAAAACGTATCCAAAGAATAAGTATCTACCTATATGATTATTATTTATTATCCTTTATCTAATAGACTTGTCTGTCCGGGACGCTGTTTCAGCAGCCAAACCGTAATAAAGAGATAGAGAAAAAGTTATTAAAGTTATATGTTTGGAACGGTCATGTCAGGTCAGGAACCGAATTTCAGTCACGTGACACTTCCGGTTTTCGAGAAATCACGTGATTTCCGTCCGTCCGGGACGCTGGTCCGTCCGGGACGCTGTTTCAGCAGCCAAACCGTAATAAAGAGATAGAGAAAAAAGTTATTAAAGTTATATGTTTGGAATGGTCATGTCAGGTCAGGAACCGAATTTCAGTCAAGTGACACTTCCGGTTTTCGAGAAATCAAATATTTTAAATAATATTATTGTTTTTATTTAATACGCGTTCTATTTGAAAAACGGTCTTTTTTGTCTCACTGGTTGCTAGTTGTTTCTAATATATTTTGCTTACATTTATGGATAATAAAACGCAGTGGCGGCACTACGGGGGGGCCTGGGGAGGCCCAGGCCCCCCCAAGATTTAGCTGTGCCCCCCTGAGTGCCCCCCCGAAGACACCCCTTGAATATGTTGCTTGTTGCTATAATAAAATGAATGAACTTAAAATAAATAATAATTTCGAAGGTCTTTTAATGGGGAATGTTTATTTGCCGTAGTAAAATACATAAACTAAAAATCAACTTCATTTTGTGGTTTGATTATTAATGAACCTTTTAGGCGCATGATAAGGAATACTGCTTAGATGCAGAATATCAATTTACGCTCTTATCTGGGTTAACAAACAACCTTATGGTGGGTCGGCACAATTTGATACAGTAATAATCCTGTTATGTTTACAGGTCTTTTTACAATCAATATTGAATACAAAAGAGAATGCAATTTAGCTAAATTTTAAAATATAAACATTTGGCTTCTGATGTCTGCTTCTGAATACATTTGCTCGGTGGTCTCATTGAAGTGTGCTAGTGTGCATTTTAATTATTAGCGGTCTTTTAAAAAATGAAGCGTGCTAAGACACTAAGGGATTACTTTGATTCTACTCCCACTGCTGCAATAATATAATCAAAGAGACCACCGTTGCTAAAAAGGGCGAAATAAATACTGAAAATAATAGTGTTGTGGATATGAAGGAGTTCCCTGAAGATACCAAATAAAGTGTTTGTAAAGATGATGATAATGACAATAGCGTAAGCAATAACAATATGTCTGATGAAGGTCTCTCAGGTTTCTCAATTTTAGAAAAACTGCATGTGTTTGTTAGTTCTACAGTGCACCCAAAATTTATCAACCTACAAAAAAATATATATCCTAAACAAAAACCAATGGAACTAAAACGACTGACTGACACCCGTTAGATTGCACAATTTCTTTCATGTGATATGGTGATCAAGACATTTGAATCAATTATAGTGTTACAGTATAGCTGACGGTGAAGGTAATTTTAAAGATGAGAGTACTCATCGAGTAGATGCTACTCGACTCTTAAATCAATTAAATGAAACATTTGTTATGTTTCTTTTTATTTTTAAAGTATTGTTAAGACAAACAGGTTCTTTGTCTGACCATTTACAGAACTGAAATGTAGATTATGCTAATGCCGTAGATTTAGTTGATGCAACAGTAACAGCCGCATTCATAGTCGTTCGCCAGCGGCTCGCCGGCGAGTCGCCGGAGATTCGTTATGAATAGTATTTTGGCGGCACTGTACGTCCATGTCAAATTCGAGGTTAGCAGGTTAGGTTTTCCGTCAGTTTTGACAGAAATTGACACAGAATCTAACCTGCTAACCTCGAATTTGACATAGACGTACAGTGCCGCCAACATACTATTCATAACGAAACTCCGGCGACTCGCCGGCGAAGCGCTGGCGAACGACTATGAATACGGCTGTAAGTGTTTTAAAAAACATCTTAATTTAGTACATCAATACCGTAATGCATTTGAGACATTGTATAACTTACTAAAAATAGCAGTGACATTACCTGTTTAACTGCTTCTTGCGAAAGGTCTTTTTCTAGTTTGAAAAGATTCGACACTTATCTCAGAACTAGAATGACTAATGAGAGGCTCTGCAACATTTCCACTTTATCTATTGAAAAAGAAATTGCAAAAAACAGAGATGTAGATAAAGTACTCGACTCATGCAAATAGCCTAATAGTTTTTTAATAGCGTTTAGTTGTTGTTCTACCTAATATTTGATTATATTGTATTATAAACAGGGCTGCGCGCGCTATTGCGCGGTCTATTCTGATGTATTTTCGTATGCGCTGCTTAGCACATTTTGTGTCACCACTGAGAAGTAGTTTTAAGCTTTGCTCATCATTTTCAAAAAGAAACGCGAATTGGTTAGGGGCCTTCGGGGCTTCGCCCCTCTCCAAGGGGGCTCTCGGGCTCCGCTCCTCTTCAAGGGGGCTCTCGGGGCTCCGCCCCTATCCAAGGGGGCTCTCGGGGCTCCGGACCTCTCCAAGAAGGCTTACGGGGCTCCGCCCTTCTATAAGGGGGCCCCGGGCTTCGCCCCTCTCCAAAGGCGCTCACGAAGCTCCGCCCCTCTCCAAAGGGGCCTTCGGGGCTCCGCCCCTCTCCAAGAGGTACCCGGGGCTCCGCCCCTCTCCAAGGGGGCTCTCGGGGCTCTAGGGGTTCCGCCCCTCTCCACGGGGCTCACGGGGCTCCACCGCTCTCCAAGGGGCCTCACGGGGATCCGCCGCTCTCCAAAGAGGCCCTCGGGGCTCCGCCCCTCTCCAAGGGGGCTCACGGGGTTCCACCTTTCTTCAATGAGGCTCACGGGGCTTCGCCCCTCTCCAAGGAAGCTCACGGGGCTCCGCCCCTCTCCAAGGGGGCTCACGGGAATCCGCCCCTCTCCAAGGGGGCCCTCGGTGTTCGCCCCTCTCCAAGGGGGCTGACGGGGCTCCGTCCCTCTCTAATGGGGCCCTCGGAGATCCGCCCCTCTCCAAGGGGCCATCAGGGCTCCGCTCCTCTCCAAGGGAGCCCCCGGGAATTCACCCCTCTCCAAGGGGGCCCTCGGGGCTCCGCCCCGGTCACGAAGTCGAAGCCACGGCGAAATGCAAACAAACGCAAATGGGGGTCATCGCGTCTGCAATTGTCGTGACAGACACACACATTTCGATCATTCTCCTTTATTTATAGGATAAGTAAATAAAATATTACCCTGTATAATCTGTAAATGTACTAACGGTTTTATTTCTTAATAAAGTAGTTATTAAATTGAGAATATAATTCATGTATCAAGTGACGCCATTTCAACCAATGAGGTACATGCCAATGCCTAGTTACAAATTATCACAGCGGTAGTAATTTATTTTCGTAATTGTTTTTAGGTTGACATGAAAATAAAATTAATACCCAATAGGTGATTTCATAATTTTGTCGGTTTGTCAAATTGACTATTTGTTTGCTTTATTTTCTTTGTACAATTTCACATTTAAAATAAAACTATATACGTAATATTGGATATTTTGCATTTCATTCAATATATTTTCTGTCCAAATATAATTCGTGTAATGATTAATGATCGATGATTTTTTACTCGTTGAAACCGGAACAGCAAATTTTACTCGTGCTACGCACTCATTCAATTTAGGTTCCGGTTTTAACACGGAAAAAAATCATCGATAATAATAATTCCACTTGGTATATTACAACTGAAAATACATTTTTTGATCTGCCCCCCTAAAGTTTAACTTGGCCCCTCTAGGCCCCCCCAAGCAAAATTTTCTACTGCCGCCACTGATAAAACGTAATATTATATCACATAAATATTATGAAAATAAAAGTAAGAAAAATTGTAAATATAAAACGCATTAAAATTTTAAACCTATAATGATTATAATGAAAAAAATTACTTATTTTTTGTCATTTTAGCTTTAGCGTGATTCAACCAATCCTTCGTTCCCTCAGAAATGTCAGCTTCACTGCAGCAACCATGGGGAAAACTTCGTTTTACGGCTGTAACATTTAAAATTTAAAAATAAATATTTAAGGTTTCACAATATCTAATTGAGTTTTTAGTTCTTTTAATTTTGAAACTATTGCAAGAATTAAATTATGTAAAGCTACATTACTGAGGATTTTGCCTTTTGGGGCAAATAAAGGGAATACTAGCTTGCTACACATTTGATGGTCTTGAGGATCCATACAAATAAACTAATGTTGAAGCTCATAATTTAGACTATTCTTGTTTTATAGCTATCTTCACACGAGTTTCATTTTAGCTATTTAGTATTAATTTTGATGCAATTACAGTTATGCGAATAAAGGAGAAGTTGTAGACTGAAAAAACTAATAAAGTTTGTCAAAAGCTTGGTAAAAATATCTTCTTAATTTTCACGAAAAATATCCCAGCTATCATGTTCTTATACAAGAGTTCAGAAATACATTTATAAAATCAGGATATGAACACGTAAAATCTATTATATTGTAATAATTTTCTTGTAACTTACAATAAACTAATCTCATGAAGTTTTTGTTTTAACGGCTTTTTTGATACGCCTAAATCATCTTGTCCAGCCCAGTTAAATAAAACGCCGTTTTATCTTAAATGGAAAAAAAAATGAAGCACGTACTATCTACCATACATACATTTAATACAACATCTCGGAACGGAAATGAGGGTAAATTCTCAGGTTCCCCTTGCTTGCCCCTGCTTCTTCATTTTTAAAAACCAGTTACTTAATTTCAGACAGCATATCTGTTTGAGCTCTCATTTCGCCTCTCAATTTGACTAGTTCTGCCAAAAATAAGTCTTCCAATTCTACAAGAAATACAAATACAAATTTGGGTTCAAAATTGCAGTAAGTTACTAGAACATTACGAGGTTTCAATTTACCATCATTTGGAGTCATTTTCGTACACCCTGCGTAGTGAAAATACATGGGATGACCTACATTACAGCGCTTGCTATATTTAGGAGACCTTGAAAATACTCAGCCAGAGGCCCAAAACTTGCAGAAAACTAAACAAGTATGCAATTTTGGTGTGCGTGCAGTACGTGACATATCGCAAAATATTAAGCGGAAGTTGGAACTGCAGCATAATGAATTATATGCAGCATCATGTCTTTGGTATATAAAAACCTGCATCAATATTATTCCTACAGTCATCCGATCTAGCAATAGAAATAGCAACATCTAATTTTTTTGACACACACAAAGAGCTTGTTTAAATATTCTATCGAATAGTGAGTCCACAGACAAACAGTTTTGCCGTTCTTTTAACTTAATTGAAGACATTTTAGTTTGTAATTGATCAATGATATAATCAGCACACAACCCAGTGGCAAAATTTCGGACATTAAATTAAAATAATGTTAAATTTGTTTCTATGATCCCACCATAATACAAAAATCAAAATTGTTGCAAAATAGCAATGTCACAAAGTTTCGATAATAAAGCTACATACGATATTTTCTAGTCTATCAGTTATTTAAGTAGTACACCGATTTTCAAATTACTATCTTGATTTAAATATTGAACATCCATCTTAAGAGTGAGCAGTGCTGGGACACCTAGTATTATGTCAAAATATTGGGAACAAATATGAGAATACTTATATGGTTTAGCTATAATGTTTTGTTACCAATTTCCGTTACTCATTCTTATGTATGAGCAATGAATATTTTAAGAAGTAACAAAAAATCATGCAAGTATTCTAAGTAAATTTAAACTGGCTCTTGCACCATTTGCTTATACGTCAACATGGAATTCTTATCATGATAAGCAACAGTGCAGCACATAACAAAAAAAATTAAGTTTTTTTACAATCAGGGGTTAGATAAACTGTTTTACAAAAAATAAAAGCAAATACTTACTCTAAGTAGTCCCTTACTGTTAATAATATTATAATTTATAGAACGAATAAACGATGAAAAGAAAAATGAATAATTTTACATTTATAAGTATTACAGTCACAGAGTAGGCCCACAAGGGATACCACATGAAAAAAGGGCATAGTACTCAACCTCAAGGGTGGTATGGAAAAGAGTACTTTAATTACCTAAAATATCACATAACTTCAAACTCAAACCTGGATTTTCACAAAAACGATCGCCTTTATGAGAAAATGACCCTCTACATTTTTTTTAGACAATTTATTTACCTTTATTTTCGCTTTTATGTATTTTTATCATAGAGTCGATAGATACCGAGATATTCGTGAAAATAATTTTTTAACCCAATTTTATCCCATTACAGCGTTGCCAAATTTTATGCGTACAACCCCATCGTCGGCACTTTTGCTACTTCTATTCAGGGGACCGAAACACACCTGAAAAGACCTTATTTGCTCTATATAAATTATATAAACTATTATATATTGTGCAAAACAAATCAAGCTAAGAGTATACAGTATGTTCCCGGATTGGGTTACAAGAGGAAAAAAAGTTTATTTTTGACTTCTTAAAAAAAAAATTAGGTACTCGTTGTAAAACACCCTGCCTGTTCTAAAACTAAAAATGAACTTGCCAAAATTTAAATATCTCCTTTCGCATATGGGGGAGGTTCGAAAATATGAAAACGGCTCAAGAATAAAGCACGCTTATTTTTCAAAATAGTCTAAGATAGAATAAAAAGCAGGTGTCAAATACAAAGTCACAGCCATCTGCTCTAAAAAACAATTTTCACTGGTTTTTCTTATTCTTCCACTACCCTGCGAATTACCAAACGCGCTACTTCAAAGTTAGTTTATTAACGGATACGATAAGAGTGTATTGTCGAATTTCAGTTTCGTTCACTTAACCTGAAATTTATGTGGCCCGCAGTTGATCCTAAAGATTTCATATTTGTGTCAACAAAATCACAGGTATCTTAAAAAAATTAATAATACGCGATCCAAACATCAATAGCAATTCAGAGCAATTATAATTTTTAATAGAGATGTTATAACAAATATTTCCAATTAAGATTATTGTATATTTTAAAAAATAAGGGTACTTTATTTTTGAGCCATTTTCATATTTTCGAACCTCCCCCGTATAGGAAAGGGGATATTTAAATTTTGGCGAGTGTATTTTTAGTTTGAGAACAAGCAGGGTTTTTAATAAAGAGTAATTTGTTTTTGAAAAGTCAAAAATAAACTCTTTCCCCCTTTTATAACCCAATCCGGGGACATACTGTATATCTAGAATCTCTTTATCAATGGAAATGAGCTGCCAATGCACCTTAACCCTTAATTTTTTGTTGTATTATTATGACAATTAGGTATGGATGTAATGAGTTTCTTTTCGTTACTTATCTAAGAAATCCTCATTATTTACTCCTTTTTTCTAACAAGAAGTTCTATTTCTTTACCTAGCTAAATAATACTAATGAAAAATTACTTAGGTAAATAACAATAGTGTCTTTTTGATTCGAGCACCGGGTGCCAACGTAAACTCGTCTATATGGAACAGTGGTCTCGATCAACTACATACTGACTTGGGCAGCTATAGATCAGCACTTAGCAGATAAGATTGCTATAGAAGCCCTGAGCAACAACAGTTAATCAGCCTCTCGTATTATGACTTAATGAAATAAACTTTTTTTCACGTCTGAGAACAAAACACGGTTTCTACGATACCAAAATCGTGACAGAAATAATGAATTATTTCCTAGAGGAGAGACAACAATTATTTCAAATTCGAGTTTAGCAGGTTAGGTTTTGCGTCAGTCTGTGTCAAAACTGATGCAAAACCTAACCTGATAACCTCGAATTTTACAGACACAGACGAAAGGGCAAGAAAAGAAACAGAACAACAAAGCGAGACACATTAAACAATCGACGTTAAACGGTGTTTTTCTGTTGATCATATTTTAAGTCATCTTTTTTATATCTAAATCCTAGAATAAAAACAGCAGCTTAAAACACGTTTCCCGGAACAACATGTTTTAAAAATTTTAAAACACGAAACAAATATAGCAACAATAAGGGTTTATTAAATGCGTTTTTGTATCTTGAAGTGTTACATTTATTTGTTTAAGGTAAGCAATTTACATTCCCAAACTGCTCAATGCGCAGGTTTTAATGGTGCCAAAGTGAAGCGTGTGACGTTTCTTGCTGCAAATCAAAAGAACTAATATCAATGGAAATGAAAATAATCGCAGACTTACCTTCTCGTCTAAATAGGCAAAAATTACCTCTTCTGTTACCGAGAAGACTTTGGTATTTTCTCACCAATGGCAGAAATTTTAATAAACCTTCTCATAAGCAGCTTTAGACTTCACGGGCAACACATTTTCTCGCAATAGATTCCCTTTCTTTAAAATATTTTCAGGAATTTGATTTGACTTTGACATTTTCGTTTATAAAATAAGCAACATATCCATAGCGACTCGTGACCATCGTGGTTGATCAACAGAACAAATTTTGAATGACACTCTTGCGAAAACGCTTAAAGTATCTCGGGTGTCTATGCAACTCGACTGCGTCTCGTTGCATAACAACACCCTCGAATTTTAAGCTTGTGTTTTCGCACTCGTATCATTAATAACTATTTCACTACTAACAAAAGCGCAATCCTACTTCTGGATTCCTCTGAAGCGGTTTTGCTTCAAACAAAACGACGGTCGTAAGTACATGCTGGCCAGAGGAGTCGAGATGAATACGTTTACTCTCTCTTTTTTCTGCTAACACAACTTACTCTTTTTAGCGAAGTATTTTGTGTGATCTTTAGGGTTGATGAAAAAGAGCCGTGTGCTGGACTGCCGCCGAGAAATGAGAGTCTCAATTTTGAAAGATGATACAGGATTTTAAATAAGGCAAGGAAAACATGTAACAAATTACAACCAAATCTTAGCACCGGAAAATTGTTCTTACAAATCCGGCGATCGTGTAATAAAGTCAAAGGGGACCTAGACGAGGAAATGGGTGCAGAATTTAACACGGCGTTTTACCTAGCCCTACACTCCATTGTACTATTACCTTATATTGCCCTGGGTCGCTAGCTATTCAGTCGGTGAGGTATTAAATTCTATTAGCATCGTCAGTGCGGCTAAGGGTAAGCTAATATTGTTTGGAGTAACTCGTTGGCACCTGAAATGTTGTACTAACATATACAAACACCATTAATAATAACACCCAACAGTTTATATGAACAGAATGTAACCTGTAAGAAAACACAAACACAAGAAAATGCATATAAACAAATATAAAATAAGGCGATAGCACGCTACATATATGCAAACGTTTTAAATAGATACTAAAAGTCCATCTATCTTTGCGTTGATAAGGCGCGCACTAATAAACTGAACGCGACGTTGTCCATTCTCGAAACGGTCTCGTAACCGAATCCCGGCCTTCCAAGATAGCGCGTATACGCTTTGATGACGTAATCGCAAAGTTCTTTCCGCAGGGGATTCCCCGTGCTAACAAACACGAGTGCAATTGTTTTAGGTGTTGCAATATTATTTCACCTTGTACGGCGATAAGAGCTGGCAAGTAACTTGGCTTTGAGGCCTTCCCAATGCTCTAACCGTATAGTAAGACAGGTGCTTCTTTTATGGTGTCGCAACGACAGCGGCTGCTAATGCAACAGGATCTAGCTGTTTTTGGACGCTGGCGTCCCTTTCACAGGCAAAATGAGCCGGTGGCGAATAATGTCGGCTGTTATTATCCCTCTTCGTACTGCTGCTAATTCGTACGTACGAGCAGCTAGCTCGCATACGACCCGCACCTGTTAACAGTTTTGGTGCGAATGCTTTCCCCCTCGGCCCACGGTCCACGGTGTTGTTGCAATTCCTTCTAGCTTCGCTACTCGGATCTGTCCTGCTGAATACGCACATTTTATCACGTTCGCCTTAGTAATCCCGTATCCAGACACTTGTAATCCGTAGCCGATTAATACAGTTTCCGATTATAGTACGCACTTACTTGATTAAGGCATAATAAAATATACGGCTAAACTTTATTACTAATGATGTATATAAGAAAAGGATATGAAATATATATAATTAGGTACATGTGGCACGAATTGCCCCTTTCAAGAACTGACATACACAATAAATTATGTGCAGTTTTTCCCAAGACATGGTATGTAGACGTAGAGCGCACCAATGAAATAAAAAATGAAAATAATTGTTAACGCGATTAAGAAATTCTGAAAGATTGTTTGTCTGGCTGGTGCAATCAGAGTTAAAATCAACTTAAATATTATCATGCATCTAATAAGAATTAACAGTAATATCACCTCAGAAGAAAGATAGAAAATTTTTACAACAAAAGTTACAAATCAGGCATGGATATGGGATACTGAAAAGTACAGGAATTGATTGCAAAAGAAAAGGAAGTATTCGACGAGCTGTTAAGATACAAAATGGACATAACCTTATTAAACGATGAGATCTGAAATCTGCTTGTTAATTGCGAAGGGTGGTTTCTACGGTCTCTGTTTATAATAGTGGGAATAATTTTATTTATCATATTGAGAAGATCCTTTGCCAATTAAGGCACTCACCAAGATCACCCTTCATTAGGAGTTTGATAATGAGACCATCTATATTTTTTACTCAAATATGTAAACCATCTTAAGTTGTTCTTAAAGTTAATCTAATTTATCTGTAATTTCTGAATTAATGACACTCAGTTTTTTGAAAATAATCGTGGAATATATCTAATTTATTTACTGTTTACTGATAATATCTTTATTTAATCTACGGATTTATTATTAACATCGGCAACACTGTATTTTACAGACGCATACCGCGCTAGTCAAATCCACTCCCGAAGATCCAGGGACGTGCTAATGTTTTGTTATCCTTGTCGCACTCGTAAATAATGAGAGTGACGCATAAAAAAACGATTTCTGTGCTAACTTAGTGTAGCGATGACGCAGGGTTCATCTTTGGCTGGATCCATAATATAATATGATGAAATAATTTTTATGTTAAGTGCTAGAATTTCTATATCTTTGTTAGTTATTATGCTCTCATTCAGTAGTTCTTGTTCTTTTGTATAAAAGCGAAAATATATAACAGTGTGATTTTGATGTGAACCTGATAAAATTCCCTCATGAGAACGTTTAATTACAGTGTAGTAGTTATCATAGAGAGCTTTTTGAATTATTTATCAGATACAAAGCAACTAGTAGGTTTTTAATAATCACATAATCATTTCTGTTTACACGAGATATATTATTTGGCAATCACACCATGGGACTCGTGTAATTACTCAAACAATATATCGATTTGGAATTACTCAGATTTAGGTTGTTACATTCAGACCCGTTTGAATTATTTTTTATTTATTTGAATTTTTTAGATGTATTTATATTTATGTTGGATTATTGACATATTTTTAAATTTATCCGGATTTATATTGATTCGTTCAAGATTTACTAGGATTTATCTGTTATTTTCTTGAAAATGGATTTATGGTATACACAATTTGGTAACTATTTTCGCTGGGTAAAGATATAATCTTCTATAAAAGTTATTACTACTTTGTTCAGATTAAACAAGTGTTAGACATCGCAAGTAAATTGCTAGTTATACTGGTTTTATTAAAAGAAATATATTGCTGACAAAGTGCTAGAGCTTGTACAATGGTAGCATTAAGAGAAATCGACAAGCAAAATTTAGGGTAAAATTTTAAAGTAGTGGTTTAATGACGTGTTTGATTACAGTCCACGGATTAATCTTTGTATCCAATCGCGACCAATTTTGCGGTTGATACTTTGTTATCATTCATATGTGGATCCTCTATTGCTAACTCTGCAAAATAAATTATTAATTTTAGTGAAAAACAAGAATTACTCCAATATGCAGCAATATTAAAGTGTAAATTTTTCTATGCTTACTTGTATTCGTGGGTACAGTGTGTCATAAGGTTTATCTGCCAAGAGTTCGGTTTTGGTATTTGGTAAAAAGCACACTGCCAAAGCACAGCTTATAGTAGCGATTAGAGCTGACAAATGGTTTAGATACGGCAAATCTTCAGTCTGAAAAATTAATATTTAGCCTCAAAAGTTGAAATAAATACAATACGATTAATTTCTGTTAAAACAATAATTAAAATAATTAGAAGAAAGATGTCTGTTTATCTTTGACTCCTTTTAGCTTGCGTAGTCCATCTGCTTAGACGAACTGTTAAAGGCACTAATGTAGACAAAATTATATATAAGAGTTTAAGAAAAAACTCATTTATGGCAGCCCTTCGAAATCAATATATAGCATTTAATGCAACTGTACTCACATCGATATGTTTTAAAAAGATCTCACTTGGATCAAGCTATGACCAAACTGAAGAATATATAGATTTCAGTAAGAATTAAGGGTGATACATTAATTTCCATCAAAGCCCTGACCTAAATGAGTTCTTTTTAAACGTACTATATAAGTTACATAATCATAAATCAGGGATCTGATACGCATTAATTTTTTATGTATTTTATATAAAGTATGATCAAAAATTAATCTCATCTAGTATGGCTATGAAGAACAAATTGCTGCCTTTAAAACTGGGTCCAATATATTTACTTCTTACATGTTCTTGTTCTACCCACATAATTTACTTATTGTTATTTTATAGGACAGATTGTAAATATTTATTGTTAATTTAAAAAAATATATTACTTCAAATTGTTGACAACTGTCACATTTTGTATTTATATTGAATAATTCTTTATTCAAGCTTTTATAACGATGCCTTCTTAAGAACAAGAAATTTTTATGATACAGTCATATTACCGACACTCGCATCTAGAAAATGGTGAATGGATACATGATCCACGTTTGTGTTTAAACCAGTTTACAGTGCGTTTTCCTGAAGTAGCAGTGATTGAAGATCATTCCCTACGTCAACTGCAGCATACTGTTACCAATTTTGAACAAACTGGTAGTATAGGTCAAGGAAATAGAGCTGACAGGAAGCGAATTCGAGCGGATAATACCATATACCATCGAACGAATAAAAGGTCGGATGGCAGAAGAACCTACGTTTTTCTTCGAAGGTTGTCGCAGGGAACTAATCTTAGTTATGGTACATGTCAAACCATTTTAAAGAAAGATTTAGACCTGTTTCTCTACAAAGTACAACTTCATCAGGAATTGCTGCCACAAGATTATAATAAACGAGTTGCATAGTGTACCTGGTTTCGAGACAATCTGGATGATAATGAGTTGGATTTGACGTTCTTCTCAGATGAATCATGATTTTGTTTGTCTGGATACGTCAGTTCACAAGTACCAACAATCCCAATTTCATGAGAGAAACTCCCTTGCGTTGTCCTAAAATCGCTATTTGGGTAGCTCTTTCGCGAAGGAGGTTGATCGGTCCCATATTTTTAGAAGAGACTATCACTACTGAAAGATACCAGAAAAACATTCTGCAATCATTTATCAATCAGTTGGATGATGAGGAACTGCAACAGGGTTACTTTCAGCAGGATAGTGCTTGGCCCCATGTGGATCATACCACCTTGGAATTCTTGCGACAATTTTATAACGAAACATTGACATCACATCTATCTACCAAGATCGTGTGATCCTAGCCCTCTCAATTATTGCATCTTTTTTTTAAATTAAAAACACCATTTTTAAGACACCAATGCAGACTCTGGAAGATTACGACAAAGCATCGTAGAAGAATGTAATACAATTACGAATTACACCCCACCTTTTACAAAAAGTGTTTGATAACATGAACCGACGTGTTGCACTGTGTATTGAAGAAGAAGGCAGACATTTCCAATATCTTTTGTAGTTTAATAACTAAGTTTTGTTAGTAAATACACGGCTTAACATAATTTTAATTTTTAGGTTAGATTTAAGATGAAGTGTCTATTCGACCGGCGCAGGCAGACAATTACATTACTTTTACGTGCAAATTCATTTATTTCAATATATTATTGTAACAAGATGGATAAAAAGGAAATTTAATAATAAAATTTGACAGTTTGAATTAAATATAAGTATGTAAGCCAATTTGAAAGGTGTTGGTTTGCACTTCCAAAGCCATACTAGATGAAATTAATTTTTGTTCATACTATAGTTAACTATTTTTATCTACGACCACCATTAAAAGTAGGCCTTTTAGCACTAGCTTGTTTAACTAAAAGTGACGTTTTATAGTTTAGTGTGGTTAAATAAATCAGCTGTTTACTTTTAGCCCATGTGCTAAATGTGAAGTGAGGTTATAAAACTACAATTTCGAACTGGAAGTGAAGTTGTAAAGTTATTCTAGTTGCTTCTTGCGTTACAGGTAAAGTGTTTTTGAAATAATTAAACCGTTATGCAATGAATACAGTCAGATGTGGAGTATTAATAATTACATTTCGTAACTGACCTTGACTACTGTCATTCGCAAACAATCGCCCGCGCGGCGTGTACTACTGTTTATTATGACATAAATTAAAAGTGTCATAGATGCAAAGCTTTGTTAAATCGATATTTATGGATTAATAACAGTAAAATTAAGGTCGTAGATAAAATATTGTATGCAACGCGTGCTAAAAGTCGTTTATGCACGAGACATGTTATGAAACTCAGCCTTCGGCTTCGTTTCATAATTTTCATGTCTCGTGCATAAACATCAACTTTTAGCAATTGTTGCATAAATAGCTATTTTGCACTACTAGACTCAGAACGCACCGTTAGTGGCTTATTTTTAGGTAGTGAAGTTGTTTTCTCCACCATGGGAGAGAAAGTAAAATAAACAATTGTCACCGTGGTAACTAATAAATTGCTAAGTTACCAAATATGACTATTTTAATTTTGACGTTTTAAAGAGCTGTATTGTCAGGTTGACAGTTAAAATATTTTCGAAATTTGTTGGGAATTTAGGTATTAGGCCGTTTGGTAGTGCAAAAAATAGTATATACACCACGGTAGCGAAAGCGTCTTACAACCTTCGCGCTTTAGATTCTTCGCGCTGCGGGCTCAGTATCTAATATTCGCTCTGGTTATAATACTGCGCTTCGCTACCTTGATGTATAATATACTATTTTTCATGAATTTGCAGTTTGATAACGAGGGCGAAGCGAGCAAATCAATGAAAAAAATAACTTTCAAAACGTGTTGTACACGTAGTTTTTTTTTTGCATAGTGATCTCTTGGTCGAAACTTAGTCGAAAAGGACTTCGGAATCGACCACTGTCAAATTGACATTTCAATAAAATAGTTAAAACAGTGTAATTTTTTTCACGACTTTTGCGTTAAAAAGGTAGAACTTTAATACGATTTTTCGTTAAGAAAAACAACTTTCACGATCACTATGCAAAAAAGTGTATTTCAATCTGCATCTTCTATAAAGATTCAGATGCTGTAGTTTACCAGCTGATATATTTTGTTGCTTAACTAAAGTACCAACGAGAATAATTCACGTGTCAAGTATATGACAATGCAGCATGCGTATTAATGTGCTGGTGCATTGTTTAATATTTTTTCTTAAATTTATCAGTGATGCCTTTATTAAAGAATAAATTGTAATGTTTGTGATAAACCACTAAGCCCAGATAAGGAAATAATTTGTGTTAAGTACCACCTGTTCCGATTTATCTAGAATTGAAAATCGCTTACTACACCAGGTTACAAAAGGAGGCGAACATTTTATTGCCATACTTGTAACGCAGAAAACCACTCTATTGGTGCATTAAAGAACGTCATTTCTAAATTATCAAACAAAGTGCAGGATGTGAGAGAATTGGTGGAATCCTCTAAACAGGAGCGATTAGCCTTGAGCTTAGTGAATCGGTAATATCAGAAATTTCCGAATGCAAGAAAAGGTCCAAATATGCCCAAGAATACCCTGTTATGTTATTGCCAAAACTTTAGAGGACTGAGAAGTAAAGTATGAGAATTCCATCGATCTGTAAATGCTTCCCAATTTGACTTAATTTGTTTGACTCAAACGTGGCTTACTGATGAACTTCAGAATAGTGAGTTATTTACAGCAGATTACATTGTAACAAAGTAACTATATACGCTATACATTATTCGCTCCATACAACGATCTAAGACTAGCCAAGGTGTACCCCGTGCCTTATCACCTATGGTAAATTTTTAATTCCTTCTAGCAACTTCAATCTCATATATATTTCTTAAAGTACGTATACTATAATTGTATTGTCACATATAATCTCATAAGAGCATTAATTCTTTCCAGAATTTTGATTGAGTGCGTTCGAACAACGTCGTATTAATTTGCCCGAGCGGGACGCGAGGGCAAATTAGGAAGTTGATGGAATGCACGAAAAATAATTTCCGGATATGAATTAATGCTGGAATGTAGATTCGGTAAAAAATCGTAACGACACAAACCCTCACAGTTAGGTTGGTCTACCTACAAAAAAATTTCAAGAAATTTTGTTGTCTCAGTTACGGTTCGTGAACTAATTTTTCTATTGGTCATTAATGAGTGTTGTACGATTTTCTGCTAAATAGAAAAATAACATTTGGCAACCCTAGTACTAGGGAGCGCAAAATGTTGGTTCGCCTATAGTGAAATTTTACCTAGTTACGGCCCTAATTGGGACCAAGTTTTTAAGCACATTTTCTTAAAAATCTCGTGCTCATAGCTGAAGACGCGCAGGCACCCACGTAAGTATGAACTATTGCATTTGATTTTTATTGCAACAAGGTTGACCTGGTCGTCTTACGGGTTAATGAAAGAATTTTGCACACATACATTTTGAAAATTATATTCTAGTCGAAAAGAATTAAAATTTTTTGAAATATTTAATCTCGCAGCTTTTTTGGAGCGTTTGACCACTCAGATTCTTGTAAGCCCGGTCGGCAGCGGAGTTGTGGATATATACATTGATTTATATACGCTAACGGTTTTGCTATCTGTTTGCATATGATTTTTCAGGAGACTTTGGCTATACGAGTAGTAGTGAAGTATTTTTTCCAATACCTACCTATAAAAAAATACCTATAAAGTTGTAAGTACTTTAACCAGTAAATCAGGTTGCCAGAGTAACACCTTAATGATGATAGTGGATAAAATTTACTTTAATATCTTGCGAACAAATTGTGGTGTTTGTATAGTTATTAACGCCATTAGACCGATATATAGCAAATAACGGACTTGGTTAATTATAAACCTTGGCTATCACCTCGGATTACAAGATTCGACCTCGTCCGTTATTCGCGTATCTGCAGTGTATCGTTCAAGATTTTTTGTCATACAAATTTATACATTTTAAGAATAAATTTATTAAACATAATTTGAAAATCACGTGATCCTTAACGGACAGAGGCTGTTATGAATGACGTTTCATCTCTTTGTATAGTAATTATTTACAAATATCAGTGAAACTAAAATCTCCGAGAAGACCCCTAAATGTCGTCAAGACAATAAAGTAGGTAGTTAAATTCCAACAATAAAAAAAAGTTAGGATTGAAAGGGGGAATTAACGGAAGAAATAACATTATACACGGGAATACGCCAGGCGATAGCCCAAGCCCTGTCTTATTTAGCATCAAAATGGATAAGATAATCGAACGAGTAAAATCACTCGGAAACGAATATAGAGCAAATAGGGGTGAAGTTAAGATACTCTGCTACGCTGATGACCCCGCAATTTTCTCAGAAAGCGAAGATGGTCTGCAAAGACTGATATACGCATTCAAATTGGAAGCAGAAAAATACGACATGAAAATCTCAGCCGAAACAACAAAATGCATATTTATAGCAAGAGAACCTAAAAGATTTAAACTGGTGGTGAATAACAAAGCAAAAGAACAGGTAATGTCATTCGAATACCTGGGTGCGACAATTACTAGTTATGGAGATCTAACAAATGAAGTTTAGGGGTTTAAAAGGGTAGTGCATACGCAAATCTCGACGCTGTTTCCAGTTAGAGTCGCATAGCCTCTCCTACCCAATTCCGACTTTCACCTCCAAGTAGCCTTTATATGAAGATAAAGGTGGTGAACCCCGGAAACCTGAACAACTTTACTGGAGATCGGGTAATCAACCCCGTTAGAAGGTGGGTCAGGGCAGACGAGAGCGGGGGAAATGGTCCTCCGAAAAGAGGGTTGGGCGTGAGGCCAACGACACCTGTGGGTAATGTTACTCCTTCACATAAAAACTTTAACTGTTAAAAAGACTAAAGAACGACCTCGGACAGGACTGAACCAACCAAGACGTAAACGGCAAGGAAAAAATAGTAATGAGTTTGTTTTAGCGACTTAGAACCTAAGGCCTAAGAAAATACAAGGTAGAAATCGCAGCCATACAAGAAACAAGATGGACGGATACAGAAATCCATGAATTGAAACACTTTTCCATATACTCTCGTGGAAATGATAGAAGGTGAGGATTTGATACAGGCTTCATAGTGAAAAAAGAATTAGACCACTTAGTTATTGATTTCAAATCCTTGAATGAATAGCTGTGCATATTGAGACTTAAAGGCGCAATATGTTAAATAACTTTAATAAATGCACAGGCTACGACCTAAATAAAGGAGGAAGAATTAAAATACAGTTTCTATGACCCACTGAATCAAGCCATAAGCTGCGGACAAAATTATTGTTTTAGGATATCTTAACGCGCAAGTAAGACGAAAATAAATCTACAGAGCAATAGCATAAAATCAGAGTTATCCCGAAATCAGCAATGATAATGAGAACAGGCTGATACAGCTAGCAGCGTCGAACGGTAAGGTTGTACGAAGTACCCAGTGTCCGAAAAAAGCCATACATAAAATAACATGGAATTCAAATGACGGCCGAACTAAAACTCAAATCGACAATTTACTTATACTAGACAAAGATCGATCTCTTATAAAAAATATTAGAAGTTATCGAATCTGATAATTCAATAGTGAAAATTAACCTAAAATATAAACAGCACAATACATACACCCATAGGCTGAAAAGACGCGAATAAAAACAACAGCGTACCTGAATAATGAAGACACTTTTAAATAGTACAAAGCAGAAGTAGAACAACGATTAACAGAAACCATAACCGGAGCCAAACTAGATGGAAGGTTGGAGATAATAACAAGTGCAGTACTAAACAGCGCTCAAGAAACATTGGGAGAAACAAAACAAAAAAAAAGTGAGCCTAGTATAGAGAAGAAGAAGAAAACGTAAAACAAGACAAGAATATGAAGAAATTAGAAACGAAACGTACAAACTTTTAAGGAGGAGGAAAAGAGATTTTTATACAAAGAAATTGAAAAGCTGGAAGAAAATCGTAGGAATAGAAATGTGAAAGATTTTTACAGGGCAGTGATAAAGGAAAGAAAAGGGAATAAACCAAAAACTAGTAACAAAAACAAATGGAGAACTAGCCAGCGATAAAATAGAAATACAACCAAAATGGATAGAATACTTTCAAGACCTGATTAACAGACTACCTACATGGAACCAAAAAGACGCAGTGTGGACCACGGTAGAACAAGAATTAGATCCGCCAACGTATGAAGAAGTTAGCAGTGCCATCCAAAGTCTAAGGAACGGAAAAGCAGCAGGGGAAGATACTATCACCGGAGAAATGATCAACGCAGGAGGAGAACATCTATGGAACGAAATATATAGTCTTGTAAAACTAGTGTGGGAGCAAGAGCAACTCTCAATAACATGCAAAACTGGGCTGATCATTCCCAGACATAAGAAAGGAAGCAGAATAGTGTGCAATACATTGGGGTATAATCCTGCTTAATACAATGTAAAAGATATTATCGAAACTGATAAGCAAGAGACTAGAGTCATATGCGGAAGAAATACTGGGAGAGTATCAATGCGGCTTTAGAGCAAGTAGATCAACGACGGAGAACATTTTTACAATTAGTCAAATACTATAAAAAGCATGGGAATATAGTACAAACATCTATTAAACATTTGTAGATTTCAAACAAGCCTTCGACTCTGTAAATAGAAAAGCATTGATACACATTCTGAGAGAGTTTGGAATCCCAGAAAAGCGTATAAGGATGGTCGAGCTAACAATGAATGATACCAAAAGCAAGACAGTGCTACAGAACACCACATCTGAAGAATTTGAAATAAAAACAGGATTAAGACAAGGCCTCTCAACAACACTACTTAATTTTGCGCTAGAAAAAGTAACTAGAGCCATAACCATAAATAAGAGAGCAACAGTACTTAATACCTCTAAACAAATACTAGCCTTTGCAGATGATGTAGATCTTCTAAAAAGAGGAGTGGTGGAAGTAAAGGAAAGTTTCATAGAAATGAAAAAAGAAGCATAAAAGATAGGTCTTATAGTCAATGAAGAGAAAACTAAATGCCTAACTGTAGGAAGACAACAAAGACAAAGGGTTGAACGAAATTTAACTATAGACGATTATAACTTCGAAACAGTCCAGTCGTTTAAATACCTAGGTTCTGTTATAAATGTTAATAATGACCGACAAGAAGAATTAAAGGCAAGGATAATAAAAGGAAACAAAGGCTTTTATGCACTATCTTTTTAAATCTAAATTGCTCACCAAGAAATCGAAATTGCGTATATACCGAGTGACCATAAATGGTTGTGATTTTTTTCTCTTAGGTTGACACTATTTATGTTGGTGGCACGGTAAGTCTATGTCAAATTCGAGGTTAGCAGGTTAGTTTTTGCTTCAGTTTTGACACAGACTGACGCATAACCTAAGCTGCTAACCTCCACCAACATAAACAGTGCCAATCTAAAACATCACAACCATTTATGGTACAAGACAATAGTAAGTGCAATAGTCCTATATGGAAGCGAAACAAAAGCAAGAAAATGTGTTAAGAACATTTGAAAATAAAGTACTTCGAATATTAGCAGGGCCTATCTGGGAAAATAATTTTTGTAGGAGAAGAACCCGTAGAGAAATAAACGAGCTACTAGAAGAAGAAAATATAATTGTGCTAGGTAGGATCAGATCAACAGGGCATGTTCTGAGAATGGACAACAACAGATACGCAAAAAAAGGAATGACGGGAATATGCCAGGAACACGAGAGAGAGACGGAGACCTAGGAAAAGATGAATAAATGGTGTGGAGGAAAATTTGCGCAAACTGAGTGTATCAAACTGGAGGTGGAAAGTACTGACAGAGGGACAGAACTGAATGGAAAGCTGTTGTAAAGTCAGCCAAGACCCA
Source organism: Agriotes lineatus (assembly GCA_940337035.1). Classification (NCBI taxonomy): domain Eukaryota; kingdom Metazoa; phylum Arthropoda; class Insecta; order Coleoptera; family Elateridae; genus Agriotes; species Agriotes lineatus. The sequence goes on along the minus strand of OW679200.1, from coordinate 95,648,817 downwards.
ACTAGGGACATAAAAGCTAATGATGATGATGATGATGAACAAATGAAGTGCGAGATCAAGTTAACAGAGCTACCGTAGTAGCTGGCTGCTTAAGAGATGTAGCGTAGAGGAACGAGCACATGAGCATCGACTGTAAAACACGTGTATATAAAGTCTGCGTGCGGCCAATAATAATTTATGCGGTTGAGACGAAATAGTCAAGAATCAAGGACCCAACTTTCCAAGGGCGAATTTGATAAATTTGCAAATAAAAAAAATAGTTCGCTGAAATTCGAACTCCTTGCTCTGAGGCGAATATTTCGTGCCATTTTCTTGTCCGCCACAAGAATAAATGAGCCACGGACCTGTTGGAGTTGGACGGGAGTTCTGCTGCGTTATGAAGCGCCATACCATTATGTCCCTTTTGTGATGTTTACCCTGCACCTGCTTGATTTCATTTTCACTAATGATAAAGCCTGAGTTATGTACAACTTATTACTTGTATCTACAGAGCGGCTAGAAAAACTTCGGCCACTTTTCTTGCCGCGGTCAGGAGATGGCACTTTAGTAAAGAAAAATTAAATTAAAATACGGGCAACAACGCAAAATCCAAGCGGACTACTGAAATTAGTTCATGTGTATTAAAACGCCTGACGCTACTCAAGACGCTTTAGTTATTAAAGACGCCCCAAATTAAATCAAACAACCAAATGCAAAATATCATTGAAAATTAAAGAAATCAAACAGCAACTAAATAAAAGAACCAGAACGCTAACCAAATTAAACTTTTTAAAAAAGCAAGTGCTCGAATTGATGACCCAGATTTTCTGAACAGTCTTTAGTTCGTCGTTGGACAGTTCTAAAAATTTCAGAAGTGAAAGATTCGAATATTGCTTCAATGAAGACCTTCAAGGTAATAATGTCTTCCTTAACGTTGTCGGCATAGACCACATCTCGAACAAGTCCCCATATACTGAAATCCATGGGTGTTAAGTCACATCATCTAGCAGGCTACTTAATCGGGTCCCTTCGCCCAATCCGAGATTGATAAATTATCGGATTGCTATAGCGTAATGAGTGGGGCGCCGTGTTGTTGGAAAATTATACCTGGAGGACAGTGTTCTAAAATAGCCGGCATTATTGTTTCGTGAAGCAAATAAAGATAGACATCACCGGTAACATTTTCAAATAGAAAAAAATAGACCAATAACTCTTCCAGAACAAATAGCAGCCCAAACGTTAAATCCAGGCGATAGAAAATCTTTTTGAAGTGTGACGTGGAGATTTTCATCAGAATAATAAACGCAGTTATGGCTATTGACACGACGACATAAATGAAATTTGGCTTCGTCTGACCACAACAGTCGATCCAATAAAAAAATTAGGGTGATCTTCATCTTGTCAGGACATTTTTAAATTATACAAGTGTGCGACTCTTTGGAGTATTTTCGGTTCAAAGATTCTGACCCTGCTTGTATATAGGTTTTTCGGTGGTATTTCTACGTGTATTAGTTCATCAAATTCTGTGCAGCTAGCGGTTTACAATTTTAAGCAACTGTAACGGCCACATTACTTTTCTGTAAGGACCCGTTTTGGTAGCCTCGTTCATAATTTTTTTTTTTGGCTTATTTGGAATTTTAAGATTTGGCACGCAGCTTTTTCTAGAAAGTTGGTCGAGCCGAGCTATCGACGGGGTTTCCTCGCTTCGGTGGTCAGGCGATGCGGCTAACAGGTTTCCCCTGCACGCCGCGTTAATAGCGCATCTGGCGGGAGCAGCGTTGGCTTGTTTTTCGGAGAGTCCTTTACTGGCCGTGATAGAGTGAAGTGGTGCTTGTTGAAGGTGTGTTGTGTGTGTCCTTTTGTTGACTGTGACGACCGCCGTTCTGCAAATTTTCAAAGTCCTGAAAGGCCATTGTTCCGCCACATTGGGATCCAGTTTTCAGAACGGACATATCTGAAGGTCTCGACAGTTTTCGTTTGTTTCCTACGGGGGTTCCGCACCAGTCCCTGCAAATTAGGGGGATCGGTGGATATCGCACAACACCCACGCCTCAAGCCGCGGCACCACTGCTTGTGTAGCGGGCACCCGACATTAATCGACACAGCCAGGCGAAGCCGACCAAACAAGGTAGTGTGAGCAGCTTATAACTAATAATTCATGGAAGTGCCAAGGGATATGGCAGGAAAGGCGTTAATGGATACGGTAAAAAGCGTTGCTAAACGCCAAGAATGTAAGACGCAAGACATCGCAAAATGGATTAGACAGAGAAGACGGCGATTGAATGAGTACGTAAATAGGATTGAATATCCAGCACGCAGAGCATGAGACGGAAAACCATATGAACAAAGGCCAAGAAGGCAAACGCCAAGAAAAAGACCGCTAAAGCGTTGGAAAGAGAGCAGGTGATCAACATCGCAGGAATAAATTAGGAAACGCTGGAACAAGTCTAAATGCTTATTCAATAAGATCAAGCAAAAGAAGAAAATATGGAAATATAAGGTGTATACACTTACTTGATTGCCTGCGCGTTTTCAGTTATAAACTTCAATCTACTTCGAAATATCTATGAAAATGTGCTTCAAAAAAGTTGGGCGTTATGACCAAAATCGAAGATAGACGTGGTGACCAAGTTCGAGGTTTGACCAAAATCGAATATGGAAGTTATGACCAGAACCAAAGTTGGGCGTTATGAGCACGTTGGTCGTTTTGGTGAGAATCAAAGTTGGGCGTTGTGACCAAGATCGGCGTTGTAACCAAAATCAAAGTTGGCCGTTATGATCAGAATTAAAATTAAAAATGTAACAGTGTAATATTTCTTACAATTTGTGTGATAAATTATATTAACGTCAATATTTGACACACAAACCTTGTCAAGTTATAACTTTGATAACTAATTTAATATTGCTCCGGCTAGTCAGTAGAACTGATTAGAAAACCCCTTACCCTCAGCTGAATGGTGCTATTTAATAACAAGTATATATATATTACTGAAATAATCAATTGCAATAAAGTGATTGTTATAGTTTTTTCCAGGTCCCTTATTGATACATTACATATATCAATAACAGTTATATATGTACAATGACGTTTATTTGGCGTAAGAATAGACTTGTTTGTTTCAGATAACTTTTAATTACTTTTTAAACCCAAATTCCTTAAATTACAACCCCAATCTTAAACTAACCCAAAAAGGTAGGATTTCTAAATATAATATTCAAAACTTGCCGAGTACTCAGATCACTATTGAATTTTGATAATAATAGTAATTCTTAAATTCTAAATACAGTTTTACTAATATTATATATATAAGCAATTTAATCTTTCTTGAATTATTTCAAATATTGTTCGATAAAAGTTATAAAACAGCTTTAGGGTACCTGATCAGCAGACTATGTAATCCCCTCAGCAAATGAAACAGAACAGCTAACAAGAACCTGGATAGTTGAACACTCTAACTTTCCTCCAAAAAGCTCTTTGGATAATATTTCTATCTTTTAGATAGAACTTCTCAATTAACTTCACCACACACACGTAATCACTGGCTCTACTTTAATTATATCGCTTTGCAATATAACTTCAATATTCAAATCAAAACACTTCAATCATATTGACTCTTTAGACAGTTTAATTTACTGAATTTTTATTTTATATTATTACCAGTTACTTCCTATGTAATAACTATTCAAATAAATCCAGTTTAAAAGAACCAATTGGTGGAAATTGAACCACCATCGGTTTGAATATGACCCTCTCGAGTCGAATATAAAATTGAACCCTCTATTTTGTTTATTATTACTCTTTGGTTACCAGTAACCATTAACAACCCAACGACTGTACACAAACTTTTTTAAATTAACTATCTGGCTGTCTTTTATATATTTATACATGTGACACGCAGACTGCATGTAACATTACAGCAGATACCCCTTCAGCCGGTGTTATCTAATTTGATTTTCATTCGAACTAGACAACGCGAATTTAACAATTTTTTTATAAAGTTTATCGTTTAGTTATTTGAGAATTGTATCTTTTTATAAAAGGGTACAAAATACACTTTTTGGAAACACTTACCAATGGTGCGATAAAGCGTCCTTCTGCTACCCTACCTAACCAATACAACGATAGACAGGCGCACACCGCTGTTACTCTGCAAGGCGTTGGAAACAGTACATTGACGTAATACACAATTAAGAAATATATAACTCTCGCCGACGTCATGTGGAACAGCACTAATGCGAAGATGAGAAAATTATCTGTAAATTATGAATCGTAATTATATACGGCGAACGATCAAGCCAGAGAATTTTAACCTTCATCTTTTATCCTCTCCACCAACAATATAACGTCAACAACTCCTAATGTCATGAGGAATATAAAAAGAGATTTTTGCGCACCAACCGTTATGCATAACACATATCCTACACTTGAAATGACGGTCTGCAAAGGAAATTATATGTAAATATTGTTGTTTGTTAATTATTTACATACCTGAAGCATAACGTAGCAAATGTAATAGGGCCACCCATATAAGTACTGAATTGGTCTATTGAGTCGCACTGAAACGTATGATTTATTAGTACCCCTATGCTTAACATAAGGGACGTTTTTGTTAATATTTGAGCAGTAGTACAATAATTACGGTGCTGAGATTATGAAGTTGGTTAAAGTTATTAAAAATACAGTTTGAAATGCGTTGAATGCTAACCGCTAATATCCATAACAATTCCACAGAGCGTAAATATTACGAGGCACGATTTAACTCTCGTTCTGTAAACCTTCAGGGTAAAATATCGTATTACGCTTTTTACAGTCGGCTTGGAGGGTGCTGCTTCGGCCAAATGGTTAAGATTTGGTTCAACGTCGACTCCATAGGCTTGCAAAGCTTTCCAAGCATCGGCTCTTCTTCTTGTGAACATTAACCACCTTGGTGATTCCACAATGTACCTAAAACGGTTTACCATTGTATATAATTATACAGTGTGACCAGTAAAGTCCGCATCATGTGGGATTTTTTTTATTAATAGCTTTATTCGAAATTTGACTTTGGCATCAATTTCTGCTTCGATCGAGATGAAAATTAACAAAAAAAATTATGGTCCCGTGATTCGCATTATCCGTCAAATTTTTATTTTTTTCTAAAAAAAAAATTCAAAGGTGGGGGTTTTTCTCAAAATATCGAAAAAGTTTTTCTAAATAAAATTTTTAGCCCATATGAAAAAATTCAGCTGCACATTGGTCACATATGTTTATTTGATTTTGACACTGTATAAGGTAACTTCACAAAATAACTATTTTTAAAAACGTAGTTTGTGTTTAAAAGTAATACACATTAATATTAAGGAAATAGTTTAATTGAAAAGAGTCAACTTATCCAATAAAAAGATCATAATATAAAAATTAAACGCATTTAGAATTCCACCTTTTTAATTAATAACAAACTATTTTTGGTATTTGAATATTAAATTAAAAACAATACACAAACTTAAAATTTAAAATTACATTTCTGTGTGCTTTCCCTAGCGTTCAATACAAACAATTGTTCTTCTTGACACATATTTAATGGAATTTCTGATACTAAGGGGCCTTATGTCTAAAATACAGTTTCGAATCACTGTTTCCAAATGATCAACATTATGGAAAAGTCTTTGTTTGTAAACTTTTTGTTTTAGATAACCCCACAAGAAAAAATCAAGTGGGGTTAAATCTGGAGACCTAGAAGGCCAGTATTGCTCCATATTACGCCCAATTACTTTGCCCCAAAATATTTCCAAGAGGCGTTCTTGAACCTGTCATGTATTATGGATGGGAGCACCGTCACACTGGTACCACAAATTATGCCTAATTTCAATAGGAATGTTGTCCAAAATTTCAAGGATCTCGGTGTTAAGAAAACGTAGGTATTCTTCAGAATTTAAATTACCTCTAGAAAAATAAGGACCAACAACTTGATCGTTTAAAACACCGCACCACACATTTGTTTTAAAGGAATACTGGTCCCTGCATTCTATTATAAAATTTGGATTTTCTTGAGTCCACCATCTACAGTTATGAGAGCTAACAACGGCGTTTGAAGTGAAAGTGGCCTCGTCGGTCCATAAAACGTGAAAGGTAAAGGACACATCTTCTTTTTCTCCCTGGTACCAAAAAGAGAATCCCAAACGTATGTCAAAATGTTGTTCCTTAAGAGTATTTATAAATTTGGGTTTATAAGGTTTAAATTTATTTTTGAGCAAAATCTTCCTTACACTCTCTTTGAACGTCAGTTCTGAAAGAAACATGTCTAATACTAGTTTGACCATGTTCCACAACATCTAGGCACACATTTAACTGGACATCTTCACTATGTTTTATAGGATTAGGATTAAAATTTAATACGCAGTATTAATTAAAAGCCACTCTGACAAACAGAAAGCGATTTGGCTGTCATTATTAAAGCAAGGGCTTGTTGATCTATTTTATCATTTGTTTTACCGCCAACTTGTTTTTGGTGCATCATCGTAAGGTACAATACTAATTAATTTTTTGGAAACTGTACTTAAATAATAAAAGACTATTTTTACTTTTTGTATAACATAGCTTCATAACAAGTTTTAATAAAGGGGTTTTGAATTAAATTGTTGAAAATAGATAAACTTTACGCAAAGTTAAACAAAAATTAGTTTCCACCTAATGCAGACTTTACTGATGACACTGTGTACTTGTTTGTCTTAATTATAATGTGTATTACCTTTAGACACAAACTACGTTTTCTAAAATAGTTATTTTGTGAAGTTACCTTATACAGGGTCAAAAACAAATAAACTTTGCATCACATGTGACCAAATTTTAATAGCCCTATTTGGATTTTGTACAAAAACACTCATCTAATATGGCGCTACTTTAAAGAAAATGTGTCTGGAATAAAGCCTTGTCAAAACTAAGAAGTTTTATGTAGGTTCCGTTGAGTCTTATTTTGCAACAGTGGTGCAATTTACAAAAAAAGGGCAAATAATCTAAATTATCTTATACAGCTGAAATTTTTCATATGGGCTAAAAATTGCATTTAGAAAAACTTTTTCTAATAACTTTTTTCGATATTTTGAGAAATAACCTAACTTTTGAATTTTTTTTGCAAAAATTAAAATTTCACATATAATGCGAATCACGTGACTACTATTTTTTGATTAATTTTCATCTCAACCGAAGCAGAAAGTGATGCCAAAATCATATTTCGAATAAAGCTATTAATAAAAAAAATTCCATATGATGCGGACTTTACTGGTCACACTGTATATAACATTATTAATATTGACTTTTAATTTTCATAATTGGCGTTAATGTGATGAGCAATTCTAAATTATTCAATCAGGGCTCATTTTTCCTGGCAAATCTACTATGTTATAAGTAACAGTGCTAGATTGTTCCATAGAACTCACGCAATTTCCTAATTTTTTTATAGTATGGTTTCTATACAGCCAAAACACATAACTTAAAGGAAAGGTTAATGAGAAAAGAGAGTCAGGAAGAATTATCATTTCCTGGCTGAAAGATCTTAGATCAATGTTTTCCACGACAACTAGAGACATTATTCAAATCGCAATCAATAAGCTGAAGATCCTCACGAACATCTATTCATGGATCGGGTTATAAAACTGGAGAAGCTATATCTCAGCGCCGCAAAAAGATTTTCCAGGGGGTCCTGGTTGAGCCTGCTGGTCAATAGAAACTTGTAGCCCTCCTCTTTTAACTCTTTCCATAATTGAAGAACAGACTTAATTGATAAAGCTAGACCTTTAAAACAGTAAATCAACATACTACTATTTAAGCAATCGAACAATTTATTCATTTTTTGTAAGAACTAGGCAGTGTTAAGTGCGGTGCTCCTTTGTAGCTCATCCATTCCTACAGCCGTCTTTATAGTAACACTCATTGTATTTGAAAACACTTGAGTTGCAAATTTAACCCTCATTTTTTGAAATGTATAGGGATTAATATGAGCTTCCGTGATTTTTCCGGCAGCTCGTGCAGTAGATGATTTTCTGTCTATTCTGTACTCATCCTCGATGTCATGCCATGAAATTTTCTTGCCCTCCACGTAAAAATAATTTCAAAGAAGATTGTTTCTTACGCTTTTGATTAAATGTGGAGCGTCATAAATTATAAAAATTTTGTCATCATTCACATAAAAGTGCGTTTGTGCTTCGTTAATGCCCAAGCTTGAAAATGCACTCCTGTTTGTGGCTGCTTGATCAGATGTGACAACGCGTACTTTCAGTCCTATCCCTTGAAGTGCACGTATGTTTTGAACAATAAGCTGTGATAAAAATTCGTGCTTTACTGCACCCGACGACAAGTAATAACTAATTGAAATCTTCCACTTCTGGGTAGCAATTTTACTAGTACGTCCAAGATGACCGAAATCTTCCAAACCTTCAATTATATCTTGGTTTGAATTGTACTCAAGACCTTTTTTTAAATGTACCTCATCCAACAGTAGCACACACTGTTAACATTGAAAATGTTTAACGAATTGGAGATGTGACGCTAGTACGGTGCTCTTTTAGCGATTTGTGTGACGCTTGGAAAATGCACAGTTTTCGCTCATTTTGAAGTTGTACGTACGTATTGCAGGTGAATGTTGTTGGTGTCATTTTCAATATCTCGTCAAGGGCGAACTTTCTGGAGAAGTTGTAAAAATGTAAGATTCGAGGGGGCGAAAGTACGGGGGTTAAAACGATTTTTTGCACACGAAAGCGTTCGGTGCTGTTACATCGTATACTTTTTGAAAAATCCAAATGTGATTTGGGGCTAGTTGGAAAGAGAATGAACCAACGCTCATGGTACTGGCTGGTTTTTGGGGTCTACGATGCACGGGGCTAAAGTTACAGAGGGTAGAAAGCTGAGGTGCATTTGTAGCAAATTAGATGTTCGCATAAAAATGGGGCAGTATGCGGAGGAATCTGTAGGTCTTTAAGAATTTTACGGCTCAGGTTGATTTAGGGGTTGCAAAATGGAGAAACCGTTATAATTATCAGCAAAATTGTAAAATTAATATTTGTGTGAAATGCGCTGTTTGGAGACTTCCTACTGGTCGATTTTATGTTTTAAGAGCATTTGGGAGGTGTGAATTTGGAAGCCCAGGTGGATTTGGGAGTTGCAAAATGGGGAAAGTGTTAAAATTATCAGAAAAACTGTAAAATTAATACAGTATGACAATAAATATAGGATACCGAAGTTTGCAAACTTAATTTGTTGTGGTTAACAACTATCACCTTAATATTTCCAGTTTTGATGTTTATTGTATTGATGTATGACATGTTCCACTTGACCACCAGCCCTTTGCAAGCATAGTTAATTTTCCAAGTATTCTTGAAGACTGCCTACATAGGTAATTTCTAAATAGAGGTTGACGTAAATTTTGGAAGAACTGTACGATCGCCCTCTCAATTTCGCAGTTGCGACTGACTGGGGGATTTTCATTGAAAATGTTGTTTTCCATCGTTCCCATTCTCTAGAAATTGAAATTTAACGTACTTGATACTTGGTCCGTTATTTCTGCCTTGTTCGTATGGACGGTTATAGAGGTTGCAAACAAAATGTTTTTGCTCGGTAGTAAAAATCTTGTTTAACACGGTTATTGCATAGTTTTAACGAGAAGGTGTCGACAAAAGATCGGAGTGACATTTGCAGAAATTTTCATTTAAATTGCAATTGAAACGATGCTCTTAATTTTGGTATCCTATATTTATTGTCATATTGTATTTGTGTGAAATGCGCTGTTTGGAGAGTTTCTACTGGTCGATTTTATTTTTTAAGAAAATTTGGGAGGTGGGAATTTGGCGACCCAGGTGGGTATGGGGGGTTGCAAGGTGGGGAAACCGCTATAATTATCAGAAAAACTTTAAAATTAATATTTGTGAAAAATTTCCTGTTTGGAGAGTTTCTACTATTCTATTGTATTTTTTAAGAAAATTTTGGATGTAGGAAATTTGCAGCCCAGGCGGATTTTATGGTTTCAAAATGGGGAAAACGCCATAATTATCAGCAAAACCTTAAAATCAAAATGTGTGTGAAATTCGCTGTTTGGTGACTGTATACGGGTCGATTGTATTTTATAAGAAAACTCGGGGTCGAATCCCGGCGACTCTAAACTTTAAAAATCGTACGCTCCCCGGATACCATGCTAACACCTGTGGTAGTCGTTAACCCCTAACAAGGGAACTCTTCCTTAGTTTCGACGGGCAGGGCTAGCCACCTACCCAGCCTAAGAGTAAAGACGGCCCCATAGAACCACTTTGTGGTTAAAAGAGGCCACTGACCTATAATAAGAGGAAGAAGAAAAAGAAACGATGTGGGAATCTTGCGGCCAGCTGAATTTGGGGGCTGTAAAATGGGGAAAACGTTATAATTATCAGAAAAACCTGAACATTAACGTTTGTGTGAAATTCGCTGTTTGGAGATTTTGTATTCGTCAATTGTATATATACTTTAACCCTTATGGACACGCCCAGGAGGTAAAAAATACCCACACCTAGAGTTAATTGTTCTAACCGACTTGTTTTTAAAGTTACGTGTTGCCACCGTTCAGTACCTTCCCAATGGACTGTTCTGAAGGCATACCTAGAAGCATGTTATTTTTAGAGCAATCACTAGTTGTCAGCTGTAGCATAAACTACGCTAGGGTAAATTTTACCCATTGCGCGCTTCCTTACGTTTTATAAGCTGCTAGTTAGTACTTGCGACTTGTACCGTGATTTTTGTAGTGACTAGTATGTCAAAATTGCTTAAATGACAACAATTTGAACATCGAGGAACAGGACGAAAATTTAGAAGACGAGTAACAAACATTATAGATCTTTTTTAGGTTTTTGTGTTTCTCTCTAAAAATGTGTTCTTTGTTTTTATAATATTTTGTTATAATGGAATAAACTAAATAAATATTGATATTTCTGCACTAATGCCTTCTAAAAACAATTTGTGCAAGAAACTATACATAATAATAATTAGAGTTTCTAATATACGATAGCTAAACTGATCTAACAGATAGTGAGTAAAATATACCCTGCGCGCGTCTTCCTGTGATAAATATCCGCGCACATCCACAAGGGTTAAGAGAATTCAGAATGTTTAAATTATGCGACCCATGTGGATTTTGGGGTTGCAAAATAGGGAAAACGTTATCCCTCCTCCTCCATCCAACCATCTTGACAGACGGAAAGTGATTATGAATAATGAATAATGACTAGGTGTCTAATTAGGACGTTGCCTTCTTTACTAGATTACGACATCTTTCACGGTTGGAAGTATTTCTAACAGCTTCTTCAAGATTGCTATTTAATAAAGACTCAACATTATCAATCCATCGGCAAGGCGATCTTCCACGTCTCCTTTTTATGTTAGGTTTCCCTTGAATGATTAACTTTTCCAGATTATCACTTCCTGTGATGTGACCGAAGAATTTTAAGATGCTAGCGTTGATAATAGTTAATAGCCGTTGTTTTGGTTTTATTTCGTTCAATACTGATGCGTTAGTTCTTCTTGCTGTCCAAGGGATTTTAAGCATTCGACGCCAACACCAGCGTTCGAAAGCATCAATACGACGCCGATCCGCCATTCGAATGGTCCAAGTCTCAGATGCATATCTAAAAACTGAGAATACTAACGTTTGAACTAAATTAATTTTTGTGTTTCGGGTTATATCGGAACTTCTCCGCATTTTGGTCAATTGAATCATAGCTGTTCTACCCATTTGAATTTGGCGGGGTATTTCTTGTTCACAACTGCCGTCGTTTTTTATTGGTGCTCCTGAGTAAAGAAAGCTGTTTACGACTTCGTAATCTCCAATGCGACGAACATCGGGTCTGTTATTATGCTCTCTATCTATAATCATTATTTTAGTCTTGGTAGTCTTGATATGGAGACGATATTCAGAACTAAGAGTTGTTAGCTTTTCTATTATGGTTAGTAACTCGTTTTCGTTGTTATAATTATCAGAAAAACCTTAAAATTAGTATTTTAGTGAAATGATCTCCTTGGCGACTTTTTACTATTGTTTTTATTTTATAAGAAAATTCAGGATGTGGTCATTTTGCGGCCCAGGTGGATTTGGGGGTTGCAAGAAGAGGAAATTATATTTATCAGAAAAGCCATAAAATTTAATAGTTGTGTGAAATTCGCTGGGGGAGATTTTCTTCTGGTCAATTGTATTTTTTAAGAGAATTGAAGATGTGGGAGTTTTGCATCCCAAGTGGATTTGCGGGTTGCAAAATGGGGAAAACTCTTATAATTATCAGAAAAACCTTAAAATGAATATATGTGTGAAATTCACTCTTTGGAGACTTTCTACTGGTCGATTGTATTTTTAAGAGAATTCGGGATGTGGGGATTTTGCGGCCCAGGTGTATTTAGCGGTTGCAAAATGGGGAAAACGATATAATTATCAGAAGAACCTTAAAACCAATATTTGTGTCAAAATTCGCTATTTGGAGACTTTCTACCGGTCGATATTCGAGATGTGGGAGTTTTGCGGCCCAGTTTCATTTGGAGGATGTAACATGGGACAAACGTTAGAATTTAAAGAATAACCTGAAAATCAATATTTGTGCTAAATTCGCTATTTGAAGATTTTCCATTGGTCGATTGTATTTTGTAAGTGAGTTCGAGATGCGGTTGTGAGGGTCAAATTACCTTATTTTCTCAATTTTTAAATAAGGAAAATGTGCAATTCTTTTTACTCTGGCCCTTTGTGAAATTGTAAATTTGCAAGTAAATAGTAAATGGCGTGTCGGATTGTATTTTACTCTAACATGAATAATATTGCTTGGGTTAAATTAATTGCCCCCCTGCACTTGTTCGAAGAATGGTAGTGGCCACTGTCAGCTATTTGTACTAAACCTTAATGCGCGATTGTAGTAGAAATTGATGGGAACTTTAAAAATATAAATACATATACATATATAGGTGTACGGAAAATGCAAAATTTATTAGTTTATACAATGTAAAAGCTCCCCAAACAACAAATCCTTTTAAAATATAATTATTGAAGAATTAACATAAAACTAAAGATACATGTCGACTAAACAACTCAAAGATCTTATCACATCTAATTCCTTTTTCACACTGGCCTGTTTCTCCTATTAAAAACATATACGCTCCAGTTCTTATATTTGCTATTAAAGCACGCTTCATGAGTAAACAAAATAAACTATCAACAATTATATGTGGAACCGCCAATGGAATGGCTTCTAATTCTCAGAACTCATTTAAAATAGCTAATAAATGTGATAATAAGAAATGACTCATATAAGCAATACATCTTCTAAAGTTATATAAAACATTTTGAGTGTAATATTGAATTCAACACCTTTATCTAATTGCAAATTAATATCAAAGTGTATAAGATGCTGAAAAGGTTCAAAACTGTACTACGTATTATTTATACCTTAATTTATTAATGATCTGTTATGCATTAGAACTTCGCAGTAACGTTTCGCGGGGCGTATGATAAACAATAATAATGCAGATGTGAACAATTTTAAAACTTTTTTTTTAGTTCTATCTCTTGTAATTTTTTCAGATTTTGGAAATTTTATACCAGACTTAAAAATTAGTAAAATTCATTTTCAATGCATTAACGAAGGTTGGTAAATTGCAACTTCTGTAAATTTTACCTTAACAGTTAGCTTTTTTTTAAAAAGTTCTGTATTGGTACCGGTCTGTAATTGATTTAGTCGCAACCACGACACTATTGTTGATTTCGAAGGTAGCACGAATTTTAGTATTCCTCTCATAAAAAGATAGAGTGCTATAGACTTATGGTACATATTCAACGCTAGTTCCTTCTCATCTTCAGTCCAGGGTTGATTAATTTTGTGAAAAAGTTGCATATTTATAAACACGCGAATACTTTTTGGTTTGACACTCTTCTTCTTCTTCCAATGCATATCCATTACTGAATGTTTGCGACCACATTTTCCATTTTATTCCGGTCTCTTGATGTATGTATTAGGTCTTCCATTGTTCTCAATCCGGTCCATTGTCTTATATTGCGTAGCCATGACATCTTCTTCCTTCCCATTCCTCTTTTACCTTCATACCTTCCTTCGATAATTAGTTGTAATAATTGATATTTTGTGTTACGCATTATATGTCCTAGGTACGCTGTTTTTCTTTTCTTAATTGTCGTTATTAGTTCTCTGTCTTTCTTCATCCTTCTAAGAACATTTTCATTTGTTTCACGTGCCGTCCATGGAATTTTAAGCACTCGGCGGTATATCCACATTTCAAATGCTTCCAATTTGTTCATTGTGGCCATTTTCAAGGTCCATCCCTCCACTCCATATAATAGTATTGACCAGATGTAACACTTGACAAATCTTACTCTGAGGTTCAAATCAAAGTCTGCGTTTGTGAGAACTCTCTTAAATTTCACAAACGCGCTTCGGGCCTGTTCTATGTGGCATTTTATGTCTAAATCGGATGTCCAGTCTTCATTAAGCCATGTTCCGAGATATTTGAACTTCTTTACACGCTCAATAGGTTCCCCTCCGTGTGATAGACTGGAGTTTCTGAAAGTGTCTGGTTACGGGTCCTATCATATATTTTGTTTTTTTCGTGTTTATTGTAAGGCCCATCCTTTGACAGTGTCTGCTATTACGTTGACTAGGTGTTGAAGATCATCCATGTTATTAGATATTAGAAACGGTATCGTCCGCATATCGGATGTTATTAATCCACACCCCGTTAACTTTGATGCCCATCTCAACATCTTCAAGTGCTTCCTGGAAAATCTGTTCGGAATATAGGTTAAACAACAGGGTGAGAGAACACACTCCCTGGCGGACTCCTCTGCGAATTTCAACTGGGTTAGTTGTCTCACCGTCGATATTAATTTGGGCCGTTTGGTTCAGATATAGATTTTCAATACATCGGATATCCTTTTGGTCAATATCCATCCGCCTTAGAATTTGCAAGCAGTTTTTGGTGTACCCTGTCAAAGGCCTTCTCGAAGTCTATGAAGCACATGATTACATTTGTTCTCTGGTCATACAGTTTTGCACAAGTACTTGCGTTGCAACCAAGGCTTCTCTCGTGCCCATACCTTGTCTAAACCCAAAACTGTGAGTCACTGATGGTTTGTTCACATTTTCTGAATATTCTCTGGTGTATGATCTTTAGGAATAGCTTTAGGGTGTGGCTCATGAGGCTGATAAGCCTATGCTCATCGCATTTCCTTGCACTGTTCTTTTTTGGTAAGGTATAAAGTTGATAAAAGCCATTGGCAGGATATTGGCCAGTTTCATATATTTTATTGAGGAGTTTCTGAAGAACTGCAATACCTCCGTCGTTTAATAGTTTAATTTATTCTGCCGGAACCTCATCAGGTCCCGTGCTTTATTACTCTTGAGATTGTCGATGGCTTTTTTGACTTCAGATTTTGTTATTGGGGACCTGTCATATCTTTTTCTGTGTTTTCATTTCATTTTCCGTTGTTTCGTCTGAAAATAAGTTTTTAATATATTTTTTCTCAGATGATTTTTTCGTTCCTCAACGTTGCTGGCGATTTCGTTGTGATCATTTGTTATCATGGGGAAAGTCTTTTTTCGGTATATTCCAGCTGTTTCTTTCATTTTTTTATGTAGGTTGAAATTGTCGTGTAGAATTTGCAGCTTTTCGATCTCTTCACATTCTCCTTTTCAACCATTCATTCTCGCTCTCCTGATCATCGTTCTTATTCGATTGTGTATGATTTTGTATTCTCTTTGATTTGTGTGATTTCTGTATTTTCGTCGTTCATCATCAATAGAGAATCTCGTCCGTCATCCAAGGTGTTTTGTGGTTTCTTTTCTGATATCCTTGATATCCTATTTTGTTTTCAGCTGTGGTTATTATGACCTTTTTCATTTCCTTCCATATGTTATCCAAGTTTCAATGGTGTTATTATTGTCTCTATTTTGTGATTAATTTCTGTTCTTACTTCAGTTCTTAGGTCTTCTTGTCGAAGTTGTTCATAGAATATTTTTCTTGGGTGGCTGGTTCTAGGGTGGCTGGTTCGATTGTATCTTGCCATTCTAGTTTTAAAACATGCCAGAAGTAATACATGGTCTGATGGTACGTCTGCTCCGGGATAGGTGCATGCCCTCGTAATGTAAGTCCCAAATCGGTTGTTAATGAGTATGAAGTCTATTTGATTTCGGACTATATTGTTTGGTTTGTCTGCTGGGGACTTCCATGTATATAGCCGGCGAGGTGGTAAGCAGAACCAAGTATTAGTCACCTTCATATTCTCTTCTTGGCAGAACTGTAGTAGAGGATCTCCTCTGTCGTTTCGCTCCCCTAGTCCAAAGGGCCCCACCAGGTCACCACACCGTCCTTTTCCTAGCTTGGAGTTGAAATCACCCATAATTATGTTAATTTCGTGTTTCTTCGTGAGTTTGAGTAGCTCTTTTATTCCTCCATAGAATGATTCGATTTCCTGTTCTGTGGAGTCTGACGTGGGGGGCATAAATCTGAATAACGTTGAGATTCGCAGGCTTGGCCTTGAGTTTGATTAGAGCAATTCTGTCGGAATACGGGAAGAAATCTATTACACTAGTTGAAAGTTTTTCTGTGATGAATATTCCTACTCCTTTTCGGTGGTTCTTATCCTGGTTACCTGAGTAGTAAAATGAACCTCCTGGGACGGTGCATACTCCATTGTCAGGCCACCATGTTTCTGCGACGCCTAGTATGTCAATGTTAAGCCTTTTTATTTCTTGGTTTAGGTTTGCTAATTTTCCTGCTTCAAACAAGCTTATATCCCTATATTGATCTTTCGGCGACCATTTAATTTTCTCTGTTCAGTGTCATTCAATACTGCTCCCCCCGGAGATCCGATTGGGGAACTTATTTTACTTCCGGAATATTTCGAATTGAATGTATTCATGTAGCTCTCTTGGGAAAAAAATGGAGGTGATTTCCCGTTATCTTCCTTTATAGGATAGGAGTGTGGATAGGGTTAAAGGTAGTTTAGGTAGGATTTAAGGGATTAGGACATGTTTCTCCTCTGTGTGATGTAATGTGAGGTGTAGGGAGGTGTTTGACACTCAGCACATCGAAATTATTCCCCTTCGTTGCAAATTTTTTCTTCATTCGAGTGACCGCTGAATTTTTAGCAACTCGTTTTCTGCGTAGCTTAACAACTGTTTCGTGTAGCACTAAAGAATTTCGACGCTTCCTTGTTTTGGTAGGCGTGGGCATATCCACCATAGCCTATGGATAATACTAATTTAAAAATCTGGTGTGATACACGCACACAGCTGCCTTTTACAGTGACCTTATAATTAGCCAAAAATTTGATTTAAAATGTTTTAAGCATTTGTCAAAAATTTTCAAAAATTACAAATTCTGCAAAAACGGTACAAAATAGAGCGTTAGTTGAAGAGACAAATTTTCCCTAGAATTTTAAGCTGAATTCAAAAATGTAATAATATACCGGGTGTTCTATTTATAATAAGAGTTAATAAAAACCCATTTTAGAAGTATTCAATTGGAAAATCACCTATCTCACATCAATACACATTCAAAATGTAATAAAAATGTAAAGTTTAAAAAAATCGTTAGAGCCGTTTTTGAAAAAATCGAAAAAACTGAAAAATCATAAGAGTAAACACCTACTTCCGGTTATGCGATTTTCTTCAAAAGCTTGCTGTCGTATCTACATAGTACACAAAACTTATATATGAAGTTTCAACGCCATACCTCTTTTCGTTTTTGAGATATTCTGTTCACAGGCAGACAGACAGACAGACACACAGACAGACACACAGACCAATGAGAAAAAATATGTTTTTTGGGATCAGGGGACTCTAAAACGTGAAGATCTGTTGAAAACTCAATTTCGAATTTTTGGGGTGAATCCAATACTTCCTTTATTGTAAAAGGAAGTAAAAAGAGCACCTTACAATAAATTATACAGGGTGTAAGGCAAATACGTCATTGGACTGACAGTTTCCGTACCGTTTCGAGATCTATCTTACCCCCACGGATTTCAATTTACCCTCATCGGGAATATTAGACTCACACCTCTTCAGCCCGCAGCTTTCCTTTGCGTTGTGCAGTTTCTTCAGGCATTTTGGGGCAGTTTGTTTGGGAAAACGACCACCTACAGCTCTGCCGTTAGTTGCTAATTTGCCAAATTTAATAAATTTCCGTCATATTCTCTTATTGCTCCTCTTTAACTTAACGTTGTAGTAGTTTTGTTTTTGAGCCACATTATGTACTTGCTGTCGAGTATCCTGGTTATTGAATCAGTATTTTAATTATTTAATGTGTAATACCGTTTGTGAGTCATGCCGTTCATTTGCAGTCAAGTATACTGCTTTTAATTAATTTAAGGCGTGACGCAATTTAACCTAACTCTCACTAACCCATGTCGGCGTCGTTATATTTATTCTAAATCCTTGTTCATTGTCATTTACATATTTTATTATTTTAATAGAATTTATTGTTAAGTACTTATGGATTTCATTTGTTGTTTACGATATTTGCATGAGTTTCGTGTGTACTTTTCTGTCACAAAAGGAGTTTAGCAGCTGCGCCAATGAGTTATTTTTGCAAGGTAAGTCAGTCTTGTACTTGGATCGTCGACCAAACTCTGCCAAGTTATGAGTAGCAAGGTAAACGAATCGCTTCCACATTCAGAGTGCGTTCACCTGTGTTACGGACTTTGCTTTCCCTATTTAGCCGAATGTGGTGGCGCATAAATTATTGAACATATTTTACCTTGCATGCCAGATTACCGCCCTAATCTAAGGTAGTAAAGAATCCCCCATTCTCCACTGCCGTTTAGACGGCAAACCTTTTGTTACAGTTCATCGTAACGGGGTTGGGGCAGCGGATCTGCGTAATTTTTTCGATTTTGTAGTTTTACCGACGGTTTTGTCGTAGAGACGTGTTCGTGCTGTAACACTAGACGGTATATGAACGGTGGTATTTAAACCATTATGTAGAAACAAACGTAAAAGCACCTAATGGTGTGCAGGTTATTTTGTGTTAAAATGACCTCGTGTTCAAATTCGTAGACAGAGATGAAGGTAACTCCAGCGATGTGTCCTACAAAATTCTACCGGAAAATTAGAGAAATATGGTGAATGCTAGATTTTGTTAAACAGTATGACACTGCGTACATAGTAGGAGCCACTGTTAATTTAAAAACGAACCTAAGCATTGGTCACTGTTAAAGCTATGGACAGTGTAGGGTGATTCAAAACGTTTTGAACTTGTTGAAATGTTTATAATAAGGTTTTAGGAATATCTAAAATCCATTAAACGGATAAAGGATCGCTTCAAATTTCGTATAATGTTTTTTTAATTTAGTTGGTAACACGGTACCTTATAAGCTACCAAAATTATGTTTTGTAATTAGACGTGCGTGAAAACTGGGTAAGAAGAAGTGCTGACATATAAATTGACCACGGATCTAACAATTTTTCTAAAATAAATCTTAATATCTGCCCTTCAAAACGTAGCAAAATAGTGGGCAATGCCTTGTGATATGTGGTTATATTAGGCAGGTATTCTCATTGTTGCAGTGTAAGTTAGAAGTATGTCAAATACCGACTGCATTATAACGTAAAAAACTTACCAAATTCCAAATGGTAGCACAAGAAACATGGATATATTTGCTAAAACAACAGCTCTCCAGAAATGCATGATTTGGCATAGAAAATATGCTATTCCATGTGCTAGGGGGAAGATCATCAATATTAAGCATCCCATGCGCATCCTAGTGGTTTTGCTACATTTTTCTAAAACTGAAACAGAATACGGATATAGTGACTTACAGTTTATCTCCAAGCGTAATGTAGTTCACTAATTTATAATCATTGGGTGCTACTAAAAGGCATGACATATTCAAAAGGACAAACAAGAGCTATCAATGGCCATTTATTTTATATACGAAAATTCGAAAATCGTGTTTTATTGAGAGCATTTGAGTTTTAAACTTTATAGTACAATTTGCCAACAACGATTCAGGTCAGCCGATAATCTCTTTCGAAACCTTTATTGACATACTGGATGATGTGCTACCACGCTTTCAAAGATTGGCTTACCTCCTTACTGCCACAACCTTGCTTTCAGCCCATTATTTTTAAAACTAGGATACCGCCAGCTGCCAGGTATGAGAACTGAACCCCTTAACATCAATACCGCAGCCAAGTTCCCTAACGGCTCGATAACGCTGGCTCACAATTTGTCATAGTAAGTTAAAATTGTCAAAAGAGAAGCTTGAATGCATTTTGCTATCTGTCTGTAGAAAGACAATGTAGGTACATAAATGAAAACCGTATTTATATTGCATGCTCAGTGACGATTAATTACAATCCGAACGTCTTGATTTTGATATGCAACAGCGAATTATGCTTTTATTACTCAAATATATTTTGATAAAAAAACATTAATACTATGTTTAAGGATTGTCAGAATATACTCTGCCTATAGTTATATATTTTATAGTGAATGTTGCCAATAGCTTGAACTTGCTCTAATCGGCTGTCCTTTTAAATACCTCCATAATATATTGTCACAGTACCCTGTGATTCTACTTAATGCATGTCATACACAATGTAAATATAACGACATCAGAAGGTTCTCCACAACCAAAAATAAATCTTCCCAGTATCAAATACCACTTGGACGGCAGCAAAATAATTATAAAAGCAAGCAGCTGCACAACTGAAGTGACCACAAAGGTAGGTTTTCGGCCGGTTCTAGAAAAATAGATGTTTTTTGACGCTTATTATTTTAACCACTTCACCGACATGTCAGAAAAAAGTCCGATTGTTGGAGCTGATGCAATCATGGCAAACGTTCGCACGTCCCCTATAAGAACATACCATTTTCTTCGAGTACAGAAGAGATTGAACTACAACATATGCAACCAGTTATACATATTTTTATGGCATGAAGTTACTCACCTCCTCTCGTATACAATGTTTACGCAGCCCGTGGTGGCCAGCTGCGAAAACATGTGGCGGGCCTTTGACAACGTATTTCTGACAAGGTATCTGTTTAGGATTACCGGTTTCATTGTTAATTTCTTCCATAATTGCTATATAATTATATTTGTGTCTTTTTACCAAATCGGTATAGTTACGGAGATCGTAGGAGCAATGTTCGTTTCGTATACTAAAATCATGTCAGTTGCTATGGCAACATTTCAGTTTTAACGGAAAGTCTTCAGTACTTACTTTCTTTGCGATTTGTGGTTTTTAACAGATATATTTAATATTTGATCAAAATAGAAGTGTTTTTCCAGCGGGGGAACGTGACACCTTACAGCGACCATAAAATCCATATCAAAAGAATATAAATGTATAAGAATGATGACCATATACCATATAGTGAAAACACAGGCTATCACTAATTCCAGAGAGAATTCACCATTTCTTCTAACCACTCCGACAAACTCAGCCTCTGCTAAAAGATATCATAAATCAAAAAGATTTTTCGAAAATGTTCATACATAAAAAATGATAAAGTAAGGAAATCCTTGACTTATTTCATAAGATTAGTAGTGACGTAACATGTATGCTTCAAAATAAGTACATAAAGTCAGCATATAGGATATGAAGAAGAATAAAAATTGTATAGCTTAATGGAAAATGTACTTAGGCAATGAAAGTTCGGAGCATGGAAAGTAGTATTTTGATGCTCAAGAAAGGTTCTAAGTTGAGATCATGTACATTAAAAAAATAAATCGGTCATTTAGAAATTGAATGGAAATGGTAGTCGAGATTACAATTGAGGACTATGACAACAGCTACAAATTGAGATGACTGGAAAAGTTTTGAAAGAGGTTTTTGTCGAGGAGTAGGCAGTAGATAGCTTAATAAAGGACAAGAAGAAATAAACGAACTGCACAGTCAATGAAACCTGTTAGCTCATATCTGAAAAGCTAAAGGAACGGCTTCTTCATCTTCAGTACCATCCAGCCACTTAAAAGTTCCTCGTATAATACTGACGTGGGCAGCTACAATTCAATACTTCGAACATGAGAATACTTTAAAAGCCCTGACGACTGTACCTGAGTATCCACAAAGGCATACAGTAAACCACCTTCTAGTATGTCCATAGCTACTTAATATTTGGAGTCTTGAACGCCTTGCTAGAGCTACGTCGAAATCAATTGGATGCGTCTGATTTCGGAGTAACATAAGCAAGGCATATACTTTTACTTTGTCTTTTCTTAGTTTTCTTTTATTTGTATTTACTGTTACGTACATGCCATGCAGTGCTGGAGTTAATTGAGAAATTAAATGTTTATTAATCAATAACTGTCTACACTAAAATATGGTCTCTTACATGGTGTTGTTGGGGGACCACACGTACGCGCCGCTTCTGCCAATCGTTGAAGCTACGAAAACTATACTAGAAAAATTGCTGCTATTTCGTCACCTACAGTCGCTTACCCTACGAATACGGTCAGCTTCTATAAGATTATGTGCTTCAGCTGATAGCTAAAATGTAATTGTATAGTGTTTAGCAAACATTGGTCGTTATCTTACATTTGATATTGCACTCATCAGCCTGGTGGGCGTTAGCTCTCTAAAAGAACGTCTTGGCATTTTAGCGACAACCCGGTGACATGCTCTAGCACATTTGAGCGATACTGTCTCACCGACATGTACTACCTGTGATCCATTAAATCGAGATAATCATGACAGATGCAGTTGATGTTGATGTAATAGTGGAGTGTCTGTTTGTTTGTTTGTCAATAGACTAGGTCTAGGAATGCAGTGTACCAGGGCCCTTAGACACCGACTGCTGTGGGTGTGCCTTTGTTACCGTTGGTTCAGAGTTAAGATTCATTCGATAGGTTGTTGTTCCTATTTGCAGGGTGTATCTAATCGATCGTGCAAAAAGCGCAGTATAATAGGTATTCTACCCCTAAAAATAAAAGGAAAACCTAAGAACCATTTTCAAAATATAAGGAATTTAAGATTTGTAACATTGGCAACATTACAAATAATTATAGTCAAATTTATACCCATTCGGAGTCACGTGATAATCTAGTAATTTTACGTATGTCGATTCTTAAAAATGCAATTTTAGGGAAATAAATGACATTCCGTTTTGTAGGTTATCCTGACATATGCCAATTTCTAAAACAAGGTTGCTACGGGTTTATTCTCTTATATGAAATCAAACTGAATTTACAGGTTAAAGAAAACATAACATGTCGTAAAATGTAAATATAATAAAGATATGTCAGCTGCTACATTAAAAACCTGCTGCGTATAGCAAATTTTAAGTCAATTTCTGTGCATGCATATTCTGTTATAGAACATTGCCATTTGAAGCCTATTTCCTTGCACAATCTATTTAGGGAAGAAACTGAATGTGAAAAATCTCCTCCAGATTCTTCAACCAAGCATTTTTTAGATTTTTTATGGTTACAAATTCTTTAGCTACATACATTTTATATACAGTGTCTTGACTGCTTCGTCGACTTCCGTTTTGGCATTCTTCACTTTCTGGCTCATATTTTCGGTAAATTGTGCTCTCCGAGATATTTAACGCAAGAGAAGCACGGCGAACAGCGTTGGAGGGTGAAACTGTTGATTTACTATTATTAATATTGTACTCTTCATAAAAAAAAACGCATAATATTCAAATTAATTGTTGTGACTGCTCGTTATACCGCATGTCCGATGGTTTCTTTTAATTTCCAGTTTTCGGCTCAACAATTTTAGGTTTTATTACCCTTATCTCAATAACTTACACGAAAAATATAATCTGACAGATTAGAAACGTCAAATTTTTAAAATTAATTTTATGAATCGACATGCCTTTTTTTCAAATTTCTTCCATTTCATCTATTTTACTAAAGATGAACAGAGACAGACAAAAGTCACGTGACTCCGAATGGGTATAATTTTGACTATAGTATAATCTGTTCACGATCTTGCTGAACGAAGGTGTGTGATGGAAATTTTCAATTTTTGATAATTCTGTTAGTACTTAGTATCCTGTAAATGAAGTTTCTTTACGGTTTGCGTTTTGAGGTTATAGTTCTCTTTTGAGGTTATGTTTTATTACTTAATGTTCTGCTGCCATTTAAGCACTTTGTTCGTGGTCTAGGTCTAGGTCTACGCATGCGAAGTACTACTATCCTTTCACAAAACTCGTTAATGTCAAATTTTATAGATATTTCTGAGTGTACCTGGAAATTACAGTTTTTTTTGGGAACGTACTTCGGATCTAGCGATTTCTAGTATTATTTAAAGTTAGATTATGTTACATGTGTCAAAAGTTTTCCTTTGTAATACTTAACTGTAGCCCTTTTCCCCTTTTCAATAATAAAACCCTCTTTCGTTTCTGCTCCATTGTAATTGAAGTATATTCACAAACAAAGAATTTTGAAGACTACTTAGTTCATCTGTCATCTGTCAAAAAGTGACTAATGAAAATCCAGAATTTGACATTTGTTGACCAATCAAAGAAATATCAGCGGATATATCTTCCTAGAAGGTATTCAAGTGGATATTTTAAACAAATGTGATTTTTATTAGAAAAAGTCAATATTAGTGTTCTGTTGCTATATAAATTGCGTAGTTTGTTGCTTAACTAAAAACTAATTTGAAAAAGTAGTTTCGTCGCTTGAATAGTCAAGGGTAATACCACAAGCAGTGGATATATTTTTGACAAATATTTTGTCGTTTCCATGTAAATTATTGCGTTTAAATTTCACGATACAAAATCACATCAGAAATGTCACGAGCCGAAGGCGAGTGACATTTAAATGTGATTTTGTTGAGTGGAATTTGCAATAATTTCTATGGAAATGGCAAAATATTTAAAAAAATATATCCACTTCGAGTGGTATTTGGGACGACTATTTAACAATATTAATACATAACGATTAACTTTATTGAAAAATAATCCAACAATTAATATAATTATTCATTCTCAATCAAATTCAGCGGAATACTTCCAAAACACAGCATTTTAAAATTTTTAAAACAAGCCACACAGTTTGTTGGGGTTTAGTGTTACGTAACCTAACGATATCACTAAGGACAGAACATTGTTGCTAAGCGATACTTCGCAACAAGGCTATTTATTTTTTGAGTACGTACATTGTTTTGTGAATATTTTGCATGGTGCCCAATATTCAGTGATATACTGCTGTTATTGGTTGAAAAAAGCAAATGTCTGCAATGTGATTGGCATATATGTTATAGTGTTGAATAGTCCCTCGAATGCCATTCTTAGTCAAAGCTAAGTAGATTATTTTTGCAGTGGTATCACTACTCATGTCCATTGCGCTTAATCGAACCTAAGCGCAATAGACATTCGTGTTACCACAGCAAAAATATTCGACATAAATTTTACTACTCATGGAAAAATAAGTGACTATTTTTTTACAAGAAGGTGTAACATAAGTCAAGTATTTAAATTTCAAAAATTACATTGCTGCCAAAATCAGAAAGCAGAAGTTCCAAAACAGAATTTAACCACAGTACCAACTTGACAGCGTTTTGGCAGTTCACGAGTTATGTGAATGGATAGTATTTACCTTAGACGCCAACTCTATGGTCATATGGTCAAAGTCCTACTTAGAATTTTGCCGAGACTAAGGAATTCCAACTCTAGCAAGGGATCTTTCACATCGCAGTAACAAGGGACCCACGGCTCTACATCACTTCCGAATGATGGCATTCTGTAGAAGATTTCATCTACATTTGTTATTTTTAAAAGTCTCACCCGGACCGGGAATCGAACTTGCTACCCTTAGATCAGTAGTCAGAATATTTTATCGGTTTCGGGATATTAAGCCTTTGTTTACATATACAAAAGTAGGCTGGTAACTAGATCATAACTTATCTGTAGGGTTAAAGAATATTACCCTACATGGCAACCATAACCATATAGCAACCGATAAACTATTGAACAAATCACGGATGTTATGAATCATAACTGCCTTAGAAGTTTTAAAATCCTCGCTCTACGAGCTCGGAATTCAAAACATCTGCGGCAGTTATGATACTCATAACATTCCTAGATATGTTAATAGCTATAACCACTGAGATACCGAGCCCGGCTTTAAGCACGTATAAAACGTTCTCTATTTTCTATAAAAGGTAGTTTGACGTATTTGTCCTTTAGTAGTGAACGAACAGATCGTTGTCACCCCTCACTCTAAAGTACTTTAAAGTAATTTAGAGTGAGAGGGGACAACGATCTATCCGTACCCTATTATAGAACAGATACATCAAATTAATATCAATGCAAGCACCAACTCTAAAGTTTAAGCTTGACCAGATGCCTCGTTTGTGTGGCAATTGTACAATCCGTACGTATAAAATTATAACGTCCAAGAAGTAAGAAAACAAAAATATTTAATATAATTCTAAGAAGTAAGAAAGCCAGTTCTCTGCAGCCTTAGGTAATTGTGCGAAAAAGGCGGCGGTGGTTAGCTGGAAGCAGTTTTGTTAGTTGTAAGTCATTTGAATAGTAGATGTTCAAGTGACTATTGCATACATCTGTCAAATGCCGTCATAGCACCAATCAGAAAACTCATATTTAAAATTTAAAATCAATCCCAGAACGATTAAGTGATAAGTGTAGAGAATGCCATTATCACATTGCACCTACTAATTTCGAATAGAACTAGGCAAATGCAACAATTTTTTTGTTCTGGAAATCGTTTTTTATTACAATTAACTACGCAATTATGATAATCTATTACTGTTGTACCATCTTTAATGGATTGGATTTATGCAATAGTCACGCAATAGTTTATTTAATTTCTGGAAATAAGGATTTTTCCGTGCGCGCGTGACAAATTCTCGTGTGAGGCGAAGCTGAACACGGGAAGTCATATAAGCACGAAAAAATTAACTTCTGGACTTGTAATAAACGATATTTTTATTATACTTATCTGAAAACATTGTAAAAAATGATAAGAAGTAAATTTTATTTAGAAAGTAATAATAATACATCGTAAAAATAGTACCAAACACGATTAACATTTCCATAGCAACGATTACTGCACGGAACAAATCGAACATTACGAAAAGTTTTCCCTGCGCTGTTCTGAAAAAGCCAGCCTTACGTAATTGCAAAAACAGATAAAAACAAGGTGTTTTCAGAAAAGTATAATAAAAAATATATTTCGTGCTCAGTTCCTTTGCTTCAAGACTGACCAGGGAGCACTTCTACTTGCTACTTTAGAAAATCTGCACTCCAGCTTCACTGCTGTGCAAATTTTCATCGCAACATGCAGTTGTGCAATCCCTGACCAGGATTATCGGCAAGTCACTATGCACTTAATATTAATGTTGAAAATTAATCAATAATAGTCAAATGGCTGTATACTCATTTATGGACGAGTTAAGTCCACATCCAAACAGCTATTATAACTAAATTTTCTGTGAAATTAATAATTATTAGAAGAAACCAATGACTGAAATATTTGAAAAAAGCTAAATGTAGTAAGAGAATGTTATTATAATCTACATTTACATAATTGCCCGTTTATTTTAAAAAATATCAATTACATTTTATCCACAAGTGAATCGTTTACTAATTCAGAAGTGGATAATAACAACTTTATCGTCGTGTACAATAGAAAATTTTATTCAATTCTTATAATTTCAGTAATCAGTAAAAATCTGAAAAAACATAAATACGTATTAGTCGGGTCTGGTAGCTCAGTGGTAAGAATCCTGGCTACTAAGCGTACGGTCGCGAGTTCGATTCCAGGTCCCAGTGAGGTTTTTAAAAATAAAAAAATGTGGATGAAAACCTCTACAGAACGCCATCATTTGGAAATGAGCCGTGGGTTCCATGCTCCTACATGTGTAGCATGTAAAACATTCCTAGCTAGGGTTGGAACGCCTTAGGCTAACCGTCCACTGGCCCGACGCAACTGCGATGCGATTACGATGCAACTACAAAATACGCGATCACGGCGGCAACTCGTGTTGTGCACATCAAAGCAATTTGTTCTCCGTCTGGTGTAAAATGTTTTCAAGTGAAGATGAGGATGACGTGGTTGTAGCTTACTGATACATAAATAAGAATAGGAAACCGAAATAGAAGTCCGCATTCACCTCTATATATCAAAGATAATAAAGAGTACAATGCTTTAATGTTTTAGTAGAAAAAGTTATCTATAGAAAGACGCGGCATCAATACAAGGGTACTTTTGTAATAATTTGGCATTCCTTGCATTTCACCCCGTAACTTTAGGCTTTCCGCCCACTGAGCCGACGCGACTGCGATGCGATTACGATGCAATTACGACATACCTACGATGCGATCGCGACGGCCACTTGTATTATGCATATCAGAGCAATTTGTTCTCAGTCTGGTGTAAAATGTCTTGGAGTGACGATGATGGTGACATAGTTGTAGCTTACTGATACATGCGAAATAAGAATAGGAAACCGAAGAGGAAGTGCACGTTTACTCTTATATATCAAAAATAATAAAGAGTGCAATACCTTTATATTATAGCAAGAAGAAAGCTCTCCCAACATAAACAAAATCATGTAACCGAATGTCAAAAGAGAGCTTTAATGTATTAGTAGAAAAAGTTAAGTCGTCTGTTGAAAGACGGTATCAATACAAGATATTTTTGTACTAATTTGACATTCCTTGCATTTCACCCCGCAACTTCACAAAGCAACTAATTGGTTCGCGATTGACGCTGACAGTCGCGAGCAATTATTTTGTGCATGTTGCATCGCGACCGCATCGCAGTCGCAGCAGTGTGCAGTAAAGTACATAAACCCATAGAACAATCGCCACGCGATTATCATCCCTTATGGGTTCTTGTCTGTTGCATCGCAATCGCGTCGCCTCAATGAACGGACGTCCTTGGTCTCGGCAAAATTCTTAGTAGAACTTTGACCATATGACCAAAGCAGTAGGTGTTTAAGGTTCCTTGTACTTCGCATGCTTAGACCTTTTTCATAACAGACAAACAAACAAATAAATATGTATTTCCAGCCGTGAAAAGTGATACTAACAATTTGGTAAGGGTCCCCTGTGATTCGTGTTATACGTTTGGCAGTGCTGAAGTGTATTGTTAGTTTATGTCAAATTCGAGGTTAGTAGGTTAGGTTATGTTTGTTATTTGGCACAGACTGACGTAACATAACTTGCAAATCTTAAATTTACATAGCTCGACAGTGCAATGCAGTAATGAATGACATGGCTTTTATCTCACAAGTGGGTTATGGGTTTTACCTCACTAGTGGTTTATGGAGCACTTTAAAGGTTTAAAATCGATCTAGCAGTAGCCTTATAACTAGTAGATGTTGGATAAATGTGCTTTTCTTCAAACGTCAGTGAAATGTGGCATAATACTGCTGGATTGATAATGCTAAGGTGCAACTTTATTATTATAGTATCTAAGCACTTTATCTCCGCTCATCAGTAGTAGGTAAAGTGGAAAAAAAGCTGACGAGTGGATATAAAATAAACCAGTTAAATCATTTAAAATTCCTAACTTAACAGCTTTTGGTACTTCAAACGGGGTACGCTGATCAGTTGATAAATCTGACAAGCTGCAATAAATAAACAACATTTACTTAAGAAACTTAATTACAAAATACACTTAGAAATTCTTTACTAATTGAAGCGAATTGATAGACGAATAATAAAATCGTTCATTTAAGAGGTACTAAGAAAACTTTTATTCGCAATCACATTGTAATGTGTCAATTTCATGACATGTCAACAGCTGGGAACTAGATCATTACTGAAACTAGCCGGGAAATTATTACATACCCCGAAAAATATTACACACTTGAAGACTGGGTTATTTTCATGGCAACAAAAATATTGAGTGGGTTGTTTTCATGGTAACAAAAATATTTGCTACATCAAGATATCTATTATTCAGAATTCAATTGTAGTTATTTTTAAAATTAGATGATTGGGAATAAAATAATATACATACCACGGTGAAAAGTTTCATTCCTATCTCAAGTTAAAGTTAACCTCGATGCTGCGCGTCTCGTTTAACTACTTAATCTCTCGACAGGAATGAAACACTTCCCACCTCGGTATGTAATATACTATTTTCTACTGCCACGTTAATATTCGATTTTCTTCACAATCCACAGAATGGATAAGTAGGCAATTGTAGTTAACTGAACCAATATGATTTCATATCCACACACGGGCGGATATGAAATACACCAATCACAAACCACGTTAGTCATGGTTACCTAAGCAACTTTTATCTATTGTTT
Source organism: Agriotes lineatus (assembly GCA_940337035.1). Taxonomy (NCBI): domain Eukaryota; kingdom Metazoa; phylum Arthropoda; class Insecta; order Coleoptera; family Elateridae; genus Agriotes; species Agriotes lineatus. Next base: position 95,618,607 of record OW679200.1, on the reverse strand, counting down.
GTTTTGTTATGGCCACGCCCTGCTGAATTATGTGTGGCAAACGTCTGTGACGTTTGCCAAACAATTCACCAGGCCGTGGTTATGGGCAAAGTAAAAAAATCAATAAGCGTCAATAATAGTTAAAAATGAGCAATTTCTAGTGACGAATCGATTAACGGTACTCCGCCAGATATTCGTTCAGCAGGTAATAAAACGTACAACAAGTTATTACCCCAGAAATACAAGAGTCAATATGAATTTACTTACAAGACGTTCAATAAGATTCTAAAAATCTATGGATCTTATTTTTATTTTCTTCGTTTATAGGTCGAAGAAAAAATAATATACTGTATAACTCCAGTAGAATGTCCATATCACTTTCGGATGATTAAGTATTCCGCCCCCGGCGTTGTGCTCAAACTTCATCTTCGTGCGAAATGAACATCATATCCACTCTCGTTGCACAAACTACCATATAAGTACTGTTTTGAGATAAACACAAAAATATGATTAACTTACCTGAAACGCAATTTATTTGAATTTGGTTTTATTTTTAAAGATACATCCTATTTTATAATGGTTCCTAACATATATCTACAAAACAAGTAATACGGTTTTTTATAGCTGGGATCAAATGATATTGACTTAGCTTCTTTCTACCGACGATTTAAAAAAAAACAATCAAAATTAGTCTTACATGCACAATTTTATGAAGTTCTATTTGACAAATAACAAATTGGTTACCTAGTGATGTGTGCTATATTACTTCGATCATTTCGATGAATTTCGCTTGTTTTAATTTCCCAGTAAATAATTTACATTTGTTGTATAATTTTAATTCCGATTGTGCAAAAAATGTTATAAGCACGTCGAACGTTAAGATTTACCGTTCTCAAACAATTGTCTTCGAACGGTAAAAATCCCTTACCATTTTCCATTATATACTTAATATACTACCAGCAAACTGCGCGCTACGCTCACGTGAAATAGGTTACGCGAAAGGTCAAGCTCCGATCCGAGAGCTAAGATAAAAAAACAAAACCTAAACAAATATAAACATCTGTGAAGCCGGAACGTGAGATTTTATTTTTTGCCACAGACACATAGACAAACACACATTAAGGAAAATTATATTATAGATTACAGTAGTTAATTAATTAAGTAGTTCCCTACAATATGAAAATTAGGGGTTCCAATAGATCACCTTTGGCTCGCCAAAAAATCTTATATATTCGAACCCATTTCGCATTCTAGATACAAAAATAACTATATTCGCCTAAATATGTAACGAGTTTATAAGAAAATAAACACATAAGCAAAATAAGAACATGTGCAGCTGCATAGAATTTCAATGGAAGCTACTGCAATCGTTGCATCAAGCGGGACATAACGAAACTGCCAGTGACGTAGATTCCTTCCTATACAGGCATGTGCAGCGCCCTTATAGCTATACGACTGAGGTAACCTAGAAAAGTTTAGGGTTTTTGATCTACTGTCGCATGAAGTATAGCATAGATATGCCAAATGACACCGCCAAATTTGTTTCATCTGTACTATGTATGTGCCAATAGAATGTTCATAAAAGATGCCTTTGGAGTTTTTAAGTCATGTAGTATACATAAGCCTTGCCACTGACATTTTATACACAGCGGCTGACAGTGGTTCATAACCGTGACCTTCCCGTAATAAACGCAACGGAAATATTTCCAAAGCCTCCATAGGAAGAAAAAGGAGACGATCGTAACCTAACTTTGTACCAAATATTAAATGACAGCCATACTTTCGGGTGTTATAATTAAAGCTGATAATTATATGCACTCAAATGTACGAAAATATGCGCATATATATGCATACATTTTGTTGAGTATATGCACCCAAAGTTCTAATATATGCACAAAAATGCTCTTAATTTTTTTTTAAATAAGTAAGAGTATTCTAAATAATGTAAAAATTTCGATTATTTTGTATGAGTATACTTATTTCTCCAATTTTTATTCAAAGACGTCATTCATTTTAATGTTTAACTATATAAACATGGACTGCCAACACCAACTTCACGTTGTAAGCAACATAAAAATGAGATTTCCCCTAACCCCACCAGACTGTTATTCACCCAACACTCTTGAAATGGGAAAGTGGGGGTTGCTGGTAGTCTATGTTTATATAGTCAAAGATTTTAACAGGGACTTCCCCTTTCCTCTGCTCATTTCGATACGCACACTGCAGTCCAGCAGCAGAATGTGAAAATATATATCTCAGTTGTACATAAAAATTTTATTAATACATTTAATAAAATAGTAAATTTTACAAAAAATTCTTAAAAAGTTCTTCATACATTACAAATTATTGCTAAATATAACCAAATATGCAAAATCTATAAAATATGCTCCAAAACGTATATATATGCAAAATATGCAAAATGAAACTTGGCTTAAACGATTTGTTTTCACATAATTAGTATACATATGCAAAAAATTTCGCCGGCGTATCAATTATACAAAATATGCATTTGCCATATATCAGCTTTAGTTATAATACATACACATTACTTCAAAATTCCAACGGCACTCTTGATGAACTACCCCTTTGTTCATACATTATTTTTTTAAATTTCATTTAAAAAAGTAGGCTTCTTTAAATTAATTTCAGTGAGTGAAAACGAGTGACACTTTGCTTTTAATTTAGGAATGAACGATTTGAAATAGACGTTTCCTTAGTTACCAGAACTGACCAACGCACTTGACTAAAATGAAGGCAAATAAAATTCTATGCCAAATAGGCTTGGATTTGAATATTTAATGAAATTTAAAAAAATCTTATAGACAACTCGTGTTAGCGTGCGTATTTTTTACGCGTGTGGATTATTAAACCCAGCTGCGCGTCGTTTAATAACCCTCCACACTTGTGAAAAAAAGTTGCACTTCTAACACTTGTGCTCTAAATAACTATTGCTTCCATGCTTTATTTTGACGAGCACTATCTTCGCCTAAAATTTGTTACTACCTTTTCTGAACACCCGTTTATATATTTAGGTTTTTTGATCCAAGCCAGAATGTGGCAAATGGAAAATGTCAGCAACGTAAACCAGAAGCTGTCACTAAAATGGCACATCCTGCAAAACGAACTCGACTCGACAGCATTAGCTCGGAATCAGATGTAAGGCCAGAATTCAGGGTTCACCAAATAGTATAAAAGTTACTTTCAGCATTCAAATGTCAATCGGTGTGACGAAAATTATAGCCTAGTGGTAAGTTTCTGTTGTGCAGTCCATTCCGCTTTTCGACTAAACTCCTTGCAGGTTAAAGGGCTATTTGATACCAGACGTACTTGCGGTCCACCAAAAACACCGTGTAAGCCACAAACTCAATTAAATTAGAATCATAGCAAAGTTATTTCTTGCTTAAGCAATCCCTGAAGAAAAATTACCAATCTAGTCATAATCAAACTAAACAACGACGCACTTGTTGGGTTTGAAAGAAAGTACTAAAGGCTGTGCTGCACCAGCATAAAACAATACTCCACTCACTCCATTTTTTAATGGGAGTATTGTTATCTTTGACATTTTATAACTTGTGAAAAGTACTTCACATTCAGAAAACCGCAGAAGTATCTTTTTTTTTTATTAATAGAAAACCAGATCAACACTGAGTAACAGTATTATGCATGGTTGTGATGTAGGAACTGGTATTTAATTTCTGTCTTGCGCGTATGCTGACACGGAGGACACTGACACCTCGGAAATGTATTCATTATTCGCTATCACTTCCGCTATCACTTTGGTTTAATGGTAAATCCTGGGGAAGCCGTCTCTTGAGTCGGGTATGTATATTTCTTCGGCCTAGTTGCTGGATGGTGGTGTTATCGGTGAAACGTAGATTGGTTAGGAATTTTTTGGTTGTTCTGTTTATGAATTGTTCAATTGTGTCAATTCCTAGTTCATGGTGGATTTGATCATTTCGAACAAACCAGGGAGCATTGGCAGCTATACGCAGAACTTTATTTTGAAATGTCTGTAGCTTTTTGACATTGGTTTTTGAGGTTGTGCACCAGACAGGACAAGCGTATGTAAAGATAGGTCTTAGAAGTGCCTTATATAACATAACGGTGCAATTTAGATGTAGGTATGAGCTCCGGTTGATTAAAGGATATAGTTGTTTCAGTCTAGCATAGCTCTGGTTAAGTTTGCTGTTTATGTGAACTTTCCAGGTGAGACGGGTATCAAGTTCTACTCCTAAATACTTAATTGCTTCTGTTGGTGATTTCCATGCTATTGTTGTACCATTTAAATTTATACTGTTATGGTTGTTGATGCGTTTAAGTGCGAATATTTTTGTGGCACATTTGTTCGGGTTTAGAGATATACACCATTTTTTGAACCATTTGCTTACTGTGTTAACTGCTGACTGAAGATTTTCGATTGCGGCGTGGAGGGTTTCGTGTTGGGTGATTATTACTGTGTCGTCCGCAAATAAGGCAATGTCGCTTAAATGTGGAGCTGGAATGTCGTGTATAGATAAGTTAAATAAAGTTGGTCCAAGGACGCTTCCTTGAGGAATTCCAGCACAGATATTTTGAGTATTTGAGATAGAAGTATTAATTCTCACTGCAAATGTTCTATTTTCGAGAAATGAGAAGATAGTAGCTAGCAGATATTGCGGAAATTCTGAGTGTAGCATTTTGTACTTGAGGCCTTCAGTTCAAACCTTGTCGAACGCTTGAGTAATGTCGAGGAACGCTGCGACCGTGTATTGTTTGCGTTCATAACCTTCTTCTATGATTTCTGTTATTCTTTGTAGTTGTTGTACAGTGGATGTACCTTTTCTGAATCCGAACTGGATCGATGGTATAAGTTGGTTTGCGCTGAGTGACAAATTGAGTCGGTGTAGTATTACTCTTTCTAAAACTTTAGAAAGCGTTGGTAGTAGGCTTATCGGTCGATATGAGCTACAATCTTTCTTATTTTTACCAGGCTTGTGGAACATAAGGATATGAGCATGCTTCCATTGATTTGGAAAGTACCCCATCCTCATACAAGCATTGAATAAGGACGCCAGATAAGCTAGTGATTTTTTCGTTAGATGTTTGAGCGCCACATTAGGTATGAGATCGGATCCTGGAGCTTTCTTTAACTGTAAGTTTTGAATATACGTTGCAAGTTCTTGAGGCGATGTTGGTTCCGTAAAATCATTCGGTATGGGTACATGTGTTTCATTGTAGTTATTAACCATTTGTACAAATGTTCTATTTGAATCTGGAATTGTTGGCGTGAATGTTTGGCACAGGTGTTGGGCAAATAGATTGTTTTTACCGTCATCAGAGCTATATGTGCCACTTACTGTTGTTATTGTTGGAATGGTTTCTACGTGTCGCGTTAGTTGTTTTGTTACCTTCTACAATTCCGTAGTACTATTTGGTTCAATGCTTTCAATGTGTTTGGTATAGTTGTAGATTCTGTATTTCTCTATCTCTCTTCGGATTCTATGTGTTAGATTATTTAGTTGGTTTTTCAATATGGGTACTCTCGTTCGCTGCCATTCTCTCCGTATCCTGCTTTTCTCTTTAATTAATTCAAGAATGTAGGCCGGTGGGACGTTGGGGTTGTTTTTCCTTTGTTGGTGATAAGGTTTAGTTGCAAACTTAACTGAATCAGTGACGGTTTTGGTAAAAGTTGTAATATACTCGTCGATGTCGTGATTTTTGTTTAAGGTACTTGGATTTCTTAGCTGAGCATCAATTCTCTTCTGGAATTTGTTCCAGTCGACATATCCGTTAATAAGTCTGGGTAAAGGCGGGCGAGTTATTGGTGCAGAATTGAATGAAATGAGTACGGGAAGGTGGTCTGAGTCAAGCTCGGGAATTACCCTTTGTTGTATTGGTGAGTGGAAATTTTAGGCTACTATGATATCTAGGATGTCGGGTTGATGGTCGTTTCTGTAGGGGTAGTGCGTGTATTCGTTGGGCGTAAGAATCTGTAACTGATAAGTTGTTGCGAAGTCATTCAACTTTATCCCGCTGGAATTTGTTGCTCGACATCCCCAGAAAGTTGATTTACTGTTTAGGTCGCCGATTAATAATGTTGGTACAGTTGTGTTGAACAGGTTGATTATGTCCGTTTCTCTGAGTGTTTTGTTGGGTTGCCTATAAGCTGAGATAATTCTTATGTTGATATTATTTGAAATGTTTATCGAGATACCTATTGCTTCTAGATTGTTGACCAACATGTCAATAGGTGTGTTACACTGGAGCTGTTTTTTAACAATAATGGCTACACCTCTCCAGGCTGTTTGAGTTTGTCTGTCATTACGGAAAACGTGATATCCACTCACCTTGAATACTTCTCCTTCTGCTAAGTGGGTTTCAGTTATACACGCTAAATCAATATTATATCTGGCCAGAAACGATATAAAGGTATTTCTTTGGGATTGTATCCCATTGGCGTTCCAATTAAGGATTGTGATGTTAGGGAGGATTCTTGTTATATTAGCCATTGAAGAGGTTAGGGAGGATATGTGATGTGATAAATGATTTGATTTGAGGTAAATGTGGAATAATTAACTGTTTGATAAAGTGCATTATGGAATCTATTAAGGAGGAATACGTTGACTGGGTATCGGCATTATTTGTTTGTTCGGGGTTGTTTTTCAAGACTTGATTATATGGAATGCTATTTGGCATGTTTGAAAAATTTCTGACGTTTCTGATGGCTGTGCGTTGATTTAGTAGTTTCTGATGATGTGGGCAACCCCTGTAGCTTGCTGGATGGTCGCCGCCGCAATTAACACAATAGGGTGTATCTGTAGGCTTTTTACTGCAAGATTTGAGTGGATGATCTTCCTTACATTTCACGCACCGTGATTTAGCTGCGCAATAATTTTTGGTGTGCCCGTATAGTTGACAGTTGTGACACTGCGGTATGTTGGCTGAAGTATCTTTATCATATTTGTCAGTTCAATAACCACATGTTATTCGGAATAATCTGATAAAGTACCTATAGTCCAGGCAAAGTGCTTCAAAATTCGCCAAAATAAACAAAAAAAGTACGCGACTCTTGAAAATTTACAGAGTTATAGAAAAATATGTAACATTAAAGATTCCGATGAGTCCCGAGTAGCTCAAAGTTTGCTCGTGCCGCCATATTAGAAAAATTAGGGTAAAACGATTTTTCTAAAATTTATTGAAAATGAGCTATTGTTTCATGCATACAATTGATCTAAACACAAAATAGAACTATTACATCTTATTTATTAAGAATAAATTATTTTTTTCTATAGAAGATGTTAAAGTGCTACTTTATCAACTCAAAATAGTAGATCAAGTAGCACTTTAACCTCAAGGGTGGATAAAGCAATATTAGAGTAGATAAAGTAGCACTTTAACATCAAGGGTAGATAAAGTGCTTAATTTTTATACATATTATCCTAGCAACCCACTTCTAGCTACTGAGATTTTAAAATGTGATTGACTTTCCTTATATTCTTTTGAAAATGTTAAAGTTCTTGCTATAAAAAAAAATTATTATACACGGCGATAAAGTTATTACTATCCACTCTTGAATCATTAATGTCGAGACGAAGTCACGATTCACACGTGGATAAAATTTAATATTATAGTCTTGTATAAATTACTATTTAGTGAAATTATTAAAAAAAAAATCTCAACATGTTTAAAATTTTCGCGGAACAGTTGATTGGCTCCGTCTAGTTTTGGTCAATTTATATTTTGAAAAAGTAGTGTATATTCTACAACTGAAAATTGGTCAGCGGCGGGCAGAAATGTAGTATTTACTGATGTATACTGAGCTAAATACTTACTATTTATAGAACGTCAAAATCAGCAGAATCATTTTCCGGGATATTATCGCCGGCGTCACTCCCTTCGCATTCGTCGTCAGTCTGTTCTGGATCCAGCCCCACTCTTCTGCATTCTTCTCATTGCCGAGCGATGTTTAAATTTGATAAAACACCCTAAAAGAGTGTCGAGCTGCAGCATCTGCTGTATGCGAGGAGTTCCAACTTTGCATTTTTATTTTCAATTGGCTGAATGGATACTCGTTTAGTGTAAGGTCATTCACGGTTTTTACGCCATATATGAAAAGAAAAATTATTTCACCGGCCTCTTTGACTTGTGCAGATGTAGAAGTGGATTATTGAAAATTGCAATTACAGTCGACAACTGGATTTCATTTAGCAAAAGTTTCAATATTTTTTCTTTGCCGTTTTGACGTTGACGTTGACGTAGCACCGCATCCACTGAATGCATAACCGAGAAGAATAGTGTTTTTAAGACGTTCCTGATTTCTCGGAATTTCCTAAGAAAAAAAAACTTTGCTCTTCGCTTTTCCTCTTCCCGGCCTTATGAAAAATATATCTTTTTCTTTCAGTGTTATGGCAATTACCAAAATCAGAAGGTTAACATCCTCGCCAACAGGTGTTCTTCCCTTATCAGACATTTCGATCGCAGTATTAACATTAAGAAAATCTGCAACGTCTGCAGCCTGCTGTACCAAAAATCCTGCGTGTTCGAAAGCGTTCCTCAACATGTTAATCAAACGAATTTTATTTTTGTCGTTTGACAGAAATTTCTCCTGATCAACAGTCCTTTATACCAAATTATTTACAACGTTGTAAATAAGATTTAAAAAAATTATCTCGTCAGCGGAGATAATAACTTTTATTTACTAGCAACATGATATTGTACGTTTTCGTCATAGATACAAAATATGAAAAACTACTCATAACTCCCAAGGGACTTGTCAAATTATTTCTCCCTCAAACTCATGCTAACCACGCAAATACAAATAACGTTTTAGTAACCATACATCGATACAATCCTTGATGTTACTTACATATTCCAATTTTAAGTGTCATTATGACATTTTGAAATTTCATACTATTCTTACCAATGTGCTAGTAAATAAAAATATTGTATGCTCCACGGAAGAAATTCATGTTCTTTACCTGACCGCTGACGAGCGGCAGATAAAGTGTTAAGATGCCATGGCAATGAAGTAACAGTTTAGCATCATCAATCGAGCAATATAATGTCACATTTTACTGACATTTGAAGAAAAACAAAATTTTACAGCCGTAAACCATTATGCGAATTATGTATGTACACTTTTCCACTTTTACGACGCTGATCACAAATTTTTGATACTTTGAAGAAAATATAAAATACAAATTATACAACAGAGGTACTACATGTACGCTCTCTACGATAAAGCTGATCCTAGCAGATGTTTTGAAACCTACGGTACGAGGCGGGGGAGCACGGAGGGACCTTATATCTAAATTTTAGGGTCGAGCACAACTTGCGCTAGTCGGGACTCATCGGAATCTTTAATGTTACATATTTTTCTACAACTTTGTAAATTTTCAAGAGTCGCGTACTTTTTTTGATTATTTTAGGCACTTTGCCTGGACTACTACAGGCTTTGGCATTACAATGCACACCGGCACTCACTACTTATGAAATACTAGTAACCAGACTTAGTCCATTATGGCAGATATATGTCTTTTGGTAATTGGGGCTTCAATCTATTATGAATGTTTGTACACCCTAAATTATAGATCACTGCACTATCGTACTGGTTAGCGTTGGTTAATGTTCAGTTGCTTGAAGTATTCTGAAATTGTTAATACTCCCAGTGTTCTTGGTGTAATTGATAATAATTACTGACCAATCGCTGCACATTTACAACAATACGCAAAGTTTCAACTGTTTTTAATATAAGCATGGTAATGCACATCCCCAAACAACGCATGCGTTCAACACTTACAGGAGGATAAAATGCTTTAAAAATCCGCAAGGCACACTAAATTTTTAGAACTTTTATATATTTCCTCCTTTCCCCTTACACCTAACTGTGGAAAGACTCAGTATTATGTATGTATTTCCTCCTTTTCCTTATTTATTTAAACCAGTTCAACACTTGCAATTACTATTTACGGCTGCGGTAACGTGTATTTCATAACTGTTATACCGACTGGGACATAATTATACAGTGAATTTATTTTAAAGTGCAATGTGGTCTTGCCGTTTGCATGAGGATTTGATTGATACTTATTGGTTTGTAAGCGGAAAGGGACGTTAGGCGCGAAGCTTTTAGACGCGGACGCTATTAGGCGCCTGGACGTTTAGGCCCCGCAACTTTAGGCGCGGGGACAATTAGGCGCCACATGAAAGAAATTTACATTATTCTTGATTTTAAAATTTTTTGTTACTTAATAATGTTGAAGAAAAATTCAAACGGTCAGTGTGTTCCGTGTTCAGTGTAAAGTTGTACAAATTTACATATTGAATTTACATTTTATCGATTATGAACAATTAGTTATTTACTTTTTGTATATGGATAGTTTAACGTAGTGAAATTATATGGTGTGTATAATTCCACCACGTTAAACTATCCATATACAAAATGTAAATAACTCATTTTTTATTATCGATACAATGTAAATTAAATATGTAAATTTGTAATACCTCAACACTGAAGAAGGCTCGTAAAAGCGCCAAATACATATTGTTTATGAAGGTTTTAATTTTTTTTCAACATTAATTACTGTAATAATTACCCAACAAAAAAATTTTAAATCAAGAATAATTTTTAAGGAGAAATGTAAGATTTATACGGCTGAATGTTGAAGGTTTGAAAAGTTTGGTTAGGAAAACAAAAAATTACAGCCAAATAATTTCAAAATATGCAAGATGCTTTACTGGAATTACATTTCGTTTGCCTTGGCAAACTTCTTCAGATTCACATATTTACATATTATGCATATTTACAAGATAAATGAGTTTCCTTGGATAATTTAAAACATTTCGAAAAAATTAAAAACACTAATTATACATGAAATATTTAGAAGGAGGAATTAACACTCCCTTTCATTATTTTTAAATAGCACATATTTTGCAAAGCAAATAAAAATTTTTGCCAGTCACGTCAGATGATGTATTGATGATCAATACGTTAAATAATCTGACGTTACTGGCAAAAAATTTTATTTGCTTTGCAAAATATGTGTTTAAAAATAATGAAAGGGAGTGTTAATTCCTCCCTCTAAATATTTCATGTATAATTAGTGTTTTTAATTTTTTCGAAATGTTTTAAATTATCCAAGGAAACTCATTTATCTTGTAAAAATGCATAATATGTAAATATGTGAATCTGAAGAAGTTTGCCAAGGCAAACGAAACGTAATTCCAGTAAAGCATCTTGGATATTTTGAAATTATTTGGCTGTAATTTTGTTTTCCTAACCAAACTTTTCAAATCAAAAATAATGTGAATTTCTTTCATGTGGCGCCTAACTGTCCCCGCGCCTAAAGTGGCGGCGCCTAAACGTCCAGGCGCCTAATAGCGTCAGCGTCTAAAGCGCTCGTACCTAAAAAATTGCGCGCCTAAAGATGCGCGCCTAAAGAATCGTGCCTAAACGTCCTAGACCGGTTTGTAAGGATACGCCACGCCTACATAATGTGTATGATCCATTTAGGAAACTCTCGTGACATTTCCAGTGTTAAATGCAAAATTTTTAGTGTACTTGATAAGTACTAAGTACCTACTATTTCAGCTGATTGTACCTAACGGTCAGTAGATTCGAACTTGTAGGTAAGGTTATGAAAAATTAATATTTGTTATTTTGCTAAACTTAAATATGAATCGTAGTTTTAGAGAAACAAAATAAAAACATAATTTATTAATAATTTTAGTAAGTACTCTTGTATTATACAGGGTGACTGGTTCATAAACGTATATATTGGAGGACATGTTAATAGAGGTCATTTGCAGTTGTTTTAGCCAAACATGCCTTATACGAATGTGAATAGTTGTTGAGATATTCTAATTTTTGTGTTTTCTTAGAAATCCGCCATATAGTCGTACTAATTTAAAAATTAAAGCAAATACAACCTTTTTTTCTGCAATATTTCAGTTTCCCTCATTAGATTACACATTGGCAGACATTCTCTATCAAAAATTATGTTAAATACTCCGATCTAATAAAAATACGAAACCTAAAACCTCCACTTGTAAAAGAAAACTTCGAACAACTTGTACATTCACACGTAGTGATTTCAAAATTTTCACATTCGTATAAGGCATGTTTGGCTAAAACAACTGCAAATGACCTCTATTAACATGTCCTCCAATATATACGTTTATGAACCAGTCACCCTGTATATGCAACCGAATTAATCAAAATGTACTTCAATAATTCAAATGCCAAGTGAAGGTAAAAACCAAAACCTGACATTTAAATTGTTAATGACTCCAACATAAAATTCAAAAATTACTAACACCCTACTAGCGATTTTCATATTAACCAACGGATAGTGACTTTTAAGTCACGGGAGTTTCCTGAATGGGTTATAATAGCATATAACATAAGAAGCTGCGAAAGTGGCGTATATCGTGCGAGTGTATTTGAGAAACGAGCAAAGCATAGCGGAGCCGATTAACTTAAAATACGAGCGTACGATACATGCTATTTTTTCCACGACCACAAAAAATACACATTTTTGCAATTTTATGAATGACAGCTTTATTGTTAGTAATTTTTAGGTCAAAATGACATAGCTTGAATAGTTTTTAGGTTAAAATGACATATTGTCAGGAATTCTTAGATTAAAATGACATATTTAGCCTACTGTATAACTGTGAATTGTGCATTTTATCATAACAAACACGTTTGTTATGATAACGACCGGCTTTCTTATGTGGGAGTGGAAAAAAATGCGTTTATTTTAAAATGTTATATATCTACGGCAATTTTCTTAAAACATAAACACACAAATTACGGAAAGAAATATACCATGTAAAGTAGGTTCTTTTCCTATAAAAATTTTCAAGGCCAAGATAAAATTGGCAAAACTGCTTTTTTTAAATTATTAGAAAATTTATTTTCCTCAGGTTTTTCTGTAAATGACTTGTGTCATTTTGACATTTAAAATAAAACTGTCAGCTTTTCTTTTTTGAAAATGACTACTCGTAAAAACGGAATCTTTTAAAATTAAACGTAAAAAAAGCAATTCTGAGGTGTGCAGAGGAACTGTTGGATCTGCAGCCTAACATGCCAGAAGAAGAAGTTTACGAAAAATTACCTAAAAACAAAACTCCTTTAATGCCAGATTTTAAATTACCCACTAATTTTTAGTTCTATAAAGTTACTAAAACAAATTTTACCAACATATTTTTTTAAAGGAATCCAAGTAATGCCAACATAAACCCTAAATTCTTTGACCTTCAAAATTTTTATAGGAAAAAAACGTACTTTAATAACTCACATACTTACTGTAAACTACAGTCTTTCTGCCGTTTTTTCAACAGAATTCCTTTCTCCAGAGACTACATTATTTTTTATCTATTCAACAACGTTACTATATTGCATTTTACAATAAACGCCTTTAAGCATACTGCCGGCGTGGCGTATCACAAACCGATAGGTAAAAACCAAATTCTTATGGAGACGGCAAGACCACATTGCGCTTTAGAATAAATTGACTGCATAGAGATTAGTGGTGGATAATGTAAACATAGGTAATCAAATGAGCTAGACTACAGCTTATGTACTTTGTATGCAGTAGATAGAGATAAACCTATATGCGATTAATATCTAACGTATGATCAAAAACTATTTTCATGTAGTATAGCTTTGGAATAATTTCTAATTTATGAATGCAACTACGTTTATACTTAAATGTCAACTTGACATTTGATTTTTAAATGGCTTGTAGTTGCATTTATAAATTAGGAAATATTCCATAGCCATACTAGACGAAAATTATTTTTGATCATACTATAGCATCCTACCATAAAAGCATAATCAAGGTGTTTGGTTTTAATAAAGAGCTGAATGCTGGGATACTATTCTTGTCTAACACATATAAAGTGCATAAACTGTATTCCAGCTGCTTTGACTACCAACGTTCACGTTATCCACCACCAACCTGTATAACAGCAATGGGATTAAATAAACAAAAAATAGAACAAAACACATGAGTAAGAAAGAGATAAACATAGTAGCAAATATTTCAGTAGTCTTGACGGTCATTTTAGTTATGACACACGTCAACTAATTATGCCTACTATGATAATTTTTCTCTATGACTTTCTTTCTTACTCAAGCATTTTGTTTTCTTGTTTACGCTATCTCATTGCCGTTACGTATAATTTGACCCAATCGGTGTACCACTATGGAGGCACTAATAACTCTTCTTCCCTACATTGAGAGGTTCACTCTTTGTCATCTGGATCCAATAAATATAAATCTAGAGATAATTTTGGTTTAAAACCACATGACTGTCCCTTTCCAGGATAAAATAGACATTAGCTGATGGATATCCAGGAATATTAAGAAAATGGCCTTTTCATATTGTTTTGATTGCTTTTTTGATAATAAATCACATCCGCTTTTCGCTATTCGAAACCTTTGCAGCTTCCTTAACTGAGTTTCACTAGCGCTACTGTATACAGGACACCCATACAGGATCATGGGTAGAATATAGATATATACAGTGTGTCCGCGGATTGAGTTCACATAAGGTGTAAATGACAAAAAAATTTCGAGTTAGATGTTAATATTCTATTAATCGCTACTGCTTGTTCTTAAACCAAGATTTTGGGAAAATCAATCAAATTAATTAATATACAGGGTGCTTTTTAAAATATGGCTAAGAGTAAACCACCTTTATTTGAAGAGATAACAAAAAAAGTCTTAAGAAAAATTGTTTAGAATTAAGAGTGATGGTAGACTCTCAATTTTCAGACAAATCGGCCTACTTTGATTTTAAATTTTTATTTTTGGGGATTTTGTACACCAATATCTTTTATCGTAGCTTTCGGAGGCACTTCATTATTTTTTTAACATCTTAGTTCATAAACCAGTTAGAGTGCCTGATACAGCTAAGATAAAAGTGAAACCATTTTTCGCGCCGCTTAATTGTTTTCTTCATTTATCCAATTATTTCTGGTCTAACCTGTATATTTTTATTTGAATTATAATCCATTGTATTTCGAATTATTTCAGTTTATTAGTTCGCTCATTTCGTACCGATTCTGAAAAACCCAAAAACTTCCACGTGGTTATCGCGAGGTCGCAGCGTTTAGCGGTTCTTCGTTAGTGGCCGAATGAGCTAGGATTCTTTTCCTGCACCTCGACGAAGCAACCTCTTTCTAAGAGATCCCGTTCGTGCTTTATTACGCTACGACGATTAAATTTTTGAAGGGCTGATGGTTTTGATTCAGGCATGATTGAGATTTTCTGCTTGCTATTCTTGTATTAATTATGTTTATTTAGCTCTTAATTGACAGTTTTACCTGACTTAATTTTCAACACCGGCTAATGTCCTACCTGGCTTCTGCAATTTGGGAGTGGCTCTGCTTTAATTACGAGCGCATCCAAGGTGTTTTTAACCACAGGGTATATCAACTCCCGGCCAGCATTTGCCTGTCAGCAACTTATGGGCGTTGGAGGTTCGAGGTTAGTGTTACTTTTGTGGTGAATACCTCATTAAAAGTGGATGTTCTCCCTGCTTTCAAGCCGATTCGGACTGGCTATTCCGGGATTAATATTATATTAAATTATCTTCGATTCTTGAAATTTAAATTCGTACATTCCATAACTATCAGTATTTAAAGTTTAAATTTATGCTTTCCGTTATTACTAACATGTAAAGTTTAGACGCATACGTTCAATCAGTTTTAATATTTGAAGTTTAAATGCGTATACTTAATTACAATTATTATTGCAAGAGACAATTTATATGTGTAATCAAACCTTTGTAAAAGGAGCATTCACCTTTTTTGCCTTCAATAGCCTGAACAAAAAGGTTTTCTTAAATGACAGCGATAGCATATCACTCGATTTATTTGTGGTTATAATTAATTTAATAACCTGAACGAGGTTCTTGATCTTGGTGCGTGTCGCAACCTTCAATTAATTTGCACATTTCTATCAGTATTACATTCTTTATGACCAAATTATTTTAATTATTTAATATTGAGTTACCATTATAGACTGCAAGATTATTTAGCGTTAATAAATAAATGCTAGTCACTTGTAGTTAGTAATATTATTCTAAATCATCTGATTTCTGGCGCCCATATCTTTTTTGAAGACTTTGCAGAGTACACAGCTGATGGTTTGAACTCACGACCTTATCGCCGAATATGAGCTAGTTCGGCCTGCGCGGTAAGTACAAATTTTTAGAGCTTCCTTGTAGTGCGTACTTTAAGGAGGTTAATCTGCGATTTTTTTACTACCATTGATTATTTTAATTAATTAACCGCAGGTCAGCTTCCTTATCGTTTTAAAAGGTATGTTGATATAAAAAACCAAAAATTATTTTAAAAAATCGAAGTAGGCCGATCTGTCTGAAAATTGAAAGTCTGCCATTACTCTTAATTATACACAACTTTTCTTAATACTTTTTTTGTTATCTCTTCTAATAAAGGTAGTTTCGTCTTCGCCATTTTTTTAAAATCGATTCGAAATATTAATTGATTTGATTGATTTTCTCAAAATCTTGATTTGAGAACAAGCAGGAGCGATTACTAGAACATAACATCTAACTCTAAAATTTTTTGTCATTTACACGTTATGTGAACTCAGTCCGCAGACACACTGTATATAAGCATTCCACAGTTGGTTAGGAAAAATATAGTTCAATGAACTTTGAGCTAATCATCACATATTGTTCAACAAAAAAGGCTCCGCCTTCTAGCTACTTTATTATTTATTTTAGACCCAATAAACCTGATATCAAATCAAATGGCACATAAAAACCTACATTTTGACACAATCAACAAATTTTTATCTTCAATTGTTTCAGAGTGGTGACCTCACATGCAATTTTTTTAAATGACACTGTATATATTTTTTTACATGTTCTGGTAGAGGTTTTTTGTCTCTTTTCAGCAATACAAATATTTTATGCCCTTACAAAGAAAATTTTCGAGAAAAATTAAAAAACTTTTTTATCGGTGGGAGGCCACGATGCAAAACTATAAACAAAAGTGTAACTCAGAAAAACAAAACAATAAACACTTTAAATTATTCTGAAATCTGATAGTTAAAGCGTTTGGCTACTATTTGTTTTGTTTTTCTGAGTTACACTTTTGTTTACAGTTTTGTATCATGGCCTCCCCACTGTGAAAAAGTTTTTGTAATTTTTCACTAAAATTTTTTTATGCAAGTGCATGAAATATTTATATTGTTGAAAAGAGAAAAAAACCTCTACGAAAAAATGTCAAAAAATATATACAGTGTCATTTAAAAAATTGCATGTGACGTCACCACTCTGAAACAATTGAAGATAAAAATTTGTTGATTGTGTTAAAATGTATGTTTTTATGTGCCATTTGATTTGATATAAGGTTTATTGGGTCTAAAATAAATAATAAAGTAGCTAGAAGGCGGGGCCTTTGTTTTTGAACAGACTGTATAAGATATTGGCCAATATAACTTTGTACCATACCAACAATTTAGAAACTCATTATTATCAATCTGGTAGAAATAAACTTGATTTTGTTACAAGTGTCAAATAAAATAATTTCAAAATTTCGGTTGATCTTGCTACAGTACTTTTTGTCCGTTTTTGTAGGGAAAACTGCCAGCGACTACGCTCGGGAGAATGAGTCATGTTCGACTTATTTTGGAAGAGGTGATAACTAAATTAAAGGGCTCACATTTCCTGCTATATAATCAGAGCCAGTGTATATAGGAGAGCACCGCCAAATCCGCCATGTTTGTTCTTCTGTCATACGCCCTACTTTGAGGTTTGTAATACAATTCCGCCAATGTGGCATTTATTGGCAATCCGAAATTTTACTTAAAATTGTCAAGACTGTAAGTCTATGCCAAATTCGAGGTTAGCAGGTTAGGTTTTGTTTGTTATTTGACACAGACTCACGCAAAACATAACCTGCTAACCTCGAATTTGACATAGATTTACAGTCTTGCCAATTTCAAGTAAAATTTTAGATATAACTGAGTCAGTGATTGCTGATGGGAACAAAAATGGCGGCGATGGCCGCATTTTTACGGATCAAAGAATGGCTGTACTCTCCTATATACACTGGCTCTGGCTATAGTTACTTGAGGCAACTAAACGGCTCAATAGTGACAAAAAAGCAAATGACACTCAAGTTGTAACGAGGTTCATATAATAGCGATGAATAGCACCAATGTGGTGATAACGAGTAAGATATGAAATGACGACTTGCAATTACTGGCATTAACAAACAACTGCAAACATTTAGATATATAAAGACTAATCACAAATAAGTAAATATCAGAGACTAGGCATATTTAATACTTATTACCAAAAAGTACATCCTAAGAACGGCTTTCTTCTAGTACATTGCCTATTGAAAGGCGTATCTGGAGCAATCGCTGGAAAACGCTGCTGGAAAAGGGCCAAAACTTAACACAGTAATGCAATAGCGATAGTTCTATATACGTGCAATTTAGAATAAATAAATTGACAGAGTGCTTACATTTCAAACCTTCCCAAAACCATAACGCTTACTTCCAGCTTCCTCTATATTCCCTAAATCAACAGTATTTTGATAGCCGAGACAGCAGGGCCGCATGCAAATTGTGTTATTAAAGTTAATATTTGCTTTTCGGCCACATTCAATGTAAATTTAGCTTTAGCCAGTCAACGACCCTATTGTGTGCAAAACTCCCATCTTCAATTAAAATTAAGTAGTTGTCTCAGCACTGGGATTGCTCCTTGAACACTAATTAAAAGGGTGAAGCCCAGGTAGATAGAATACATACACCAGGAATGTGAATTATCGAAATTGAACGATATAATTAATAATTAAGAAAAATTAAAATAGCTGAAAATAAGATTTTTATGACATACCACAAATAATATGGGATCGTAAACGATTCGAAAATTAGACAATTATTAATCATCATTAATCTAAGGAAAAAATAAAACAGTTCAGAAGCAATTGGCACGAACATCTCAATAGGATGGGCGGCTTCCGTTTACCGAAATGTTACCCCCCCCCCCCCCGCATTACTAGCCTAGCTGTTCAACCTTTCCGCTGTTGGTGATGATGATGATGATGATGATGTTGCTAATTAATGACGGCTTTTTACAATGTGAGGTAAAGTCCAGATTTACGCACAGACGTAATAGATAAGTGTACGATTGTACTGCAATACATAAAATTAGATTCCACATTATTTTTCGTTGTATATAGACAGAACTCAACGTCGAGTGTAAGCCAATTCTACAGTAAACATCCCTGCGCTCCTCTGCAAAAAGAAGCGTAAACACCAACCTCAAACTTGGCTACGATAAATTCCGGAAGGATTGCCTTTCCAAAAATTTCTATGAACACTGTCCTGGAGACCAAGCGAAGAGTTAATTTCACCTACGAATCGCCAAAACGCCATCAAGACTTTATGCAATCATCCCTAAACCAGTTATACAGAAGAGAGCCCCCCCAGTTTGCAGTTTCAAGACTATTGCGTGATGTGAAATCAGATCGCCTACAAAAATATCTCTACCAGTACAAACCAAATAGCCAAAGCTTCCTATGAAACATAACCTAAGTTCCACACAGACATCTCACTCCTCAAACTTGGGTTGATCTAAAAAGGCTCCAAAATCTCGTCACACCAATATATCTATTTAGTTTAAGTGCAGAATGGGCTGTAGCTGATGGCCAAGGAGCTAGTAATCTGCCCAGGAGTCTCTAACTTGCACAAGGAGGGAGTAGTTGGTTGTCCAATTTGCTATGTTGTCGATTAATGAATTTTCTGGAGTAGTTGTACGACTCGAACCGAATTCTTCAAATCCCCTGACAAGTTCAACTTGTTTTGTATATAGGGCGTGGTGATTTCTATAATTGAATGTATTATTTCCTCTATGAATCAATCTTAATCATTTTTTTAATTATTTTCATTTTTGGGATAGCCATTTATTATAAGGAGAAAATAATGGTTTGCTTCACCGCTAACGTTTTACAATACCCACTACCCTTTTAGTTTGCAATATTCTCTCCATGGCAACTTCTTACAGGTAAATTTTTAATTACGACATATAACAGGTTACCACTTTACTGTGATAGTTTGTAAGGGAACTAATCGGGAAGTTCAAGTGCCGTTCGTCCCAACTACATTACGTTCCACAACGTAACAAGATTTTTGCCAGCTACACTCGCAGGGACGGGGTCCGTTCACTTTGATATTCATTCAGTATGGCGACCACGTAATAAACTAGATAGATGTTAATAAATGTGGACGCCACCGGCATTGATTTGTCCTCAAAACAAAAGAAAAAGAGTGAGAACTTCATCGACCAAGGGTGTCCTTTGCACAGGCTAACGTTGCTAAATCCCAATGTGAAAAATGTACTCGATGTACTCACAAATTGGAATTCTTGGTACACGCACTTCCTCAAGAAACGCTGGCACAATGGGGGTCCTTTACTGTATCCGCATAGCGTCCCGAATGACTAGACGCCGTCAACAAAACTGCCGCCTAAAAGAATTCGATCAATGATAGGTTCGATCTAGTTCCAGTGCTCAACTACCAACCACTTGTTGCACTTCGCCTAATATTTTTGAGCCAAAAGGAAGGGTAGGGACGATTAGATGATTGCCTGCTGTTGGTCAATTGTAACACGCTACTTCTTTGGCTGCACTTAATTGGTGAACATCTATTGCGTTCTGGAAAGTCGTGCGCCAATTGCTGGTTCAGCGACTTCTGACACATATGCACATATCTCCTTTTATTTGATTTACAAGACGGCGTCTTAAAACTTGCAAACGAGGGAACGATAGTTAGAACGCACATGATTTCGGCCAGGATGCTGAAACTGTACAGATTCAGCATGTCACTACGTTGCAGGTGCGTTGCCGACAACTTAGCGGGGTACGGAAAATTTAGCAACGTTCTGTGGCCTGGAATTTTAAAACTGTGGTTTCGCGGTCGACATGTGCTACATCAACGAGACCGTGTCCACGGGAAAAAACCAAGGGTGTGATAGGAATTTCTCTCTAATTGCGTTAGTACGATAAATTCACTTAACAAACTGACACACCTAGTTGTTTTGTTTTTAGATTTTGTGGTCTGTGAGATGGATCCACATCTCGGATATCCCATGCAAAGCATACATTGCGAGATAACTTTTCAATTTCTTCTTGGTTAGACGGATACCTAGCAATAACATAGGTGGTTCTTCTGTTGAACTAATATTAGATCACAGATTGGTATTGGCTGTTTTACTATACTACACTTATTACTGTATAATTTAAATGTCCTTTATTTCTTTTATTTTCTCATTTGCTATTGAAAGTGGAATGTGTCGTACAGTTACTGAAACCTTTTTGTTTTTAGTCCTGCTGCGATTCAAACCTACCGTTACAAGTCATCAATGCAACAAAGTTCCAATAGTCGATTCACTATAGCTCAAAATCTAATATCAAATATTCCAAACCTCTACTCTGCTCACAATCAGCCTAAGAAATATATATATGGGCTTTAAACACACACATGTATCTGCCCATAATAAGTGTAATACATATACATATCGGCTTTACACATACACATATAAACAAGAAATTAAGTAAAATATATCAAATAAATGGCCATTGACGACTAAAACGATGTTAATTAATTACATGCAAACTGAGAGCAATATAGCTTGGTTCTGCTCGCGTTTCCTAGTTAAAGTAGGTAACTATCATAGGCAACTATAGTTGACATTCTTTATCTAATAGACGTGTTTGTCCGGGACGCTGGTCTGTCCGGGACGCTGTTTTGTCTGTCTGGGACGCTGTTTCAGCAGCCAAACAGTAAGAGATAGAGAAAAAAGTTATTAAAGTTATATGTTTGGAATGGTCATGTCAGGTCAGAAACCGAATTTCAGTCTCTAACACTAATTATTATCTTAATAATTATCCTAATCCTAACTTTTTAGGTTAGATTCTAGGCAAATTTTATCAAGACTAATGCGACTGGTAGTTGGCTACCAACAATGACGTCATATACGTACGTGTGGTGAATACGCGTTCTATTTGCAAAGCGGTCTTTTTTGTTTTATTAAATGAAACATTTGGCTCACTGGACTGCTAGTATATTTATATTTAAAGAATTTAACCAGGAGACCAGATTGAATATTTTATACGCGAATTGGAGCAACTCCTGTCTGATAGCTGACCCTGGAATGGTATTTCAGCAAACAAATTTAATTCGAAACTCCAGCGATGATCTGATGATTAACGTCACCGGCTATAAAAGGTGTATCTAAAATAGCGAAAAATTTTCTGGTAAACTAGCTTTTCTGTTGTAAATGCGTCGAAGTATCATCAAGGAAAGTTGTTCAAAATGTAAAATTGTGGCCCTATATAAAATTTTAAAAATATCGGCTTACTATTATGAAACCGTGTTGCCACAAAAGTAGTATATCTAGTATACACGCCTTCCTAAAAGTAAACCGATATTTCCGAAATCTGTATAAGACCACAATGTTACATTTTGAATAACTTTCCTCGCATACACGTTAACGTATTTAAAACCGAAAAGGTACTTTTCCGAAGGAAAATGTTTTTTTATCTACCGCTTGTACGGGCTCTGAATAACAATTCAACATTTTAGTATTAAAAATTTCTACTCAGAATTTTACGAAGAATATCGTCACGTGTTATCTTTTCGCCAATTTAGATGCACCCTGTATATTGGAGAGTTGATTTTATCTTGTCGCTTGCAACTTGAGATTTTGGTGGTGAGACTACATTGCCGAAGTAGTAGTTCTTCTAGGTCTATGTGCAAAATTTTATTTTCTGTGTTAATTTGTTCATTTACAGTGTTTTCCTATTGCTTTTCACCATGTATCAGTTGTGTTTCACTTTATGTCAAATGTTTTTCTCTCTTGTCATCACTTGTCAATATTGGCAAATGGCAATTACATTTGACAAATAGTGAAACACAATTAATTGATACATGGTGAAAAGCAATCGGAAAACCCTGTATATGAAACTTCACCGTTGTTGTTCTTACTTACATTGAAGTTTATCTGCATTTGTTTGCCAAAATTATAGCAAGTATATTTTTTACGATTCTCGATGTTTTTGTTTTTGCTGGCATCGCACTTAGGATCACTGACGGTACTATCGTCTCTTGCTAAGTCAAAACAGCATTCCATGAGAGAGACCTCTAACAACTTATTTAGACATATCTAGACCATGTTTTAGGAAATATGACCGTAGTTTCTATCTATAACTTTAGACATCAATCTCTTTTGTTATTTATTTATTGCGTATTTTGTAGCACAAGCCCCAGTTCGTCAGAGAGCTCACGGAAAATGGAACTTTTTGTCTTGAAATAATAATTACTGGAATTTTTACATTTTGGTACATGAGCATCATCCTATTACATTTATATTGCCTTCTTGTGGATTTTGTTTGCATAGTCAGATGTGAAGTGCCAGAGCTAGAAAAATACTTCAACTTTGAGCAAGTTTTGAATATATCGGTTAAGAATACCACGATCCGACATAAGTATGAACACACAAAGCCGAGACATAAACGAAGAGACATTTTTACCTCAAAATATGCTTCTAGAAATTTCCAATACTGCACATATGATCAACGTAACTATACCGAATTAATAGAGAAGAATAGTTATGATTATAACTCGATTATAAACGAGATTCATCATGAAACTACTAACCCTAAACAATTACCGTGCCAAAACTATGTTATAGTAAATCAGGCACCCATACTCGGAAGTTCTGGAATGTGGGGTTTACACGGCATACGTGAGGAGGTAAGTAGCGCAATGTGATAAAAAAATCTTACTGCTTCTTTGTATTTTAGTTTCAACTCGTTTGTTCTCAAAGTTATTGGTACTCCGGAATGCAAGAAGCTCGCAAATTTTCCATTTTTGTATCATCAGCTGTAGTAGGACTACTTGCCGACATGTCAGTAAACTTTTAGCAGTGTAATGGTAAAAAACCTGTAATTTTCTAGAAATGGTCGGAAAATCACCTTCGCAGTTACTTCAGTTCTTCAATCAGTTGGATATGCCATTATACTGTTGCCATCAAAATGGTTTCTGCTAGTGGGGGAATTTGCGGTGGCCTTGCAGAACCTTCTGATACAGTAATCTACATTGCATGTATGATATGCTAATAGTACAAGTGCGTAAAGCTACTCTTTAGGCACGAGTGGGGTAGAGTTAAAACGCTCTCTCACTCGTGTTTTAAGCCCTGCGAGTGACTAAAGATGCTTTACGCATGTGTATCGTATAATATTTTATCTACGATAAAATCTACAAAACACGGTAGATATAAAAAAAATTAAATGTAAATTAGGATTACCAGCAACCGGTCGTAATTTTGCGTGTTCTAAAAATTTTAAAACATGTTGCTACTGACAACATGCCTAATGAAATCTTTTAAACACGTTACTACTGACGACGTAAACTGAAGAAAACATGTTATTAAACAGTCGTTTTACAAACTTAAAACTGCCAACTAAAAGGTAATTTAACACACACTGTCGTAGATAGAATTAATTAAGTAATTGTGCAACGGTTGCTATCAAAAGGAGGAGAAATACAATATGCTCAAATATTTTTATTATCTGGAGGACTGTAAAATTGCTTTTTACTTTACGCCACTTGGAAGATAGAAGTATTCGACCGTATGATAGCAGGTTATGTAAGAACAATTTTGGTTAATTTGTGCTTATGGCAATGTCAACAAAAAAAGAGTATCACTACGACGCTAGCTTATTAGTAGCTTCAGCGTACTTATGCGAACGTTTTGTCCGTCCGTCCGTCTGTCTGTCCGTCCGTCTGTCTGTCTGGATCGCCTGTAACTTTCGAACGGCTACAGATATCGAAATTTTGAAAGGGGGCAAAGTTCTTGCTAAGATCCCGAGCACCTTCATGCGCTATTTGGTTTTGGCGAAAGGTGGCGATTTTCCACTTTGCAAAATTTCCAAGCATTGTAGCACAGTGGCGACTTGTCCACTTGGCGCCATCTACAGAACTTCGGTGGTCACGTTTTGAACTACACATTCTGAAGCTACTCTTTAGACCTGTAGTTGAGCAGTTTATTACTGTTGAAATCGATAATTACGCAACAAAATAAGGCCATACTTTGTCAGGCCATTTTATTGCCCCTGAAATTTTAATTACAACAAACTTAAGTAATTCCCCAGTTTATTGCAAGGGAAATTGTACTTTTCACAGCAAAATAAGGCCACCCTGTAATAACAGTTGCCTCAGCCAGCTACCGGATGGAACAAAAGCCGGCTTGAGTTAAATGTGTTTTTGTTTATTTGCTCAAAAGGGTTTCTTCAGAATGTCAATTACAGTCAAAGTAAAAAAGAAATGGATCATTTACAGTGGCTATATTATTAGACATAAATCTAATAGCCTATACGTTGAGCTATCTGATGTACATTGACAATATTAAATTATACAGCAGTACCTCCAACCATTTAACCAGCGTAGCCGAGCGGATAGGGAGTTCGACTGCGGTGCTACGGTGCGGGGTCAAATTCCCACACCTGGCAACTGGCGGGCGGCGCACCCAGTCGTTTTAAAATTGAGTACCAAAACCACGTTTGTGGAAGTAGGGAAAGTAAGACAGTTGTCAAAGGCGTGATGCTAACCACATCATCCAGTACGCAGTTAACGGTGTGTCAAATAACTGGGTTTCGGAAAGAGATATTTCGGCGACCCTGACTCGCCGAGTCTCAGGCCAAATTCCTACGTGTGGAATGAAGCGCCCTGAACTTTACTTTACTTTACCTCTAATCATTTAGAACAACTTATTAAACAGAAGCGTTTACTAGATATGTTGGTATGAAGTTCGGGCTTGAATAGTATAGGACGTAAAGAATACATCAATTTAAACGTTAGATAATAATGAGATAATACCGGGTATAATGATAGGTTCTTCCGGGTTATGCCGTGGTCGTTGATTTCAACATGCTGTCAGCTTCTTCAGAAGAGTTCTAAATACCGATGTTGGTGGCTTCTGCTCCCACGTACAAACTATTGCTACCCGACGGAATATCGATCGGACCAAGAGTGCTCTTACTAGAGAAAGAGTAGGCCGTACTTTTTACGAACTCGTGGAAAAATTGGCTCAATTGGAAGTAACGTACCAGGGAATGTCGGTCAGTGTCGATGTGGAATCCCAGTTCACCAACGTACCGGTACAAGATTCAGTAAATCTTATACAATAATGCTTTGTTCCTCAAGGACTCAGGGAACACGTCATAAAGTTAGCAAGAATGTGCCTGACGACGACGTACTTCCTATGCGAAGGAATGTACTTCGAACAAAAGAAAAGAGCCGCTATGGGATAACCGTTATCTCCTAGTCATCGACATATTTATGAAAGCCCTTGAAGAAACAGCTATTCAGTCCAGCCATCTCAAACCTAAATGGCGTTTCCGCTACGTCTACGACACTTTTGTTATATGACCCATGGAAAAGGCGCCCTTGATGTTTTCTTGGCACACTTAAACAACATCATGCCAAAATAAGATTATTATCCGGAATGAGCGGCCGAAGCGAATAGATGCTACAGCATACCGCGCTGATTTATTACAGTTGTGAAAATTATTCTGTCAAATGTAACTCGATTATTAGATATTGTATTGTTAAGATGGTGTTCACTCAAGCGCAAAAAAACGACATCAAGGACATAGCCAAAAAGGCAGTTAATGATAGCTTGGAAGACGACAAGTTTTTGGAATTGTTCGCTACCAAGCTTTCCAATATGGTTATGGCGAAGATTGAAAACAAGCTGTAAGTACTTTTGGACAAATGCGATGCATTGGAAAAAAGTAATGCCCGGTTAAAAGGAGAAAACTTACAAATGCATTGGATGATTTGCAGCAATATTCAAGAAGGAACTCTGGGTATTCTTGGTTTAAAAGAAGAAAAAAAAATGAAGACATGGATCGAGTTGCTATCAAGGTTTTTAGTGAAAAGTTGGTTGTTCCAATAAGCGTAGACAACATACAGTGCTAATATACAGAATGCGAACATAAGAAGTCAAATGCGTTAGAATACAATACAGTTTATGGGCTTTCTATGCGTTAGACAGAAATAGACAAATACGACTGAAAATCTTGTATCCTATGATTCAGTGTTTTCTGAAAACAAAACACCTTCATTCTGCGGATGCCAGATGTTAATCGCATATAGGTCTATTGCTGTCTAACGCATATAAAGCCCATAAACTGTATTCTAGCACATTTGACTGCCTATGTTTGCATTCTCTATATTAGCACTGTAGATCGATGTCATCGTGTAGGACCGTACCAGACGGGTACTCAAAAAGAAACCCAGAGCTGTAATTGTAAAGTTTGCCAGCTACCGTAATCGTGCAAATCTATTTCGAGAAAAAATGGAGTTGAAAAGTACCGGAATTATTATCAGCGAAGACCTTACCAAAATGAGAATGGGTTTACTCAACAACGCATGTGAACATTTTGGCTTTAAAAATGTATGGTCGAACAACGGTGTGATAATTGTGAACCAAAACAACCGTAAAATGCGTATCAAAACCACACAGGAAATGGCAAATTTGTGTAAATAAATTGATAACAGTTTGACTGATGTTAGTTTATTTTATTTGTGGAATCAGGTGCATGCAGTTATGTTTACTTTTAGATATTGTGTATGTTAAGTGTTTCATAAATTTTGCCGCTTCGCTTGTAGTTGCGTATGGTACTATGCGCATTTCAGAACTCTTGGAGCTTACCTTCCCCGCGCCACTTACCCTCCGACAGTCGACCAGACTGGACGCAAGCAGTCCACTCCGAGAAACGCTAATTCTTTGTTTAAATTTTCAAATGTTTGTGTGTTAATTTATTGCAAATAAATTACCTACTTTGCTTTCAACGAGTGTATAATTTAGTGAAGAATAACTCCATACAGTCCACTACAGTTCAATCGAGCTCGCAACCAGGAATTTTCCAAACATAACGGAAAACTGGGAGGCTCACCAACATTGTTCCTTCGAGCTGCATGGATCATCGGCCCGGATTCGCAGCCTAAACAAGGCAAGTACAACACGCAGTTTCAATCGTGTTAAATTCGTCCTTAACGAGAGGAAGGAAGACAGCATACGGTGCTATCAACGTGGGAGCGAGAAAGCCAAACGCCGAGTTCCGCGCCAAGTTCGTGCAGGTGTGCATTTCAGCAGCCGCCGCGACGGCAGTTCAAACCACAGCAACGAGAAAGGCGGCAAGGCGGCACATACACCAATATCAATGTAAGCCTAATTTCCTAGTTTTGCGATTCCTATGCATGAATTTGGTTTTCTATCATCTGTGTCTGTATGTGCATAATTTCAGCTGCGTATTATTGCGTAAAAAATGGTTTATGAGTCATATAAACATTTTAATTGCGTAAAATGCCAAGTTGCTTCGTTTGTTCGCGAGTACAATATCCCCTGCATGTTTCATATTGCAGTCGAATTATTCACAAGTTAATCTCGCGTTGTACCAGTGCCGTTCTTTGCGTCGTAGCGCCAAGTTAATTTCGCGTCGTGGCAGCGCTGTCTTGCGTTGTAAACAAAATTCCGTGCCAGGGGCGTACGAAAGTTTGTTCTATCCGTTAAATTGTTTTAATTTCAACAATTATGGATTCGCTTGTAAGAGCTCGTGGCTCTATCAAAGGCAAGGTTACGCGTTTCGCAAATTACGTGCAATCTTTGCAAACAATTCACGATAAAGATCAATTCTTATCTAGCGCTCAGATTATTCAATTGAAAGAAAGATTGAAGGATACAGCCACCTTGTTATCAGAATATTATGCGGTTCATGAACAAATTTTAGAAAACAGTAAGGATGCAGAACCTGAAATGCAGCATCAAGTAGAATTTGAAGACTCTTATTATTTTGCAATCTCACAAGCTAAATATTTGATTAATGAATACAACAAACAGTCTGATGTTGCACCAGATCGTTCTGGATCTCCTAACGGTAGCGTGAGATCAGCGCATTCAAGCTGCAGCTTGCATTGCAATACTCTAGCTGTACGCCTTCCTACCATCTCCATTCCTAAATACTCAGGAAACGTGTCAGAGTGGTTGGAATTTCGTGAGATTTTTATTAGTTTAATTCATGAGAATCAAACGCTAACTAATATTCAAAAACTGCATTACTTAAAGGCTAGTTTACAGGGTGATGCAAGCCAAATTATAAAAAGTTTAGAGTTTACTGCGAGTAATTATACTCTAGCTTGGGATACATTGTGTAATCGTTACAATGATCCAAAAATTCTGATTCATAACCACCTCAATGCTATTTTCGAACTTGAATCGTGCAGTAAGGAATCTGCAACTAAATTACGTACGATTAGCGATATGTTATTCAAACATTTTACAGCAATCAAATCATTAGCTACCGAAAGCGAGCTTCTTGATGTTGTTATCATTTATGTCGTTTCTAAAAAACTGGACCCCACTACATTCCGTGAATGGGGGGTTCTTAGAAACCGGTCAAGTTCTGACCTGCCTAATCTTGACGAGTTCAAGGAATTTCTACAAAACACAGCAAATCTTCTAGAAACTCTGGAAGTAAAAAATATTAAGCTTGTACCCGAAAAGTCTTCCAAGGTACATTCGAAATCATTTGTGTCAGGTACCCCTTCGTTTCCACTTTGTAAAGGATCTCATCCCTTGTACAAATGCGACAAGTTTGTCAAGCTGTCTTCTCTTGACAGAAATTCAAAGGCAAAAGAGCTCCGTGTATGCTTTAATTGCCTAACTCAGGGTCACCTTTCGAGCCGCTGTAGTTCCAAATATACGTGTAGAAAGTGCAAATCAAGGCACAACACCCTTCTTCATGAGGACAAATCTCAAAATGCTTCTTCTAGTCAACCAGGATCTGCGGTGTCAGCAGAAACCCCTGTTGAACTAAATCAATCGATTTCGGCATTCTGTTCGAATGCTATGCAGGTACTCTTACCTACGGCTACCGCTAAACTCATCGCTGATGATGGTACGCCTTATGTTGTGCGAATCCTGCTGGATTCCGGTTCCCAATCGAACTTCATACGTTCAGATTTGTGTAAAAGGTTGAATCTTCCAATTCGCGAAGTCAACGTTACTGTTTCTGGCTTAAGTAAAGCTACTTCTCAAATCAAAGCTAGGTGTGATATCAAGCTGCAAGCCCCTCACACCTCATACAGTATTGGCCTATCCTGTCTTGTTCTAGATGAGATTACAGGTACAACCCCAAAGTTTTCGCGTCCAGCGAAACAGTTTCAAGGTTCCTGATAACATCAAATTATCAGATCTGTCCTATGACCAACCGGGCACCATCGACATTCTGATTGGTTCGCCCATTTTCTGGCAGCTCCTTTGTATTGGACAAATTGGTCTAGGCCCAAATCTTCCCATCCTCCAAAAAACTCGTTTTGGTTGGATTGTTTCTGGCCCTACAGGCCCCCCTTCTGCGTACCCTGTACATTGCAATCTTAGCACGATCGAGGATGCTTCTGACCCCATTGCTAGGTTTTGGCAACTCGAACATTACCCAGAGGAAAAGGTCCGCACAAATGAAGAGAACGCCTGTGAGGCACATTTCGTGCAAAATACGCAACGAGAAGCGAATGGTCGATTC
This sequence comes from Agriotes lineatus, assembly GCA_940337035.1. Lineage (NCBI taxonomy): Eukaryota > Metazoa > Arthropoda > Insecta > Coleoptera > Elateridae > Agriotes > Agriotes lineatus. Next base: position 95,588,013 of record OW679200.1, on the reverse strand, counting down.
GTTGTCTCTATCCCTCTCAAGAAACCTGTAGAGGTATTGGGTGATTCATTGCAAATCGCTCAGAAAAGATTCTTATCATTAGAGAAGCGGTTACAAGCGAACCCTGACTTGTCCAATCGCTATTCGAATTTCATGAATGAATATTCTAAATTAGGTCATATGTCCGTTTTAAACCCTAATTTAAACGAGATATCCTATTATCTACCCCACCACGGAGTCTTAAAAGAGGAAAGCCTTTGGTGGCATGGTCTCACCTGGATAAGCGATTGTGAGGCATCTTGGCCTACTTCCAAACATGTTCTTGCTGATCTTCCAGAATTCAAAAAGGAAGCTCAGAGTTTTTCTGTAACCTCGGTTGAACCATTTCCGTTCAATCAGTATTCAAGTTTGGCTCGATTACAACGGGTTACAGCTTATTGCTTTCGTTTTTATAACAATGCGCGGACCCCCAAAGCTGATCGCCTTTCTGGGCCCCTTTCTACAGATGAACTGCAAGCATCCCTCGTAAGTCTTGCAAGGTTTTCACAACGCGAGTCATTTCCTGGCGAATTTAAGCTGTTATCACAGAACAAGCCTGTGAAACAATCTTCTGCTTTGATATCCTTGAACCCCTATCTGGATTCCAAGGGACTGCTAAGAGTTGGTGGTAGGCTCCACAACTCTCAATTACCTTTTGACAAGAAGTTTCCTTTAGTGATTTCTGGCAAACATCCATTCGCCAAACTCCTAGTCTCACATGAGCACCTTCGGCTTCTCCATGCCGAATCTCAAATGCTGTTAGCTAATCTCAGAGAACGATATTGGATTACCTCTGGCAGAAATATAGTCAAGCAAGTGGTTCATCAATGTTTGCGGTGTTTTAGATTTTCTCCTAAGTTAACCGAACCCATAATGGGAGATCTGCCAGCCTCTCGTATTCAATCATCGCCCCCATTTCATACGACTGGTATCGATTATGGTGGACCGTTCATAATAAAGGATCGCAAAGGACGTGGTTCTAAACTAGTAAAGTCCTACCTTTGTCTATTCGTTTGTTTTGTCACAAAAGCAGTACACCTTGAATTGGTCGCTGACCTTTCTACTGAAGCCTTCTTAATGGCTTTTCGCCGGTTTGTAGCTCGTCGAGGCAAACCGCTCCATGTCTATTCAGACAATGGCACTAATTTTGTCGGCGCTAATTCCGAATTAATCGAATTAGGCAATTTTCTTGCGGAACAAGGCCTTTCTATTTCCGAATCAGTCGCAAACGACGGAGTAGCTTGGCATTTTATACCCGCGCACAGTGCCCACTTTGGCGGATTGTGGGAGGCCGGAATTAAGTCCTCCAAACAGCACATACGTCGCGTTATAGGTAACGCTAGTCTAAATTACGATGAATTTAGCACCTTGCTAGCACAGGTTGAAGCGACCTTAAACTCCCGACCCCTGTCTCCTTTGTCCGCTGATCCAAACGACCTTCAGCCTTTGACTCCTGCTCATTTTCTGATCGGTCGTCCTTTGGTGTCACTGCCTGATCCCAGCGTTACTGAGATAGCCGAGTCTCGGCTGTCTAGATACCAAAGAATACAACAGCTCTACCAGAATGTATGGAAAAGATGGAGCAAGGAGTACTTCTCAGAACTCCAACAGCGCACCAAATGGCGCACACACCTTTCGGACCTCCAGCCTGGTTCCATGGTCCTCATCAAGGATGATAATCTTCCCCCTCTGAAGTGGAGGTTAGGCCGCGTCACCGAGCTGCACCCTGGCCTTGACGGCGTTACGCGTGTGGCGTCAGTGAAAACTGTGTCAGGGATCGTAAAGCGATCCTTCGCCAAATTGTGTCCGCTACCTAGTGTTGTGAACTAGCACGTTAGCTTTTTGCGCAGTGTTTCGTAAAGCCTTTTGGCTTTCCATTTTTCGGGTTTTCTTGTATTACCTTAAGATCTATGTATTATTATGCTTTGTATATGTCGATTTTAGTTACATGTCTTACTCTAGCTGTTACATGTCAAATTTGTACTGTTGTTATTTGAAAGGTTACCCTTTCCAAGGCGGGCGGTATGTTAAGTGTTTCATAAATTTTGCCGCTTCGCTTGTAGTTGCGTATGGTACTATGCGCATTTCAGAACTCTTGGAGCTTACCTTCCCCGCGCCACTTACCCTCCGACAGTCGACCAGACTGGACGCGAGCAGTCCACTCCGAGAAACGCTAATTCTTTGTTTAAATGTTCAAATGTTTGTGTGTTAACTTATTGCAAATAAATTACCTACTTTGCTTTCAACGAGTGTATAATTTAGTGAAGAATAACTCCATACAGTCCACTACAGTTCAATCGAGCTCGCAACCAAGAATTTTCCAAACATAACGGAAAACTGGGAGGCTCACCAACAGTGTATAAGATTTTTGTATACGATTATTCTCACTTGCAACAGAAGTAGGTAAACACCTTTTCCGGTTGATCTTTAATTTAAGTGTTTCTTATTTTGTTGTGTTTTAGGTTTAGTTTATCATTAATTGAAATTAATCAGCTGAGTATTGCACACATTAAAGCTCAATCACTAACTAATGAATTGTACGTGATCATATCTTGTATCATAATTATGATGTTGTTGATGTATCTGAAACCTTTCTAAACTCTAATGTTACTTCTACTATTATCAAAATTCAAAATTATACTATAATTCCTAAAGATCGTGCTACGTTTGGTAGAGGTATAGTTATATATTAAAAATGTTATTAATTTTAGGCAACTTACTGAAACAGATTTTCCCGAATACCAGCAATTGTGGATTCAGATTAATATTGATAGAAGGAAGATTCTTTTAGGAACAATATATTTGCCGCACAGGAACAGGTATCGTACGTTATTTGATACCTTTGAAGAAACTTTTAGTAATCTGCTACCGCTCTATGATGATGTTATGTGCATAGGTGATTTTAGCCTTGATATTTTAGAACCCGACAGTACTGAATCAGCACAGTATTTGTTAATGCTTGACAGTTTTGGCCTTAATCAATTAATAAATGAACCTACTAGAATTACTTCAAAAACAGCTACATTAATTGATCATATCTTTACAAATACTTCTGAAATGTTTACGACTTATTTATTGTAATATTCGTGTCCATTTATCTAAACTACAGCCCAAAACACACACTTGTAGAGATTTTTCCCAACTAAATATTGACGACTTCCAGAAGTGATTACAATGAATGTTATTTTAAACATTGATAACATTAATGATAAAGTTAAGTATTTTAATGAATATATTGTATCAGTCTTTGACATTTTTTCTGTTTAATTTTGAATTAAACAGATATAAATGTCAGTCAAAATTTACGAAATATCTTTCACAACTTAAAAGCCAGTTTTTGCTTCATAATTACGCCAGTTTAAAGACCGCAAACTACAACCAAGCAACTTACGCAAAAAGCGACCCGCTGAATAGTTATTTTGTAATATTAGACTCGTTCTAGTGAACTACACCTTTGTACTTTGATATGTTGTTCTGTAGTTAAGCAATTAATTTTTGTATAAATAGGCCGTTTATTTTTGTAATAAATCAATCGACAATTACTGTTTGATTCAGTTACACCGATACTACCTTTCCAAGCCTAAAAATTGAAGTGTGAGGCTACACTTCGGGTAGTTATCTAATTATCATCCCTTTAAGTGCCATTGACTACATTGGCTTAATACATGAATGCAGTCTCATTCATGTCCTTAAAAATTAGGGATAAAGAACCAGTGCAACCAACAGAAACCTGATCCAGCCTTTAGGCATTTCTGTTCATTGCTCCACTGAAAACCTCTATCTTTTGTAAATCTAGGGCTGTGTGGTTAACCGACAATATCAGATTTATGATGGGTTTAAGAGACGAAGCTTTTAAACGATTTAAAAAATCTCGCCTCGCTGTGCGTTGAAACTATTATAAAAGTTTACGTCACCTTGTTACCCCTCCTGTTAAAAATGACAAAAAAATCATATCTTATCTATCGAGCTACTCGTGGCAACTCTAAAACAATCTGGAAAGAGTTACGAACATGCGACGTATATTCTCAAGATAAGCATAAGGTAATTCCATTTGAATTACATAATGTCGATGTAATTAACATTTTTTTTATTCCAGTCATACTACCGTTGACCCAGATCCAGACGTACTAACAATGTATGAAAGTGTTAAAAACAATATTACCACAAAGCTTCAATTCTATCCCGTGGATGATAATTATTTAATCTCGATAAAATCCAATGCTGTTGGTAATGATGGAATCGGCATACTGATGTTGCAGTTGTGTTGTCCTTTTTTATTGCCTTTCATAGCCAATATAATCAACAATTGTCTGTCAAAAAGTGTCTTTCCTTTGCAGTGGAAAATAGCAAATGTACACCCTATTGCTAAAATCAATCTTCCCAAATAACTAAAAGACTTACGGCCTATAAGTATTCTCCCAGCACTATCAAAGATCTTAAAGAAAATAATGGATAGCTAAATTAGAAATTATTTAGATAATAACAATTTAATTTGTAATCATCAATCGGGTTTCCGTCAAAATCACAGCTGTACAACAGCATTATTAAAAATTGCTGATGACATATTACAGGCTACAGCTAACGGAAATATTACAGTATTAGGTTTGCTAAACTTTTCTAAAGCGTTTGATACGATTAATCACACAGTATTGCTAGCTATCTTACAGCACTTTGGATTTCATGAATCAGCTCTAAAACTAATAGACGCTTATTTGAGGGGTAGGCAGCAGTATGTTATAGTAAATAATAAAAAATCAAATCCTTGTAATGTCAAGCATGGTGTTTCGCAAGGTTCGATTTTGGGACCTCTACTTTATACAATATATTCCACAACCCTTTGTAGTTCAATATTAAGACATTGCTTGTGCCATCAGTATGCTGACGACACACAAGTTTATTTATTGTTTAAACCTCAAAGTACCAACCAAGCATGCAGTCTTATTAATGATGACTCAAATAGATTAGTAAAGTTTGCAGAAAGTATTCATTTATAGGATATTAAAATTAAAATTAAAGATACACCAATAACGTGTTCTAGCACTACACGTAACCTGGAAGTGGTCTTTGACCACAAACTTAGATTTCGAGTACACGTTAATGACTGTGTAAGTACATCTTACTGTAACCTAAAACTACTGTATAATGACAGACATGTGTTAAGCAAAAATGTTCCTTGCATTGACAGTGCTACTAAAAGAAAAATTCAATTAGTTCAAAATTCGTGCTTAAGATTTATATATGGAATAAGAAGGCATAAACATATTTCTCATAAAATCAAAGAAATTAACTGGCTCTGTATGGAAAATCGCCGGATTTTACATGTTGCTGTCCTTTATCATAAAACTCCGCCATATCCTTTAGTCCGGGAGCCAGTGAACTTTTTGTTACGTCATAAGGTAAACGGCTAAATTATACTTCATGAATTAGTTTTTGTGCTAAACTAAACGAAAACTGATTTCTGCAATCCCAAATCCGGGGATAACATTTAGGGTTGTGATGTGAAAGTTGTCGCAATTAACAACTATTTTACGTCATTCTTAAATGCAAAATACAAATTCCCATCAAAAGTTTGATTAACACAGAGCAATAAAATATGTTTCTGCAATGTGGAATCCGGGGATAACCCCTTCTGCAAAGAGGGTGAATATGTAGGGTTACACAAAAAATCATCTGCTGGCAACTTAACTAAAAAATTAGAATGAAAAGATATGTACATTCCATCAAAAAATCTTTCCAGAGATCACAGTCAGGCTGCTGAAACCCAGAGCAGCACTGAAAAACATCTCAATACAACACAGGAGAGTACCACTTCATCGTTAGTTGCTCTAGAAGAAGTTTCTTTTCTGATCCAGTAGACCTCGAAACAGACATCGAGACGAGGGTTTCGGAAGCATCTACGATTCCTCGATCATGCCTTTTTTGTAGTTTATCTCGTAAACGTTCTAAAGGTCGTGTTTATTACATTAATTTGTGGAAATTGTACTATTTTGTGTAAAGAGGTAATGCCGGTAGCACTTGAGAAACACGATAACAACATGCTTGAGAAAATTGAGAATAGTAAGAAAACTTCGTGTATATTTATTGTTGTACAAATCGCATTGATTTGTTGAATATAATAACGTGAAATTGACTCGGCACGAGCATTTGACAGCGCGCGACAAGTTACTTTTGAGGCGCTTGCAGAAAGTCATGACCCCGGAGTTTGTTATGCAGAATATCATTTTTGTAATGTTTAATGTTCGCACTAGTGCATGCAAAAAGAATTTTTCATTTATCTTACAAATTTTTTTACAACTTCAACCCCTATATATTCACCCTATTTGCAGAAGGGGTTATCCCCCAATTCCACATTGCAGAAATATATCTTATTGCTATGTGTTAATTAAACTTTTGTAAGCAATTTGTATTTTGCATTTAAAAATGACGTGAAATAGTCGTCAATTACGACAACTTTCACAGTGCAACCCTTACACCCGTATGCATGGTCGTTCGCCAGCGGCTCGCCGGCGACTCGCTGGAGTTTCGTTATGAATAGTATGTTGGTGGCACTGTACGTCTATGTCAAATTCGAGGTTAGCAGGTTAGATTTTGTGTTAGTTTCTGTCAAAACTGACGGAAAACCTAACCTGCTAACCTCGAAATTGACATAGACTTTCAGTGCCGCCAACATACTATTCATAACGAAACTTCGGCGAGTCGCTGGCGAACGACTATGTATACGGGTGTTTTATTAATGTTATCCCCGGATTCGGGATTGCAGAAATCGGCTTTTGTTTACATCAGTACAAAAACTAATTCATGAAGTTTAATTTAGCCGTGAGCCCAATGACGTAACAAAAAAGTTCACTGGCTCCCGTACTATTTATATATATAATTCTTCTGTACGTCTGTACGTAACTGAACTCCTAAACGGCTCGACCGATTTTGATGAAATCTTTTGTGTGTGTTTGAGTGGGCTCCTGGATGGTTTATATTCACAATTGGACCCGGTAGGTGGTGCTGCAATCGGGTTCTAGGAATTTATTTTTATTTTAAACGAAGTTTTTTTAAATTTTTTTTAAGGTTTCTCGCATATCAGAACATATAACTCCAAAATTTCATCTCCTCACCACCCCAAAAATTGTTTAAAATGAAAAAAATCGAAAATTCGAATATCGAAAAAACGTTTGCTGAACCAGCTAGTAGCAGGCAAACCAATGTTCAGGCAGGACAACCTTTGCCGATAGTCTTTATTATAAAATAAAAATTAGGACAGATGTTCATACTCTAAATCTGAGGCATAGGGGATTGTTAAGTGTACCTATCCATCGCATGGAATTATTTAGACGATCATTTTCTTATAACGTCTGCAAAGTATATAACTCGGTTCCTTCAGATTTTAAAAAGTTGTCATTATTGTCCTTTAAACATCACATGTCTCTATGGTTATACAAAGTGTAAGATACGCAACAAGTTTGTAACATGTTCTAAACTAAAGGATGTTTATTAAAATTTGTGGTCTAGTCGGCTTTGGAACTGATGAAGTCATGTCGTGCATTAAATCATATGGCTGATAACTGACACTGGTGACATTGTAAGTCTATGTCAAATTCGATGTTAGCAGGTTAGGTTTTGCGTTAGTCTGTGTCAAAACTGACACAAAACTTAACCTGCCAACATCGAATTTGATATAGACTTACAATGTCACCAGTGTCAGTTATCAGCCCTATGATTTAATGCACGACATGACTTCATCAGTTCCAAAGTCGACTATACCACAAATTCTAATAAACACCCGTTACTTTATTCATAAAATAAACCTATGCCGTGCAGTACCCAGCTGCTTTGCGAAAGCTTCTATTAGTTTGACGAATGTATGCTATATCTATATATAGCAAGGCCGCTCTAGATACGTTTATAAAAAAATATATGTATATGTATACACTATTAAATTGGTGAGGTAGTATGGAAGAGTAGGGGTTTCCATTTTAGGAACCTACTGAATGCTATCTCTTTTCCTGTGCAAACCGATCGCCATATATTTTGTTTGATATAAGATTATTCCTTTTGTAAATTTTATTTGAGCAGGAAATAAAAAACTGTTACTATTATTATTATTATTATATAGAAAACTGAAAAAATGAACGCCTACTATTCCTGGACGTATTAGTGAAACGGACCGCTAAAAGCAGATTGAGTCATACAGTGTATCGAAGGAACACTCATACTGACCGCTATCCACATGCTTTGTCTGATCATCATCCCCAAACAAAAGAGAGCATTGATCAAGACTCTTATTCATCGGGACAACGCTATTTGTGACGAGGTCAGTAAACCATAAAGACTAAAACATGTGGAAGAAGCTTTACGCAGGAATGGCTACATTCGACGAGACATCAGGAAAGCATGCCATTACATCATCAAAATGAAGGAAGCTAAAGCTAAACATATGAATTTCGCCTGGCTTTCCTTTATCACTAGAGTAACTGACAGAATGAGAAAGCTCTTAGATAAGCAAAACATCGAGGTCCGCTATGGTACAATAAGAAAGCTTGAAGAATTGATTCCTTCCAACAAATATTCTTTACCCAAGCTACAGACTGAAGGCGTTTACCTGCTCCAATGTACAGTCGTGTGCAAATAAATCTGGGACAATAGTTTTTTCAGATGTATGTTGAGTTGAGAATTGAAGAATATCTCCATAGATTTTCTGCTACCAGAAAGAGCTACATTCTCATTTACTTGTCAAAGTTTAATGTAACTCTTTCTGATAGCAGGAAATCCATGGAGATATGCTTCAAATCTTAACTCAATTTACATATGAAAAAACCATTGTCCCAGATTTATTTGCACACGACTGTACTTACTTGTGCCGAATCTTAAATCGGACAAACGGGACGAAGTGTTCAATGTAGAATAAAAGAACACCAGAGCCGCAGACGTCCTGGAAATACACAAAAATCCGCCATCACAGAACACTTATTAGGACAAAGACACCACAAAATAAGTTATGTGAACGTACTAGCCATGACTAAAAAATACATTCCAATGTTATTCGGGAATTCCCAAAAATTATTAAAAATCGCAACACGGTTACGCCTTAGTAACACATGGAAGGTAGCTCTGCACAACTATTCAAACCATAAACAAATTTCACGTAAGCAACCAAGCAGAAAAACGACAAGTCCTAATCATCGACATATAGAAATGGACCGCTAATTAGAGCTGCGCGAGCCAAACGGGATAGAAAGAGAACGCATATGACTGGAGAACGCTCTGTCCTTGTTGGCGCTCAGTAGCGTACGGAGCGACCGCCCTGTCGCTGTGACGTCATTTTCTGTCAGCCAATAGAAGGCCGGCAGAAAAAGAAAAGATAGTTCTTCAAGTGTTCTCTTTCTCTTTCTAACGCAAAGAGTTGTGCAGTCGTCCATTAGCGGTCCATTTCTATATGTCGATTGTCCTAATAACATACAAGATTTGCATAAGCAGCCAACCGTAAGCACTCCTCGGTATATAACCAATGGCAGTAGGTACCAACATCAGTCTTTAGAAGTGTTCTGAAGACAGCATGAACAGCGAACCGTCAAGGTCAAATCGACCACCACGGCATAACCCGAATAAACCTACCATTATGGATAACGGCCGTGAAAGCTTGCATTCAACTAATACCGAGTATGTTAGAAAACGGAAGATAAAGTGCCTAGGTATTAAACAAGCTAATAAAAGAAAAAAAGGTTAAAGAAGAAGTAAAACCTAAATTTATCGACAGAGTGGAACGCACAGCGAAATCTAAACTAAACTCTAAACATTTAATAATAGTTACTTACTATACAAGTATAACTATTACCCAAAACCCAACTAGTGAATTTTGTTTTACTTAATAATGTTTTTCTACTCGCTGTATAGAAAATCCGCGTTACATCCTAGTTTTAGGAAACAAAACTGTCAATTTCCAACCAGCGGGAGGCAATTTTTATTGACTCCAGGAGGGAGGTAATATCTCTCGCATTTGTGTTTATATCACCATGATTACCACACCAAAGCTTTACAACGATATGTTGATTTGTAAATTAGACAAAATATCACTGCATAAATCTAGAGATTTCCTAATGCAACATTTAAGTCCTACTCTGAGACAATAAAACACATTATATCAAAACTGCCACATCAACGCATTACAAATATAGCAGAGAAATACTCACTTACCGCTAGCAGTATCTCATATTACAAGCACAACCCTGAAAAGATATTCGAAAGTGAATGGGCAAAAAGATAGAGAGATGGAACTATTTTAACAGACAAGACCATTCATCAGAGTCGTTCTTAGATAAAAAAAAAGGGTAGTCTCTCTTATAGATATTACAGTACCAAATATATCTAATCTGCATGCAGTTTTTACTGAAGAGAGGCAAAGGTATATCGATCGAGTAATGGAAATCTCCCAGATTTGGCAACTTGCCAATGTTTACGTAGTGGCCATTACACTTTCGGCTACCGAAGTCATTCCTCTGTAGCTATATGACTCATTGAATGCGTCGAAGTTAGACGAGAGGTTCTTATATTTATGTAAATAAAACTAATTCTTAACACCTGCAGCACCGTAAGAAAATTTGGTATATATTCGTCTAGCTATGGTTAATTGCTACCCGTTAAGTGTAAGAAACCGTTATAGTAATTTTATGTTCCAAGACCGTTACTTCGAACTTTATGTGCAAGCATCGTATGTAAACAGCGGCGAGCGAAAGCAAGTATTCTACAACGTTTAGCGGCTGTAGAACCTAGATTTTTAATATAATACCATCAAATAACATACCTGCTTTCCTTAACAGACTAAGCCCGTTATAATTCTTAACCGGTTCGGCCCTTAGAGATAAAGTTCGATAAAGAGGAATTTAAGATTCAGAATACTATCCAAATCATTACGAGATTAGCGATCCGACAATAATAATAATAATTTGGAAAAGAAGGCGGTGCATCAGTAGGTTATTGCAGAAGGTCAAATTTATATTAAACATACCCTGGGGTACATGATAATACTACTTTTTGCTTTTTTCTAACTTCTTTCTGCAGGTTGCATTAGAGATATCATAAAGACGTCAAATCAATAACTTATTCAAGCTGGTATAATAAATAACAAGACACGTTGCAAATGGGGTTATAGCCCATAAGATTCAATTTATCCAGCATCCTGACTGATACCACTTGTTAGCAATTTTAATTACTTTCTGGGGAATCTTCCAAAGAAATTACATTGAAGGTACACTCGGGTGCAAAACTCGGCTGCCAGCTCAGTCGTAGAAGGCGTGCAGCTCTTTACGAAATTAATCGGTAGAACAACAACAATTAAATGTCCAGCGAGCCAACAAATTTTTGCAATAACTGCGAATGCACCCCGGTGTTCCAGCGATTTTTTTTAACTCAATACCTAATGTACAAATACACTTCCTGCAAGAGAGCTCAAAATAAAATAAATAACCGTAACTAAATTCAAACCTTTTAGCTGGCATAGAGATCATATAATTCCAGATAGTATTACAGTACACTAGCATACTGGCATACATAATTATCACAATAGTTCGCAAAAATTAGAGTCGTAGGTTACTATAATTCAATAAATTACACAGAAATAATACTCACAGTTTTATAAACAATTCTGCAATAATACAATTGCACACATTAAAATGGCTGAATAGCGGGCCGCTTGGGCAGAAGATGTTTTTGGGGCTCAGTCTCGAAAGAAACTCAAAACGCGTTTCATCAATAAATTCGTACGGTCGGAGCTAGTGTCTCAACGCGATCCGCATCACGACGGCGAGATTAGCATGCCAAACCAGGAGAAGAGGCCCCGTATCGGATCCTGTCTTGCACTCTATTTTAGCGACTGCAGCAAGATGAAAACGGCTCTGAAGGTCCAACAAAACGCCGGCGCGCAATCATCTGCAGCGGTTGCCGTGGACACGATAAACGACCAAATGCAGCACCTGCTTCAGAACGGCTTTTTGGCCCAAAATTGCTTGGATCTTTAGCGATCGAAAACTAGAACTAATTGCCTGGCACTAATTGCTGTGAAGGGAAAACAAAAGTCGAAAGATAACATGCAGAACTAAATGGAGTCTTAAGGCGTCTAGAATACTCACCCTGGAAAGATCCAGGCCATATGTGACTACTCGTGGTGGCATTCAGAATCCGCACAAAGCTTAGGAATTAACTTTCTTCTCGTGAGCTTGGGGCATCAGAACCACGTAAACGTAAAGGTTTGCATTTCACCAACAACCAAAAGTAACAGCAGCCTTAATAGAAACCAACCAAAGATCTTCGAAAATGCTAAACCTGCTTGCTTGACGGCCGTGAGCGGAAAAAAACGCGATCGAAAACATAAGTCGGCGCCTAAAAGATAGATGCCTAGCAAGGTCGTCGCGGCCAGCGCGATCACAGATCGAGCGAAAATACCATCAAATGCTAATTTGAAAGGCGGCGTAATTAAAAAGTAACACACTGCATACAGTCTTGACCTAAAATTGTATGGCTAGCGTACCAACCACCGGCTTAATAAGGTTTTCAACACAAAAGAACTCGTCGAATGAATCAATTGCAATTGGAAAGAGGTACATAATTTTTGACCCGTTTAAAGGAAAATAACCTGCAGCTTCCAGATCCTAAACTTGATTTCGGCCACAGCTTCTTTGCTACATGATCGCAATTTAAGATAACGGAAATCTTCTAGGAGTAGCCAGATGGCGGGTTCTTCAATTCGACGGCAGAAGTACCATAAATCCGTCTTCCACCAACACCTCACACAGATCAGAGAGCAGCTTTGATGAGGATTAGTTAAGATCTATTTTGCGAAGATTGGAGTTTGTCTAAATACACGGAGCGGCAAAGTACAATTTGCAGCTATTTGTAGATCAATGAAGAAGGAAATATTGTGATATATTTTTAATAATTTAACTTTAAACTTTTTTGAACAACGCTCATTTAGCTACTGGGACCGCTAACTAATGGAAACCAAATTCCAATATAACGATCCAACCTCACAATTTCTCACAACAAGTCCACCATTCTTCGACAAATTATCAATGATTACTTAATTAAAGCGTTGCTTTGATGTTGCCTTTCCAATGAAAACTAGGGATTAACTCGATCCCCCAGCAATTTCCGCGATATCTGGGTCGCTCTTTCTTCGTTGGCGTGCAGATCCAAGCTGTTGATGCCTTGCAGAACTACCCTGTAGCTCAACTGCTCCGAAACCGCCTCCAAATCAGCCGTTGCCCCACACCTAGAGCACCAACAGTTTACAACAAAAGTCGCTACCTACCTCTAGCTCACAGGGTTCTAATTGCACTGCTCGAACCATGTACACAACCTCGGAAAACCAACTACAGCTCAATGCAGTTAAACACTTTTATAAACTTCTGCAGAGGTGCGACGAATTAATGCAACCTACAACAGCCTACCCAAAGGATATAGAGTTAATTTAAAATTGGGGAAAGGGTATTTATTCACGTATTAATAATTATTTATTAGGGAAACCAAAATTAACACCACTTCACAGCTCGGCTTCCTTTTCCAATTGATTGCTTTTCTTCTATCTTACATTTATATACACTATTTCCAAGCCTGCTCTGATTACATTGTATTGTTCAAAAAGTCTTATTTTGACAGTTTTTATTTTCAGTTAAGAAATATCTAAAATATTTTTCACTAATCTTATTCTAAGCTACATATATCACTACATAATGCTGAAACTGAGGCAAGGATTACTTCAAGCAGAAAACACATTTCCTTTTTTTGGAAAACGACTTCATAAAGGGGATGGTGAAACTTGTGTGTATTAGTGGAATTTTGAAAGACAATCACAATCAGAATCTATGCAAAGTACCTTCTCTCCTTATTGAAAAGATATAAAATCATATAGCAACTGGTAAAACCCGATTTTTCGTGCGTTTGTGCCAGTTTCGACGATTTTGAACGACGGCGTACATTTCGGGCAACCTAATTGATCTATCAAGCTATGTGTTTAAAATCTATGCGATTTTCCTCAAAAATGTGCGTGTATGCAACTTAGAGCTGAATGTTTTTTTGTTTTTGGATGATAGATTTCCCTTTTCGGAAATCGACATTTGGCTTCTGAAGCTACTCGACGTGTTCGTACGAAATTTCCCCTGAGTTTCGCGCTATTTGCGGATTCCTCCCGTCGAACCGTTACCACTGAGGATCTTTGGCGCTGTTGTTGGCTCGCCGTAGCTGCCGAATATTTCAGATACTGTATTTTCGTCCGCTGGCCGCTCAAAGTCCAAAGTACTTACGTTTTCTTATTCCGTTTCTCTTTTTTTGCCGCCGTACGTATTTTTCTTTGCTGTTACCCGACGTTCAGCTTCCCTTTTGCTTTTTAGTCTCCGTAGAAATAGCAGACCGCGCCGTGAAGCGAAGGATTGGCCACCTGCAGCTCCGAAATTTTCAGTTTTTCCTTAGTTCAAAGCGCTGCCGTCAAGGTTAGGTCTTCCCAATATGGTGTGGCTAGCAACGCGCCTCAATTATTGATTCGGCTTCGGATGTTGATTTATTTCGTAAAGCGTTTTATTTCGGCACCTATTTTTATACTTCCACCAGATCATTTCGTGAATTTTTGTTTAAATAAATGCTGCCACCGTGTAGATGTTCACATAGGTTCTAAATTCTAAATACGTCAAGAGTTGTTGAAAAAAATACCAATTTATTGCAGCGGGCAACTGATTATAGTAGTGGAAAAAAACTCTCGGACTGCGGTGTTCTACTGATTGTAGCAATGGGCCACTGTATTAGCGATGAACCCAACGCAGTAAATGTGTATGTAACATATGCAATCGGTTAACCCATTATTTCTATTAATTGTTTAAAATTTAAGGTAGCTTATCGTCGTTGCTGTCTATTAAACTTTAAAAATGCAAAACTTATTTTATTTAGAATACTGTCACCCATGAGTTGAACTAAGAAGCTAGTTAATTATTAGTAGTTGCATGGAAATCTTCCGTTAGAGAACACTTTTTCGACGATAGTATTCGAGAATCTGTTTAACATATAATTTTTGTAGGAGCAATAATTGACGTTCTTCACGAAAGGCCTCTATTGCTATGCTTGATCGGTACCTTACCCATTCAAACCGAGTATTTTTTCCTATATGGTATAGTAGACGCAAAGATACTTCGGACAGAGCGAGCTTTAAAAGTTAAACCGCAAATGAGTTTACTATTGTTAGTCCGCTTAAGTCGTGCCAGGTATACGCAAAGGTGGGAATATTTCCAATGTGGTATTTATTTCGTTTTGTAGTGAAGTTTCTACTTAATTTATATTTAATTATCTAATAATATTGAATGACAAAATTAATTTTATTAGGTAAATAAACACATTATGCGATTATGCCCTGATTGAGGAATAAATTATTTTTGCTCAAATGACATTCCTAGATAAGAGAAATCGACATTTAATGTTTCGTCGCGTCATATTGGCATTAAAGTATGTATTTACAACTACATCCCTTCCAGTAATTAGAATGAAAGATAAATTATATAAATCACTTGACTTGTCTTTACTTCCCAAATTTAATAATAACGTTGCTGTTATACTTTGACGCACGTTAATTATCATCTAGTATTTGTGTTGTGTTGTATTTTGTGGAATATGTGGAGACCATGGGATACTAATGAAATTGAGGATGAAGTTGAAGAAGTCGCTGCTCCATGTGATGAGTTAGAAGAAGTTGATGATGCGGGAGAGAGACCAAGCCAGCGATCAATGCATTTTTTATCCGACGATGCGAAAAACATAGTCTTGAATGTATACAACGCACTAATTTCTGAAGGAGAAAGCAATGTTGTGAGAAGAACTGCGTTTTTAACTAAAGTGCCAAAAAGTACGGTTTTTCAAATTGCGAAAAATCAAGCGCTGCCACGTAAACGGCGTTCTGATTATGGGTGTCACAAAATATTAACAAAGCCTAATGAACATGCAATACGCGGCGTAGTTTATGACATGTATAAAACTAATGTGGTGCCAACAATTAAAACTATTCATGATACGATCATTGGTGACATGGGTATAAATTGTTCAATGACGACATTAAGGACATCGCTAAAAAATATGGGATTTCGCTATAAGAAGATAGATAAAAGACAACAAATAATGGAATCTCCGCGGATTAGAAAATGGCGATGCGAATACTTACAACAGATAAAAAAGTTTCGGGAAGAAGAGAGACCGATATTTTACTTGGATGAAACTTGGTATGACACACATGATGTGGTTCAAAAAGGATGGACAGATAATTCTCGGAAATGCCAATTAGACATTCCACCTTCAAGAGGAAAACGTATTATAATTTTACATGTAGGCTCTGAGATGGGATGGGTGAACGATGGTCTCCTATTATCTGCGAAAAATATAAGAGACTGTCGATTGGACTACCATGAAGACATGAATTCAGATGTGTTTGAGTCGTGGTTTTCAAACAAGCTGTTACCAAATTTGCCACCTAATAGTGTGATCGTTATGGACAATGCCAGTTATCACTCAAGGCTTGCTGAAAAAGTGCCAAATAGTAAATCTACTAAAGCAGAAATTACAGATTTTCTTTACAAGAACAACATGTATTTTCAAGAAACTTACAATAAGAATCAATTACTGGAAGTGTTGTCCATTAAGAAGTTTTCTAAAAAATATGTAGTAGACACCATAGCTACAGAACTAGGCCATAGAGTTTTAAGATTGCCACCATATCATTGTTGTATGAATCCTATAGAAATGATATGGGCAGAATTAAAAACACACATTCGAAAACGTAACCAATGCCCCAAGTTTAGTGAGAAAATGATAGAAATAATTAAAGAAGTAGTTAATAAAATTCATGTAAATAGCTGGAAAAACTGTGTTCGGCATGTGATTGGCATTGAAGACCAATTTTTTAAATTTATTGATATTCCAGAATTAATTATTAATTTAAGAGACAGCGATAGTGACGATTGGCCATGTGATAGCGATAACGAAAATTAATTTATATATTGTACTCATAATTGTTGTTTTTTGTATATATCAATCAATAAACTGTAGTTATTTGTTGCATATACATATTTTCTATAATTTTTTGTCTTTCTTGATTGTATCTTTTTTTATTAACAATGTTGTTAAATAAAAATAATAAGTTTTTAAACACTAACAAACATTGCGTTTCCGTAGCCGCATTTCGATTTTAAGGATATGGATTTGCTTGTGAACTATTACAAAGGGATTGTCGTGTGTACAACATAATCCCACCTGCCATGCTCATTAACCTTTAAGTAGTAGCCTGAGGCGTCCGAAATATCTTTGCTCCAACTATATACAATCCGTGCATTGAATTTATTATGATAATTGACATGCCAGTAATTTATTCCGTGCTTTGCGTACGGGCATTACGCATTAATATATTTTTGTTACTTTTGTTGTCGTTGGTAATAGAGCAGTTAATGATGTTCTATACGAATCAATGTTGCTTCATTACTTTGGGTATTCTCCTTCTATTTCAGAAAATTTTCGTACCGACTCATTAACTCCGTGCGGCTCGGGGATCCAATTACTATTGGTTAACAAACGTAGCGCCCTTGCGGGTTAACTCACTGTTAGTCATACTAGTAGGCAAATTTATTATATACCTCTGTACGCCCCCGATCCCTCTCCGACATATCATTTGAGCTAGTGGTTTGAAATACATTTTCGATAATGTTACACGTTGTCTACTAATTAGTATAACCAGATTGCTACCCATCAGGTTTAGAGGGTAGCACAACCATCTTATGGAACATGCAGAGTAGGCCAGGTTCAATGCAATAGAAATTAGTTACCGTTCCTTTTTTTCCTTTCTTTCTAGGCACTTTTATTACTAGAAGTTGAGACTTACCTTATAACTGAATAAATAGATACAAGTGTTTTAAATGGTAGGCTGAATAAATGTATATCCATCTCTATAACATCTTACAGTAGAACACCTAACCAAGCTTCCAATTTTGTATACTAAATATAATGGGCCAAAATTATAGAGCAACATTTATCACAGACCCTTAAGCAAAATTCACATTGATTTATTTTCCATCGTGTTTTAGTCTCAAGTTGTTGCTACTGTTTCCACCATAATACCACCTTTTCTATTTCAGTCCTAGAAAAATGTAACAGATGGACAAGGGTTTATATGGGAAATTTACTGCTCTTTATCTACCCGTTGGCGAGCTTGATTGGGTTTCTGCTTTGCAACGGTATAAGTGAATGGAGATACATCCATTTAGCAAACCTGTCCATGTTTCTTGTGGTCCCTTTTGGAAGTTGGTGAGCTTTTCATTTGTGGCATTTGTAATACTATAAGGCAACGACCTTTAGAGTCTTCTATCACTATAGCGTGTAGTATGTTATATAAAAGGTACAGATAGAGCAAAACCGAAGCAGCTATAGAGAAAGTAACAAAATGCAGTAATGTGTGAGGCAATACTTTAGCATTTAAGGAAGTTTTTGCATATACTCATACCAACCTAATACCATATGTTGTTGTAGGTACTTCGTGGAGTCCCCTAGATGGCTAATGTTCACAGGAAGGAAATTTGCAGCATGGAAAGCTCTGCAGGAATATGCACTTGATATCGATCCGCTTATTAGTAACCCTGAGCAAGCTGAACCCGCCAAACCAACAATAAAGAAAATATTTCGATATTTTCGGCTACCTATCTACCGAACAAGATTTAAGTCAATTATTACTGTTTTTACTCTTTGTGGATTTTTCATGGATATAGGCGGTTAGTTAACACTTAACATCCGTATTGTAGCAGAGGTTGAGTTTAAAGTATTATTTTCCAGTGAGAATCAATATTATATATTTTTCACTAACTTGGGCAGCCCAGCTTTCACACATCGCTCTACAGGTTTGGAAACGCGCTAGCTCTGTTTCATTCCTAGAGGCTTTTGTATGATATTTAATTTGTAGGCCTTTGTTTCTATGATCGCATATGTGTTTACGGTAACAATTGGTAGGCAGCGAACCATTTATGCAATCTGTATGATACTAGCAGCTGTTGATATCGTCTTGTTGTTGCGGAACCTAGAATCCAATGGTTGATTATGGTGATAAGTCTTAAAGTATTCTCGTTTGCTATGTGTAATACTTTGCAGATGATCTTGTCGTATTGATATTTGTGTCCCTTCACAGGACATTTGCGCAGGCTGTGTACTGTTTACTTATATTTTATACAACGGAATTGTTTCCCACACCCTGCAGGGTGACAGCATTGGGCATTTGTTTGTCGGTATACTGGATAGGAAAAGTAATAGCATTAAAGGCACTAAAGCCTCTTGTAAGTATAAACACAGAGTAAATAATGACAACAAGCTCAGCCACAGTAATATTGGCCGTCTCATATAGGTCACTAGCTCTGGCCACCTATGCAACGTCTGAAAAATTAAACTTGTTAGGAACTAGAATCATTTTACAGATGTCTAATGTCATTGTCTAATTGACGGTATTTTATATACACTATTATTTTTTACTAAGTAGCAGACCTGTAGCATGCTATATGGTACGGTCATGATCTTACAATTTGGCAAAAACTACAATACTCTTTAATGAACATTAACCTCAAATGAGATGAATAGCTGCATATGCAGCGTCTTTTATTTAGGTTTCAGTTCTAATACAACAATTTTGCAAATATATACATAAGCAACCAATTTAAAAAAACTCTAGAATATTTTGAAACGGCAAATACAGAGACGGTTTAAAATTTTAAGTAGTTGTTAAGCAACACATCCTCGTGATCTAGTTACTGCGTGTACTTAGTACCTGCAGACAGTGTGTATACAGAGTTACACGTATGCGCAATGTTTTAGTAAATCAATTTTGCTGTTGACTAGTACATCATTATTTTTAAGAGAGCGTGAAATACAGGGACACACTTTCACCTAAATTGCTTACACATGCATTAGAAGACAACAAAATTACTAAGCAATAACGAAAAACACCTTAATAACCAACACCTTGCTGATGACGTACTAATCTTGGCTGGCAGTCTTAATGAAATCGAAGAAGTGTTCAACTGAACAAAGGGGATCAAATAATACAAATAGAATAGCATTTGGCAAATTAAATTATATCTTTAAAAACAAAGTACATTTAGAAGAAGGAGCAACGGTATTCAGCACCTGTGTTCTGCCGATAGTTACATACCAAAATTGGACAATAACACAGAAAACCATGAACTACTTAAGAGCAACGCAACGCGATATAGAATGACTCATACTGGGGATCTCATTGGGAGATCCCAAACCAAACACCTGGATTACAGAAAAGACCAAAGTAATCGATGCAGTAATGTAGGCGACCAGGCACATCGCAAGAGAAGATATCGATAAGTGGCAACAAACAATATTGGTTTGGAAACCTCACAATTATAAAAGACCTAGGGACAAACCCCCTATGAGATGAGTCAATGATTCAAAACGCATTTCAAGCTTCAACTGGATGCAGGCAGAGAAATAACCAACGCTAATGAACTGGAGAAGGCCTATGTTCAAAAGTAGATGTAAACACTAAGAAGAAGATGAAGTAGGGAAAGTGGCCGTATATACAAACCATCTGCTTCACTGCTACGAGATTTTTGACCAATCTCATAAAGTGAAACATGTCATCGACTAACTCAGGAAAATGGGTCGACTTACGTTAATAGGTACTGCAACAAATTAAAGCCCTCAGATTATAGAGACGACAAATCACTAAGTTACTTAAACAAAGCCAAAAATCAAATATAATTCAAAGAGTAACGTATGCCAGTAGAACAGTGGACAGGATAGCGGCCATTTTGTTTTTAATTGGGTCAATTAAAATGATCGATTAAATTGATTGATCTAATTAAACCGTCAATTAAACCGCGAATCAAATGCTCTAATTAAACCGCGAATTCGCGGATTGACCTAATTAATCACATATGAAGTTTGATATGTAATTTACATATGTGCTACTGATTAAATTACGCATTAGATTTTTTAATTTGCTTCTGGAATTACGCGTCGGACTTCGGCGGCCATCTTGGATTTCTGGCGGGAATATTTGAAATTTGAATTTTTTCCGATTTTTTTTCTAAGTTCAATTTTTTTGAATTTAAACTTCCCGGGTGTCGGCCATCTTGGTTTTCTGCGCGCGCACTTCTCGCGGCTGTCCTTTTAATTTTGAATTTTCGCGCGAATATTTGAATTTTTCAGATTTTTTCTAAGTCCCATTTTTTTGAATTTAAACTTCCCGGGGTGTCGGCCATCTTGGTTTTCTCGCATTTATTTAATTTAAAAAAGCTCTTTGCGACGGCCCCGAGTGGGAATTGAACCCTAGTTGTTTGGCCAGTACCCAGGCACCTGATCCCCTGAGCTATGGGAACTCTTGCTTTTATCCGCTTCTGCATCAGTTTATTACCGAGATATGCTTTTCGAAGTTTGTCGAATAAGTGAGAATTTTAACATTATTAAGTTACTGTTTTTAATGGCTCATTGTGGGTGCTTGATTTTGTGTATTTTTAACATGCGCGCTTATTTAGTGTTATCATTCGCCCCGTTTATTAACGCTATAGTTCTCGTCGTTGCTGTCAATGAAATAATTTTGCAGTTAAAATTAAAATTTCAAAGCGCCTGATGTATTACGATGTTGTCCCATTAGGTTACAGATACCTTTTAATTAAGCACATCGGCGTGTTTATGTATGTTAGATTTCATAATTGCCATTAGCCATTAGGCGAAAAAACCGCTATATTAAAATTATTTTGATAGAATTTAAATAAACGGGGTGAATTACTCAAATGTCTCATTAAGTATTTTATTATTATTATTATTCATAAATTTGGCCTTCGTTGTTGTAAAAAAAAACGCCTGTCAGAGCCTGCATTGCAAAACACAGGCACCGACATGCTCCGGCTCGAGAGTGGGGTGTCGCTGACGTATTGTTTTAGTACCTGTATAAAAGTGTCTGCGGTCTCTATAACGCATCGAATTGCTTCACTCTCAACCGTCGTGTCAACAGCACCAGTGTAACTAAGATGGATCCTCGAAGTGTTAATAAGTGCCAAGAAAAACCAGGCCCCTACACCAGGAGACCGGCAGCAGAAAAAACAAGTAAGAAAACGCATCTTTTAAATAAAAAACAACACGGTGCACCGCCGCAACAGCCTCCAGCCATGAACGTGGAGGCCAAGGGGTATTCACCACGTCTAGATGCCACCGAGGAGGACCTGCGGGTGTTCATTGAGGAGACGATGCCTTCCTATGACGTAACACCGATCGTAACGCCTGAGATCCGCCAAACCCGACGGGAAAAGAAACGGTTATTATGCGACCTCACTGTGCCTTTAAACAATAGCGCCAGCAAGGTTGTTCATTTGGGACTGGATCCTTATAAACAATTTTCACCTGTTGCAAGAATTCTGAAGACCGACATTGGAGCAGGTGTTTCATTCACAGCCGAGTCGTTCATGACTTTTGTGGAAGCGCTACCGAACATGTTTGTGATGGCCAAGCAGGGGACTTTCAGATGTGAATTAACTGAGCACACAGTGGAGTACGTGAACAATGATACCTGCAGGATTATTACAAAGGACCCCGAGAACAAGTTTACCCTTTACGTAACGTATGAAACACTATCAAATTTATTGCCGATGTACAACTTGATGGTTGTGAAAATAAATGACTTGAAACGTGTAAAGTGCAATTTCCAAAATTTTGGTGAAGTGATCGTTGACAAAGTAATACATGCAGAAAATTTGTGTCTTGATGATTCAATCATTTTTAATACTCTACGCTGGACTTTCGCTAACGATATTTTATTGTGGGAACTTGTGTTCAAATTTAAAATGTATGTTATTATAGAACTGCAGAAGTTGATTGATGCAGACGAGCGCATGAAACCGTACACGTCCTAGTTTATATGAAATATTGTATGAAAATGTAAATAAAAATGTTTTAAAACTGTGTTTCTTTTTAATTATGCGGCGAGTGTTGGTTTATACATGAGGTAGGTTGGCCGAGTGATTAAGGCGTCAGACTTAAGATCTGATCTCGAAAGAGGTCGTGGGTTCGATTCCCGCACTTACCATATTTTTAATGTATTTATTATGAGCGTGTTGATTTTTTAAGTTAGTTTATTCACGACGGCCCTACTGTAATAATCGCTCACTGCATAAAAATGGAACATCAGTTTTCACATCCGTTTTCTGCTATCATAGCAGGCCCCTCAGGATCGGGCAAATCGTTTTTTGTAATAAATTTCTTGAAAAATATGAAAAAACTCTGCAGTGTAAATTTCGCTAAAGTTATTTGGTGTTATGGCGAGTGGCAAAAATTGTACGAAGATTTAAAATCTTTAGTCGAATTTCAACAAGGTCTGCCAGACATGGCATCTTTTGAGGGGTCCGAACCCAAACTTTTAATAATCGACGATTTAATGAGAGAGACAAATAACTCAGTCGTAGACATATTCACCAAGGGGAGCCATCACCACAATCTCAGTGTTTTTTTTATTACGCAAAACATTTTTCACCAAGGAAAAGGACAGCGGGATATTTCCCTAAATGCCCATTACATTATTCTTTTCAAAAATCCGCGAGATAGAGCTCAAATAAAGCACTTAACCAGACAGATATGTCCCGAAAATCCTCGATTCCTTCAAGAAGCATACGAGGACGCAACAGCTAGGCCACACGGGTATTTGTTATTCGACTTAAAGCAAAGTACAGCTGATATAGCGAGGTATAGAACATCGATTTTTCGCCAAGATGGGGCGTGCTATATTTATATTCCGAAAAAGGGGTATAAAAGCTCGTACACTAACCAGTTTACTCTCATTCACTAGTGATGTCTCGATCAGTAATTAGAAATTCGGAGTTGTTGCGTGCTCTACATAAACTCGAACCAAAGGAGCGAACCGCGTTATTAAAAGCCGTAGGCGATAAACAAATTCATTGTATCTGTGAGTGTGTGCATAATACCTTAAAAGAAAAAATACCTTTATCGCCTAATCAAAAATCAACGATCTCGAAGCATAAAGCTGTTCTTAGGAGTTTAGTCAAGCCTGGAGAGTCTATAAAAAAGAAACGCCAAATACTAATACAGAAGGGGGGCGCTTTCCTACCACTGATATTAGCTCCATTAATTACTGGTGTATTGAGCTCTATTTTCAAATAAGATGGAAAATACCCGAAAAATGATGATTGTACCGCCAGAATTCATGCATCGCTTTAAGGATACAGAGAAATCAGAGCAAAATATATTATCCCAGCTTGATGACGAAATGCAAAAGGTTTTATCGTCTAAATTAACCGATCACGATAAATGGATCCAGTACAATCAGGTTTTACAAAGGTATCTTCATTTTGCGGATCAAACGAGGCAATCAATCAAGATTCCTATAGAATCGAACAACAGTGGTATTTCAGATGCATATATTTTATCGACGCTCCCTAATACTTTTAAGAAAAACGGTGAAGCCTTTTTACGACTTCTAAGAATGTCAGATGAAGTGGAGTGGGACGGCAAGGGAACAGTCAGCATAAAAGGTAAAATTTTACCGTCCTCCAACATTATTGATTTAATGCATGATGTTCTAAGACCTAAGAAAACTACAAATCCGCCAGGCCGACACAAGTTCCTCGATTACATTAAAGAGAACAATGTACCTCAAGTGCTATTTGGGGATCCTAAACGTCAAAATGTACCAGACGTGAGTAAATCAGATGTGGAGAGTGACGTTGATCCTAAATTAACGTTAATAGCGACTGCAACAACGTCCAAGCAAGAGGGTTCATCGCGAAAAACACCGAAAACAACGCAAAGATCGATATCGAAAATAAAGGGTATTTCTGCCTGGGAGCGTCTTAAACTTTAACATAGCAGAATGAATTTGGACGCCATCTATTATGACGGTGCTCACCCTTCAGGCTTCGCAGGAGCAAACTCATTAATTTCTTCCGTGAAAAATAGTCACCCCTGTGGTGAAGTAAAGGATTGGCTAAAGAAACAGGACGCCTATACTATTCACAAAACTGCAAGAAAAAAATTCCCTAGAAACAAGTACATTGTTAGCAACATTTTCGAATTATGGCAGGCTGATCTCTGCGACATGCGTAGTTTAGCGCCCCACAACGACGGATATAATTTTATTCTAACCGTAATTGATGTGTTTAGTAAAATGGCATGGGCGAGACCCCTGAAATCTAAAACGGCTACTTCAGTAATAAACGCATTTCGTGAAATATTTGCTGAAGTGGGTAACACGCCCATAAATTTACAAACCGATAAAGGCAAAGAATTTGTTGCTAGAGCCGTACAGAATTTTTTCAAACAAAAAGATATCAGGTTTTATGTGACGCAAAACCCCGATGTTAAAGCAGCAGTCATTAAGCGTTTCAATAGAACATTAAAAACCAGAATGTGGCGCTATTTCACATACTCTAATTCATGCAAATACATAGACGTATTACAAAATTTACTGACTTCGTATAACAGTCGTTATCATTCAAGCATCAAGATGGCACCCTCTACTGTAAATGATGGCAATATACTGGAAGTGTGGAACAATCTGTACCGAAAGGGGCTGGGAGTCGACAGGAAGCCTAAATATAAAGTGAACCAACATGTAAGAATTAGTAGAACGAAGGACGCATTCGAGAAAGGATATGAAACTAATTGGAGCGGCGAAGTGTTTATAATTAAAAAAGTGATTCTTAGAAAACCACCTGTGTACGAAATAGCTGATTTAAGCGACGATACGATAGAGGGCGTCTTTTGTGAAGAGGAATTACAGCCAGTGACTTTGGATGATAACGCTTTGTTTAAAGTAGAACAAGTGTTAAAAGAAAGAGGACACGGTCAGCGCAAAGAGTACTTTGTAAAGTGGCGAAATTATAACGACAAGTTCAACTCTTGGATTCCTGCAGCTAATCTTCAGCAACTATGAATACAGATGAAGAATTTTATCTAACATTACTTAGCAATAGTTCTATGAGCTATTTTCCAAATAACACCACAGCACAATTCATAACGCAGCTCCCTAAACGAATAAGGTTACCGGGGCAATGGGTTACAGGTATTGCGGAAGTGCAATATCCATGCTCCTTTTTGGCCGTGACAGATACAGAAAATCTAGTCTATTATCGCACAGAAATACCTAAAGTGCAAGCCGGAGAAGAAACGTATACTGAGTTGAAAAAAGTATTGCAAAACGCTAATTCATATTTTAAAAGTGATAGAGAACAAATTTACTATGGTAGCGATGGATGGCACGTAATCTGTATTCAGCCCGGCAATTATGAAAACATTGAACATATTACAGCCGAAATTAACAATCACAGGTTATTAGAAAAGTTGCTGAATTTTCAATATAATAGAGTAACAAAACGCGTGTCTCTTGAAATTAAAACGTCGTCATTGAAAATGCTAGGATTTTCACAACGTCTGGCCTTACAACTTGGTTATAAACCTGATATAAATATAGCTGAAGCACCTGTACCAAGCCACCCCGCAAATATCTGGGTTGGTTTACCATCACAAATGTTTATTTACTGCGATATTGTGGAACCACAGCTTGTAGGAGATGTCTTGGCTCCGCTTCTTCGTATTGTTAACGTGACCTCTGATAATTATAATTACGGTTGCCACAAAGACGCCATATTTTCGCCGACTCATTATATAAATGTCATGAAGAGGGAATTTGAGAATATCGAGATAAATATAAGGACCGAAACGTCAGGTGTGATGCCATTCGAGTTTGGAACGTTGAGTTTAAAACTACACTTTAAGAGGATACAGTAGCTGCTATGGATTGTCCTTATCAACAATACTACACCAATCAGGCAGGTCAAGGCGTTGGAGCTATCTACAGAGGAGCAGCCTACCAGAGAGGTCATGGGATCGGAAGCTTTTTAGGAGGAATATTTCGTAGTATCCTGCCTCTTTTTAAAACCGGTGCTAAAGTTGTTGGAAAGGAAGCTTTAAGGACAGGCGCTAACATTTTAGGAGATGTTAGTGAAAGTCGACCGCTAAAAGAAGCGTTCCATAACCGTGTACAGGAGGCTGGAAAGAATCTCAAACGTAAAGCCGACAGAAAAATAGATACTCTAATGGAAGGATCGGGATATAAAAGGCAACGCACTCTGAATTACAATCAGTCTACAAGAAAAAACGCTAAGCAGAAGCTGGTCAAACCCGCATACGCCGATATCTTCACCAGCAAGTAGTTTCCACAATGGCGTTTTTGCATGCGCAGTCTTGTGAATGTGTTAAATCAGAGTTAGATTTGTTCGCTCTGCCCGCAACTCAAACCAGTATCGAAAATGGACAATGGATTTTTTACAAACCTCTTTCCTCGCTTAATGACGATGCACCGATTGAATTTATTGTGCCTGGAAACGGTAACGATTATATCGATTTAAGTCAGACCATGTTATACATTACTGCTAAAATTGTAAAACAAGATGATACACCATTAACCGACAAAGATGATGTAGGCCCTGTTAATAATTGGATGCACTCTATGTTTAATCAAGTTGAGGTGTATTTGAATCAGAAGCTTGTGAGCCCGCCAAACAATACATACGCATACCGCTCATACATTGAAACTCTGCTGAATTACGGCAATGGTGCTAAATCAACCCATTTAACATGCACACTATGGTACAACGACACAGCCAATAACATGGATGACATCACTACGCATAATGAAGGATTTGTAAAGCGGAAATTTTTTACTGCTGCAAGTAAGCAAGTCGAAATGATGGGACATGTGCATTCCGATTTATTCAATCAAGAAAAATTTCTTATAAACGGAGTTGAAATGAAAGTCAAATTTATCAGATCCCGAGATTCTTTCAATTTAATGGCAGCCGAAGGATCTACATTCAAAGTGAAAATTAGTGATGCCAGCTTACTAGTGAGAAAAATGAAAATAAACCCGTCTATTTTGTTGGCTCACACCAAAGCTTTGGCGACTGCGCCTGCTAAATACCCCATTACAAGATCCGATGTTAAAGTGTTAACTATTCCGGCTCGTGTGCAAAGAAAATCTTTAGATAATATTTTTCTGGGGCAATTATCAAAACGATGCATTGTAGGTTTTGTATCGAATAAAGCATTTAACGGCGATTATGCAGCAAACCCTTTCAATTTTAATAACTACAAAATCAATTATTTCTCCCTATACATCGACGGTCAACAAATTCCTTCAAAACCTCTACAGCCTGATTTCTCTAAGAATGGCATGTACGTTCAAGCATATCACACACTATTTTCCGGTAGCGGTATACATTTCCTCAATGAAGGCAACGCTATAAAACGTGAAGATTACCCTCATGGCTACTGTCTATTTGCTTTTGATTTAACCCCCGATCTGGCTGCAAATGCAACAACACACTGGAACCTTCTTAAAAATGGCGCTCTACGGTTAGAGGCGGGTTTTCAAGACGCGCTAGAAGAAACTATTAATTGTCTAGTTTATGCAGAGTTCGATAACGTCGTAGAAATTGACAAACACAGAAATGTGCTGGTGGATTTTAGTAGTTAAAAACCAACAACGGTTTTTTTAAATTTAGTCATGCTCAAACATTTCGTCAGTATGGACAGTGTCTTCGTAGATCTGCAAGGGTTCCGTGGTGATAAGAAACAGTTTATTCCGAAAGAAGTGGCTGTTATTTCAGCAGATGGCAACCAGTTAGCAATTTTCGTTTTAAAACCCCCTGCAAAATATGACACTCTGCCCTATTTCGTTAAAAAAGGCATAAACTATCTGGAGCATAGACATCACGGTCTAACCTGGGATTGTGGTACTATACATTTTGATGAATTTGAAACAGAGCTAACAAGACTTCTCAAAAAATTTGAAAAAGTGTACGTTAAGGGCCAAGAAAAGAAGGAGGTTCTAAGTTTTCTGAATAAAATCGTCGTAAATTTGGAGGATCTCGAGTGCCCGTCTTTAAAAGTTCTGCGAAAAACTACTGCTGCCGTACGTTGCCTCAATCACAACATCCGTTCGCCTGTATGTGCATTGGAAAACATACTAATTTTATCCGACTGGTGGCGCAATGAATACACTGGAAGTTCAGAAAATATTGCAAACAATCCCGAGTCTGTTGAATGTGAAACGCTATGTTTTTGCTTCTGATCAACTCCCTACAAGAATTGCAAGACCTGTGGCAATCATCGTCAACACAGATCCAGCAAACCGACCTGGACAACATTGGAATGCAGTGTATATAGACCAATATGGATATGGGGAATACTTTGATTCATACGGCCGCCCTCCAAGCGGTTATCATTTAAAATTTTTACAACAAAATTCAATCAGCTGGTCTCATAATCCAAAAATTTTGCAAGATTTTAGCTCTAACGTTTGCGGCATATACTGTTTAATGTATTTATATTTTAAAATGGATGGTGCATCTATGATAAGTTTTGTAAATCTGTTCACTGATAATTTAGTTTCTAATGACACATATGTAAAAGCACTATATATCCAATACTTCACCTTAATAAACTTGTTTAATGTTATTTAGAAAATAAAAACAAATAGTTTGTAATTAAACATATTTTTATTACACACACAAAATATTTAATAAATGTATTTACAATATTCGACTGTTT
The DNA here is from genome assembly GCA_940337035.1 of Agriotes lineatus. Taxonomy (NCBI): domain Eukaryota; kingdom Metazoa; phylum Arthropoda; class Insecta; order Coleoptera; family Elateridae; genus Agriotes; species Agriotes lineatus. The sequence continues at coordinate 95,558,361 of OW679200.1, read as the reverse complement.
TATTTACAAAAATTAACAGCCTCTTAAGCCTAGCATGCAAAATAAAACTAACATGCAATTAAAATCTAGCATGCAGTTACAGTTAGCGCAAATTGGGGCATGTGACAATAAGTGCAATATTTAATGTACGTTTTGCGACAGTCGTGGTTAGTTTTCTAAAATGATTGAAATTAAATATTATGAAAGCAATTGCCACAAAGCGGGTCTTATGAAATGTGAACACTAACCACACGTCGAAAATACGTACGATCAAATAAGCAATTACATGTAAACATAATGCATAAATTAAAAATTAGTTTAAATACTTTTGTTTTACAAAAATATGTGGCTACAAGTGCAATAAGTTGTTGCATAAAAACATCATAAAAAGTTAAAAAAAGACTTACATTATACGTCATGCATCATAAAGTTAACAAGACAAAAAAGACTGACATTAGGTGTCTTCTATATACCCGTACGGAACAGTATCGAAGACATCCTCGATACGCCTACGTTTATTATATTGCACGCGGTATATTTTTCGCTCGGGCTTCGATATTACATCATAAGCATTTGTACGCGCTATTTTTCTGCCGTTTTCTACAAATGTTGGATCCGCATTGTTTACCACCATACTTTTCATTACATCGAAATTCACTTTTTCGGAGTTTTTATAATTAAGTGTTATGCCCTTAACTTTGCAAATCACGATATCGGTGTTTTTGTTTGTAGAAAACAGTTTATAGGAATAGTTTTTAGGCCCGCCACTAACAAATTCGGTTATTCGACTACCGGGACCGTACTCTGCAATTTCGTCCGTCATGTCGCCTAAAAAATCACCTACTGGAGGGGCCCATTCACCTGTTTTCTTTATAAACAATACGCTATCCGTGTCGAAATACAAAACACGCCGCCCTAGCTTCTCTAAAAAACTGTACAAGACTAACCGTGCGTTGGCTGTCGTGTAAGCAGCAATCGCAACATTCACAGTGTTTAGGGGTTCGACACCATCCTCGTTGTGTCCCCATTGTACAACTATAACTTCATCGCTAACGTGCACGAGTGAATGAACCTCCTTTGAGGGGTCTGTCATCAAACGGAAGAACTCGAACGCATCTGAAATGACGGATGTTTTCGTCAGGTTCTCCCGTTGTCCGAATTTCCCCCACAAAGAATTCAGACACAGCTTTGCGTTATACCGACGCCCCGGGTTTACGCTGATGTCGCCCTTGTTCAAATGAACACCCTCTTTCTCGTAATAATTTTTTATGTAACGGTCCTCAGTATCGGTATCAATGCACCACGCCGGAAACCCACTACTCTCCTGTTTGACTTTTAAAAAATTGTTTACATAATTTGAAAAAAGCCCACCTGATTTAGCATCGCGGTCGTACTTTGTGATCGCGTACTCCCAAATTTCGTAAACCTCGATTATTGTGTACCCCAACTCTATTGCCTTACGCAGCTCGTCAGCGACATAAGTGCCTACAAATTGACGCTCATCTTGCGTATGAGTGCACGTCGCTTGATTTAGCGTTTCACCACACTCTTTACACAAAACAAACATCAATTTGCCGTGCAGCCTTAAAGGCAATACAGGGTGATACAGGTTTGAGGGTGGCAGGACGCAACATTTTACAAGGCCCTCGACAGTGGTTAGGTCGACTCCACGACACTCGTTAACACCTACGTACAATTTAGGGTGCCCTATGGGGTATTTTCCATATTTGTTAACATAAGGGTACAGGGAGATCACGTCGTAATAACAAATTTCCTCGTCCGGTGCCGCTCTATGGTACAGTTTCACGGCATTTGTGCGCCCGCCGAAAAAACTATCGCGCGGATTGAGGGGCATGTTTTTAATGATGTCGATATTACGCTCTAAAAACGCAGCGGCTTCGTGATTTCGTTTCACATAATTTGTAAAATAACACTCGCGCATTTCAACGAGATTGTAACCTAGCCTGCGAATTCTCGCTGATACGGCCTCTGTGTTCTCGCGGCGTGCGAACATTGTATCGTATTTATTTCGGTCGCTAAGTGGCCTTGTCTGGTCTTTGAAACATTGCTCGCAACCGTGAAAATAACAACCGTGAAACTGGTACACAGTGTTCGTTTCACGACAGAAGCCGTCAACGAGAATTCCCTCAGGCAGTCTAACCTCGCGCCCTGTCCCCGCGTGCTGGATACGAGCACCCTCGCTGTGTGTTACCCACAAAATCCATTTAATTGCAGCAGCAGACTGACGATCCCCCAACCTATAACCTCCATGGGGTATAAGTCCTATAGTTTTAGGAGTTAAAAAATTGCGTCTATAAACCAACATGCATGCGCTAGCTATAGTTGCGACGTTGTCCTTTAGGGGGTGCACGCCATTTTCCGAAAAATATTGGTGACTAAAGGACAGCGTCGCCTTTCTTAGAATGTTAACATCCTGTACACAGTAAGCAACCAGATCACGCTGCATATCAAAAATAACACCAGCTTCACTTTCCGCATTGTACCACCTAAAAAAAGCTTTCCGCCCCGCCTCAGACATACTGTCAGGGCCATAATACCTGGAGTGTGGCAGAGGCCCAACGTAATTTTGGTTTTCGGCAGTGTTGAAAAAATGCGGAAAGTGACCCTTAGCGTCGTTGAAACCGAATGTCTTCGGTAGATTCGCGAGCGGCATGGACATAAAATTTAATGAATCTAAAAAACGTATGTTGTTACACGTTAAAGACATAATTTTTGTCCCCGTGGAGATTATTTGGGGGTTCCATTTCGGCTGATCTTCTAATACAGCCTTTAAAATAAAATGCCCGTCGTATGAGCGCATGTTGTGAGCTAGGGCCACAACGGCGCAACCTGCTTTACGTTGGGCGAGATCAGACAGATAATTCAACAACTGTTCAACAGGTGCATCCCTAAAAACGTGTTGCCGCACTCCACACATGTAACAAATTTGATCCATGTCATCACTCGACAGGCAAACATTGCAAACAGTTTGAACTACACACAAATTTGGGACATGCAGAAACACGTTGTTAGTATTTCCAAATGCTGTGTCCTGCCTGCATTCAAAGTCGAAAAATACATAAAAGTGTAATTTCTCGTTCAACAGTTTAACATCCGCCTTATTCGTAACCATATAACAGTTGTGCCTGATGGGCTGATCACTCTTACATTTGTAGCAGCGTTTATATCCACATCTATGATTTGAATTCGCGGGAACCGTTACATAGCAGGTTCGACAACGCTTGAATTGTTCGCACACTTGCTTTAAAAGGTGTCTGTTAAAGCAGGCGTCCCCTCTAAAATCTCTGCTACAAATGTTGCAAGCAATCATATCGTTATTTTTGACGCAGGGTGGGCTATCGTGGCAACAGGGGCACAAATACGGGCAGTTTTTGTGGCGATTCCTGTCATTGGCACGCGCACGACATAGTTCACAAAAATAAGCTGTTGCAAACGCACCTGTTAAACTGGTTATGACATTGTAATGATTATTTTCGAACAGCAAGTTTAAAACAACCCTATCGTCTGATCTCGGCCCCTCGTAACACACTGTTTTACCTAACCTATGATTATAAACTACTATAGTATATCCGGTCAGATACGACTGAAACTCGGCAACATGTTCAAGCGTACCACCGTTTGTCAAGTCCACACCTGCACAGTGACACAAGCGCTTAGAGAGCTCGTTAAGGGGATGCAAACCTTGCCTCACAAGCTCGAAGTTGTCGTCCTGTCTGCGCCACGCAATAGCTACCACAAGGGCTTTCGACAAACAGTGATTGTCGCTATTGTTTATGGCAATTATGCTGTGTTTACGGCGACAAAACTCCTCAAAACTCACCCCCTTCATGCTTAGACGGCCTTTGCCGAATCCTACAGGCAGACTTATTCTGTCCACGTGCAGGTGTAGCTCGTCGTGGGCGAAGAAACGTGCGTTGCTCTGCAGCACCTTGTCGATTGTGGCCAACATAACGTCGACAGACAGCTGGCTGACTTTACGGAATGAAAAGCCAAGGGGCTTGTCGGCGAAATTGGCGTTCCGTAGAGTCATCCCTATTCGGTCAGAGGGCGCAGCTCCCCGCGATGCGTGAAGAATGATTTCGTTTAATCCATTCTGTAAAGAAAATGGAAATATTTACAAATGATGTATTTTATGGAAAAATAATGTTTTTTATGGAGAAATGATGTTTTTTTTTATGGCAAAATAGTTTAATAAGTCGTCACACAAACCTTCAGCCAAGAAATAGGGTTCGCATCGTCGTCCATCAGCTTGAATCGGAACGCAAGGGCTGTGGCGTGTATATTAAATTTTTTTATTAATTTTGTGCCCTCGGAAATAACCTCCAAATGCCTGAACACTGTAGGCGGTTTGTCAGACATCTGTAAAACGAAAAAACGCATTAATTAAATAACTAAAATAAAAATTTGCCTGACTTTAATCACACATAAAACTGCGCTAAAATATAAATTCTAGGGCTGACTTACATGTAAAACGAAGAAATCATTAATTAAATATAAAATAAAAATTTGCCAGACTTTAATCACACATAAAGTGCACTAAAATATAAATTCTAGGGCTGACTTACATCGGCATTCTGTTGAGGTAACCCCTTTGCACTGCTGTGAACGGTGGAAGGCATTGAGTAGTCCAGCGGTTCCTGAAATTTAAAAAAAAATGTTAAAAACCATAGTTATATTTAATACAAAAAATTGTTAAATGTGCACTTTTTAAAATCACTACTTACGTCTTTCTGAGCGGCTGCACTGCTAACTATAGGGTTTGCAGATGCGGCATTTGGAAGACGCCCCCCATCCAATGAAACAATCTGTAATTTTATATAGTTAAGTAAACTAACTTGCTACATCGAATAAAATTAAATAGTTTTTTTCAAAAAATAAATTTTTTAAAGTAAATTGACGGTGTATGTTTTAAAATAAACACTTACGCCTTTCGAACAGGATGGCACGCTAACACCACTAAGCGAACTAGTTGAGGGTATCGACCCCTGACCGGGAAGCTGTAAACAAAGTTTAAAATGTGAATCGTGTCACTACGTTGAAAAACGTACCGCGAAATTATTGCAAATAACGCTTGTAACATGAGCAGTTATACAGCCATAATTTCAAAAACATTTTGAATTTTTTATACGGTTAAATAATGTGTATGCAATAATTTTTACTTACCATAGGTTGACGTATTTCAGCAACCCGCTTGACCAGCTTATTAAAAGTTTCCCTATGATCAATAGGGATGAAACTATCACCACACGCGATTTTATACCACAATATATCATGTGCTAGCAGAATAAAACGATCGTTTGTAAATACACCTCGATTGAACCAGTTTAAAATGTCGTAAACGGATAGAGTGGAAAAGTTTTCCATGGTCGTTTTTAAAGCAAACACGAGCGAACACACTTACAAGGCGGACAGCGACGTAAGAATGGGCTAACGCTCCACAAAAATTGAAAGTTTCAACCTCGGGACCCCACCACTCCACGCTAATGACAATGCAATAACTTTCAGACGTCACAACAGGCTTTTTCAAGGAACTGCGCTTTTAAACAGGAGAAAGCTGACATGAATCAGCCTGTTTTCTAAACATACAATTGAGCGCATCGCCCCGGGCTAAACCGTTAGAGTCCGTCAACAATGCGGCCTGCTTTTGTCCAGGAAACTACTCGTTCTAGAAGGCATTTACAAAATTCAAACGACTCCTACATAAACACACCGATTTGCTTAATTAAAATTTCGGCTGTAACCTTCCGGCACACAATCGTAAGACATCAAACGGTTTTTAAATTTTAATTTTAACTGCACGCTGGCGTAATTATTTCATTATCGAGGCTTTGAATCAACTATAAATCGATTTTGAAATACCAGCTCGTAGAATCACGCAAAATCGTTTGTAACGCTGTTTAAAAAAGGAGAAAACAAGATTAGTCATCTCTGCAAGCCGGAGACTGTTTCTAATAAATAACCAAAACTTCTTAGCCTAATGGCAATTATGAAATCTAACATACATAAACACGCCGATGTGCTTAATTAAAAGGTATCTGTAACCTAATGGGACAACATCGTAATACATCAGGCGCTTTGAAATTTTAATTTTAACTGCAAAATTATTTCATTGACAGCAACGACGAGAACTATAGCGTTAATAAACGGGGCGAATGATAACACTAAATAAGCGCGCATGTTAAAAATACACAAAATCAAGCACCCACAATGAGCCATTAAAAACAGTAACTTAATAATGTTAAAATTCTCACTTATTCGACAAACTTCGAAAAGCATATCTCGGTAATAAACTGATGCAGAAGCGGATAAAAGCAAGAGTTCCCATAGCTCAGGGGATCAGGTGCCTGGGTACTGGCCAAACAACTAGGGTTCAATTCCCACTCGGGGCCGTCGCAAAGAGCTTTTTTAAATTAAATAAATGCGAGAAAACCAAGATGGCCGACACCCCGGGAAGTTTAAATTCAAAAAAATGGGACTTAGAAAAAATCTGAAAAATTCAAATATTCGCGCGAAAATTCAAAATTAAAAGGACAGCCGCGAGAAGTGCGCGCGCAGAAAACCAAGATGGCCGACACCCGGGAAGTTTAAATTCAAAAAAATTGAACTTAGAAAAAAAATCGGAAAAAATTCAAATTTCAAATATTCCCGCCAGAAATCCAAGATGGCCGCCGAAGTCCGACGCGTAATTCCAGAAGCAAATTAAAAAATCTAATGCGTAATTTAATCAGTAGCACATATGTAAATTACATATCAAACTTCATATGTGATTAATTAGGTCAATCCGCGAATTCGCGGTTTAATTAGAGCATTTGATTCGCGGTTTAATTGACGGTTTAATTAGATCAATCAATTTAATCGATCATTTTAATTGACCCAATTAAAAACAAAATGGCCGCTATCCTGTCCACTGTTCTACTTATGCCATAACCTGAACAAACTTCCACACAGTTAGAAATAAAAGATAATTAAGAACACATCGACGCAAACGGAAGGAGAAGAAAATAGCGATCCAGGCGAAAAAAATTAAAAACTTAAAACTAAGGATATCAAAGACGAGGTCACAGAGGTAGTTGAAATTGCCAAATGAAGAAGTATAGTAGAAGTGGCCGGAAGAATATTATATCAAATGCCAGTTGAAACATGAAATGTCTAGTGAAGGCAGGAAAAGAACAAGGCAGTAATTGCTAAAAATACAGGTAATGATGGAGAACACCCAGTAATGTGAAGTTAATGGAGACACCTCCACTTACTTCATAAATTATAAAAATGAACCTTCTAGGTTCTGGAAAATGCAATGGGTTATGATAGACGTGCATAACTAGAAAGTTAATGGGTACCATAATAATTAATACAAACAAAGAAGATACAGTGGGCAAACTGCTGGAAATTATTTACCCTCAAAGACACGAGTCGCCGTGTACAACAGACCAAAAGCCAAAGAGAGGAAACTTGAGATGGAAGAAGTTGCAATAGCATTGAAGAGGCTTAAAAAGAGAGTATCTGGACCCGATGGCATTCCCGTGGAGATAGTCAACCATGGTCTGTCCGGAGACAATTTTAAATACAAACAACGGGCTGCTTCGCATCCGAGTCTTCTCAGATATGGAAGAGGTCTTTCCTAGTAGTCATAGAGAAGAGGAGCTGTACACATATATAGGCCGAGAATCCTGCTAAACGCTATTGGAATAAGCTTGGAAAGACTTATAAACAATCAATCAGTTTCGATGTAGAAGCGGAATATGCATTGCGGATACATTAAAAGCTTTAAAAGAGAGAAAACAAATTAGAAATATGTTAGAAGAATATGAGGTATGCTGTTTTAATAACGATTTATACCAAAAACGCCTTCAACTCATTGGCATGGGGCACACCATAATAAGGCTTTAAGAAAGAAAAGCGAAAACTTGTGCATACGTAAGAAGACATGTAGAATCTAGAAAATGCAAGATTCAGATGTTACGATCATTGTACGGCAACGACGAAACTACACCTTCTTCATTTATAATTCAGTAAGTGTTAAAAGTATTTCAGAAAGTGTAACATGTAATTCCGAATAGTAAATTGTAATTCAGAAAGGCTAAATTGTAATTTAGAAAGCGTTAATTGATATTCAGAAAGCTTCATTTTTCATTCAAAAAGCATCAATTTTAAATCACAAACGAAGAAAAGACCTTTATGTAGAATTACTACGTAGATACATACATATACTGATTGTGTGTAAAGTTTGAAACATATTTAACATGAATTTTAAAATATGTTCGGACAGATCTATCTTAATTTTTGTTTGATATCTTTTGGTTGAAAATAAATTCACTTTAAAATTGTACATTACAAAATTCACCCCATTGTTATATGCTGTTAATAAAAATCTTTTGAATTTGACAATTTTAACAATATACATATATTAAATATACTGCAAACAATATACACTACTTTAAGTATGTATCTAGATAATAATTCTTCATAAAGGTCGTCGCTTGACTTCTGAATTACAATAGACGCTTTCTGAATTGCAAATGATGCTTGCTGAATGTCAATTAACGCTTTCTGAATTACGATTTACACTTTCTGAAATGGAAGTTATACTTTCCTAATTACAATTTACTAACCTGAATTACAAGTTACACCTCCTGAATAACAATTTACTAACCTGAATTACAAGTTACACCCTCTGAATTATAAGTTACTAATCTGAATTATCAGTTACACGTTCTGAATTACAATTTACTAATCTAAATTACAAGTTACACTCTCTACATTACAATTCCCTAATTTGAATTACACGTGACACCTTCTCAATTACAATTTACTAACCTGAATTACAAGTTACACTGTCTGAATTACAATTTACTAATCTGAATTACAAGTTACTCTTCCTGAATTACAATTTACTGATGTTAATTACAAGTTACACTTTCTGAATTACAATTTACTAATTTGAATTACAAGTTACAGCTTCTGAATTACAATTTACTAATCTGAATTACAAGTTACACTTTCTGAATTGCAATTTATTGATCTGAATTACAAGTTACACCTTCTGTATAACAATTTACTAATCTGAATTGCAAGTTACACCTCCTGAATTATATTTCCTAACCTGAATTACAAGTTACTCTTTGTAAATTACAATGTCCGTCCACGGCTGAACGTAGGCCTCTTCTGCACTCTTCCAGCAACCTCTGTCCTGTGCTAATTAAAACGAATGACGCCTCAACGTTTTCTTTATATCATCTAGCCATCTCTTTTGTGGCCTTCTCAGGCTGTGTCTGGTGAACCTCTGTCTCCAGTGAGCTAGTTTTGCTGCCCATATGTTTGGGTTCTGCCGAGCAACATGTCCCACCCATTGCCACTTCAGCTGCGCTATCATCAGTAATGTTTGTCTTCTTGCGAATCTCCTCGTTTCGAATCTTCTGTCTTAAGCTAATTCCCAACATTCTTCGTTCTAGTGCTCTTTGTATCACTCTCAATTTATTCGCACTTTTGTGGATCAGTGTGGAGGTTTCAAGACCGTTAGTTGTAACTGGCAATATACACGTCTCATACAATTTACTATTCTGAATTATAACTTACACCTTCAGAATAACAATTTATTTATCTGAATTACATCTAAGAGATAGAGTAACAAGGTCAACATAACACACACACACAGCTCACACAATGGTTGCAGTGCAAACACAAAAAAGGCGCCTTCCAACTTTGTATCCCGAATCCGGGGCAAGTTGAGCATTGTACCGCCAGATGCAAGCATATAAAGCAATATCCTCGACACCTCAAGGTAAAACGAGGTTATCGATTATCTGCATACATACATATACATATTCTGAATTACAAATTACACTTTCTGAATTACAATTTACTAGTCTGAATTACAAGTTACATTTTATGAATTGGAATTCACTAATCTGAATTACAATTTACACCTTCTGAATAACAATTTACTCATCTGAATTACAAATTACACTTTTTGAATAATAAAATACTAATCTAAATTACAAATTACACTTTCTGAATTACAATTTAAAAATCTAAATTACAAGTTACATTTTCGGAATTAAAATATAGGTACTAATCTACATTACAACTTACTGTTCATGAATTACAACTAAAAAGGTGTAGTAACGAATAAAGCGTATCTTGTAGCAATATGTACCTAGTAAGGAACTAAAAATTGCAAATAAACAGATGAAGGTCATTATCTTAATGTATGTATGTTTGTATTATCTGTAACCTCATTTTACCTTGCGGCGTAGAGGTTAGTGCTTTATACGATTGCATCTGCCGGTACAATGTTCAACTTGTCTCGGATTCGGCTTACACAGTTGGAGCGAGCGAACTTTGTGAATGCGCTGCAACCATTGTGTGAGATGTGTGTTTTGGTGATGTGTGAACCTTGTTACTCTATCTCTTAGGTCTGTGATTCACAGTTTATTTGATGCCCAACCGTGAATGGTCTTGCCTGTCCCGATTCCAATCGCCAAGGCTGCAGGAAAGTTTCGCCCATCGTGGAATTCGAACCGAGGACCTGCTTAATACAAGCCTAGCGCCTTCCCAACTGCGCTACCCGACTTCTCATTATCTTAAACGAAAGAATAATCCTAAAAGAGGTAACCCTGACAGTAAAAAGCAGGAGTAAGGAAATGATCAAATGCCTTAGTACAACTCTTCGACAATACATGCCCACAATGTGTCAATTGTAAATGGAATTACTGTTCTGTAATTGGCACAATAAATTATTATTATTATTATTATTATTATTATTATTACTCCACATCTAAATTTTTTCAATTGTTTTCAGAAAGTGTAGCTTGTAATTCAGGTTAATAAATTCTAATTCAGAAACCATAAATTGTAATTCAGATTAATAAATTGTAATTCAGGTAGTGTAACTTGTAATTCAGATTAGTAAATTGTCATTCAAAAAGTGTAACTTGTATTTCAGAAAGTGTAAATTATAATTCACAAAACCATTAATTGATATTCAAAAAGTACTATTACTCATTCAGAATGCATCAATTGTAATTGAGGAATGAAGAGACGGTCTTTATGAAGAATTACTTTGTAGATACTTACATAGAATAGTGTGTAAAGTATGCAATAAAATTAATATTTACTGTAAAAAATTGTCTAATGTAAAAGGCTCCTAGCGATAGCGTATAAGAATAAGCAATTTTAAAGTTAATTTACTTTCAACCACAAGATGACAAACAAATATTAAGATGGATTTGTTCCAAGATTTTTTTACAAATCAACAGTACAATAAACATTAAACTCGTTGGAAGCTTTACGCACATTCATGATGCATGTATCTACATGGTAATTCTACATAAATCCCGTCTCTTTGTTTCTCAATTACAATTGATATTTTCTGAATTAGAAATGATGTCTTCTAGATAGCAGTCCCTGAATTACAATTTATAGTTCTGGATTGCGAATTATTAATCTAAATTGTAACTTGTACACATTTTGAAGTACAATTCACTAATATGAATTACAATTTATTAATATGAATTCCATGTTACACTTTCTGAAATACTGAAACGAGACAAATGGAAAAAAAAGGCTCGCAAAGAATAAGAGAACAAGAACTATGAAAATGGCAGTAAAACCAAGCAGAGGATGCAGGCAGTGCAAACTATACCAAAGGACTAATTACTAATTTCCCACAATGGGAGGGTGAATAATCAATAATGGCGATATGGAGAAAAGGATTACTGGCCGAACACCTTGCTAAATGTGTGCGATGGAATACCATTAGTAAAGTGACGTACTAGAATGTAATTTAGATGTCAAGATATTTACAGACAATTCCACAATTGGTACTATTAGTTAAAGTTTTTCAATTTCCATTAATTGCAATAAATTAATCAAAACAACACAATATGCACATATATAACCTGATTATAACAGCAAGTGGTGTGAAAAGAATATGTAAAAAAATTATCAATAAAAATGTTAATAAAGTGTAATGTTTTGCAATAAATTATGTCTCTTTCAGACTCAGGAGTCTCGCATTCTAACTTACATACCTGGTTTGATCAGCACCATAACCTGTGCTTTGGCAGTAATCTTTTTGCCGAATACTCACAACGAATTCTTACCTGATATACCCTATGACTCCCTACATGACACAATCTAGTTAAGTATTCAATGAAATAATTTGACAGGCAATGTATTAACTGAGTCTTCTTCGCCATTTTAACAATTAGTAACAGATTAATAAGACATTTCACTTGCAGATGACTTAACAATGACATCGCTAATATTAGTATACAAATGATTTATGAATAGGAAATAGATGAAGAAGGTCCTGAAAAACTATACGTTGAGCCAACTGCGCCTGCATTACAGTTCTGAAATAATCGTCGATTAATACGTAAATTATACAATAATTTGTAGACCGCAGTTAAGTTCCTCATTTAAAATTGATATACTTTGCCCTTCAAATTAATAGTTCTCTGTACAATCAAATAAACACCATACGAAAAACACTGTTGTGTCATTATTCTTATAATTAAACGCACATTGGGCATTAAATATTTAATAAAAATATCAATTGCCCTTCTTCGCCAGCGTAAGTGACAGTTGACCAGAAATACGTCTAAGACCAGGATCTGTGAATTGAAAGGTGGGATATCGCGTGGTGTAGTAATCCTGAGAAAACTACCGGCCATTTCGTAAGCATTTTCGACTTCTAGCTTACTTAACAATTTCAGATCAATGGAATGCACGTTTTGAAAGCTCGATGTCTCGTCCTGTTGAACTACTACCACCACCTAGAAAGACTCGTAAAGGCGCCCGTATCCGCTGTGTCCGGAGGCAATTCTACTTTAGGCTCGTACTCCTTGTAGCGAATAGATTTTTGCAATTAAACCCCGATGTGATGCCTGCTGACATTCTGGAATCACAACGCAGCTATTTTATGTTGCAGGAAAGCAATTGAGTTCATATAACATTTTTGCACTAACGAAATTTAAGTTTGAAAAAATGCAAAGTATCAACACCAATCTGTGTAGCATGAACCTTCTCATTTTGGAGAGCTCTAGGAAGCTGGTGTAAAATCAAGAAAAAATTAGTTAAATAAGATCTGGTGATACCCAGTTAACTTTAGAATAACTTTATACTGCGGTATCTCAGATATAAATTGTCTGCAATTCGCAATTTTTATCCCCATTAACCAATGATCCAGCTGACCTTACTCCATTAACCCCCTTAATGCATTAAAACATAAATTAATAGTAGTTTCTTGAGGCGACAAATTATGCCTAATTTTGGATCTATATTTAGGCAACAATGAATTGAAGAATTTGGTATGTGTTCCTCTTGTCCAAACTCGAGAAGACGTTACTGATCGAATTCATGAAGCAACCACCACCATTAAACCCAGAATGTTGGAGCATGTTCACGATATAACTATTGTGCCTGCACACAAGTGCTGCAAAGTTGACGGGGGGAGGGGACTTTTACTTTTGCTTATTACTTAATTTTGTAAACAAAAATATTACTTTGTTACTCATTTTTCTGCCTAGAATTAATAATACTTATTAGGGCATTTCAATTTGTCGCTTTCAAACGACTTTCTTGTTAAATACAGACAGATCAATAAAACACCAATTAGGGCAGGCTGTGATATGTGTTATACGTTTGGCAGTATTGAAGTGTATTGTCAGTATATGTCAAATTCGAGATTAGTAGGTTAGGTTTTATTTGTTGTTTGACACAGACTGACGTAAAACTTCACCTGCAAATCTCGAGTTTGACATAGACTGACAATTCACTTCAGCACTGCCAAACGTATAACAAATATCACAGCCTGCTCTAATTGGTTTTTTATTGATCTGTCGTTACATTCCTTAAACAAATCTAACAGTGTTGTTAAATTTCATTTTTTTGTAATGTTTCGTATGACGAAACTAGAGACTGTAGAGAGTTTGTGTTGATAATTTTAGAGTTCTCATGCGTTACACAGGCCTGCTACCTGAAGCTTTAGTAGGAGTTACAGGACACCCTGTATATATACCTTCAAAGAGAGGATTATTGGAAAATAATATTTTAGGAGAATCAACAGAACATCACGAAATATGTGTGTGCAATACGTTTCTTCTGCCATTATTTCATTAGTAGAGATTTATAATTATCTAGTGCAAGCAAGGTTATATATGAAGCTTGAAATTTAAACTTCCAGTTGAAAAACGGTATGTATCACCATGATACGGAAGAGTAAATGAAGAACTGAATATTAAATTCGCTGCACGTTACCTCTGAATTTAAGGTCTTAACAGTCTTAACCACTAAAAATCACAGTTTTTTTTAGTTTTTGGCTTATAGCTTGCAAAAGTAAGCTTTTTACGCAAAAGATGATCCTACATTAAAATAAAGACGAGAAAATTTCCTACAATTCATGTTCTTATCAGTTTTTTGTACGACATATGGTTTCCGCGCTAAGAGGCGTTGAAAAACTGCCGAAAATCAGTTGATTTTGGAAAATAGCAAAAAACATATTTTTTACAGCCTTTCCGTTCATAGTACTAAAACTAAGCATTTCTCTGTAAACATTATCCTATACTTTGAAAGAGCAGATATAATTCTGTACAATTTATGTGTAAATAATTTTTTCGGACCTTCAATAGTTATGAGAAAAGCAATGACGAATGCATGATGTAGTCAGTCGCCTCCTTATTGAAGGCATATACTTAAATGCACAATTATATGTCTGCGCATATATGTAAAACGTTAACCTTAGGTTATATAGGTGCAACAAAAAGATAAACAACGATTCATAGTTGATTAATATGAAAACTGTGCAATGTTAAACAATACATATAATAACATGGGTATATAGGTAGGTATTTTATAAAACGCTTATTATTAAATGATTATTGACATTGAAGTCAACCTCGTCAGTCAAACCAACCCCTCTTGGTCAAAGGTTCCATGATTTCTGCAGGGATGCCTTCCGGTTCCTCTACATCTAAAAAATAAATTAAATATAATTAATGACTTAGTTTTAATTGTTTGAACATGGAATAGTTGTATTAGGATACATATTTTGAACACATAAATAAAAGTGAATGAGTAAAAAAATAAAGGTGAAATGGAATTATGTATGCATAGTTACATTCTAGTACTTCAGGAAGTTCCGGGTCATCCCCGTACTCTTCGATTGGGCTTACCAATGTACAGATTTTTTAAACAGTTATCATGGTACTAACAATCAGCAGCAATATCTGTTCATATCTCTATCAGCAGAAAGAGGTGGAGCTGAAGGTCAGAAGATAGTCCGCTAGCTCAATACGTCACATACCTGTTTTATTATATTGATAAAAATACACAGTTTTCATATTAATCAACCATGAATCGTTGTTTATCTTTTTGTTGCACCTATATAACCTAAGGTTAACGTTTTACATATCTGCGCAGACGTATAATGATGCATTTAAGTATATGCCTCCAAAAAGGAGGAGACTGACTACTTCATGCATTCGTCATTGCTTTTCTCATAACTATTGAAAGTCCGAAAAAATTATTTACACATAAATTGTACAGAATTTTATCTGCTCTTTCGAAGTATAGGATAATATTTACAAAGAAATGCTTAGTTTTAGTGCTATGAACGGAAAGGCTGTAAAAAATGTGTTTTTTGCTATTTTCCAAAATCTACTGATTTTCGGTAGTTTTTCAACGCCTCTTAGCGCGGAAACCATATGTCCTACAAAAAAATTATATGAACATGAATTGTAGGAAAATTTCTCGTCTTTATTTTAATATAGTATCATCTTTTGCGTAAAAAGCTTACTTTGAAAATTATAAGCCAAAAACTAAAAAAAACTGTGATTTTTAGTGTTTTTTTATGATTTCTCATATTTGCCGAAAAAAATTTTGTTGGACAACTTCAGATTCGTGTTCAGCACCCCAAAAAACATAAAGTAAGCCACTAAAACTAATTACACCAGAACTTTCCACCTCGAATTACCATTTGACTGGACTATAAGCACTTTGAGCGAAATAGATATTTTTGCACTTCCGGGACTAAAGTTGATACTTTAGTCCCCATAAACAGGGACTAAAGTAGATCATTTAGGGCCGGTTCTACAATCCAGGGATAAAGTTATCTCGGGAATAAATACCCTAGAAACGATTGTTGTAACAAAGAAAACTATGACAATTATACCTCGGATAGCTTATTCTAAGTATATACTTGCGTTGTAGAATCGGCCCTTAATCCCTTGAGACTAAAGTAACTCATTTAATCCCTAGGGACTAAAGTAAAAATGATACCGTAACTATGGTAAATTTATGTACACACGAGGTTAGTAGGTTAGGTTTTGTTTGTCATCTGACACACACTGACGTAAAACTTAACCTGCAAATCTCGAATTTGACATATACTGACAATACACTTCAGTATTGCCAACTGATTCAGGCTATCCAGGACCTGCTGCATTTCAGTTTGTAATAAATTATAATTGTCAGTTTCCAAATTGACAGATTCCAAATTTTGGATATGTTTGATGATAATGTTCCCAAAAGCGTAAAAAATAGCGTATATACCTCGGGACTAAAGTGCCTAAATCCCTTGAGTGGTTATTGCCCTCGGGCTTCGCCCTCGAGGCAACAAACTCCACTCGAGGGATTAAATGGTGCACTTTAGTCCCTCATGATATAATATACTATTATGCATTAAGGGAGATATGAATATGTTTTTTCCCTGAGGTTGACATGTGTTACAGACCGAGGGCCTCTGGCCCGAGGTCTGTAAGTCAACCGAAGGTAAAGAACATGAATATCTCCCGTAGTGCATACAATATTTTATCTACTAGCATATTCTTAAAAATGGTATAAAATTCCAAAATGTAATAATGACATTTAAAATTAGAATATGTAAGTAACATCAAGGATTGCCTCATTGTATGGTTGCTAAGACGTTAATTGTAGTTGCATTGTTACCATGAGTTTGAGGGAGAAATAATTTTACAAGTCCCTTGGGAGTTAAGAGTAGCTTTTCATAGTTTGTTTCTATGACAAAAATGTACAATATCATGTTGCTAGTAGATAAATAATATAGTATATTTTTTCTATATGATTCAGAGCAATCTTTGCATTTATATTTTTATAAGAGTGTAGGTAGTTGGCTCGAAATAAAAATCACCAGCAATGACAAAAACCTCTTACAACGGTCAATGTGTAAAGTTATAAGCAGTATTATCTTAATAAGGGCTAAATTAGGCATTAAATAAGGTACTGGTTTATTTTAAGAATTTTTATCGAATTTTACAAAAACGTCGTAAAATTTGTAGACAAAACTTTATGTTGTTATGTGTACTAAATAAAAACGTATTATTAATTATTTACTGATAATTTAGATGGAGACACTTCAGGATAATTATTCTGAAGCTGATTCCAAAGAGGAATACAACTTGTCTTCAGATTCTGCATCAGATTCTTCTATGCTAATAATATCACTCATCTAACAACACAGTTTCCTTCCATTTACAATTTTGTACTTATAATCCTTTTTGTGTGGTATAATTTTTGAACGACTTCCAGTATAATTTTGTTTCTCCCTTGCACACTACAATAAAGTATCCAAAATCCAACATTACTTTGTTTCGTGAAACCTAAAATTGTCTTCTAAATATTTTACCTGAAACTACCTGCTGATCAGTTTCAAAACCGAACATAGCAAATACATGGTAGAAAACAAGGTTAATAGAAATATTTAATTCAATTGGAAAAACCCTATTACCTAGATCAGAACTTTAAATTATATGGGGAAGGGAGGAGCTGAAAGTCTTTAGGCATCAATTACGTTGGAAATATAATTTGTTTAGTAGAAATTGAAAACTTGCCATGTTCGGTTTTGAAATCCGTCACCTGGTATATACCTTCCAAGCTACAGACTCTTTTTTCTTATTCATACTTTGCTGGCGTTGCGAATTTGCGTCATTTAGAATGTCAAACACAGTTAAATTTGAAATCTAGTATTATAAAAAATTTTAGAAAATTAGTATCTGTTTAATTCTTAAGTAAACTCTATTCACTAGAGTCCCGGATTGTCAAAAATTACGTTTTATGGTAGCACGGTTGAATTTCTATTGGTTTTTTGCCACTACTAGGTTGGACAACGCGAACGCGTAATTTTTAAAATCTGCGTTTTTGTTTCCTGGCAACTTTTATTTATTTTTTCTTAAGTCAGTTCAAAATACAAAATATTTTAATTTAACCATAGCTTATAATTTATAATTTTGACATTAGTAACTTAATTAATTGTTTCTAGTGACCCATAGCTTGACTTAAAAGTATTAACCATGATATAAAGGATTGTTTTGAATTGGATTTTGAAATTGACAATCCGTGCTATAGTGAATAGAGTTTATTTACATCAAAGATTTGAGCAATTCTTCCAAAAATGGCTGTTTTGTTTAATTTACAGTTAAAGTCTCTTATATTAGTAAATTAACGTTGTACCGCTTTTTTAAGTTTACTCTAATAGCTATTTATGCAACAAGTGCTAAAAATTGAGGTTTATGCACGAGACATGAAAATTATGAAAGGAAGCCGAAGGCTGAGTTTCATAATATGTCTAGTGCATAAACCACTTTTAGCACGAGTTACATACAATATTTTTTCTACGACCTTAAATTTATCAAAAGTTTGCATATACGACAGTTATAATTTATGTAATAATAAACAGATGACCTTGACGCAAAGGTGATTGTTTGTGAAGCCAGTACTGTCAAAATCAGTTATCAAAGGTAATTATTAATACTACACATCTGACTATATTCATTACATAACACTTTAATTATTTAAAAAACACTTTGCCTCTAATGCAAGAAGTAACTATTTGTTACTACTAGGTTAGACACCGCAAAAGTGTAATTTTTAAAAGTTGCGTTTTTGTTACCTGGCAACTTTTATTTATTTTTGCCGGGCAGTTCGAAATAAAAAATATTTTGATTTAACCATAACCTATAATTTACAGTTTTGACATGAGTAACTTAATTAATTGTTTCTAAAGTACGGTTTTTTCCTATAAAAATTTTCAAGGTCAAAGAATTTAGGGTTTATGTTGGCATAACTTGGATTCCTTTAAAAAAATATATGTTGGTAAAATTTGTTTTAGTAACTCTACAGAACTAAAAATTGGTGGAAAATTTAAAATCTGGCATTAAAGTTCTATGTACATCAAAAGCTCTTGCTAATCTTTCGTAAACGTCTTCTTCTGGTGTGTTAGGATGCAGATCCAACAGTTCCTCTGCACACTTCAGAAATGCTTTTTTTATATTTAATTTTAAAAGATTCCGTTTTTTACGCGTATTCAGTTTCAAAAAAGAAAAGCTGACAATTTAATTTTAAATGTCAAAATGACACAAGTCATTTACAGAAAAACCTGACGAAAATAAATTTTCTAATAAATTTTAAAAAGCAGTTTTGCCAATTTTATCTTGACCTTGAAAATTTTTATAGGAAATAAACGTACTTTAGTTACCAATACCTTGACTTGTATGTAAGTATTAACCATGATATAAAGGATTGTTTTTAATTGGATTTTGACATTGACAATCCGGGACAATAGTGAACAAAGTTTATACTAATAGTACCTACTAGTCGAGAACCTCTTTGCAGCAACATTATACATACATAAAGGATTAGAACGTATTTTCAGTAATAATAATAATAGAAGTAATGGAGACGGTATTTGTACCACTCATTATTATATGTATTATTTATTCTATGACCAATAGGACTGCTATGTTCCTACTCCTGCTTAAAATAGAGTTACATTTTGATCAGTACAGGTTTATTAATGAGAAAATAGTGGACGTCACTGGTACGCCCACTTAAATTTTAGAGCTAGGCAACAGAAGTAGGACACATCAAGGCATGCGATATATACCTAGGCAGCATAGCTTTTGATAATGAGCCATAACGTCACATGTAAGACTACATAACCTCCACAAAACAGTTATATTCAAACCGTCAGATTTTCATAACTAAGCCTTCTGAACAAAGATCGTGAAAAGTAATATCTTAAACGTCAAATTTGCCAAACGTCATAAATTATCTAAAGATAATGGCTACTGCCCCTCATGAAGATTATCGAAGAGAACGCCGGCCAACCAGGCTAATGCCATCGCCACAAAGCCGAGTAAGTTCAAGGCTGCAGTTTTACATACAATAAACATGAGTCTTTCAGTCGATTTTTGATAGAGCCAGGATAATAGACCCCCAAAGGAGACATCAGGAAGTCATAGAGGTAAGTTTATTGTTAGTTGAACTGGACTTGTCTAAATAAAACGATTTTAGGCTCGTCGCCAATTCGTGCAGAAACTCTCAAATACATATGGGCATCAAAAAACACACTGTAAGCTGTTAGTCATTAAGTGACTTTTAACTGGAACGAAGTCTTTGTGACACACAAAGTTAAAATCATATGTATATACGCATATTACCTACTTTTGAACACTCTATGAATATGCAATACATAGGCAATATCTTTTACAGCAGAGATTAATTTCATGGATGTTGTACATGAACAAGGCGCACTTTCTCTCGGATTAATGTTAAGTTACTTTTTCATGTTGTGGTATGGATGCTGCCACTACACGCATAGTTTTACATTTGGTGTGGATTACATAAAAATATTCTCCTGCGACGATGTTAAAGCCAATGATTCTTCCAATGTCTCTCTTGAAGTTAAATGTTTCTCACCGTAAGTACGCAATGTATTAATTTAAATATGATAAATATTTATTCGATTGAGTTAGCCAATAAGGCTCAGTTTTAACATACCTAGAAAAAACATAATGATTCTGCAATTACTAAGTTTAACTAATAACGTTTTTCGACACCCGTCAAAAAAAGGGGACATCCGCGCATAGCTATCAATGTGCGAAATTTGTAATTTTTTAACGTGTTAAAAAAGTGAGATATTTATTTACGTTACCATTGACGACGTGAAAAAATGCATTTCCCGCACTAGAGCGCCAAAAATTTTCGCGCACCACGTCGCGAAATAATATTGGTATTCTTGTTTGACGGTTGTAGAAAATAGTATATTAAAGTATGAGTGGATAACAAGGTCTTTAAAACACGCGCAAGTTTTCGAGCGCGACGGCGTAGCCGGAGTGCTCGAAATAGAGCAAGTGTTTTAAAGACCAGTTATCCACGAATACTTTACGCTATTTTTTATGATACCTCCAATACTGGAAATAAATTACGCACTAAAAACTTAGAAATAATTTTTGTCGTGATAAATCGAGAGGCCATAATAATATTGCTACTATAGTTACGAGAATTATTTACGTTTTTGTCGCGTCCATGTCCGTTGTTGCATTCAGTCGTTTCCTTGACAACTTTTAAAGCTCGGCGAGCTTTAATCGCCTGCTTTCGCACGCTCAGGCGTGCTTTTAAACGGCGATTCTGATGCAGGTATAATAAAAAATATTGTTTGTGTTGCGTGCTCGAAGTGTCTTTGTGTGTTCGAATTACTTTTTGACTCGACTGGCGCCTCGTCAAACAGGTGGCACGCATAAAAACACTCACTTCGCGCACTTAATACAAAAATTACTATTTTCGTTGATCGTTTATTTATGGGTTTCGTTAGTGCATACAAAATTGTTCATTAATAGCCCTAATAAATGCAACATTTTTTTTATTTTCTAATATCATTTATTAATGACTCCTATTAATGGATGATTTTTCTATTAATAAACGATTTTAGTAGAAGAAATCAAAGCTACCATGAATATCAAAACTTCTTAGTGTCAAATTTTTGTAGCGCAATAAATAGTATATTATTATATGAGCGATTATGACAGCCATTATTCACGAAGATGACTTTGCGCCACAAGCCGAAGGCCGAAGGCCGAAGGCCGTGGCGTAAGTCATCTGGCTATTTATACTTTATTTACCGCAGCTCAAAAAAGTCCCGTTGTTGTGATATTGTACCATGTTCTTACATTTTTGAGCCAGGATATCCTTCTCATTCCTGGCCTTTTCTTTTTAATTACTTTGAGTGCAATATCACATCAAGCAATCGATATTGCTCCCCATTTCCCATTATATAGTCTAAATATTCAAGTTTCCTAGTTTTTATGGTTTTTACTACTTCCTCTCATTAAAATAAAGTTCGTATCAACGAGGGTCCGAAATGAGTCGATCGGAAGATACTATGTTACTCTGAGTGACAAAGGCGTCAATCTTGTGTATCTACCATTGTACTTTCTAAAGAAATCATTTCCGAACCAACGCTAACACAGCTTTTAACATATTTTGATAGAAGGAATTTACTTATTCACAGAATTTTAGGAAAATGTATAGAATGTTTTCTTTAATTGAACATTCTGCAACGATATAGTTATTTCGAAAATATGTTTATTAACAATTTCAACTCCAAATGGCTTCAATTACACGCTATTAAGGCATGGACATCGAGTTGCATTAAATATGCTATGACACTTTGACTTCTAGTTATTTATAAAGTTTGGCTCAAAACATTTGAATTGATCGTTTTGGCGTTTTCTTCTTATTTATATTTAAACAATCGTTATATGCCATATTTTGCGCCACTGGGACGTGGTATTCCAGAAACGACATTGCAGCTGATAATAGTTGGATGCATTATGATGTCTGTTACAACTTTTTTAAGGGTAGTTTTCTTAGTACAGTTGGTGAGGAAAGCCCGGTATTGTTAATATACGGCGACCACGCAGCTCAGGTTGGTCTTCACGTTTTTCAGTTAGCTTAAGATATGGAAATCACAATACTAAAGCTCCTTACTCGTAACAATCACCTGTTTCGCCCACTCGACCTTGAAGTTACTTAAGATGCGATGTTTTCAAGATCTAAAGGCCTAGCAAGAAAATAATGTAGTTGTTAAAATTCCAAAAAGAGAATGTTTGGTATAAGTGAGGAAATGATTAAAAATGGATTTTAAAAAGCTAAAATTTTTCCCCTCTGTTATCCCAGAAGATTTGATTCCTGCAGCAGTGTTGAAAGGAAGAAAATGTCAAAAATATCTTTTCGGTTATCTGGAAATCAGCGTACAACACCTAATATTTCAACAAGAAGTTGTTAACTAGAACTTGCAACATCAGGCCCAGCAAAAGATGCTAGAGAGGACCAGCAAGAGGCAGAAGTGAGAAAGAAAAGGAAAGAAGTCGTAGTTGGGAATCCACAAACCTCAGATGAAAACCACACCAATCACAAACCACGTTAGTCGTGATTACATAGGCAACTTTCATTTATTGTTTGTTTTGTTATGGGCACGCCCTGCTAAATTGTGTGTGGCAAACATGATTTTGTTGTAAGATATCTTATTAATTAACGTTGTATAAATTTCTTTTCATTTTTAATTTTTTTCCATTGATAAGTTGTAGAAACAATACTCGAGTGGAATGTCCACTCTCGTTGTACAAACTAGTATACTTAGTAACTACTTGCCCTGTTCGTTCAACTAGCTAGCTTTATGTATATTGCATCCTTTTAATTACGCAGTCATGGCAACACAGTACCAATATTTACCAAAACATGAACCTCATCTGCACCTGTGTCGTTCTCGGGATCAAGGCAACTTGAAACCACATACATAAGAAAATACAATTTGTTTACATAAATATTGACTCTAAAAGCACATATAAAATAAAAAAAAAGTAAAAAGATTGGATTAAATCCTAGAATGATTGGCCATTTCTAAACGCACATGTAAAACGCAGTGGACAACTTACGTGCGATATAGCGCTTGGGGCTACTCTCATTTATATTTCATACATAACATAATATTAAAAGAAAACGCCGACATCACCGCCAAACGTTAAAAAAGTTGATACTGTCTGAAACTGTTTCTGTTTGCGATTGCATGCATAAAAACCCGGCACAATTCGCACACGTAAGCTCGATTCTAACCTATACCCAAACCTTATCGCTGCAGCTGCAAATATGTTCTTTATCGGGATACATTGTGGTATTCGAAGACTGCTACGTTGCCCACTGTGCTCGCCCTAGATTGCGTCATCCAAATTTTGAACGACTCATATGTGAGCTTCACAAAAAGGTGCGGAGTAACCGTGGTTGATAGCTGGCGCCTCAATGACAGCTGACGTTACGAAATTACTGGAACATCTCAAAAACACCTTCGGAGATATAGCAATGTAACACGGCAAGGCTTTCTTAAGCCACTTTTTATTTATTTTACCGTATGCGATTTTGCACAATACACTAGAAGCGGTTCACCCCCATACCTAGGCAGGTATAGCCCTCTAGTGAGGGAATATTCCTTCACAAACCCGCAATGTTTGATGGATCCAGATCGAAAGCCATACACTCGAAATTAATCGATATGCTCACCACGGAGTTGAAACCATACAGTCTGATTTTTTAAAACTCAATTGCAGCAGACCCTGGATAGCCTGAATCAGTTGGCAATACTGAAATGTATTGTTGGTGACACTGTAAGTCTATGTCAAATTCGAAGTTAGCAGGTTAGGTTTTGCGTCAGTTTTGACACAAACTGACGTGACAGTAAGTGACACTGATTATTTCCTTCATATCCATAATAATGCGTAATCACCATGGTTTCTGTCAGTTTAATAGTAACAAAAATTCAACCGCGGTTAAAAATGTGTCAAAATTTAATCGCATGTGCATAACTTTAACATGATTATTGAAGGTGCTTCACCAACTGAATTTTATCTATTTATTCAGGAAATAATTACCCCGAACATCGCGCGTGCATGTAAACTAGCCTGAATAAATTTTGACGATTTTCTGTCAGAATGTTTTGCTCTGAAGAAATATAATAATGGTGAGGCACTAACACCCCATGAAGGAGCTTGGCCTGCAAGGCGGAAGGTCAGAGTTTCCGTATCCTCGCTCTCACACCCGGCTGTCGAGCGTCAAATTCATGACACGTGGTGAAGTGATGAGCATCACGCATTAGACAGCCGCATTATTACCCCTTGTTCTTTCGAACGCAGGTTCCCAATTATTTAAAGCGACTGGGTAGGCCGCCCGCCAGGCATCGATCTGGGATTTGAACTCCAGACTTTCGCGCCGCAGCCCAATGCTCTAACCACCGAGCCACGCTGGCGCTGATGAAATATATCTCATAAATTTTCCGCCCGTGCTACACACTCGGGATTCTTGTTGAGTGGCAAATTTACTTAACATATTTCTTAGCAAAACATTCTGACAAATAACGTCAAAATTTCATCGGCTATTTTAATGCACTTGGGATATTACTGTTGATTAAATCTAGTTAACAATAAAAAACATGGAAATACAAATTGGCTATAGAGTTCTTCTTCTTTTTCGGCTTTGTGTAGGCCCTGCCTATTTTCCATTGGCATCAGTTTCCTCTTGTCAGGCTTTCGACTGAGGATGATTTCCAACTATCTGCCCAGCGTTTAGGTAGTCTCCCAGGTTGTCTTTTCCTGCTGGCTTACATTTTTTTGCTATTTTCGGTATTCGCACATTTGGCGTGCTTTCGACGTGAGCTACCCACTCTGCGTTTTATTTTGACAAATTTGACTATATCTTCTAATTTGCACTTGTTGCGTATTTTTTCATTAGGCACTCTATCTCATAGTATACAGAGTGTTTCAGTAGTATGGGATGAAACTACTAGGGGGTATTCAGTGCGACGGTAGAAGACATTTGAGGAACCCATGTCCGGAAATGTATCCGTGTGGCACTGGGACTCTATGACACGTTAAGACTGTTTAAAAACAGAGTGCGTTTCAATTACTCAAATGTCAATGATAACGTACAGCAAGTTTGTAACAATCAAGAATTGGCGGATATGCATCTGGCATATGGAGCAACAAACTGCAATGCATTCAAATGTTTTAAATTGTCTTAACGTGTCGTAGAGTCCCAGTGCCCCACAGAGACATTTTCGGACATGGGTTCCTATACTCAAATGTCTTCTACAGTCGCACTGAATACCCCCCAGTACTTTGATCCCATAGTTCTAAAACACCATATATGTCCCGCTATGGATCTAAGCGTTCTATCCTCAGTGGTACGGACTATTTGTTGTGTCTTGCTAGCCTCTGCTTTTGTTTCAGCTGCGTAGGCGATGAAAGGTCTAACAACACTTTTATATATTCGGACTTTGTCCTCTGTGCTCATATATTGCAATGGTCTTAGGCCCACGACTCGACTCTGCTAGCAGTGCAACTTAAGAAACAAGTCAATAAGCACAGAGTTGGGGTGTTTTATGTAACTGCAATACTAAGCTTAAATTTCAATCAGTAGATGCATTGGAAAAGAGATGCCAGTATTAATAAATGCATTGAGTAAGGAACGCAAAGGGCAAAGCTTGTTTTTCACAGGGTCGAAGTTGACTTTCAAATTAATTAAATATTAGGTTTGTGCAGAATAAATAGCCGAACCTAAAGAAATGAATAGTCACAAAAAGGTTTGCTATGTGCATGTCAATGAAGCGTAGATTTCAATGTAGTTAAGCAGGGAAATTTGTGAGAAATCTAAAAAAGGTAAAGGAAGCCAGAATAAAATAATAATACGTTGCAAAGAGCAAATTAGAAGGCAGGCTGAAAGACAGAAAATAGCAATTGGAAAATCAGGTAGCAAGACATGAAAAAGCA